>JAWWLZ010000019.1:16118126-16143407 GCA_035041345.1 Poliocrania exsul
TTTTTTTTCCAACCCACCCTTTTCTCCTTTATCTGTGTAAATGAGACCTCTAACTAATGTGTTTTCATTTGACTTTTTTTTTCCTAAATCAAAGGTGTTTCAAATGACAATCACCCGTGATGAACAGACGTGCTGCAATCAGGCCTTTTGGTGCAGCTCTGCAAAGGCTCAACATGGGAGAAGTTCAGTTTTATGAGCACACAGATGCCTTTTTCTTTGTAACTTCAAAGCTCCTTCAGACAAAAAGTCCTTTCCAGGCCCTTCTTGGACCACATGTTAAACAGCCCAAGTTGTTTCCTTGGGCTAATGAAGAGCTCAGGCTGCTTCTCCTCCACGATGTCTTCAGGAAGTGCTTCACCTCCCCTGCCCAGGCAAACACCAAACCAATGTTTGTCAGGCTCCAGCCAGGGTGAAATTCTGTGTCCAGTGTGGAGGCTGCTCATTCCTCCCAGCTCCTGGTTCCTAATGCACAGCCATTCAGGGCAGATCTGTGGAGCCTTCAGCTCTACAGACATTCAAACCTAGACTGGACAAGGCCATGAGCGACGCCATCCAGGTCTGAAATGAGCCCTGCATCCAAAAATTCCTCTGCACTTCAATTATTACATGGTGGTTTATGTTCATTGGAGGAATTGGCATCACTGGGGGTGCACCTGCATTTTCTCAAGGCATGGGTATAAATAAGCTGGTCCTTTGAAGGTCATGAGTCCGTTTGCAGAGTGGAACTGCTGTGGGGAGAGGGAGAGGGCAGGAATACCCAGAGCCCAGGCAGGGAAACCACTCAACAACCAGCTCTTCTGACAGCACACAGCTAATATTCGAGGCAGCAAAGGCAGCAGCCACAGTGGTTCTGCTCAGCTTGACTTTCCATTCATGTGTCTGCACAAACAGCAGCACAGGTCCTTCAGCACTGCTTGTCTCCACAGTAGGCCAAGCCTTTTAAAATTTATACCTCATAAAAAGAAAGGAATAGCACATTCCTCATTGCTGAGAGAAATCTCCTTAAGGATTTCTCCAAAATAATAATCAAAATATTTTTTACTTGAAAATGGGTGAAAACAGGTTATTTTGATTTATTTAATTGTCTTTAGTTTTCTAAATGTTAAATTACATAAAAATACAGTGCCATAAACCAATCATTTTAAAGCACAATATAGCACATTGCTTTGATTTTCCTTTTAATGCTCACCACTCAGAGACTGCTTCGGGTTCTTAAATAATTGGGAAGACAATTGTAGCCCCTCAGATTCCAGTGGTCATTAGCAGCTAAAGATCCTAAAGAGCTGCACTGCTCCAAGCACCAGAGTAGTTTTATACTCTTAAAGAGGCAATTAATACTTCTGTATTGTTTTGTTCTCATCAGGCTGAGGATTGTCTGTGCCTTGGCAGAGGGCATTATTTATGGCCTCCTTTGCTGCTGACTGGGAGTCTTTGCTGCCTGACTGATGTCTCCTGACAGGTCTTACACAGTACAGGAAAGAGAAAAGTAGCAAATAGTCCATCCTTGAGTCCCCAGTCAGCAGCACAATCCCTCACCATCAGCAGTGCCACATTCTCTGCAGCACCTGCTTTGGCCTGGAAGGCAAATGTACAAGGGTGGGATTTTTTATACTATATTTAGGCAATTAATATTAGATCTATATATTATATCTATACTATATATATGTGTGTCTCTTCAGGACACAATCTCAAAAATGAACTCTGCTCTCTCTCCACTTGCAGCTTCTGACAACACAGGAACTGCTCTGCTGTTCTGCTTGCTTTGTACAGAGCAGTCACTGCCATTTGATCCTCTGCTGTTCCCACAGTGCTGAACACACCCAGCTCACTGCTTGGAAGGCTCTGATCTTGTTCTTCATGTTACCTGCTCCAGCTGCACTGAAGTGTGGCCACTGCCACCCATATCTGACCATTTCCTCAGGAAATTCTCTCCCACCTACAGTGCCCAGAGTATTCCCAGGGACCCTCAGCCTCTGCCTTTCATTGTAGTCCTTATTCCCTTATTCTGGTCCACTCTCTGCTCCTCTGCCCCCTGAGGAAGTACCTTGAGATGCACAAAGGAAAGGCCTATTCACCCCTTGCCAGGAGAGCTGCTTTCTCTCTTCTGATCTCACACATACAGACACCACAGCCAAGGAAAGCCAAAACTGATCAGGTGAAAGAAAAGTTTAAGTAAAGTAACCTAAGGGGGAAAAAAAGTAGAAAAAATACCCAGAAATTACCTGGAAAAGAGCTGAAGTGCTCTTTGATACCTGATGAGGATGAGCCAAAATTGACAAACAGCATTTGTGGGGATGTATAGCAGAGGATCTGCCCTGCTCCCCCTGAATTCTGCTGTGTTCCTGGCAGTTTCCTCACCAAAAAACAACAACAACAACAACAAAAAAACAAACAAAAAAAAACAACACAAAAAAAAACCACAAAAAAACCCCCACCAAAGAATAAAAAGAATAAAAAAGCAAAGTTTTCAGCTTCCTTTTAAAATCCACCACTATTTTAAAGGTCAGGTGTATCTCACCAGGCTTGCTCTCCTAACATGCCAAAAGGCATTCTTGGAATCCTCAAATGAGCAAAAACGAGGGGTTTGCCCCCTTTTTTGGCTCATAAAAGACTTTTCAAAGTCTTGAAAAGACAAGACTCCAAGAAGATGCTGGTTCTCATCTCAGACAAGTCTTTACTTTGGAATCTGACCCAGCAGCCCCCAGTTGAAGGCACCTCTGCCCCCCTGAGAGCAACAGAGCACTGGAACATGAGGATTGGAGGCAAAGGCTGGAATCTCTTTGCTCATCCAACCAAGTCATAACCACACTCTGGTGGTTCCACAGGAATGGTCTGAACAACAGACATGCTCCATTCCTGCTTGCCCCAGTTCTTACAGGGACACAGAGATGTGTTGTGATGGTGTTAATATTTCAGAACTATTTGCACTACCAAGCACAGTAAGATGAGTTAAGCAGATTTCATGGGGCTCATTTTACTCCAACTGTCACACTTTTCTAATTCAAACTTGCAGCTTGCCCAGCTCAGATACTTTTTTTTCTCTTCATAAAGCAAGAGAGTCTCTCTGTCCCTGGGTATATTTGTTCCCCTCACCATCTTTCACTTCAACCTTTTCTTCTTTTTCTGACCAGCACATAAACAAAAATATTGAACAGTGAGACAATTTATACTCCTTTGCTGCCTTCTATGGAATGACTTAAAGATGGAGACAAGTCTAAGATCATGATTTCACAGCAGCAACAATAAAAGAGCCAGTGCCTGAACTGACTGCATTAATTGGACTTGCCAAATAATATTATCTGACTTGCTAATGCTTTGAAGCCAAATTTTGCTGTTGGTGACTCCAAACTCCAAAGCCAGGGAGAACTGCCCATGTAAAAACATCCACGTGTGCACCTCTGTAAGAGAGAAAACTGAAAGCCCCTTGCCCTGCAACTTGTTAATGTGCTGCCTTGGCACTACAGATGGAAACTACTTCGACAGCTTTAATGTGTCCTTTTCCAGGGTAATGACTTGGTGCATAAAAATGAATGTTTTCCTCCAACAAGATCCCTCAGCTCCTTACTGGAGATTTCAACTCATTTTACAACACATGATGAAGCATCTTCCTTGTTATAATGTGACAATGGCACTACTGAGCACAACAATTTGAGCCTGAATGTGCCACTGCAAGACAGAAAAAATCTGAAGAGGCAATTCCACCTAGAACTGTACAGCAAATGCATAAGAAAGGGGAAGAAGAATGATTAAAGATGCATTAGCACAGTCTGCAAAACAACACTCTCGACAAAAGAACCCTCGGTACATCTGGTAAAAGGGGAACAGCTCAGAGATTATCTGAAGGAGAGACAGCCAAGGAATCGGAGCCATCCTGACAGAGTCTCACTGAAACACTTGAGATGTAAATGTGTCTGTTCAGACAAAGTCAATTCCAAACAATCTCGCTATAAAATATTCACTTCTGAAAAGGTTTTTAATTCAAAAAAGAAGAATCTTCCTAATTAACCAGCTCAAGTATTAAAGTTGGCATGTGCAATAACCAAGAAGATGTGGAGTGTAACCCAGATACTTTTATTTCTAATAAATTAACGTACCACAAACTAGTTCACTGCCTTGTGCCACCTCATAACACAGCTCTTCTCCTGCAACTTGTTTGTTTGCTCTCAACTCCTGATCACAAAAACCCCCAACCTTGAAAACCAGTCTCTCAATCTCAAAATTAAATTAAAACTTACTAAGAATCAACTTGTAAAAGACACCTGCTTTAAAAACATAATCCAGTAAAACATAATCCAATGTGTTTCCATAAAGATCTAAAATTAAAAAGATTTTAAAAGCACACATTTTACATCTGATTTGAGGTTTGCAAACTGCCCACATTAAGCTGTCACTTGTTTAGCACAGTGAATGGAGCCTTCAGAACAGTAAAAACCACTTGCACACACAAGGATGGAATCCTTCTGTTTTAAACTGAATTCTTTCAGCTTTGGTAAATCTGAGAATTGCAATCTGTGCTGAACTTTGCACAGAGAGAAGCAGAACAGGCAGATTCCCAGCCCGAGTCATTAGGAAGTTTTGCATCAGTTTCCCACAGAATTAGTTGGCAAAAAAAGTGTGGGAGATTCCAGGAATGATGAACCCTCACAGCTCCCTGGTCCTGTGCAGGGAGTGCCTGCCCAGCACCCGCTGTGTCTCCCAGGGCTGCCCAGCCCGACTGATGGGGAGATCCCTCAGGGAGCTCTTCATTAAATCCTACCCATTTATAACACTAACTCATTACAAGAAATAATTACCATGGCAACCACTGCACACCATGCACTTGCCAACAGCACCAACAGTGTGTCTTCTTTGGGCAGGAAAGGGGGGAAACAAGTCACAACAAAAACTTGTAGGGAGGTTTGGCATAGTCAGTCACAACCAGATTATCTTTCCCTGTGTTCCTGTGCTTTATTTTCAGCTAAAGACCATTTCCTCTATTAAATATATTGTTTCAAACAAGCAGCAAACATTTTAGAACTTAGAAATACAACATAGTATGCCAACAATTCACAAGGCATTGCACCAAATCCCCTTGGTGCTTTTACATTAAATAGCACTTCCTATACTCCAGTCCCTCTCATTTCACTCAGGGTGCCAAGGCTGAAGCTGTAGGAACCTGGTTTTGTTTGGCTTTCTCCCTGCCCCTGCTCTGTGTCAGAACACTCTGCAATTCCCATTTCTACCCAGACACTCAGACACATTTAGATGACCAAGCCTGGTGCCGTGGAGGACCCAACCACAGAAAACAAAACATGATATCTCATCCATAACAATGGAAGTGCCACTGCTCTAACTGCTTCCCAGCAAACATAGCCCAGACTGCAGTGTGCTCAGAGTGGTGCAATCACACAGCATCATAAGGGGGGATGCCCAACAGGGCCATGAGACAGACTGGGGGAGGTCAGATCTAGGCAAGACATGCTCAGCAAGGTGAAAATCAGGAGGAGAGATGAACTGGGAATAGCTCAGTTGTCTTAGCCAGCATCACCAGAGAACCCTCTGAGTTCCCATGGGACTCACCAAGAGCTTTGTTTATCTCCTAAGACCCAAATCTGTTTCCACAGGTCAGGATTTCACAGACTGCAAGACCAACTGTGAAAGGCCAGACTCTAACACCTTGTGAGACATTTCAAGTGTCCAAAGAAACCTAAGAAAATTTCAGAGAGCCAGTTGAGCTTCCAACTGTTGTTTTTAGAAGGGATAATAAGGCCCAGGACCTGTGAGGATGGTGTTGGTCACCTGCCCAGAGGAGTGGAACTGCTCAGCTGAAGGTTGCCCAGCCAGTTCCAGCACATTCTTACACTTTACAGTTGAGGCTTAGTTTGCAAAATAACCTCAGTTTGCCTCTGAAGGCCTGGAAAAGGATATTTCATCAGGAAGTTTTATAATATCAATTATGGATTTCGAAGAGCAATAAAGCAAAAGGTTCTGGCCCCCTTCCAAACTCCTCCCACTTGTTAAGCTTTCCTAGGAAAAAATCACTGTTATTTTACTTTATAGGATTAAAAAACCCAAGAAAGTGAAACCCTGGGGGCCAGGAGATTTGGACTTTAAAGGACTCTGTAATGAACTGTTTCATAGCAGTTAATCACTTTAATCATGCTCTCTTTCCTCAGTAGAAGTTTCCCTGTCTGTACTGCCCAAGTGATCTCCAGGCCTTCTCCAACACAATGCCCAAGGGGCAGAGTGTGTTCCAGCACTGGAACATTGGCCTGAGCAAAGGGCAAAAACCCCTTACTCCTCTGGCTGAATTTTTTCTGAGTGCATTGCAGCATCACCAGCACATTTAACTGCAGTTCCAACAGGATCTTCTTGCACTGCTCTTCAGCCATTACCCTTCCACCTGGATTTTACAGGTAAATTCTACAAATGCATTCTCTTTTACAAACTTTGGATGAAAACTGCAATTTTTTCATGGTTGTAACTTTTTATTCTGGAAAAAATATGCTTGGGATAAAAAGTCAGAAATAAGGATTTGAGACCCACTCCACTGGTTTGGGGAAAGGGGAGAAAGAAAGGAGAAAATGTCTTATGAGTTTAGGTCTTTCTGTCTCACTGACAAAGGAGATGAGGTTCCCAGTTAGCTGCTCTGTGCACCCACCCAAATCTGACCATCAGGAATGGGAAGGGATGATTCCTGCCAGCAGTGGGGGCTCACTGACCCCTTTGACACCTGCCTGGCTCCCCTTCTGCAGTGCTTGCCTTGTGCACAAAGTGTGAGCTCTCAAGCATTGCTCAGTACTAACAAATGATGAACACCCTGGCTGTAAGTCAGTGATTATCTGAGGGGTTTCTGTTTTCAGGAGGTGTTTCTTTTAAACTATGCCTGTCTTTGGTCCTATTCTGAATACAATATTTAGTTTATTATCCCATTGGAATAAGTGCATCTGTTGACTGTGTTGGAAAGAAGCCCTTTCCCTCCAAACACTGGAAAATAACTGTTCCCATAGAAATAAACACAAACTCACAGCAATGTCTCCTGTCTCCACATTTGCTTCTTGACAGCTACTCCTTCCTCCCTTCACATTTGCTTCTTGACAACTACTAACAATAAATGTAAAAGTAATCCTAGTTTTTATTTGAAGCTATCTCAGCTTTAAAAGAACCTTCCAAAAATGATTGAGGCTCTGATTTAAACCCACAGGTAACCCCTGAAATCTGCTTTGAATAGCAACAAATGCCTGACAATATCTCGAGCGCTCGTAGCGAAGAAATCTAATCTCTGAACTCCTAAAGGTCAAGATTTCCTGCCTGGGAACATGGCTCAAGTGTAAATGCTCTGTAATGCTGCACTGGGTGATTGCTTTGCTCTCCAGACAATGTCAATTTTGCCCAAGTAGCAGCAGATGTGTCTGGCATTAAGTCAGAATGGTGTCAAGGGCCCTTCTTCAGCAGCTCAGCTTCTCAGAGAAACTGGTCCTAAAGCCCTGGTCTATTAAGACCATACCCAAAAGACAGATATTTAAAACTTAAAGGATGCTGGAGAATCAGGGTGCTTTAGATCTCTAAAGTTTCACAGTCAGGAATCCTGGGAGAAGAAATTCTCTTGTTATACAAAGGCACATCCTCACATCACACAAGTCTGTCAGTGTAGCTCAAGTGACTTACACAGAAAAGTGTTTAGCTCCAAATGCTCTTCATTCCAAACTTCTTCCTCCTGAATTTCCTCAGCAAGCTTCTGCCAGGTGTCACAGTTTGCAGCCTCCTCCCACACAGGGCACTGCTGCACCCCTGGCTCCCTCACCCAGCTCATTTGTGCCCCACACCCAGGGAAGCTCTCAAATCCTACCCCAAAACTTCTTTTTGAAACCATTAATTGTTGATTTGACCTCTCCACGCTCCAGAGACACAAAAATCAAAGACTTCACTGAATTAAACACCACCTATTTTCTTATACTTTCTAAGCCCAAAAATAAGAAGGCAGGGAAAGCAGATCCCATTTGCAAATACTTGTACTTGGGTTAAACAACACAGAAATTGTTGGCTGCTGAAACAGAACTTAGTCTGCTGAGTAGAAATGTAAGTGGAATAGTCTCTGCTTGTTACAGAGATTTAGTTGCCTGGATAACTTGAATTTTTCTTATTTTTTTTTCCTCCAAAAACATTTAGAGAAGGTTTTCAAAGGATTCACACATGATTAATAAGTGTTTTGACAGCTGTATAATTACACCAAATCAATTATCCCATTCTCTGATTTCACTCAGTTGAGAACTCTTGCACTTCACCATAACACAGTTTGGTGAGGGAGCTGCCTGTGTTGCAATTCCTGCCTGGGCTGCTTTGTGCTGACTTGGCATGCACACACCTCACACCTGTAACATGTACCTGGAGGTATTTAAGATATCTTACAGGCTTTTCCACACCAGTATACCTGAAAATCAGTGTTACAGTGACTGAGGTCTTTACAGAGCCATTGTTTCTACAAGCCTGACACTGGTATTTCAGCTTCCCAAGAGCAGGAAAGAGTCTCTCAAATCAAACTTTGGATGGAGGGCAGTGAAAAAGGTCTGACAGACTCAGACTCTGCTGATGTGCAGAAGTCACACTGGGACAACTTAAAAAAGCAATGTACAACCCTAGTGCAAACAACAGAGTTTAAAATGAATTACATTGGCTGAGTTCCTGGCTTTAAATCATACACCTAATTTCACTAGTGCCACTGGAGCAGGCAGCTGCTGCCAGCCCTCACTGTGAGCTCACTCACCTCTATCATGTGGAGCAATCCTGTGCCAGCCTAATTTCTGGGGGTGTGAAGGGCATGGTGCCACCCAGCCCCACGCTGGGCACGCTGTCATTAAGCCCTGAATGGCAGCAAATGCAATTGAACTCCTCTGAACAGCATCATTTGGAATAGTCCCAGGAAAGCCTGGCATAAAACTAATTTCCAGCAGCATCAGACATGTAAGTATTTACAGAGCTCTCTGTAAACATAATGCAATTAAAAATATTTAATAGAGAGCAAACCCACTTTACCATATGGCAAATCATCTTCAGTTAAGGCAAGAGAGCCTTAGTGTCTGACTAAGAGGGCAAGGGAGACAGCCTGTAAATCCCAAAGATTTGACAGAAAAGGGGCCCCCAAAATAGCTTCTCTATGTTGGAATTGGGATGATGACATAGAAAAAGGAGCCCCAGGCCTCAAATCTTTGCCATGGGATACAAAGACACCTGTAAAAATCCCTGTGTAGGACCAAGATATCTTACATGAAAAATAATTGCTTCAAACAGCAGGAAGTACGAGGTGCAGCATTACCCACAACATCACAACCTGTTAGTGCTGTCAGGAGCTGCATCAGGAGATTTATCTCCATCTCTATGAGGCTTTCTCTCAAGTTAAAAACTCACCTGCCAAGTCAGCAGGGAGGGAAAGGGCTGACAGTGGAAGGGAAAACACACCTGATTCCTGCAGCAAAACTCTTGGAGCCCTCCTTCAGGAGCCATTTGGTACAAGGGGAAGCAAAGATGACTCAGAAGATTTAACCAAACTCTTGAAATTGCTCAGAAACACAGGATTTTCCAAACTAATTATAGATTTGATTTTTTAAAAAGATAGAAATTAGACATGGTGGCCTAAAGAAAGTAAATATTCCTCTTCATTTGTTACCAAGTTGTTTTCTGGGGTCCCCAGCTGTCTGCAGAGCCCCCAGGTGAGCCCAGCTTTTTAAATCACATCTCATACAAGTTAAATAGTGAGGAGGTTTTCAAGGAAAGGGTGTGATATTTGTCATTGCCTGAAAACCTCTTAATGAACAACAGCTAGAAAGACAAAAATCCTAGCTCTGATTCTCACAGACTTGTGAACCAGGTTAACTGCACCTGTAACCAGCTCTCCCTCTGTGCCATGGAAACAAACATCTGCTGCCCAGGAAGATGCCCCGGGACTGACAGGATCCAGCCAAGGTCTGGAACTCCCTGTACAAAGAGATGATGAGCTGGGTGAGACTCAATGGACTGGCAATGCTGGCACAGAGAGCCCTGGAAAATAAACAGAGAGAACAACCAGAACCAGCCTCCTTGGCACAGGCAGGGCAGGAGCCAACAGGGACAGGAGCTGCCTCACCTCAGCCACAGGGCAGTCGTGGAGTCTGTGAATCAGCAGGGAAGCACATCCCAACACATTCTGAGTGAGCCCTGGCACAGGAGAGAACACACCTCCAGGAGCTGAGAACCTGCAGTGATCAGAGTGTCTGCAGAGTCCACTTCTCGTGGAACTTTTACAGGCTGTCAGACACCAGAGCTGTCAAATGGCTCAGAAACACCTGTAACCTTCAGTGGGTTAAAGGATTTCAGAACAGGTTGAATCTAAGTAACATTTTTAAGCTTCAATTTGTCTGAAGTGAACCAACATGCAGAACTAATGAGATCACCAATTTTTGCCCCAGTTAGTGTGCCAGGTAGAGGGTGGAGAGCAGGGACAGGCAAGGCGAGGAGAGGCTGTCCAAACTCACCAACTTGATGAAATTATTTAATCTGCAGAAGAGTAAGACCCCTAAAAGCAGAGACATTATTCCCCAAGATACAATACCCCACAGAGGATGGCTCTGCCCTGCCTGCCCAGGCTAACCCAGAGCTTTTAAAGTCACAGGAAGACACTGAAACACAAGGCTGTTAACAAGAAAGCCACAGCTTTTTTCAGTTTTTTTTCTTTTTTTGGTAAGGTTCAGTAAAATCATGTGCTGCTGTCACAACCCAATAACTGCACTTTTCTCAAAGTATCACTTGGTAAAACCATAGGGATGGTCCAGCAATGGCTGTAACCACGTGAGGTCTGACAAGCTACACATGGATTGCTGCTCCTACAGCCCCAACTGCAGCCAACAAAATACAGAGATTATCAGTGCAGTGCAACATCATCTCAAACCTTATCTCTGCTAGAAATACCACACACAACACACACAGAGGGCAGGGGGGAAGGAACCCATTCAGAGTGCAAGGCTTCAGCTTAACATTAATTACACTAATCACATATATCAAAGCACCAGACCATCTCTTTGCCAGAATTCTTGGGGTTTTTACTTTTTAATCCTTACAATTCTCATTTGAGATTAATATGATTGGCATTCTCCAACCAGAAATTATTATTTTGATTACATAGATACAGACACACCATCTTACCAAAATTAAACCTATGCATGTTAAATTGCTTATTTTGAAAAGGCTTCTTAAAAAAAATGTACTTTGTCTTATTAAAAAGCCCGTTACTTGTAAACTAACTGCTTATCTCAAAATTTAAGTCCAGTAAGCCTAAATCTTGTCACATTTGTGAAAAGCCATCCATGAAAATTGTTGTCCAGCATCCACCAAAATTCTGTGACATCTTCAGGGCAGAAGGACCAAGCACTGGCACAGGATTCAGCTGGCAAATGGGAACAGACTGGCTTTGTACAGGGTGTGGTGCAGCTGCTGTAGGATAGGCAGAGGCAGGAACTCAAGGATCTTTACCTTGGAGTGCAGCCCGGACACTCAACAGCTCCCAGAAACAGCAGTAGCCAAGCTGGGCCTTACTTTGCCTGTTCAGGGATTCCTCCAGTCTGACCAGTCATGGAACAGAATAAATCTTAAACATGATGGAATTGTGGTGTTATTCATATGGTGCCTGGGGAGGATGATCAGGTTATGGGTTTGTCAGGACTTCAGACGTGCAAGATAAACACAAGATGAACAAATTCAGTGTTTCTTTGAAGGTTACTCCAGTTTCCTCAGACATTCTGGTATAGGTTCATCCCATTAAAGCAGAAACAGCCACATTTACTCACTGCAGCATCTTCTTCTTGCACTTCTTCCTCAGGGACAGCCAAGGCAGCAAGTCACAAGGCAGCTGGAATTCCCAACCACCCTGAACTGAATGCTTAGATCTGTAAGTCTGATCCCAACAACTGCTTTTCTGAATCCCCTTCAACAGTTTTGTAATACTTTCTATGTTTCTCATATTTCTTTACTGATTTCTTCTTTACTGTTCACTGTTTAGGACTGGAAGAACATTACACAGCACTCTCTTTAGCTGCTGGTGCTTTCAAAGTTGGTTAATACTGGTTTGAGTTTCCTTGCACAACAAGGTTTGTGTGCCTCAGATTCCTACTGAAGACAGAGAAAGGAAAATGCACCAGCTGTCCTGCAATCCCAGAGCATGGGAAACCAGAGCATCCCACATTGTGTCAGGAATTCTGGTAATTGGGATACACAAGATTCTCAAAACCTAAGTCCCAGCCTCTGTGTCCCAAATCCTACTTTATCTTTTAAAATACCCACAACATTTGCATTTTTTGCAGTGGAATTGGTTTTCTGAGAGTTACATTGAAGAGTGCAAGGTCCTCAGCCTTCAGCAGTGTGGGCAAAGTTCCTAAGGGACAAAGCTGATGCAATAATGTTAAGGAAACAAGACCTTCCAGGGGGTAAAGCTGGAATATACATAGTGCTAGTTGATGAATGGTATTTGTTGGCCTTCACTTCCCCCATCACCAAACACATATGATTTCACATTCTTCACACTGACACAAATCATCATAAACATACATTTTGTCTGATAATGCCCAAATTCCCCCATTACCCACCTGCAGATCATCTGTTTGCCTTGTGCTCTGCACCACTGGCTGTTAGGGAGGAAAAGGAGACCAACCTATTTCTATGATATCCTTGGATTTGAATCATAGAAGTGTTATAACTCCCAGCATGGAACCACAACTGAAACGAGCTAGTCCTTAATTAAGCAGAGGTTGAAGCTCATTGTTTAATTAAACAGATGTAAGTGCCTAATCATTCAACTATTCCAAGCATACACTGCATATCATTTAATCTCACCACCCACATGATGAAAGCACAGCTCTAAGACTTCACTGCAATCAAACTATTTCAAACAAGCCACCCCTGTGCTTTTAACAGAAAATTGTTTCCAGTGGCTGGGTAAGCCTGTAAAAGAAGAGTGAATGTGAATTTTCTGAGAGCCATTCCCAGTAAAGTGTGTGTGAAATGAGAGCCTCTCTGCAGAGCAGGACACGGCCCTGCAGTGCACCCACAACACCCTTTGCTGCCATGCAGAGACCTCGCTCTGAAAGGCTTTGTGAGGCCACATGTGCCCTTCAAACAACACTCTGCAATGTGCAGGGTACTGTGCAGATCCTCATGTGGGCAAAGAGAGGGAATTTTACTCAGAACCCCTTCAGAAAGCTTGAGCTCAGTGTACATACAGCCAGTCATTCAAAAATCTGTAAGATGAACCTCCTTACAGAGCCACAGACTCTGGCTTGGATGTTCTGAGGTCCCTTCCACCAGAGGAGGCCAATATTTTTCTGTGTATCCATTTTGTGTAGCAGCCATGAGGTTGCTGCTTTCTGGAGCAAAAGAGTTGATCTGAAGGGATTTTGCTGCCTGAAGGGAAAATGCAGACTGGGAGGTTGGGCAGCCAGCTTTTTACCCACATCTGACAGATCCAACTGTTTATGAGGAGAGCAGAGGGAAAGAGACTGACAGATTTCTCCAGATTCCTCAAAAACCAGGACAGATTCCAGGATAGATTAAAAAACATGGATTTGGCTGAAAACAACTCCCTTACCTCAGAATTAAAATCCCTGGCCTACAGCAGGAAAGCACAGGAAAGGTGGAAAGATGAGAAAGATGTTAGGAATGGGGCTGATTTTTTGGTTTTGTAAGATAAATCCATGCAGGCTTAAGAAAGCACATCAAATTATTCTTATTGGTTTTATCTTATTTTAAACAGCAATTAATTTTTAGTGATTCAGAAGTGAACAGTTGGGTTATTTCCTGCAGAGGACAGAGAAAGCGGCCTCACCAAGGCAAGAGTGGAAGAGCAAGAGCTTCTCAGATGAGCTTCACCAAAGGCTTCCTAATGCAGACTGGTCTGTGCCCACCATTTACTGACACCTTGACCTGAAGACTCGGGTATTTGTGGCCAGAAAAACTTTGATTTTTAAAAATTAGGTCAGTGTGGGGACTGTTGGCTGTTTTCTTACAGGGGAGGCTGGACCACACCTTTCCAAGGGAACAGAAGTCACTTCCTTGGGAGGCACCAGGGCAGGAGCCTAAACCACAGGCTGGTGATGCGCAGAGAGCCCAGCAGGGAGCAGAGCAGAGTCCCACAGGGAGGGGAACCTGCAGGGATTGATCCCACCAGGAAGGCTCCTATTGCCCAGCCAAGCAGTCCAGGCTTCAGCAAATGGTCTGACCCTTCCCAGAGAGCCAGCTATGAGGTCAATAATTGAAAAAGCACAGGACACACTTGCAGCAATTAATTTTCTGAAGGTGGGAAAAAAAATCTGGAAACTGTTCCAATGTGGAGAATCAAAGAGGTTTGAAAAGGAGAAGTTCTAGCTCAGGGTTCCTGTTCCTGGGTGGCAGCACAGTCACTCCTGCCAACAGGAGTCTTTCCACAAGAGACCAAATCATTCTGAAGAGGTTTCTATGTGAAGACTGCAATGCAATTATGTTGTTTTTCCCCCATATGTATGTATAGCTTTCATAGGGGAAAGAAAAGTACCAGGTCAGAATTCCTCCACAATGGTAAATTTGCAGTGTTAGCGTTGGGGTTTTTTGCCAACTCTGAAGTAAAATCAGAAATTTAAACACCACCTCAGCCACTGCCAACAAATTGCCAGTAATGTGACAAGGTGCCAGGGGTGCTGTTGTTAACCTGATGAGCAGCAGCATCACACAGGAGCACAGAACAACCAGGAACTTTCCACAAAGACAGTTTGCTTCCCATAGATCTCCATACATAACCTTTACTGGTCTCAGTAGGATCATTACATCCATTAGACTGTGGACTCAGCACTGCTTTAGCTCTTAATACAACTGAGACTTTTTTTTTTTTACTTTCCTATTGGGAAGTAGCATGTGCAATTTTAGTGATTTCTTAGATCATTCCATAAGTAAATCAAATATTCTTTCAAGCCTAGTTATCAAAATTGTGTCCTTTGATACTACATCCTCCATCAAACTGCAGTAATCCAGATCAACACATTTTAAACCTCCACTATCTCTCCTAATATCATTCTAGCAGATAGAGTAATTAAATTTGTACATTTTTTTTAAGTCCTACTCAATAAATCTGAATAAATTAACAACGCATTACTAAGGCTGCTACATTAAATTTGCATAGTGCATTTAATGAATATGCAACTGCAAGTGAAAAGGTCTGCTACTGTGAACCTTCCACATTAGCATAACTACTTCCAGCATGTTTCTTAAATAATGCACTCATTTGCACATCACTGACTTGGCTAATTCTGACTTCAGTCAGGGTAGCCTTGTAATTAAGACTCTTGCTTTAATTTTTAATGAAGTTTATGTTACATCAATCCTGACAGTAATGAGGGGACATGGAAACAAAAAGGCTGCTAATAATTAAATTCACAAACCAGTTTGAGGGATAATAATTCCTGAGGAGAAATTACATGACTAATTATTAATTAAATATTCATACTATTGCAGGGCCATCTCCCTTAACTGCTCCTTCTTGTTGGTAATAATGCTGAGATGTGGATGCCTTCCTGCAACCATCCTGATTTTAAGGTCTTTGGTTAATTTTAGTGCACCATTAATCAATATGACAGAAAAAATAAAATGGCTTTAATTGGTATCATTTTATTGTTTCTAAATATTACTACAGTTGGTTTAGTTGTGTAGAATTAATCTAGTTAGTCGGTGTCCATTTTATGGGAACATAAATCCAGTTTATACCCATAAACTTCTAATGGCAGGACAACTTGACCTTTTTTTGTAACATTACTGTTTACAGATAATTACACCAACTCTTTAAAAGGTTGTTTAATAGCTTTGCATTCATCATAGCAAAATGAAAAACATGCATATTATTTAACTCCAGACTGTTCTAAGAAGGTCTCAAAGACCCTAATTTACCCCTGCTGAAAAGTAAGCAATATTAATTTGTGTATTTTTAAGGAATCTATGAGAGCCTTTCCTCAAATGCACACAAACAGATCGAAAGTGCTTGTGTGTGGATCTCTGCTCATCTTTCACACAACTGAGATTACATATGGGACAGAAATAACAGCACTGCAGTGACATCTTTCACAGGAAGAGAGATGTCAGTGTGTGGCTTTTGCCACCACACAGGTCTTGAATTGATAGTTTTCCAATCACTTGTACACAAATACCATAAATTCAGGGAGGAATTGGACTGATTAATCCTAATTTATGTCGACATTTATACCAGCCAGGATTCTGCCTACTGAAAGTGTCATAACAAGCCTTTAGGATTACATGTTTACAAAAGAAGTCCAGTTTGTAGGGAAGTTCAGCAAGATGAAAGAAATCCTTTAAGTGAAGCTTATTAGTCACCAAACTCAGTTGCACTATGAATTTGTTTTAAAGTGTTACTGCTTTAAAGAGAGAATATTTTGCATAGCACAAAATTGATTCTCAAATTATTAAAAAGACATAATGCATGTCCTTTTATCCTGAAGGGGCATTTGGAAATTCTGAACCAGGGCAAACATTTCATTTTTCTAATAATTCAAACCAGTTGATTCATCAAAGTGAAACAAGTCCATCACCATACATGGGGCAATGATTCCCTTTAGCAAGCACTTGTCACATTACTACAATCTGACAGGTTTGTAGGGCATTATTACTAGCTCTGATTTGTACCAATCTATCCCTTTTACTAAATCTTAAAAATCTTTTTAACTTTTCTTTTTTCCTCTACTCTCTTAAACTAACACCTGAAGGCAATTTAAATATACCACTCCATAATGAAATACCACTTTCATTCTCTCTAGAATTAAGATGTCATTATCAACCATCTGTTCCTGGTCCTGCTCTCTAGTTCTTCCATCAAAGAAATAATTCCAGGCATGAAACACCTCATTGGAGCAACAATCACCTGGACCTGCTGGAGTGCTGCAGTCAGGGTGGGCCTGGCTTGCTGGGGAACAGCAAGTGAAGAAACTTTTTATTCAGGTAACTTGACATCACTGCATGCAGCAAGTGAGGAGAATTCCTGCTTTGTCTCCTCCCCATTCCCTGTCTCTGGAAGCAGCTCTGTCTGTGCCCCCTAAAGTACAACAGGACAGAAAGCATCTGAATGTTCTCAGGTTAAGGATCAAAGTCCCAGTTTAAGGGCCAAAGGTACAGGGCTGATGTGATGCATCCCAGTGAAGTCCTGTGGAGCTGAACTTGGATGTGATACCAGGAGCCAGGAAAGCAGCACCCCAGCTGGGCTGCCCTGAAATCACCAGCAGTGTGACACACACAGGCTGCAGCCACAGCATCCAGCTGTGATTCCTGCCCACACCTCCACCAGCTGTGAAGAGCCTGTTCTGAGCAAGAGTTCAGAGAGAGGGCTGTGGGTGCTGGAGAAGGAGGAGGTGGGGACAAGGAGCACAGGCTGTCCTTGCAGGGCACACGGGTGGCAGCCACCAGGCAGCACATCGTCCTACCAGGCAGCACATACACCCCACCGGGCAGCACATCATCCCACTGGGCAGCACACATATCCCACCAGGCAGCACATACACCCCACCGGGCAGCACATCGTTCCACCAGGCAGCACACACATCCCACTGGGCAGCACATCAACCCACCAGGCAGCACATCCATCCCACCGGGCAGCACATCGTCCCACCAGGCAGCACATCCATCCCTCTGGGCAGCACACACATCCCACCAGGCAGCACATCCATCCCACCAGGCAACACATTGTCCCACCAGGCAGCACATTGTCCCATGGGGCAGCACATCAACCCACCGGGCAGCACATCACCAGAGCTGTTGGGCCTCCAGAGCCTGGAGCAGTTTCCCAGGCAGGGACATGAGTGCACATGTCATATGAGCATACACAGCAAAGCAGATGCACCTGACTCACAAAATGCAGTGGACCTTTGTGTCTGCTTAGATGATCTTGGCTCAGGCAGTGAGATGGGGAGTGTCCCACTGCAGCAGGACAGATGTGGGGCACAAATGGAGCGATGCTGTGGGGTGGGTCTGGTGCAGGGGACACACCAGGCCTGTGCACAGCTGCTCATTGCCAGGCCAAGGGACTACAGAGCCTAGGGTGAACTCTCCTGTTGTCCCAGCTGGATAGAAAGATGTCTACAAATCCTAAAATAAAATGTCTAAATTGCTGAAATTCTACCAGCATAAGATTTCCAGGAAGAAAATGGAGTTTGCCTGGTAAAACTTGGTCAAACCCATTAAATAAAAACCACTAGATTAAACTAAACCCAAATTTACTGGAAGGTTAACTTAACTTTTTTGTTTATCCTCAGATGTGTTGACATGTTATGTGTATTTTCACTTCCCTTGCTCCGTGGTGCTGCCACACCATACCATGAGTTTCCCTTCACTTGACTCCCTGTGCCTCCCTGTTACAGCTTCTGTTGCCCAACAGGAGTGTTTTATTCAGTTTGGGAAACCTCCTGATGAACCTTCTGGCAACATTACTACACCCACTTAATGACTGGCAGTCCCCATTTTTCTGTGAAATTACTGACAGTGACACATCACTGCTGAATTTTACTTGTTTTCAAATACGAAGATAATAAAAATAATTTTATTGGAACATTAGAAACTGCTTCATCAAAGTCTAAAATTACAATAAAGGAGAAGGGGTGAGCACACACAGCTACTGTATTACAAAGGGCAAGCCAGGGAATTACAGAGCAGCTTGCCTTGCTTTTCTGCTTGAGAATCACAGCAGCAAATAAGCACCACAAAACAACAGAGCAATGCTGGGCCAATTTGACATGATTTGCTTTCACAAATCTAACATCCTTCTGCAACAGGATTACCAGTCTCATGGGTAAAGAGAAGGGATGGTTTAGGTCTTGCCCTTGCCAAGGTGCATCATCTCTCCTGAGTGTTGCCATGGGCTCACTCTGGTCAGCACCCACACCCCACACAGCCACTCCTTGCCCACCCTCCACTCCCACCCCAGGGCAGAGAGAAGCAAAAAGAAAAGGCAAAATTCATGGGCTGAGATAAGAATGGTTTCATAACTAAAACAGGATATGATGATAATAACAAAAAGGGGTGAGAGAGGAGTAAAACCCAAGAAAAGAGCTGATGCACAGTACAATTGCTCACCACCCACTGACTGATGTCTCCAAGCAGCAGCTGGCACTGCCCAGCCAACTGCCCACGGTTTATACCCTGAGTGTGACATTCCATGCTGTGGAAGATCCCTTGGGCCAATTTGGAGCAGCTCTCCTGCCTGTGCCCCTCCAGCTTCCCTTGCCCCTGCTCACTGGCAGAGCATGAGACACTGCAAAGGCCTGGGTTTAGGATAAGCACTACTTAACTAAAACTAAAACATCACTGTGTTACCCTATTCTTCTCCTACTAAATCCAAAGCCCAGCACTGTACCAGCTACTAAGAAGAAAATTAATTGTATCCCAACCAGAATCAAGATAACTGTGAGCTCTAAATGAGCAGAAGATCACATTAGAGAGAACTACCAGTGTTCCAGTGTCAAACTAGGAAGCTGCCAGGTTGGGTCCTGCAGGGTTCAATCTGCATCAGTGCCAAGCAGTTCTTCCACTACTGACCCAAAGGAGAACAAAGCATGCCTATAAATGTATTGCAAGGTGGGAAGGATTGTGAATATTCTCAAGGAATCGAATTCCAAGTAATCTTTCCAGATAAGAAGCATGGAGACTAAATGGAGATAAGGCCAGAGGAGGACAACTAGAGAGAACAGAACTTTAGAGCAAGCAAATGCTCTAAATGGAGGGAAACTGAAATAACTGGGGTTGTTTTGTCCATTAGAAGAGGTTTCTCATAGGAGAGAAATAAAGGCTGCTTCTAAGGAAATTATTTTCCCCTACATCTGATCCTGGTAAGAAGGAAAACTAGTCAGGTACTTTAGCAGGAAAATTAAATATTAACATTAGTGCTGGAATAAATTGTACATCTTAATTATCCAGGTTTAAGGACAGAAATCAGTCAGGAATGACTTCTGTAGGGCTGATCCAGCCTCAGGAGAGAAGACAACCTACATGTCCTCTTCATGTTATCCCAATGCTGAATCTGGAATGAGTGCAATTTTATGCAAACTGTGTTGTGTGTGTGCCTGTGCATTACCTGTACAAATGAGGCAGTGCCACTAAATAACCATTAATGGAAACTCGAGGTCAGTTTTTGGGATTCAGAGGAATTACACTGTTTAAATGAGACATTCAGCTCCTTAAGAAGATAAAATTATAGGTGCTGAGCAGAAGAATGTAGGTCACTCCCATTAGACATGAAAGTGCAAAGGATGTGAAGCGAGTTGGAATCGAAGGAAGGGACTGAGGGGGACTGGGAAGCAAAAGTTTCAGTGTGAACAGGACACAAAGAGGGCTCAGGATTTATTGGTGTCTCTGTTCCTCTTTTCTTTTTGTGCTGTTCATCCCTGAAAGTGCATCTCTAGAGTTGAACTAAAATTCCAAGGAGCTGCCCTGGTGCGTTCCCAAAGCTCAGGTGCAGGCTCGGGTGGCCCAGCCCTCCCAGGACACAAAACACCCCTGCATGGGCACCAAGACAGACCTTCAAACCCAGCCTTGACCTCTGCACCCCAGCTCTGGCTCCCAAGCCTTGGGCTCCAGCCTCTTTGCTGAGTTTGCCAGCAGCAAGCCTGACTGAGATGACACTGTTGAGTTCCACCAGCACGTCCCCTGCTCTCCCCTCTATCCCCAAATCCCAGTTGTACTGGGTTTGTCTAGGAGAGAGTTCATTTTCTTCAAGCAGCCCATATGGTGCTGTTCTGGCTTTGTGGCCAGAGCGGTGTTGACACCACACAGATGTTTCAGAGCTCCCACAGCGTCCAGACTGTGTCCATCCTCCCTCTGCTCCTGCAGTGAGGGGGCTGGGAGGGGGCACTGCCAGGACAGCTGCCCCCAGCTGACCAAAGGGATATGCCAGGCTGTACAACACCATGTCAGCAGCAAAACTGGGGCAAAGAAGGAAGCAGAGGGGACTTCGAGAGTGATGGCACTTGCCTTCCCAGGTGACAGTCTCATGTGAGGACACTCTGCTTTCCTGGGAAGAGCTCAGCATGTGCCTGCTGATGGGAAGAAGTAAATGAACTCTTTATTTTGCTTTGCTTGCTTGTGCAGCTTTTGCTTTCCCTGCTACACTGTCTTTACCTCAACCCACGAGGTCTCTCACTGTTATCCGTCTGGTACCCTCCCCACCCAGCTGGGGGGACAGCAGAGGAGCAGCTGGGGGTGCAAACTGCCTGCTGGGACTGAACCACAGCACACAAAGCAGCAGGTGCACATCTGATTTTGGTCTGGGACAAGCCCACATTTAGGCTGCTGATTTGAGAGCTGTGCAGCAGAGCTGGCTGGGGAAGTTACTGAGTCTGCATTTGCAAGAACTACAGTCCATCCCTCCATGCAAAACTGACAAGACTTTTAACCCCAAATGCACCAATTTTGGATTGCACTGCCTATTCCTCCCACCCTTGCAGGAGTTCACTCCCTTACCCTACAGAACAGTGTGGAAGGCAGAGGATGTCCCAGTCTCCTCCTCTGCCAGAATTTGTCCTTTGTAAGAACACAATAATACTCTCCAACACCACTCACCCCAGACTCTGATAGTGTGATAATGATAATGCAGTTTCTACTTATAACTAACTCCACAGTACTGTCAGGATCTAACAGTTTAAACACCCAATGACAATTAATGCATATTTACTTTTGTAGTCTTTTGCCATTGCTTAAAATCTGCAATTTCAGTGAGTATTCCTGGCATTTATTTCTCAAAATTGGAATAAACAAGCCATCCCAGGGTCAAGTGCAACGACAGCTCTAAATCCACACAAGGAACTCCAGAGGATCTACATTAGTAGGGAAACCCATTTGTAACCTGCAAGATGCAGATACTATTTTATAAAGGTAGTTTGATTTCTACTGTTTCAACCAGCAAAGCAGAATTTTCTTCATCCTTTATATGAACACAATATGAGTTTTGTTTTTTACAATTACAGTAACAACGCAATGATGGGAATTTCTTCCACCCTTCAACATCACGAACTACTCAGATGAGAACTTTGTATTGCATAATACATGATGCCCTGCCTTACATGTGATATGCTTCACAAAAATCTTAGTCTAATTGTGCAAGACTACTGTTACAAAACATTCTCATCACTGGCGTGTTTAATTGAGCTCCTGAGAGGCAGCATCAGTAAGACTTAGGGATAAATAACCGGTAGTCCCATTGGTCTCACCAAGAATCCATTGATGTTTCATAAATCCTAGTCAGTACAAATCTAATTGAGTTACCATGCTGAATTAGCTTACATCTAAATGGCATTCATGTCTACAAATGGAATAATTAGAGGCTAGAAAATGGGATATATGAAGTGCTATCCCAAGTGACAACAGCAAGACATTTGTATTCATTCAATCAACTGCTTTAAAAAAGCAGATGCAATTCTTGATTTGGGGTTGATGACGAGACAGTGTTATTGAGCCTAGCAATGATATTAGACAGAGAATATTAACTATTTCTTCATGTCTATCTATTTATATTTATTCTAAGAGATTCTTCGCTTTGATTCGTTCAGATTTTGCTGTAGGATACAAAGTCATTACATGAGGACCGTGACTGCATCCTCCCTACTTTATATCTGGGGTAATGAAATCAGCTACACTCATTAGTGCTCTCCTTCCCACCACTAGAATTCTAAGATGAAGAGAAAATAAATCAATAAATAACAGGGCTTCAAACAGAACTTTCAAAGCTACTAATATTTTTAGCCTCAGTACTGAAGGAGGCTTTGGAGGTAGAATAAAGCAAACAGGACTGTTCGTTCTGTCACCTTGCTCAGCCACTTTGTTCTGTGCACTAAATTAAACAGGACCCTGTTCCAGTCCCCCTGGGCTCCAGTGTCACCCTGGCAGTGACACCCTGCCTTACAGACTGACATTTAGCAGGTGCCACTAGTTGGCTGGTTCAGGTTTAGTTAAATACCATCTGTTTTTTCAGGACAAACATAAAACATGGCTATCTCAAACTATATATAAAACCTATTAAATTAGGATGGATCTTTGCAATGCTGGATAACAAATTCCTTTAATTCAGAAAGTAGTCTAATTTGCATGCATATTTTATTTATTACACCAATTAAGTTTTGCAAATAGTTTGCAATGAGGTCCCTATGACCTAATAATTCACAATTACTCCTGGGATATCCTGCCCACTTTAGCACGTTTTGAATAATATTGCTATCTCCTTGAGAAAAAGAATGCATTGGTTACATGATGGATTTATTAAGAGTGTGCACACCTCTTTCTTAACCGATTTTACTCCAGACAGGGTTACTGGAACTACTTCACAGCCCTTTGTGTTGTTGGTTAATGAATGCTTCCCTTCAGCTTCCTCTCCTTTCAGATACTTGTCTTCTGAGCTCTTGTGGAAATCCCACACAGATACAATCTAGATGAGCACTCCAGGTGGTAACACAATATAAATGAATAATAACCATTTGAAGCTGTCAGGAAGATATTCTGCTTCTGCTCTAGCATTAAATAATGGAGAATAGTTGAAAATGGACCTTGTGAGGCAAACTTATGGCAGCCAAACCTACTCCAGGTCAGTAAACTTGCTTCAGATTTATCCTGCAGAATTCAACTTCCAAAAAACTGCATCAGAAAATCAAAATTTGATAGTCAGCTGCATCTATTCAAATAATGACAAGTTGCATTGACTTATTTTATAAAACCAAACTACCATTTGGTTTGCTTTGCTTTAAAGTGCTTTATAAGGAATTTTAAATGAGCTCAGAGTATGAGAAAATGCTTTATTTTGGTACAGTGTTCAAGCAAGCACTGGAGTTTCCTTGCACGTCACATGTGCAGCTTCCTCCTTTAAAGCATTCAGCTAGTAATCTGCATTTTTATATTTTTATTCCATTACAAACAAACCAAACTCCTTTTCATAAGAAAGAAAACTTGTGGCTTGCAAAGTCAGGGAAGATGATTTATTTGCTAAAAAATTAGAACAAAAAAATCAGACATATGTTTTCACATACAGACTTGAATATCTGGCTGTTTTTGGAGAAGGTGATTCCTATGGGAGTACAAATCTGCAAGGGAATGTAATTTTCTTTTTAAACTATCTGTACACAGTAGGATGGATTATCCTGCTATTCCTACATCTTATCTCAGAAAACATACCTGAGCACACTCAGACAAAACCCTAAAACTGGTATGTCACAGTGGAAACTCCACCTTCCTGTGTCCCTTCAGTACTTTTGTTCCCGATGTGCTTTCCAACATCACCCAGAGCCCAGGAGGGGCAGGAGGAGCCCCTGTTCCCTGTGCCCACCCTGCAGGCTGGCAGCTCCTGCCCAGCCCCTGCCCAAGGCTCCCAGCACTGCCCAGGAGGCCTCTGGCTGAGGGAACCTCCCTGCTCATTCCCTTTCCTCGGTTTCTGTGCTCTGCCATTTCACTCTGCTCAAGCACAACGCTGAACAAGAACTGCTCTTTCCCAGTGCCAAGAGCTACTCAATATTTGTGAACACTTCTCAGCTTCAGCTCTCATAGAACACAGTCCTTTTGTCAAGGTTCACTCACCTCATCCCTTTCACTGCAGGGCAGAGTTCTCTCCCCACAGCCAGCTTGGAGCTCTGCATCCCTTTAGTGCTTTCTCATTTCCTCCTGACATTTGATAACAAAGTGCCAAGCACTGCCCTCCATGCAGAGCCAGATCCTGCCTTCAGACAGAGAAACCTCCCCATGTTCCTTGTGCACACAGATGGCAACTCCTGCCCACTGGAATGCAGCACAGCCTGGCCAAAGCTGACTGGAATCCTTCCTCCTGCTCACTCCCATCTCTAGCTCACACTGAGCCCTGGCAGTGGCCTACCAGGTGTCCTGTCCCATCACCCACCCATGGCTAATCATCACATTTCCTCAGCCATTCCCAAAGTAAATCTCATTTCAGATTATATGCCCCAGCTGATCTGATCTGACCCCATTTTGCCCATCAAAACATCTACCTTTTCTAACACATTTAGCTCCTTTTCTTGCATGTCAGAAGTTCCCCTTGATAAAACACACCTAATCAATGTAAATAATACAATAAAAAATAAAATAAAATTAAAAAGTCCCAATAAGGCAACTACAGGGAAAAATTATTATATTTTAAATTAATTTTTTTTAAAGTAGCTGTTTCCTCATCACCAGCAAACTGTCTCAGAAGGGAACAGTGCAAGAGGCCTCCCATCCTGGCTTTGCCCATGGTGGCACAGAGCTTAGAGGATGGCAGAACCAAGGGGG
>JAWWLZ010000019.1:16145510-16166191 GCA_035041345.1 Poliocrania exsul
TCCTCTGCCAGGCTTCTTTCCCAGCCAGCTCCCAGCCTGAGGGGTCAGGTGTGCCCTGGGCAGCTGCTGCAAATGGGTCATTGTTCTTGGGCAATGAATAGAGGATGCAGAATGCACAGCTTTGGTCACACCCACACAGTGACAAACTGGTCCCACCTGCTGAACTGGGACACCACGTATGACCACATGGAAAATGTCTGTCCAAGGAATACAAATAAAAGCACAAGTCCAGAACACAGAGAAGGGTCTGTTCTTAGCAGGGTCAAGTCATTTAGACTTGCTGAATATCACTTCAAACTCTATATGGAAATAGTGTTTGTTCCTAACTCAAAGATGAGATTGCATCGATCCTTTACCAAGAAAGGGGAAAATAAAACCTTCTTCTACTGAAAATTAAGGTGTCATTGACAAAACATCAAAAAGTCCTCAGATTATTTTTCCCATTAAAAAAAGGCATTAATATTTCCTTTTTTAATTGATTTTCCTTCTTTTTTATTTTTATACTAAGCTTTACCCTACCTCATACCTCAAACTTGTCCCTGAATATAAAAGCATACACACAACTCCTTTTCCTCCCTTTTCCCCCACCCTCTTTTTCTCCTTCAAGCTTTCAAAAGTTTTTGAAATTGAAGAAATTTAACCACTATACACAAACACTTCAGGATTTTCTTCACTGCCTGAAAAAATTGTTTTCTGACAGCAGAACGTTTTCCTAACTGCAGAAATATTACACCTTCAAAGAGGGAAATGGAAAGAGGAAGAAGGAAAAAAAACCCTAAAAAAATCCAACTGTCTTTTTTTTTCAGTTCTCTTTACTGTAAATTGAACACACCTTGAGAAAAGATGTATGCAGAGAAAAAAAATATTCAGCTGTAGAAACAACTTTCTGTTCATTGTGATTTGAATTTCTCTCTCAAAACTTTTCCAACTTCATATCAAATATTTTATTCAAAGTATTTCACAGGGAAGGAGTTTTTTGTTTCTTTGATTAGCCACTCAGGGGGCAAAAAATCCAAAACAACAACAAACTCAAGAGTGACATTTGAGCCCTTCAAACTTTAGAAGAACATTCAGGCTGTTCTGGCCAAGAGCAGAAGCAGGAGAGCTGCAGGGCAGAAGCTTCACCACATGCCTAAGGTCAGTGCCAGGCTTTATTCCACCCTTTGCATCCCTGCTCAGCCCCCATTCCATCATGGAAAGGCAGGGAAAACTCCCAAGAGCTGAGCTAAGAAGGAGCCACAACAACCGCACAGGTTCTTTCCCTTAAATCATTTTGAAGCCTTATTGTTCATCTCTTACAATGTGTGAATTTGTGCATTTGCACCACCAGCTGTGAATCCTGTTTTGGAGTCATGTGGAGGACCCACCAAGGGGGAGGAGGACCCACCAAGGGGGAGGAGGACCCACCAAGGGGGAGGAGGACCCACCAAGGGGCACTGGGGGCATTCACATAAACCGAGTCCCAGGTTGGTTTTGCCCTTGTGATTTGCATTGATCTCTTATTTGTCAGTTCTAATTAACAATCAAACTGACTGAATTAAGTCAACCCCTCTGCAGAAGACCTATTGATGCAGGTGGTCAAAGGCACGAGCCTGAAGAGGTTACCCATGACTTCAGTGACAGTTCTCCTCCCAGAAGACACAGCCCTACCCCTGCCCATCTCCCGAGCTAACACAGCCTGTTCAAGCCTCTCAGTGTCTCTGCAGGACTTTTGTGTGAGTAAGTAACGTTTGCAGGATGAAAACAGCCCTCTAATCACCAAGCCCTTGATGAACAGCACCCTGTGGAACAGATTACAATATTTTAGCACGTTCCTTTTATTTGGTGTTTCCACTTGTGCTCTTTTAAGGCTGCTCCAAACTGCACTTTGGGTGCTCATTACACACACTGGAGAGAGCAGGTAGCTGGTAAATATGCCCTGAACTGTGCTTACATTTGCCTTCTCTGCACACTGTGTCTGAGTTAGGCACCACCATGGGGCCTGGAGAGCAATAGGTGGGGTGTGTTCCTGGCATGCTGCCACTGTCTGTGAAATATGGCCTTTTTACAGATGCTTCTTACACTGTTGGGATCAAATTGTTCATCCAGGCACACAATACATACATGGATAGGCATAACGTGCTATGAAGAAAAGAAATTATGTTTAAATACTCAGGGGGAAATGGGTTCAAACTCAGCTTGGAGAGGACTAAGTATGAGCATCCTGATGCAGGGGACAACTTCTGTTCTCTGGAACACCAGCTGGAGGTAAAAAACACATTTCATAGGTGGGTGTAGGAATGTGCAACAAATGCAATGTATAATTGTAGCTTATTAGCTTTACTGGTACATATAAGGAACATATTCATTAGTTTTACAAATAAACTGTGTTTGTACCTTTGCAGCTGTTGGTTTGAGACAGATCTCTCACATGACTATGAGCACTGGGAAAATTCCTGAATTTCTGAGCCAATTCATGTTGAAAATACAGCACATTTCCTTCTCTGAGAAGTGAAAGGTGTCCCCAGGTTATTCAGACAGGGAAAGATCTGTTTGATGACTGAGTTGGACAAGAACTTCTGACTGCAGAAATGACCTGACATCAAAGAGCCCTGCAGGTGGGACAGCTTGGAAGGCTTCCAAAAGGGTTTAGCTGTTACCCACCTGTAAGAGGAACACTTCTGGAAGTTTAGAGGATGGGTATCTGTTAATTTAGGAGTCCCACCTCCACAGTCAGCAGGGCTGGATCTATCTCTACATTTGCATGTTGTGAGATTCTCCATCACCACAGTTCATGAGAAGATGTTTTGACCAAATTCCTTTACTTAGTTTTAATGCTCAGGAGGGGAATGGATGTATGATATGTAGTCCAGAATAAGCATTACTATGCAAAGCTCTATCATCAATATTCTTTAAAAACACTGCCCAGTAGAGTGAGCTCAATGTTGGCTTAGCAACAGGTATTATGTAGAGAGAAAGTTTTTGCTTTAGTAATTAGAACTCCTAAAAAAGCATATGTCATATTGTCATTGAACTCAGGCTTCAAAATCCTACATATCTTGACCACACTGACCACATTTTAACTAAACTGCCATTTATTCTATTTTATTTGTATAGCAAGCCCTTTCAGCTCTGCTCTCACAGGAACAAGAACTCAAGTGATTAAAATCCATCCTCTATTCCTGTTTATATGTTATTCATGTCCTGTGAGCAACTGATGGATTTTCTAATTTGTAAGATTTCTTAGGCAATCAAGAGTAACTGTGAAACAACAATGAATGGGTAATGAGCTTACTTGCTGTGTCTGATGGAGTGCATTTGGCTGGGGTTAACCTGCTTGTGTTCTCTTCCTTCCCCCACACGTCAGTGCAGTGTCCCTGCAGTGAGACAGGCCTGTGCTTATCCCTGCAAAGTGCTCTCCACTCTCCTCAGAAGCTCCTAGACCAGCTCACACCCTGTTTCGAAGGAGGAAACAAGTCTCAACAGAAGCTTCAAAACTTATTGGAATTTTAACAATCACATCAACTTATGTTACAGAGCTCTGAACATGAGTGCTGAGAACTGCTTGAGATTGGTCCATAAACAACAGTTAAAAAGGAAAAACAGAGCTAAACATAGCAATTGATTCTTGTTAGAGTCCCAACAAAGATTCCCCACCATCCCCCCAGCAGTGTTTGTGCTTTTCCTGCTTTTCCTTATGGTCTGTGGCTTGTAATCAGAGGAAAGGAACATCACAGGAACTATCCAACATTGCAGGCCACATATATAAAGGAATAAAAGGCAGTTAATTCACATATATTTCAGCAGTTCTCAAAATTTCTGGTGGTGCAGCAGATTTTAAGTGACTTCAGGCACAACAGGGTCACATACAATTGCTTAAGGACCACCCAGGCACAGGCTCAGACTCACATACATAGCCTGGCTTCAGTCTTCAAAGGAAGGTATTCACCCTCTGCCTTCAATCCAGGCCTCTCCCTGGACATGAGGACTGAACCAACACAAACATTTCCTTCTGGATGCTGTATCAATACAATTCCTTCTGGATGCTGGATCAATACACTTCCTTCTGGGTTGCCCTCCTGAGCCAAGCCCACTTTACTCCAGAGCACTCAGTGTCTCTGTGTCAGACACACACCCTCCAGGGAGGTTGCCTTGACTCCACAGTGCCAACAGACTCCCACCTGCCACACAAACCTAAGTAGCCTCATCCCAGGTGTGTCCCATGGAAGTGATTCCACATTAGTACAATCCCCTTTCTTTCTCCTTATCACAGAAGACTGTTCCAAGTCATTGCATTTAAGTGGATGTCTCCAGGGCAAAGATGAAAAAAAAAATTAAAACTGGGTGGGAAAAATAGAGGAGGAAGACTTTTATAAACCTGTAGAGTTTGGTTTGAATGCTAAGAGAACCTTTCTCTCCTGAATGCCTGAGGTCACACCTTCACAGCAATGTCCACAAATGCTGATAATTCCTTGCAAATGCCATGAGCAGCCCTCTCCTGGGCATCGCCCTGAGCTGCTGTGCCAGTCCTCAGTTTTGAGACACCAACAACACGGCAGGAACCTGCAGAGAACTTTTCTTTGGCATTTAAATGGGTATTTCAACAAGTGAAATCACCTCAGTTTTTATAATCTGTAGCATCCCTAATGGTCTGATTTGTACCTCCTAAATCACATCATCTTTCACTGCTCTGTTCCTGTGGCTGGCAGATTGTTCATTTGCTGTGCAGCACGTGGCTGTGCCAGTAACAGAACAGCCAAAAAGAACAAAGAAATGTTTCTGAGGATGCTGGACAACACTTTGTATTTCAGACTTCAGCAGGAACACATTGGGTTTAACGATGAATCTATTGCCAAGTCTCTCCCCTCAGGACTTTTTAATAAGCAGGTGATATCACATGGCTGCCATCATCTTCAAATGGAAATCATTATGCTGAGACCAACAAGCAACAAGGAGCAAATACTGATATTTTTAAGATTATTAATGGAATCAAGGCCTGAAAATTGCAAGAGTCAGACAGACACTTGTAGGAATAATGTAATCCCAATTAACAGCAACAGGTTTAAATAACTGTATCTGAAGATGGTAAATGTCACTCATGAAGGAAAACGTTGTCAGAATAAATTTTTTAAAAGCAATGAGAATAAATTAAGACATAAAAGCTGCCTGCACTTTGCCTGTTCCTCCACCTTCTGTCTGCACCATACAATGCATGTCAGCTGAGCAGAGATATACTTAATAAGAGCTTTTCATGCAACTCTGTGCTTTCATATGATGTTTCTTTCTTTGATTACATTCCACCAACCTTAAGAAATTACCTTTTCATAAACCTCCCAGAATTTATTTCCCTTTTGAGAGTTCCCTTGTTCCTCTTCTAAGAATACTGAAATCTAACCTTTTAATGTGACCAACAGATCACAGAGAAGTTAAAATACAAGATCTGTAACCAGAATTAAGGATTAATCCACAAGAAAAACTGCACTAAACTCCATTACAGCTGGTACATTGGGACACAACAGCGTTTTTGAAACACTGCAGATTCTTGAGCAATTGTCATAGTTTTCAGTTGTCAGCTTCACTCTATTTTCAGTGCACAGCAGTGGCACATCCCTTGGGTTTCACTGCTCATGGCACCTGAGCCACATTTAGTGTAAACTGCTCTACACAACTTAGAAGGGCAAGACCTCTTTTCAAAAGTGACTTGAGTACCTCAAAGCCTAAACTGCAGGACTTTGAATGAGGCTGCAGGTGCCAGGCTGAGGGAGAATAGAATATTCTACAGACAGAAAAGTTGCCAATAAATGGCAAAGTGGTATTTAAGGAAAGCAATTGAGACCCTAATTCCCAGTGAAATCAAAGGCACTGGGCTCCTAAGTGCACTGACAAACCTTTCTTGAAACATATCACTATTTTAAGGCATAGCCACACCTCTAAAGCTGAATTGAAAAGGCAGATTTGGAAAACATCAGCAAGGGACAACCTGATCTTCCACACTCTATAAATAACATGTGAATGCATCTCTGTGTGTACACCTGTATGTCCATGCACAGCACTTTGGCTACACATGAAAACAGCTGTGAAGGCATTTATTGGACCTCGACCCTCCCCATCAATCCCTCATCCCCCTGCAAGGGAGGCCCAGGACAATCTGGCAGCTGCTCTCACTGACTTGCCCAGCAGCTGCAGCTTTAGCCAGCCCTTGCTGTGGGGTGTGTGGGCACAGGGACAATATTCTCTCTGAGCCCAGATACAGACAGCACATTAAGCTGATCCAAGGCTGTGCTGCCCAGCCCTGCTGGATCTGCACACTCCACAGGGCACTGTCCCTGCTCCCTGGGCTGGGTGGCTCTCCTGTTCCTGCTGCTGCCCAACCTTTGGGAGCCTCTCTGCTCACAGAACTCTCCATGGGCTCTGGAAACAGTTTTGCCCATTCCAAGCTCCTCAATCTCTCTAGTGAAGCTGCTATGTCAAATAAATATGTTTTACAAACACTGGTGTTCATTTAATGCTGAGGAACCACAACCCCTCGAAACACTAAACTCCAGTCAACCTTTTCTTCTTCTTTTTTTTTTTCCTGGCAACATTACCCATCCTCGTGTAGCTCCTGTGAATATTCAAATACCGTAATTGGAAATGATTTACTTTGTTTTGAATTAACTAAAATTCCATTGTTAAGCACAAATACTGCTTCACTAAATCATCAAGCCTTTAATAGGTCCACATGAGCAGGTTACTGAGCGTGTTAGGATTTATAATGCTCCTGGGGAGCTGACCACTGTATTATGCTTCCTGCTGCTAGGTAATATGCATGACACATTTCTGGACACTAATTCATTTATTTAATAGTAACAGTATGCAAAAACAGAGTTCAAAATGAGGCTGACAAAGAAGGTATAAAAGTTTTATTAATCCATAGCTAATCAAAGGCCAGAGGAAAGCATATAATGGTGGCATTTACAGACCATATCGAATGCGAATAAATTAAATTTTTGTTTCCTAAAATCTTACTAATAGGATGTATTCAGCTTGAAACATTTATACTTTTAATTACAGTGGCAGCCAATTTAGAGGAGGTATCTGGTTGTACTGTACTTAAAACTTTGCATCAAGGATCTCCACAAATCCCCTCATCAGCTATTCTTTGAATCCGATTTGTTACTCTGTGCACTGTGTCCATGCTCAGAAATAATAACATTATTTACTTTCTCATTTAATTACACACTGACAGATTACTTGTAGGGGAAAGGTCACGGAGGGAAAGTATTGTCTTCCTGTGAGAGAAATCCCCCTGAAAGGCTCAGCATCATGTACATACAATATAACTTTATGGCTCTATCCTTCAAATGTTTGTATACAAGAATAAATTGATAGAACTACTCATATAGAAACAGTCATTTCTCCAGGCAAAAGTTTTCACAGGATCACAACCTCATTCCTAACTAGTTATCAAACACTCGAATTACACTGCAAATTTTGTTTGAAAAAAAATTATAATGGTCAGTTACTAACAAAGATAAATAATAGATGACTAAAGAATAGAAAGAAAATAAAGAACATGAAAATGAAAAGGAATAGAAAAACTGGCAGTCATACTAATTTGATCTGTGGTCTGAAATATCCTTAAAATTTTAGATGACTTTGGTCCCAATCTTTCAGAAAACAAACCAGAGAGACAATACTGTGGTTTAGAAAGTTGGGATGGAGAATGGAAGTCACCAGGCTTGTGACATCTCTTATATGTCAGGATGAATTTTGACAATGCTGTCATTAACTCCTGTTCTCCCCCACCAACCATCTGGAGTCAGGAAAACAAGACATTTTGCTGGAAATACAACATTATACTCTTTAGGTTACTTCAGAAGCAAATGCACATGGGAACTGTGTATTCCCATGGCACTGCTGAGCCCTTAGCAAAGAACTCCAGCATTTCCAAACCAACATGGTAATCCTGTGGAAATTGAGGTGGCTCCTGGCTGGTTAAATGAAGGCAGATGCTTCAGTGCTCTGCTGGTTCACTGCTCACTCAGTCCTTGCCACACACAAACTGTTTGCAGAGCTGAAAACATCTCAGTCTATTGGCTACCAGCTCAGTATTCTAACTGTGGCTCTCCCATAGGAAACATCCAAAGCTTTTCCAGAGATGTAAAACTCCAGGAAATTGTGGCATTTACTCTTCCCGGTGAGCAGGGGGGTACTTTGGCTCCTGCAACAGAACAGAACAATGTTCCAAGCAGGAGTGTCATGGGTTGGGCAGTTGCTTATGGAGCTGCAGTAACTCAGCTGTGGGTCTGAGTCCCAAAGCAAGGAGGCCACACATCTGTTTGTGGAACAGCAGAGGAAGAAATGTGAGGGGTGTCTGGTGGGTCTCCTCTCCTGAAGTAAAACCTAAACTGAAGTCAGTTTTTCCAAGCCAAGTTATTGCACTTTATATATTTATCCTCAGAAGACAGGTAAGAACCCCTCATATTAGAATTGCAGGAACGTAGTAAAGGTCAGAGCCTAAATTTATTTACATGGGAACTGCTGATACACTGGGACACCTCACTCAGTGTCCCTTCCACAGAGACAGGCAAAATCCTGCTCCATGAGATCAGGTTAAACTTTTTGCAGTCTCTTTCAGAGGGAAGGTAATTCTTTGAAATGGGACACAAAGTTCTCACTTTCACACCAAGGCTGAATAAAGATCTGATTTTAGCTTTCATATAAGAGAGACTAATTTCATTTGCCAATAAAATTATTTAGTTTAGACTTTATTGTTTAAAATGGGTCACCTCATAAAAATCTTCAGTCTTCTCTTAACTGGGCTGTGCTTGCTGTTACTGAAGTTCTGCTTTCATTTCTTATTTGATTTTCCTCTTTAAAAGAAATTAGTCATTATTTCTGCCACCAAATAAACATGAGGCCATTGACAGAGACTGAAGGCTAAAATGGGTTATGTTCATTGCAAACTTTGGGGGGAAGGTAAAACCAGTGTAAAAGAGCAATCACTGCCTTTCCCTCAGGAGGAGCAGCAGCTCTGCAGGCTGTGCTGGGAGACCTGGGCACCTCCACCCTGCATTTGGTCATCAAGAGATCAAGCTATGACCGCCTTAAATCCCCAACCACGTTAACATGCACTTCATAAACCAACTGGACAAGCAGACAACATGGCAAACCTAAAGGTTAAGCACACACTGTTGACCTCGAGGAGGCTGCGATGCACAGATCGTTAAATATGTTGTGCTCCTCTGTTTCAGTCACACTGAGGAGTGCCCTGGGAACAGTATTTAATGCTTAGATGTCCTACCTACAGTTGTGTGACACAAAATCAATACCTTCCCCTAACCTCACTTGCTCAGATTATTCTCAGCTATTAGCTGCCTTTTAAAGCACGGTGAGTTCAATCATTTGCACACATGTGTGTGTCCATTCATACATTTTAATGACATACAGACACAGAGATTCATCTTTCCCCTATCAGAAACAGCCTACTGAGCACAGGAAACAGTGGACAAGTTGGAACAGGGTGGGGTTTTTTTCTTGTTTTGCAGAGACAACTCTGCTTTTTAGGTGGTGGAGATCCCTCTCACTGAAGGCCATGTGGGTGCAGCTCCTGCCAAGGGCACTGTCTGTGCTCCCTGCAGGTGGGAAGCAGGCTCAGTGAGCAGATACCAGAGTTGGCTTGGGCTCCAGCTCATGGCCCCCTTGCTGAGTTGCCCCCAGACATCTGGGTGGGAAGCAAAGAGCTGCCATCCTGCACCACACTTACTACTACACACCTTTGGTGTCTCCTCCTGTGAGCCTCAACCCAGCGCTGTGCACCATGGCAGCTGCTGCCTCCTCAGTCTGAGGGCTGCTGGGGAGGGTTCCAGCTAAAGCCATCTCACTGCTTCTGCAACTTCAGCTTCAGCTCTGCTCTGCCTTCCACCACACTCTGCTCTCTTGGAATTCTAAACCCTGCCTGAGACTTGTGCCATGGGACACTCCCAGAACCCAGGCTATGGAGTGCCTGGGGGCAAACACTAACAGCAGCCCTCACTTTTCTTTGGTAACTCCTTCTGAACATTGCTAAATGTTTAGGACATTCCATTCTCAGAGCTTCAATCCTAGTCTTGTCATTAGCTCTTGGCTGAAGACTTGGCCAGGAGCATGGCCACGTGCCCAGGTTACCTGGTGGAAGGGGATTGTTCCACCAGCTGTTCTCAGGTTACTTTGGCAGCCCCTTCTCAGTGGCATTCTTACACATTTCTCAGTTTGCTCTTTCTTGAAAGCCTGACCCTAATCCTGGCTCTATCCCCCAGGCTAAGACCCAAGCAGTGTCACACACTGAGTTCTGGGTTAGGGGTTGCTGAAGGTGAGGGCAGTTCCCACTTGGGTTTAGCATTTCTTTCTGAGCTCCTCTGTTCTGTCATCTGTCCCAGCTGAGTGTTTTCTGGAGCTGTTCTATGACTCTCTGCAATCACAACTCTCCCATTCAAGAGCAGAAGAGAACAACCCATCTCAAACAATGTCTCAGAGAAACACAAGGAATGATGAACAGATACCAGCTGGGAGCCCCAGGGCACCACTGACTGTGGCACACCCTTGGGGGACAACCTACTGTTGTTTTCCTCTCTTTTTTTTCCTGTTTGGCAGAGCAGCAGCAAGCTGTATTTGTGACCCGTAAAGTGCTAAAATTGCTTTGTGAACAGTGCCTAAGAAGATTTTTGAACACCTTCAGCAGTAGCAGAGTTTCTTCTTGTGAGAATGATTTTCCCACCAAAATCTTTTGTTTAAATCTTCATTTATCAAGAGGTTTTTCTTACAGAAGTCAAAAAGCTTGGTCACATTTCATTTGCATAATTAGTTTAGAGATAACCAACTAGAGAAAATGAAGCCACATAAACCTCAGAAGGATGAATATTTAAAAACCATAAAATCCCACATAGTACAGGTGCACATGTTTGAATTTCCTACTGAAATAAGAAAAACTCAAACCCCACATATAATCCAATGCCTAGACCTGTATAGGTACCATTTATACCATGGGAAACAGTAACTAAACACAGAATTATGGCTGCACTTTTCTAGGACAAGTCCGGATAGACAAGGAGGGGGGAAATGGCAATCCTGGCTTTAGTAACCAGTTCATTACATGGTGGTGTTGACTAAAATGGCCTGGGAAGAGCAAGGATGTCAGGGTAAGCTTAACACGGGCTCAGCAAATTACCACATCTAAATGTCCAATTACCAAATCCAAAGTATTTCAAATCTAGTTCTGCTCTTGTGGGATTAACTGTACTTTGCCTAAGATGTGTCATTTTGATGTCTTCAGAGGCTCTAAACACTCAGGGAGATTTTCATTGATATTTTAAAAATAAGTTGAAGCTGCTTATTCCTCAAATCCCTCCAGTTTCCATCAGGCAGAAAATTGACAACACTGATTTGATGTCAAAACCAGGAAGACACTGAGATCAGCACTGAAACTACCTGGAGTCAGTGCCTTGCTCTGGAGATTAACACGTGAAATCAAAATCTCCCAATGCAACTGTGGTGTGAATGGAACTGCCCAAATTCACACTTTCACTTACTTTTGGAAGACTTGGCCTCCTGGAGAACACAGAGCAGAGAGAGATGAGAAGCACAGCAAACCTGAGGAGTATTCAGCACCTGGGAGATATGCCCACTTTTCTGACTCTTGAAAACCTCTGCACTGTGAATCACTTTTCAATTCCAGGAAAGCCTTAATTAATAGTTCCACCTCTCCCCTGAAAAGTCATGACTTTCTTAATGATTTCTCTGAATACCAGCAAAGTTATGTCACACTTTTAGTCCTGATCTCTGTTGTCATTGTCAACTCTTCTTTTTTGAGGGTGTTCTGTGCACAGTGGGCAGACCTTGAACAGTGACAGTATTGAACATATGAATAGATCTCAAAGCACAGACCATGTCCTAAATCTTGAGGGAGGATCATTGTGATTAATAAAATTGAACTTTGGAGCACCCACGAGTTCCAGTGACCCATGTCTGAGCTGGAGTGAACTTGCTGTTGTAACACTTGGGAAAAACCACCAAGGGACAGTTTTCTCTGAACCAGTTTGTCTACAGACTGCAGAGTTGAGGCCTCCTAAGGAGTCTGTGTATGTCATAGCAACTTTTGTGTCAATCCATCACCATTAGTGCAGGATCAACCTTTCATAAATACATGAAAAAGGATCAGTAGAAAAAAAACCAACCAACCAACCAACCAACCCTCTGAGCCACAAGCAGAATGCACCATTTGTTCCTTGTGACCCTGCTGTGTGTTGTATCCTCACAGTTTTCATTTTGCTCCTTCCGTTCACTCCTGCCTCCTTCTCCTTCTTTAACTTCTGTGTACTGTTGCTTCCTTGTCATTTTTCATGGTCATCCTTGCCATCCTGCTTTGGACATTTGCACACCCTGCAGATCCACTTTTTCACCCTCCACATCAAAATATCCCACATTCTTTCTTTGCTTCTTACACAGCCAGGTTTTTTCCTTTGTTCTCTGTGTAATCAACAAGTCTGGAAACTGTCAGTGGGAACATGGGAAGTTGTTTCCTGAGCTCAGGATACCAAACCATCTCGTACTTGTCTGTAGGGACTGTTTCTAAGTTTCCCCAACAAAGCTCCTAAATAGTTTCCTAAGAATGGTTATAAATGACCCTCAGTGATCCATGGCCATTTACACAGATATTCCATCAGCACTGACAGTGAGATGATGAGTCATTTTAGAATATGTCTACTCAAAAAGATTGCTGCTCAAATGAATTAGAAGTGTATTATTTTATATTAAAGTGTATTTCTTTGCTCAGCTCCAGCTGCAATGAGCCCCTACCAGGTATCTGGTATATTTTTACATTTCCAAAGGAAAATTGTTTCTCATGGCTACTCTTGCTTTTACTGAGTGTTAAATCAGTACCAGATACACTGTACCATCTTGTGTTTTGTAACACAGAGCTGTGCAATTGTATCATTTTGCAACAAATAAAATTACTCTATACCTGTTATTATGTGACAAAATCAGTGTCTATACTTGCTCTCCTATGTTTCAGTATCAGATTGCAGGAGTAACCACTGCAAACATATTAGTGAATGCACAGTTCCCAAATTATCAATATTACACTCTAAATGCACTTAAATACATGAAAAAATTAGTGTCTGGGTTTGGCCTAGTTCTTTTACCAACCCTGGACTGCCCTCCCCCCTCCTCCCAAAGTCTTCCCAGCAAAGGGAAAAAAAACTGAAAAGAACTCAAAAGAAACTAAATTGAATTAAAACAAATTATATTTTTCTAACATCTACAACCTCCTATGCAATTTGTACACACTATGTGGGGCCCCACCCCAGGGGAAAGGGAAGAGGGAAAGGGTAACAAGGAATAAGGATGGACAAAACCAAACCAATCAAAACAGACAAATACAATCAGAAACTTCAAGAAAGGAGGAGAACAGGCAATGATACAATCTCACCACATCCTGGGCTAGGAAACCAACTGAAACAAGGGACCACCAAGGTTCCTCCTGCTCCTCTAAGCCTTGCTGGAAGAAGGAAGACCAAACTCCTTCCTATCTCTCCTCCTCCTACTCTTACAAGGAAAACACGTGTGGAATCCTTATGTAATGTCCACTTCCTTAGTTACACCTGGTTACTGAGGAAGCCATGGCTCAAACCCATCACACCACTGCAAACATATTAGTGAATGCACAGTTCCCAAATGATCAATATTACACTCTAAATGCACTTAAATACATGAAACAAGTCAAACAGAGATGTTTGTAAAATACTGGTGAGGGGCACAAACTCCCTGGAGGTGTCAAGCCTGTAAGACATACCAACAACAGAGGTAAGTCCCTGAAGATTCCCCTCTTTCCATTTTCCAAGGGGCTGATTGCTTTGCAGAGTTGGTGCCTCTCCACAGGTTCTGTGGGTGCTTTCCTAAGGCCTGTGAGACCACCCCAGAATCCTGAGGCTTCCTCCTCTTTGCTACTGGGTATCACTGGTGACAGAAGCTGCACTCTTGAAAACATCATTTCCCTGAATATTTATTCCTCATAGTGCAGTGTCACAGCGCCAGGAAAATGCAGCCTTCCCAAAGGACTTCAGCATCTGAACAGAGATGTGACAAAATGACAAAAGACAAAACAGGCAGAGGAAGTGCAAAATGCAAGGAATAAATACACAATTTCTGGGTTATTCTAAAGGCATTATATTGGTCTTGTTTCCACATCTGTTTCTGCTGTTATTTCTGTCTGAATAAGCCTGGTGTGGAGCTGTGACCTCTGACATTACACCAGTCACTGTGTGGACATTATATCTAAGCATAGAGATGCTTGTACACCCCTACACACACACACACATACACCCCAGTGCATGCGATGGTATCACCAGGGAATCTGGAAAATTACTTTTCTCTCTTGGTTGCTCAGTAACTTCAATTTTAGAGCACTTTTGTGCCTCGCCTTTGGAAGGTTGTCACACCTCCATTGTGGGTGGAAGGCCTTTGATAAGCAGCCCTGTGGGTGATGAAGTGCCTTTCCTTTGTCTTCTGAAATCCCACTCCTGTTTTGGCAGAGGTGAGAAATGTACCATCGGAGTTTCCCCTCTCTCACTGCCCCTGCAAAGGGGGTTTGGCAGTTTGCCCAAACTCCTGGAGCTCCCAACACAGGTTCCTCATCCTCCCCAAAGGGACTGCAGCGGTTGGTGCTGCACATCGAACACACCTCTGACCCACAAGACAGGCAGAAACCACCACCCCTGTTCAATGCAGGGACTTCTGGCACCTCCCACCTCCTCACCCAGGCAGCACACACAGGCAGCAGAACCCCCGACTTGTTTGGGAAGAGGGAGAAAGGCAAACTGGGAAACATCAGGTCCCACCACATCGCCAAGCATCCATCACTCTTCCACCTCCACTTGCTCCTTTTTGCCATCTCTGCATTCTTTTCTCTCTTCTCTGGGTGCAGCTGCTCAAGAGGTGGAAGAGTTTGCCGCGTCTCAGTTCCCCCTGTTAGTGAGGGCACAAGGGCAGGAGAAGTTCCCTATTCCTATTGCACAGCCTGGAAGATGACCACGATTCCCAGACTGTTTCCAGATTTACTCTGCAGGAATTCCAGCTAGGCTGGCAGCTCCAGAAAGCAGAGACAAATAAAAAGGCCAGGAAAATCCAGAGGCATTGCCCCCAGCTGGGCATCCCTGAGAGCCCCTCTGCACAGCACCTGCAGGTCACACCAGGAGTCCTCAGGCTCCATGTTCCTTGGTCACAGACAACTGTGAACCCAGAAATAATAATAAAGCTTCTCTTCCTATTGTGCTGGCTGGTTCACAAGTAAGATAAAAGACAAGCTCTGTTTTGGCAATCTGAAAACTCAAGGTGTGCAGAGCCACACAATAAATTTAGAAGAATTGCTACTGTCCAAATGAGTATCAATTTAGTTTCACATGATTTTACTTTTTGTTGTGGCTTATTTACTTGCATTTTAATTGGGAAATCTTTTAAAGCAGTTTAATTGCCAAGTTAAGCCCAGAAAGCTGCCTAGACATCTTTAATTCAGCCCCTGTGGCTGTGCAACACAATGCAAAGAAGCTGGAGAGAACTGCAGAAATCACTACAACTGCATTTCAGTTCTGAGACCTTGATTTCAGCAGATGGACCATTAGAGATAACAAAGCAAAGCAAAAATTCTTTTCTCAGCCTAACTGCAAACATACCTTCTGCACCCACAAAGGTCTGATCTACTTAGTCAGGGCTGCTTAAATTAGAGCTGCAGCTTTGGGAGCCTCCCTGCTGCCCACCTGGGCCCAGGTCAGGGCTGAGCAGGGGCACATCCTCAGAGCTTTGGGCAGGAGCCCAGACTGGTGTAGAACCCATGGCTCAAAGCCTTTGTCTTTCCTTCCATCACAAACCAGATAAACATCCCTCAAGTGTAAGGCTGTTGCACACACTGTTATGGTGTGATTTCTGAGGCATAGGAAGCTTTAATACTGAGGATAAAAACCAGAGTGTATATTATTAACTGAGGTTTGTCTCATTTCAGCCACTGCCTACACAGACACTGAAATTTCTCTTGCTACTTGGCTCCATGGACTTCACTTCAGACATCTTTTCAACAGCCTTTTAGCAAAGATGTTTGTGGGGTTTGAGTGAAGGCCACGGAGAAAAATGATTTTGCCTCACAAATAAAAGTTACAGTTTAATGATACAAAAAATTTCTAGGGAAATATCCACAGTATCTCAGCTGTTAACACCACAAAAGAGTAGGAAACAAATATTAATCCATGTCTCTTAACTTCCAAAGGACCTTGAATCAGGCTGTTATTCATAACATTCTATAGAAACATCACCTAATTTGTCTTTATACCCCATGAAGTAGCAAGAAATTAAGCAGAAGGCTGTGAAACAATTGCACACCTACAAGAGAGTGAACATGGACAAACACCAGGTGATTTTATGCCCTCTATGCTCCTATATAAATATGATCAATGATGTTATTTTTCCTTGTACACTTTAAAAGCTTAGGCCAGTGGCTCTGTGAAAGAAGGGTTGATATTGCTGAGGAATCTGTCCCCTCCTCACCCACTGTTCCTCACTGCAGCCTGTCACCAGCTCCCCTTGTACCACCTCCAACCCAGGCAGAGATCCACCCAGCTCCACCTCCCCAGGCTCCATCCTCACACATCACACCACATTCATTTTCCCCAGGTCTCTCACAGAAATCTGATAAAGCACCATGTTTCTATGCTCAGATCCTCCTTCCCTCTTCTTAACAGCTTCTTGTGGATATTCCTGACCTTTGGAAGAATCTGCCTTTTCCTATGGATACAATCAACTGGCTCTGATCTCTCCCTCATCAGAACCTTGGGCTGCTGCCTGCACAGGCTCAGAGCAAAGCCTACCAAAGGCTTCTCATGGAGCTCAGAGATACTGGTTAGAAGGTCAGATGCTCTTTCACACAAACAAGAAAACACTCAACCTCAGTTTTGAGAAAACTGTTGGTTAAAATGCACTGGGAAAGGTCTGGATGAAAAACATTCCCAAAAGCAATAGTACTAAGTAGAAAAGGTTATTATCCAGCCACAACCTTCCCAAGGCATCCTCCCCTTCCTGGGCAAATGCCATGGAAGTCCTGGCTCAGCAAGGTCATTGAGATGGGTACTTAAGAGGGTCAGTGAAGCAGTAACTGTTCCACAATGCTAGATTGAAAGATGTGCCTGCGACACCACACCTGCATGATTCAGAGACCTGCAATGCATGAATCCCCACAAAGAGCCAGCCTTAAGCATAGCCTCTAAATTGTAATTTTATATCAGCCTCTTTTCCACCTGTTTTCTCTTTGCACTGAAATTCCTCCCTCTCAGCTGTGAGCAGTGAATCTTCCTTTAGAACACGGCAATATTTATTGACTGTATTCTTTGTTCACATCTGTCAGACATGGGAAGTCACCACTGCTTTACAAGACTATCAGTTTTAAGTAATGCCATTCATCACAAAGTGGAATAGTGTGAGCAACATTTCCTCAACTGCAATGAATTATCCAAGGGTCAGCAAGCTGGAGTCGAGCTTGGCAACACAGACATTGGCCTCAGGTAGCAAACCCATCTCTCCAGCTGTTCTCATCCATATGGGTTCAATGAACTGCAGAGACTACAGGCCTCTGCTTATTGAGAGTATCTGCTGGAACTATTCCATCTAACCAGCATCATAAAACAACTCTGAAGTGAGGTGAGTGCTATTCATCTAAAGCTTGTCTGGAGCCAAGTGCTGACAGAGGGGGAAATGGGGATGGCAGAGCAGTCGATGCCACTGGGAAAGGCAGGAGCTCCTGAATTCCAGGATTAAAAGCACAAGAAGTGGAAAGAACACACCTGTGGTTCCCAGGCATCTGGGCACCCCAGCAGAGCTGTGCTTCCTGACAAGCCATTCCCATAGTGCCCTTTGGATGTATATGCTGTCAGGCAGATTTGTTCAGCAGCCACACAATTAGCCCCAGTTCTTGCTCTGAAACAGAAGGTTTTGTTCATCCACACAGTTGTGCTGCTAAAATTATTCTGTGGTTAAACACAGACATTTCACCAGAAGCCTCATAACTCATATATGACACACACAAGGCTCTGGTTCTCTTTGCCTTCTGATTTACCTCAGGATTCTCTAAGGTTTTACTTCCAATAATGGGTCCTGCAATAAATCTGGTTTTCTAGAAGACACTGTTAACACCATATTGCTCTCCTCAGCCTTGTTTTCCCCTCCACCTTCATTAGTATAACCAGATTCTTAGCAGTGTTCTGTTCAAAACAGCAATTGTGCAAACAATTGACCAAGAATGTCAGAAGTCCTTATGGAATTGATAACTGTTAATTGCAAAAACACTACAAATCTGCATCAAACTAAAAAAGCAACAGATTTCAGAGACAAGGCCTTTCACAGAGATTGTTTCTATACATAAGAAGACTAAAGGTGCTTCAATTTTTCTTTCCTTAATGACATTCAACCCAACAAAATTCATTACAAGTTAAGCACTCCCAAGAAAAGAAGGAAAGAAACTTGTAACAGAAATATCAAAGCCTGAAATGTCAGGGAGTTACACAGCAATAATTTTCAAGGAACTCCATTGACCCAGTTTGCTGAGCACACCAGCTGCAGCATTTTAAACTGCTCACTCAAACAAACAGGATCTTTGAGAGATCCTCTCTCTTTCCAGATCAGGATTAGGCTCATGGAGCCAGACAAGGATCCCATCTAAGGGGTAACAACCCATAAGTTGGCTTGTTATTAGATAAAATAAGCAAATCCCCCCAAATATGGCTCTAATGTACAGATGGACTGCAGCAGTGGAATGATGACATTAAAGGGTGGCTGTGTGTCTATATGTATACAGAATTTCATTCTTTCAGATGTTTTCTGGGATGAAATAAATTATGTAAATATATGTTAACAATAATTCATAATATTTTAATAAAATCTTTTTCTTTCTCTTGACTCCTTAGAAGTGTGGTCCCAAGTGTCCTGAGGGTGGAGCGTGGTTTGTTTCTACACAGTAAGGACACACAAGGTTATAACTTGATGAGCAAGGAAGCACAACTATTGATATATAATGCAGATAATGAAGCTGGGCATCCTTTGTCTGCTCTCATTCCCAGTTTTTGCTGGGAGCACTGTTCATCAACAAAGTGACTTGGTATCAAGAAGAGGATTCACATTTTTCAAGTTTTCTGCCAGCTATTCTGGGAAAGAAAAAAGTATTTTGATTTTCTTTTTTTTTTTCCCTCTGGTGGAAGATTAAACAGTGAAGGTGTTTTTACTGTTGTCAGATTTTGTATTAGTAAATGCACTCAAATCTGGCTAAGACTCATGCCTCAAGTGAACTTACTCACTGAAAGTGCATCCCCAGAGACATTTTTCTCCACATGGTCCCTCTGCTTGTTCGGGCTGTGAAAGTTCTCCAAGTTTAAGGTGACCCAATCTTTAAAATAAAATTAAAAAATAGGGTATTTTTGTAGCAAAGTAGCAGCATTTCAGAGCAGTTGCATAAGAAAGGCATTTTTCAGCACTGCCACCTCCATCAGTGGCAGGATCCTGGCATGGGTGGGAGGCAATCCTGTGCCTGGGATGCAGTTTTTCCCAGCTAAGTAGTTGGAACAAGCTCACATAGAACAACACCCTGACTTTCCAGCTGAGCAGAACAGCCTGGCTGGAGCATTTGGGCTCCCGTCCCCAGTGCCACCACTTCACTTGCTTTCAGATGTCACAATATCTCAAGGTCCCACCCCGAGATGACACTTAGATTTCTTTCCATGTTGCTATTTTCCCTCCCTGTGACAAGGGCAGAGCAATTGTTCCTTCTGCTCCTGCTAAGGTGTCTCCAATGGTATCTTAGCAGGCAGTGAGGGGGACAGACCAGCAGACATTAGGACAGAAAACAGAAATATCCATGGGCACAAAGGTGAAGAGCATAAGCACTAATGCACAGGGTCAGACTGCACATCACTTTCCACAGCCCATGACCAGAAGTAGATAATTAAAGTTCAATCTTTGACATGTTCTGTCCAATCACCTGAATTTAGAGAGACAGCCCAAGCATCACAAGTGGCCTATATTTTCAGTTTTCCTTGAATCTCACTCTTTGCTACATCAGAACTCCATCTGAAATATTTGGAAATTATTTTTCTCTTTGGATCCATATCTGCTCTTCAGGAAGGGCAATTTCCCAGGCTCCATAACTGGGATGTTTGTCTGTATTCAAGAACATTATTTAGCAGTAGAATGTCTCTGTGCTCCATCCCATTAACAAAGGATCTCCTGAGCACCAAAGGACTTGAAGATTGTCTTTAACAGCTTTATGTTACTGTTGATCCCTTGAATTTGGACCTACAGAACTTCGGTCAGAAATGATGGTGGTCCCAGCTCCAGCCCTTTTGCTGGATGAACCAGACATGCTGAAGAAAGACCTTGCAGCTTCCTGAGGAACAGGAAGCAGAACAGAAGGTGAATGGTTGATGTGAAGGGCTGGAAGAGGAGGATACACAGTTTTCCTGGACCATAAAACCCAGGCCAAATATGCCAGTATAGAAAATGTCACTGGAAAGACTGCAGAGCCTTCAGCCTGCTCAGCAGAAAAAGGGGATGGAGGTGAGGGTTGGTCTCTTCTCGCAGGCACTCAGCAATAGGACAAGGGGGCACGATGGGCTCAAGCTCTGCCAGGGGAAATTGAAGTTGGAGAGCAGAAA
>JAWWLZ010000019.1:16167724-16198903 GCA_035041345.1 Poliocrania exsul
AGGTTTTTCAACTGAGCTTGGCCATGGCACTGAGTGCCATGATCTGGTAAAGGGACTGGAGTTGGCCCAAGGGTTGGTCTTGATGATCTTGGAGGTCTTTTCCAACCCAATCCATTCTATGATTCTATGAATTGAGGATTCTGGCCAGGAACAAGCCCAGTGGTCACAAAGCATTGTGTAGAACAATCCCCAAATTACTCCTTCCAGAACAACCAGTTAAAAATCAGCACTCCAAAGCTGACCACAGAGAAAATACACTTGGATTAGCATAATTCTCTAATATCAAACCAGGCATGATTAAGACAATTCATTTTAGTGTTGCTAAATGTTACTGCATCCTATGGTTCCTTCTTCTGTTGCTGTTTACTCTGTCCTCCTCTTTTGCTAGAGGTTCTCATGATAAAGCACTTTTCACTCTAACAAGGTCTCTCTTTAGAATAGCATCTTTAAATTATTTAAATACTCATCTGGTAAACAACGCAGTATTTTTAGCAATAAAGTAAAAATCATGTTGCTTTCTGAACTAAACCCAAGGGAAATGTTGGATTATACAAACTGGTTTACTTCCTAATCGATAGAAGGTGTGCTCGAGGCACCCTGAGCATCATGACATGACAACCAAACTGGTAAATACCCAACTCCATTAAAAAAGAAATGCCTGCAAAAGCCCCCTGCAGGAATTGTTACATATACACAAAGGTGACGAGAAACACAAAATCTCTTGCCAAAAATAAGACTGCACCTTGAGCATCTGCATAATATTCCTTTACATTCCCCAGAAATAAAAGAAAACCTAACCCTTTACAAAAGTAACCAAGACCCATTCCCATTTTAACCAGTGTTACCAAGGCAAAAACTGACAGGGTTCAGCTGATCTGTACCTCACCTCAGCAGTGGGAGGCACCTCTGAGAGGTCCCTGGGATGCCACAGAGGGGCATCCTATGAAATGAATCTGAAGGGGCATCCCCACCACAAACACCAGCCCAGCAAATGTCAGACTCACTGCAAGGAAAGGAGGAAGACACAAAACAAAGTGTCTGAGCAGACACCCTTGCCAGGCCTGTACTTGTCAGTTATTGGCACCCCACGGTGCAGTAGTGCCCCCTCTGCCACCGTGTGACCCTGCAGGGGGTGCTGGGGCTCACTCTGAGTGGGGCAGTGGCAAAGCTGAGCAGCACTGAGGCTCCTGCCCTGCTCTGTTCCTGCCGTGTCTGACACTGTCCTCCTGCTTCCACACAGCTCTCCACAGGCAACACTCTCATTCCCTGCCCTGCTGTCCCACTGAAACCTGCAGGAAACTTCTGAGTGAAGAATAGCTTTGTCTTCCTTCCCCAACAGTATCTTCTAACCGGACCCAGGATGTCACAGAAGTGGCAGGAATTTGACTTGGGAGGGCAGATACAACTGAGGAGACAAAAGGGCCATTTACCAGTTTCACTACTACCACCACAAAACCCCCACTAAGACATTATTTCTGTATGAAAAGAGATCAGATACTGCTCCTTAAGTCAGAGGCCTCTGTGTAGGCAGAATTTCACTGCTGATGTGGTTGATTTAAAACCTTTTGCTGTGATGGCAGTGTTGGTAAAAGCTTTAACCATAGTTTTTACGATGCTATTAAGTTTTAGTCACTTGTGGGTTTTGCAGTATATGAATACTATAGATGCCACCTTAATTAAAAGGTCTTGTCATCTTGTGCAATTAAAAAGAGAAAATGTACTCTGCTATGAACAGCCAGGAACAAATTGAGCAAGCTGCATTATACACGCTAAGTACACAGCAATTCCGTGCCCCTTCCGGAATCACATCCATTCTCAGGCATTCAGTGCTTTCCAATAATCCTGTTACAATGCTTTATGTTTCATTGACTTAGGCAGTACAAGTGCCATGGAGGCTCTGACCATTAATGACAACTAAGTTAAACAAACTTCTGCTTTGCAAATGCACATCCAACTTTACAGTCACACAGTGCAGAAAGAGGAATCTCTCAGCATTTCCATGGGCAAACACCTATTAAGAGGTGTTCCTTTTTTTTAAAAGAAAATATCTAATGGATAATAACACAGTCTCTTCCCAAAGAGTACATAAGATAAACCCACCGAGATACCCATGCAACTATTTAATTGGACAGCATATGCACATAGGGGAGATCATGCACAAGGTGTTCAGAGACTAAACATGAAAATGCACTTCCTCAGCTACCTACAACAAATCCCAGCAGATAGTTACCAGCATGTGCCCACTCCTGTCAGCTGCAAACACATTCACCTTCATAAGTCTGGCTCATTCTTTCAATTTTGACTCCAACTCAAGGTCTTGCAGGATAATGAAGCAGGAAATGACTGGTTGCCTGGAGGTTTGTGCCCAGAGCAGGACTGCCTTCAGGATCCACTGGTGGTAACTTGTGACCATGAGAAAAGGATATCCTACATTTGTCTGCAGCTTATGCCCTAAATGCCCCAGGGCATTGTATTGACAGGGCAGCAAGACAGCCAGGACATCTCCTGGGCCAGTGAGACTGAAAAATTCCATTCACACCATCTTGTCAGTCCAACACAGATGCCAGGTCACACCAGCTGAAAAGCTCTGTAAGAAGTAGAAGGGCATCAGATGGTACAATGCCTTCTCCAAAGAGGTCTGGACTTTTGATTGGACCATTTGGCATTACTAAAAATTGTCAGAGTCATTTAGGCTTCTCAGGATTTTTTCTAGACTACAGAGTCAATATTTATGGTGATTTTTGGCAGACATTTCTGTAGGTCCAAGCATCATAGCTCTTGTGCCTGGGTCATACAGAAACTGAACATACCCTCATTCACAATTCACATACAATTCACATGATCATTAGTCAAATACACCAATTCCACTGGTGCCAGCTGAAGTAGAACCTCCTTTGGGCCTATTTTTTTAGGTTGTATGGCTCCATTAGAGAACTTATCCTTTAAGGGTGCTAGGTAAGTTAGGCTCAAAGGGATGTTATCTTAGAAGTGTTCTCCATCTGGCAGTTCTTGACCAGACATTTGAGTGAAAATGCAAAGTTGACAGAAGCCTGGAAAACACCTTTTTTCCTTCTGTTTTACAAATAAGTGAGGCCTTCTGTGTTGGAGAGCTGAAACCTGCAACCATCCAAACAGGTAACACAGTGGACTGAAGGTCAGGATAAGACAGCTGTAACTTGGGGGCTGAAAGCTTACCAGCAGCAGGACAGACAACGCTCTCACCTCCCCATAAAGAAAAGAACTCCCCTCCCCATCACACTCTCCCCTGGTGCTTTGACTCACAGAGGAGTTCCCCACCCAGCTGCCATAGCTTCTGGGAAGATCTTCACAATCTGCACAGAGGATCCTGGCTTGCTGCCTTGTCCCTGAAGTGCCCAGTGCTCCCCTACAGAAGGAAACTCCAAAGCTGCTCCTTGAAAGGAGCTTTTCCTCTTACATCCATGCCAGCAGCCACCTTTGGGGCTCAGAGCCCCGCAAGCTCCTGCTTTCTGGCTGCCACCAGCCTGCAGCTCCTGCTTTGAAGTGCTGCAGCCTTTGGGGAGCATCCTGGGGCACTGCTGAGTGCACAGGCAAGCAACAACTGCTGCAGCTCAGACAAGCATATGCTCCAGAGGAGCAGACACAGCCCAGATGAGGGATGAGCAAAGTTTTGATCACAGATAAAGGAAAGGGGAAGGCATTTGGAAGGAACTGGAGAAATGTGAAGGATACAGGAGGCTTCAAAGCAAAAAACAGCAATCATCTTGGCTGTGATGGTATAAACTATCTAAGGTAATTAATAACCCAAGTGACAAGATATTGACAATTAGAATAAATACCTTCAGGCATGGCTTCAATACCCACAGTCCCACATGGACAGGAGCCCAGCAGCCAGTGAGCAGGAGGTGCAGTGCTGGAAACACAGTGAGCAGGAGGTGCAATGCCGGAAACATCAGATCCATTGTGCAAGGGTGATGGACCCACATCATCACCACCACACACTGTACCAACAGTGCCCTCAGTGCTAATGATATTCCTGGATAGGAGGCTGGTGGCATGACCAGCCTTCAGAATGCAAAATAATAACCTAATGTTACTTGTATGATGAAAAGACAGACAAATGTGTATTATTATGCAACCTCTTATGAATTTCTGAGTCTTCCTTTCCCCCAAAGCAGATATGGCTGTAATAGGTGAGTAGCACCCAACCACTCCTCAAGGACCATTTGTAACAGAGCCAACAGGAGCTGCATCCTTAAACTGTGAGCCTGACTTGGAACTGGGCACAGGCTGCTGTCACCAGACCCTTTCCTGCTGAAGTCAATGACAGTAGGACAGAGTTAGTACTAAAAACAAACTAAAAAAAAAAAAAAGGAAAAAAAGAGAGAGCCTGTGTGCTGCAGTAAACTGACTCAAGAAGAAACACACCAGTCCTTGATCAGAGGTTGTCCCTCTCCTTCAGTACTGACAGGGCAAGCAGGTCTCCTCTGCTGTGAGCAGCTGCCATGCACTTAGAGCCACTTGGATGCCCCTTGGCAACAGGTACCCACACAGACAGGCTGTTCTTAAACTACCAGTCACCCGAGGACAGGGCCCAGGCAGAAAGTTTGAATACAGTTTAACAGGCTTGTAACTTTGCTTGAAAGTGTGCTACACACAGGGGAGGCTGAGCCAGCTGCTGCAACAGCCTCTTTGCAGGGCTCCTGTCCATTAAAGAAAGAATAATTCACAGGAAGTGGCTTCAGAGTGGATCAAAGCACAAAGGAGAGAGGGGTCATTATGATTTTGAAAAAGATGTGCACAAACAACATGATTGGGCAACTGTGGATTGGTAAGTGTGATTTCCCCCCCCATTCTCCAGTTGAGCTGCAGCATCTGTCAAGTCTGAGCAGCATAAATATCACTTAGGTACTAACTATGCCACCTTCTGTACAACTCTGGGTAAATATTACACATGAGGTACAAATAGAAACGTATCTTGATTTAAACAGAAAACACAGAGTCCACCTGGGGTTTACTGACCATTGGCACTACTTTGTGCCAATCATTACTGTTTTAAAGCATGAAATCACAGGATCAATGAGGGTGGAAAAGACCTGTGAGGTCATCGAGTCCAACCTAAGACCCAACACCACCTGATCAACTAGACCATGGCACTGAGTGCCACATCCAGTCTTTCCTTAAACACCTCTAATATTCTATAACAACCTTAAGTTACAATATGGGAAGAAAGACTGCTGCATCACTTCATGATTTACTGTTGGTGATGTTTTCCAGACTGCTTTTATCACATCATTTTACCTGAACATGTCAACTGTATGCAGCATTCAGATGTACAACTCTTTTTTTATAACTAAGGTGTGATCCACAACCCTTCGCGATCCAGCCACGTAAGACAAAAATAAAGAGATTAAAAAAAAAAAACTGAACAAAAAGCCCAAACCAACCAAACAAAAAAACCCCAAAACCAACAAGGACTAAACAAAACAAAAAAAATAAACTCAAAACCACACACACACACAAACCCATCCAATCAAACAAACAAACAAAAAACCAGCAGAGAGAAAAAGCAAGCAGGAAACCACTTGGCTTGACCCCTGGAGGGTGATGCCCCACACTGCACCATGTGTTCTCATTATCAAGCTCAGTTCCTGACCCCTGTGCACGAGCAGGTTCAGTGCCCTCCTTTCTGGAGCACGCTGCCTGCTTTTGAACTTGAGCTGCTGAGAGAGTTTATGAACAGAGCCGTTGTTTTATTTACTCTCAATTAATCATGCTCAACTGTAAACAAAGTGTCTGTTTTAGTTCTGCTGACAATTATCCACTTGTCAACATCTCCCTCAAGTACCTTCAGCATCTGGCAACAGCACAAAACTGCTACATCAAAGTGAACATTTTGTCTCAATAAAAAGATAGACATGTGGCAAGGTTTCATCTGTTTTCTAGCCCATCAACAGTCAGGCTTTATTGTTACTGATGCAACCAGACCACTTCCTATGGAATATTTATTTACAAAAGGGGAGGGAAGCCAAATGTTATTGATATTAGTAAGGCAGACTCGCAGAAGGAAGTACTGGAGAGTCTCAAAGAACCCCCACACTTCCCCACAAAGGGAAAAGTGAGCCCTCCCTGCACCTGCCTGGTGCCTGCCATGGTTCTCCTGCTCTGCTGGGGCAGCTCCAGCCCCAGCTTCACCAGCCACCTTGCCAAAAGCTGCAGAGTAGGACTTATTTCTTTATTTTGTGGTGTTCAGCAAATCCCAGTGCAAATGGAAACCACTTACTGATACTTCCCCAAATACTTTAGTATGATAATCTTTCCACTACCTGCTCCGTGGCCTGGGCATTCTGTGGTCCCTGGAGCTCCTGCACGGGTTTGAATTTTGCCATTTTAAGCTTGTAAGATATAATTATTCCCATTAGCTCAAAATCCTTCCTGCATTTTAACACAACCTCCCTGGTGCTTAAAGTGAAAGCTCCAAGGTAAACTGCAGATAGTCTGGCACCTTTTTGGGTACAGTAAGGTAAAAATTGGGCACTCCTTTTCTTCTGAGGGGATGAAGGCAGCTTGGCAGGCGGCCTCCCGAGCAGGGGAGGAGGCTCCAGGGTGCTGGGCCTGTGGAGAGCACCACCTCACACCTCGGAGGCACCAAACCCACCTGCTGTGGCTCTGCTTACCTCAAATTTTAAATATTACTCAAAACATATCCCTGCTATACCAAAAGAATGGGAAAATCTGACTAATTTTACCAAAAGCCATCCCAGCCCTGCACCTTTTCTCCACAAAACTGAGTTTTCTTGTCAGAATAACACAGTCAGGGGTGCAGGGGAGGCCGGAGGCTCCACAGCCCGGAGCGGTCGGGGCCGGCACAGCGAGGCCTCCAAGCCCGGCCCAGCCCGGTCTGTACCTGCTCTGGACCGCGGGTCCTGCGCCCCTGGTGGGATCCTCGCCCGAGAAAGCGGCTCCGGGCGGCGGGTCCTGCGCCCGTGGTGGGATCCTCGCCCGAGAAAGCGGCTCCGGGCGGCGGGTCCTGCGCTCCCGGTGGGATCCTCGCCTGCGAAAGCGGCTCCGCGCGGGACGCCGCGCCCTGACACGAGCTAATCAATCTTCAGCTGTGTAATTGATTCTAATGAGCTCGGCTCCGGCTCCGCACTAACGAGTGGCCGAAGTTGGCGGCGGCTCCGGCCGCGCTCCCCGCCCGCAGCGCCCGGTCCGGCCGGACCGCGGCCGCCCCTTTAACCTTCCCCTCCCTCTACAATTAATTGAGATATCTTTTATACTTGATGTGTGTTGTAAAATTAATGCCTAATTTATGTAATTAGTCAATTAACTGTAATTCTAGCATATGGTGCCAAATGCCCAGAAGGTGTTCTTGTTTCCCAGGTACTTATTTTGATGTCATGAAATGCAGCTAATTAATTTTACATGCATATTAATTTCGGATCTATTTAGCAGCTCCCTTTGTGAAAGCAGATTTAATATTTGTCTTTCTAACCTTTTTGGGTAAATTCCGAGCTCGGCGTTGAAATGGAGGTGACTTTTAAAACACATTTCCATCGGTCTCCCTTTCCTCTGCGGAGCCTCTGCTGACACCGGGTCGATCCCTCCTGTGTGAAGATGCACAAGGGCTGATTATCTATAGCTTCCCGCACATCTATAACTGTCGCAAGATACGGCTATTGAATTTAAATCCGATTAATATTTAATATTAAACATTTCTGAGGGAATTTTTGTTTGTTTTTTTCAAAGCACAATATCCCACGGACATTTTTTTTAATAGCTGCTCTTAATACAATGCTCCTTGGAAAAATTATGAGAATTGAAGTATTGCCTAATTAGAAAATGAGCGTAATCCTGATGGCTGGCTTCTGACGTTCGCAGTTCTCCTGATTGCGCTGAGAAACTGCGAAGCCGCTGCCAGCGCGCCCCGGCCCCGGGAAGCGCTCCCGCTCCTCCCAGCAAACCGTTCGGGTTACGCTTCTGCCTCTGTCGGAGAGTGATCGCGTTTGATTTAGTCCGTAATACCAGAAAAGATGAGATTATGCCTCTTCTTTCTGCAGTTTGTGCAGAGATTAAGGGGTTAATCGCTTGGCGGGCTTTCCCGCTCCCAGATGCTGAGAGAAGATTTAAGTAGAGAAAGAGATGAAACCCGTAATCTACGCTTCAAATTCCCAACGATACCCTTTTTCCCTTTGCTGCAGCAGCACTAATTGCCGCATTACACCCATCTCTGGGGTGAGGGGAGGTAAAATGCACTGGGCTGAGGGCGCGGGACTCTGTGCGCGGTTCGGGCGCGCTCCCGCAGCCCGCCAGCCCCAGGGAAACGCGTTATGCGGAGCGGCAGCACCGGAGTTGGCTCTTCGAGCGTCTACGCGAGTGCTGTGGCGTCATAAAACTTTTTATCTCCCTTTCTGGATAAATTAATGAGCAATTTAATTAATAAAATCAGAGAGTAGCGTAAGTGCTATGATAATGAAGTTAAATGAGCGCGCAGTAAAATATTCACTAATCCAGCACATTGGCAAATGCCCCCTTAATTCTGCTTAGCACTAAAAGGGTTTTGAGCACCATAATGAGATTCCTCTGTCTGCTAATTAATTGACACTCTCCTGAATATTCATATGTGCTAGCACCAATACGTTCCTAATTGCACGGTGGAATGGATCTCAGAGGAAAGTAAATCGCCATAGACTTAATTAAAATAATGTATGCCAGATCCAGCCCGCTGAAGACGAGACATTTGCCATCAAGCGGTGTAAGAAAGTGGCACCTGGTTTGTAGCGAAAAATGAGGAGAAAATCTTTATCCCTCCCAAGGTGAAGTCAGCAGGGGCTGCGAAGCGCCAGGCTTTTCAGCCTGGAGATCTGGAAGCGAGAGAGCTTCGCCGTCGGTCAGCGCTGCCGGTGCGCGACCCGCCGGGGCGGCGCGGGGCCCGTTCGCGGGTGGCGGGGCCGCGCACGGGCGGAGGAGCCGCGGCCCGGAGCGGGGGGAGCGGGCGCTGAGCGGCGAGGAGGGAGAAATCTGGTCAGGGATGCCCTCTACAGAAGCGTTCAGGGAAAACCGTTTGTCGCCGGCGAGGGAGGGGAGGAGGGGGAGGCAGGGAAGGAGGGAGGGAGCAGCCACATTTGTAAACTTTTCCTTGAGGGGAATCCGGTGCCTTTGAAGCTCAGTCTCTGAATGGATTGTTCTTTGCACCTCCAGACTAATACTGTGAGCTAATATTGTACATTTAAATTGTTCTGCTGTTAAAAGCGTGGCAAGTTGCACTGAGAAATGAGTGCCTGCCGCTGCCTGGCCGAGGCCTCCATCCCGCGCCGGCGGAACGGGCGGGGGCTGCGCCCGCCGCGCCCCGGGGCTAGCTGGGCTGGCCGTGCCCGGATCCGCGCATCGCCCGCTCTCTCTGAAAAGTAGACGCAAAGCGCTTTGCCAGGTCTTTTCCTTCCCTACCAGCTCAGGAAACGACAAGGAAAATTGGTTTCTTGGAAAAGACAGCTTTTAAAAAAATCACCACAGGTTAGAAACTAAAAAGAGTTTATTTGAAGACATACAAATGCATATTTATTATACACATGTAGGCATTAACAATGTAAATTACACCGCCAGCACTTGCTGGTTGTTTATTCATTAGATCTTTAGAAAATCTACATTGCCTGCAGATAGCGGGATGATAATGTGAGATACACAAGCAGTTTACCCAGGCAGCTCCGCCCGGCTCCGCGCGGGGCTGCCAACAGGTCCGCGGGGCTCCGCGCCTGCCCCGCGTCCCTTCCGCTACCGGGGGCGCTACTTACAAATGTAATTCTACCTTGAATTGACTGAAACTGCCGTCACCAAAAAATACAGGGCGAGGGTTTTACAGGTCGTGGCTCAAGAGAGAGCGATCTTAGATGGAAACCCTTCCTAGTAGAAGAAATACGAAGGGGCTCTCTGAATGACAGCGCAGACATCTCGCTCTCAGAGCCATTCTCAATGCCTTTTACTGTCGTGTAAAATCTTTCCTCGCCAAAAGGAGAAAAAGTCCTCCACCAAATTCTGTCCTCTTTAGCTGACTGAATGCTGCATGACTATGTCTCTCTCGGTAAAAAAGACGGAGAAAAAATATATATAGGAAGATATAGCTGCGGGGAAGTCTTTTCTGAAGTTAGATCCAAAGAATCTCTTCCAGGAATGAAATATTAAAGAAGGTTAATGTGGTTTTTGCTGCAGAACTGAGGGTTGATGGGAAGACGGGAGCTTTGCTCGCGTCGTGAGTGCAGCGCTCGGGAGCTGAGGGCGGAGGATGCCAAGAGATGTAAGGAAGCGATGGATGCCGCTGGACTCAGGAGGAGCACCAGCGCTCGGCCTGCAGCCACCAGGCTGCCCTGGCACCCTCCCGCCCTGCCCTTCCCTGCGCTGCGGGGCGTGGGGCGGGCACTGCCCCACCGAGCCGGCCCTGCGGACCCCGAGCCGGGGGTGGGCACCAGGCCTGGCCCCGCAGCACGGGGAGGGGGCGGGCAGCCCCTCTCTCTGTTTTTCCGGAGGCATAGCGTGGCCGGGCAAGGCGCTGTCCCTTCTCCGCAACACAGGCCCCGCATCTCGCAGGTGTGCGGGAGCGGGAGGGCTCTGCGGGCGGTGCTGCCCTGCCCTGTGCTGTCCTGTGCTGTCACATCCCTCCGGGAAGCGCGGCCCGGCGGGGGCGGGGAGCCCCGCTCTCAGGAATTGTCCTCGCTGTCCCTGGGCAGCTCGGTGGGTGGCAGCGGGGCGGGGGCAGCGGCAGGAAGGGAAAGCGCAGAGCCCCAGCGCCCACACATCACACCGCACCGCACTGCAACCCCCACCGCGCTGCGGCTTCGCGGCGGCAACTCACGGATCTGTTTGCAAACATGCCCCCCGCCAACAGCGAGAAAAACACGGCCATTCAAAGTTCTGACCCTAATTAAAGCCCGGCTCGTTAAAGACTTCACACAATGCAGGAAAAAAGTTTGCCCGAGCTTGAATTCCGCAAGCGGTTATTACCTTTGCTTTTAAAGAGGGGAAATAACCGTAACGTGCGCGCCATTATTCTTGTGGATATGCAATTTAAAATCATCGTCAATTGTCATAAAAACCATTTCACAATGTTTGGCTAAGTAATAACTTAGTCATTTAAAGGTGGTTTTCCGGGCGACACGGACGTGCAATTCAAGAAAGATTTACATTGCTTACGGATTTTGCACCGCCGTTCTGACCGCAGCGGGAACGGGACTCAGAGTAATTTTTTTTCTTTGTGGTTTTGCAGGGAACACCAAGACAAGAGTGGACTGTGGGAGAAAACGTGAACGGGGATGAGCATGTCTTGGGAAAAAAAAAAAAAGGTTGATTATAAAAAATAAAGTTTATGAAACAGACCGATTTGGAAAGAAGAGTCCTCGAGGGAAAAAAAGGAGAGAAAGAAAAGAAAAAAAGAAAGAAAAGAAAGAAAAAGGAAAATCAAGTTTGCTCCACCCAGCTATTAACCAAAACACAATACCTTTTTCTGGGTGGTACTGCACAGAAGTTGATTCAGTTTTGACAATGTTGTTTAGCTATCATTTGCTATTTTCAATGAATGGGAGCAATCCCCCTTTTTACAACAGTTGTTTCCTATTATGGAGAGGTGCAGCAGTTGAGGGCAGACATGTGAAAGTGGCTGTTTGATTCCCTTTTTCATCCCCCTGACCCTGCCTTTGTCCCTCCTCACCCTGGGAATGTCACGCCTCACTACTTCACTTTGAGATGCTCTAGAAAGTGGCTTTGTTATTCCCTTTTAGACATACACGAAATTGTTCTCATTCCCCCTGCTGTAAAAGATACTTCAAATTGGGACTCGGTTCACAAGTGCAATGCAATTTGGCTTAGCTCAGCCTTTGTTCTGCTTGTACAAATGACCAAACAGTGCACACATTATACAGTTGATCTACTGCTCCCTTTACACCAGAGTTAGCGGCTGGGAGAAAAGCAAGTTAATCCCTTCAATACTAAGGTGGCATTTTCAATATTTCCTACAATGCGAAAGGGAGAAGAGAGGGCAGCTTGAAATGCGACATTTGTTTAAAAGGGAAGATTAAAAAGAAAAAGTTTGCGAGGCCTCCCCTGATACTTTTCCAAATAAATAAATAAACAAACCAACAAGTCCCAAACGTGTAGATAAATGCTCCAGCGCCTCCGGGAAGGAAAGGGAAGTTTACCACAAAGACACTCTCTCAGGGCAATAACGGCGAGACTCGAGCTGGAATCCGCGCTAGCAGCACAGTACTTAACAAAACGCTGGGGACTCACCGCTGGTGCGGTGCCTGAGCCCGCGGCCCGGGGCTCACCTGCGCGGCCCAGGCTCACCTGTGCGACCCCCGGAGGTGGGCACGGGCACGGAGAGCGGCCCGGGGAGGGCAGAGCTGCGGGTCCAGCCAAGGCCCACGCAGTCAGTGTGTCGGTCCCGTGTAATCCCCGGCTCCGCGGAGCCGTCCAGGGAGGGCTTCCCACGTGGAGGAAGCGTGGGCTGCGATGCCGCGTTTACCCACGCGTGGATTTACCGCCAGCGCAGAGGAAGAAGAGCTCTCCCGGGAAACCGGCTCCGGTCAGGAGCCAGGTGCTCCGGGCCAGCCCCAGGAGCGAGGACCGGCAACAGTAGCCTCCTCCCGGGGTTAAGGAGTTCGGGTGGTCCCAGTGCGGGCTCTCCCCGTGCTGGGCAGGGGCGAAACGGTGCCCGGGGCCGATGCCCGACAGCGATGAGCCCGGGACACCGGGGACCAGCCGGTGCATCGCCAGCAGTGGCGCAGCGGGACAAGTGCCGGGGCCCTGGTGGCGCTTGAAATCCCCGACGGGGCGGCCGAGGCCAGCGCACACAGGCAGCCAGCTCTGAGGAGGATGACAGCGGCGAGGAGCCAGCGGGCGGCAGGGAAGGGGTGGCCGAGCCCAGAGCTGGGATCTACCCCGGGCCCCAAGAGGCGCAGCCGGGCCCGGCCCCCCCCGGGCCCAAAGTGCACTGCTCATCCCAAGCTATTGGCAATACAGGTTTGGGGAGCAGTTCTCAGTCCAGCCTTGACAGGCAGGGGGAGTTTGTTTAGTGCTCATTGGGAAAGGAACAAAATCCTTTTGAAAGGGCGCTAAGTAGTTTCACGCCAAAGTGGCAGATTTGGTGAAGAATGTGGGGTGGGACAAAGCTCCGCCGTTCCCAGAGCGGTCAGAGCTCTTCGGGAAACCGCACCGGGAATTCAAGCACACAGAAAAGCAGGAATCCCCAAATCTCAGCTTCGTTCTCCCTCCTGGCCCCCGAGAAGCAAAAAGAAGCAGAACCATTATAAAAAAAAATTTTAAAAAAAATTTAAAAAGAAAGAGAGCAAGGCTTAGCCGAAACGCAGCCACAACCAGCAGCCTGGAGTTGACTTTCCAAAACGGGGGAAGCTTGCTCAGAGCCTGGCATTGTGTTTTGCAGCCTAGGAAACCCTAAGAAGCTGGTACTTCCCCCCTCCCTTCTCCTTTCTCCCAACTGGTTTGTAAATATTAACAAGGTTGTGAGCTATTCTCTCACACCGAGTGGATTTTTTCTATCCCTGGCAAACTTCTTGGCTTTCCCCCACAGCCCCTCTCCCACTCCTCCCCTCTGCAAAGCTACACACCTGCTTCCAGCCACAAGGATTCAAAATCAATATTGTATTTGTCACTTTTCTGTCTCCTTTTCCTCTCTCAACAGACCTGCTTGCCACTGAGGCGAATTGTGGATTTATGGAGGAAAATTAGCATAAATTATTACCAAATCTGTAAACGTGTGTGGTCTTGCTTGTGGGAAAGGGGGCTATTGCAAACCTTCCATGCAGAAAGGTGGTCCATGATGGGCTCCATGCATGGACTGAATGGCTCTTGCACGAAATAGATTTCCATTGGGTTTGCACATTGATATAATTGACTTATGTGTATTTTATACAGTTTTCCCAACACTTCCTCTGAGCTCCTTATTTGAATTAGACTTCAGGAAAACGTCTATTTGTTTTGGTTTCCTACACAATGGATTTGGATTCACTTGCACCCTCTCCTCCTCCCTAATGTTGGCTTTCAAAGTAAAAGGCAAATGCTACAAGTTACATTTAAATCCTATACTGCCCAAGTCTATCATCTGATGTGTGTTTAACATGAGGTGAAACTTTCGGTATCAATTACTGGGACGACTTCGCCTGCCCTACCCCTCCGCTCACACATTCCTTTACAATGGAAAAAAAAAAAAAAGTCGGGTGCCTTAGAGCCATACCTCGTTCGCACTCGGGGTAGCAAATGACAACGGAAGTCGACTTTTCTTTAACTTTACAGCTTGTGGATTCCCTTTTGCACCAGCGGTTGTTTTGTTTTCCTTTCTTTCTTCGAAAATAAAAGGTACCAGCAAAAAGAGGAAGAGAAGAATTTGTCAGTTCGTGAATTTTACTCACTCCCGTGCTGTTTCTGAGCCGTCTTTTTGATAGTCATCCCAGGAGTGAACTTGGGCTGAGAAACAAAACCCGAACTGAGCGGTGTTAGGAGTTGGGGACGGGGGGCTGGGGTGTATGAAGGGGAGGGAAGTGTCCCTTACACCCGCATATTTGGGGGCTCTCAAAACCAGAAGCCTTCTGCGTGGTGTCCTAGGGGACACTGGGAGGAACCTGCCCTCATATCAGAGTATTGTCTTTCCTACCCTCTAACTAACGTTCATTGTCTCATCTCCTCATCCCCCTCCCCCCCAAAAAATGTTTGGAGGCTGCATTCCTGCCCTACCCGCCTGGGTGAAGCACCTCGGAGCCGGTTAACCGGGCAAAGCATCTCCCTGGCTCTGAACCGCACAGGCACTCCCGGGCCCTGCTCTGCAAGGGGCACAAGGTGACATGCGGCAGATCTCCCCCCCCAAAGGGCTCGTTAGCTCTGCAGCGCGGGGCCGGTCGGCATCTCGGATTCCTAGAAACACAATTATTTGCTCATTATTCTCTAAACGACGTCCTGCCCCGGGAGAGAGGGATTAGGTGGGATCGAGGGCAGCCGGGCTGGGGCGAGGGGAGCGCAGTGTAACACACACGAGGCCGGCGGTGTGAAATGCGTTTCCAGGCTGCTGCCAGGTTTGAGGGAGCCCCGCTCGATGGGTTCCGTCTCTCCGAGAAGGCTCCCAGGCGCCCACAGAGCCTGGCTCGCAGCAGCCGCCCTGCAGAGCCGCCGCTTCGCTCCCTCCCCCAGCCCGGCTATTTTTGCTGAATTAAGAAGGTGACATTATTCTTCTTTTCAAGTACTTCTGTTAATATTGAAAAACGTGCGCTTGCATTTCAAGAGCGCGCGCTCAGCCTCAGCAGCCATTTCAATATTAATGAAATTGTTTAATCTCCTAAATTCATCGTGTTTAAGTTACGTTTTGGTGAGTTATTGACCGGCTTCGAAAATACTGTTAGCGGAGTTGATGTGTATTCACCACAAAGGCTCTTCCTCCCAGGGCTTGCGGCTCCCGAGACAATGTTTAATTCTGGCTCTAGGGTGACAGGATGCACCGCAGCCTCGGGAATACACATCATACAACTTCCCTCCTGTGCCAGGGCAAGCCTGGGACCTTCCGGGCCCGATCCTGCCCCCAGGACACGCGGCTGGCAATGAACTGCTGCGGTTCCAGGCTCGGGCCTTGGTTCCCGGGGAGGAGGGAGGACGGTGGAGCACAGAGAGCCGCAGCCCGGGTGCTCCACATCCTGCCTGCTCCTCCACACACAAGTGCGCACCGAGCAGCTCACAGGCTGACGAACAGCCCGAGACGCATCATGCAAATCCCGCAGAAGGCGTCAAATTGAGGATATTTAGCACAATGGCCGGTGACACGGAGGGTTAGCCCAGACCAGCCCTGCGGGACCCCCCAGTCTCGAGGCCGCCCGGCTCCAGGAGCAGAAGGGCGGCGGCGAGGGAGCTCGTTCCCGAGCACGCGGGGCTGTGCCAGGGGCAGGAGCCCTCTCGCTGTGCCAGGGGCAGGAGCCCTCTCGCTGTGCCGTATTGAGGGCGGCTCCCACGGCTTTACACCAACAGGTCGGCGGAACCAGAGCTCCGGTCCTGCATAGGCTGGGGGGGCAGGGTGGGAGGGTGGCGGGGACAGTAACCTCCCGGGGCGGCTACCGAGGAGCCCCGATCTTATCGCTCCTCGAAAGAACCTTCACTCGGGGAGAGCGGATTTGGCAAAGAGAAAGTCTCTAGTTACAGGGAAAAAGGCTCTCCTTAAGTTAGCCAACAATACAAATCAGATAACAATGCAGAACAAACAGAATACCACAGCCAAGCAATTTCCATGTCAAACATCCCACTGCTCAGTACCTCCATTTGTAAGTGTGAATTGCAGACTAAGCTTCCTGCAAAGTCCACAGAGAGGTTAGTGCATACCTTCCCCCCCACCCCCAGCCACCGGGTACCATCGCACTGCAATTCCGCTGGCGGAGCCTTTTCACCCCTCGCCTTGTCTTCAAATGGAAATGATTCCCATTGGCCCAAGGTGTCCATGTAAATAGGTGTAAATGAAACCAGATTATGCCTTTCTCTCCAGCCCCCTCCTCCCCGCTCCCCTCCCCCTGCTCCCAAGGCGATTGTCATATGATAGCAAAGAAGTGGCACATTAATGAAGCGCCTCTACAGGGGTCTTTTCTGCTCATGTCACCACATAAAACTATCAGATGGTTAGAGGAAGGACATGGAGGCAACTACTTAGCTCATCGCGGCTGCAGAGAAGCAAACAAGCCTCTGCTACAGCCCAGCTGCCGGTGGTGTAAAAGACGCTGATTCAGCCCGCGGAGGCGAAGGGAGGGGTGTACAAGAGGATTCCCAAAACCAAGCCAGCTCGCTGCCTCCTCAGGACTAAACCGGAGCAGAGTGGCCGCGAAAGGAGCGACAAACACGCCGGACGAGCGGGGTGGGAAAGAGTCCGGACTCCCAGCTGCGTCCCGGATGCGGACTGTCAACTTCCAGCAACTTTAAGGTGGGCATAAGCAGGGGCTAGCATGGAGTGGGAGACGAGGGGAGGGGATGGGATGGGGTCCCCTTCTCCTCCTCGCCGAGACCAGAAGACAGAGCTATCACTAGAGTAACTTTACGGCCGTGGACTGCTGCGGGAAGGCCAGGCTAAGGGAGGCCGGAGCTGGGAGAGGCACATCACTTTTCCCCCGCCGGCGGGCACAGACCTCCGGGCTGTTTCCTCCTGCCCCCATCCATCCACCCCCCGCCCCCACCCCGAGGGCTGAGGTCCACCGTGCCCCTTCCCCGTGTCCTTTCTCCGTCCCGGCCCCGACTGGGTGTCGGTGCAAATCCTCTCCGACTCACCCCTCTCCCACCCCCTCGCCCCCCCACCTTGTCGCTGCCCTTCTGCAGATCTCCGCGGGTAGCCTTGCGAAGATGCCTCGCCCGGGCAGAAACACTTACAGCGATCAGAAGCCTCCCTACTCCTACATCTCGCTGACCGCCATGGCGATCCAGAGCTCCCCGGAGAAGATGCTACCCCTGAGCGAGATCTACAAGTTCATCATGGACCGCTTCCCCTACTACCGGGAGAACACGCAGCGCTGGCAGAACTCCCTCCGCCACAACCTCTCCTTCAACGACTGCTTCATCAAGATCCCTCGGCGCCCCGACCAGCCGGGCAAGGGCAGCTTCTGGGCGCTGCATCCCAGCTGCGGGGACATGTTCGAGAACGGCAGCTTCCTGCGCCGCCGCAAGCGCTTCAAGGTGGTCAAGTCGGACCACCTGGCCCCCAGCAAGCCGGCGGACGCGGCGCAGTACCTGCAGCAGCAGGCGAAGCTGCGGCTCAGCGCCCTCGCCGCCACCGGCACCCACCTGCCCCAGATGTCCACGTACAACCTCGGCGTGTCCCAGCCTTCCAGCTTCAAGCACCCCTTCGCCATCGAGAACATCATCGCCAGAGAGTACAAGATGCCCGGGGGCCTCGCCTTTTCCACCATGCAGCCCATGCCGGCCGCCTACCCCCTCCCCAACCAGTTGACTACGGTGGGCAGCTCCATTGGCACGGGCTGGCCCCACATGTACAGCTCCGGCATGATCGACACCGCCACCCCCATCTCCATGGCCAGCAGCGAGTACGGCGCCTACGGCGTGCCCATCAAGCCGCTGTGCCACGGGGGGCAGACTTTGCCGGCCATCCCCGTCCCCATCAAGCCGACCCCCGCCGCGGTGCCGGCCCTGCCCGCCCTGCCCGCGCCCATTCCCACCATCCTCTCGAACTCGCCGCCCTCCCTCAGCCCCACGTCCTCGCAGACGGCCACCAGCCAAAGCAGCCCGGCCACCCCCAGCGAGACTCTGACCAGCCCGGCGCCCGCCCTGCACTCCGTGGCGGTGCACTGACCCGGGCCGCCCGCACGGACCCTGACTTCCCCTGGCTCCCAAAGTTTCCTCGGAGCTCTCCTCCCTCCCCTTCTCTCCCTTCTTCCGCTTCTTTCCTCTCTCCTCTTTTCCTCGAAAGCAGAGACAACTCCCCGCGGGAAGCTGAGCTTTGCCGTTCGCGTGAGCTGCCTTTGCGCTTCGCCCCTGCAGCCGAGCCGTCCCTCGAGGCTTGGCTTCTCCTCTCCTTCTGAACTTTGCTTTCCGTTCTTCCGAGGCGAAAGGACGCGGCCCGGCCCCTCCCGCCCGGTAGGAACTGCCACTTGCATCGCTAGTTTTCCAAAAGTACTTCAGGCATCTTCGATGTGCCGGCGGCCAGGCGAGCCTGGCCCGGCGCCGCCTCTTCCCTCCCTTTGTACGGGCCAGAGCGGGGGTTGATACGGGACCCGTCTTTGCTACCACAAACAGGGATGGATGGATGGATGGATGGATGGATGGATGGATGGATGGAGGATGGAAGGATGGATGAAGGATGGAAGGATGGATGGATGGATGGATGAAGGATGGAAGGATGGATGGATGAATGGATGAAGGATGGAAGGATGGATGGATGGATGGATGGATGGCTGCCGCCTCCCTGCGCGGGAGCGCCGACCTTTCCAGCCTCCAAGCAGCAAACGCTTGGATGTTGGAAACGCCGGGAAGTGCTCTCGTGTCCTTTGTGCGGGTGCGTGTCCCGTTGTCACAAAGGGCAGCGCTTCCGCGGGGCGAGGCTGCGGGAATGCCAGCGCAGGAGCCCCGGGCAGGGCAGTGCGGGGCCCGCAGGTGCGGGGGGGGGGGCGCGGGAACAGGAACCACGCGGAACCGCACCGGGCCACTCAGTCCACACCTATAATGTTTACAAAGCGCCTGTTTTAATGTAAATACTGAACTTGCATCTGTACTGTACATCAGATGAGGTCCCTTTTGCAGTACCTGTTGTAACGTGGGTGTTTACTGTAGTTTTCAGGTGAAAGCGAAGGAGAAGTTGACTTGGCTGTTAACTTCTAATTAACCCGAAGGTTTGGGAAGCTGAGGTTTTCTTTGTTGTTGTTGGGATTTTTGGTTGTTGTTATTTTTAAAATTTTGTAGCTATTTATTTCATAGCTTAAAAACAAGCAACAACAGTAATTATGATAAAAATAAACCTGTTACCAAGCACACGACCCGACATAGCTTAAAGAAAAGCTGCTGAAGTCACTGATGAAATGTGGAAAAGTAATACAATAGCAGGTACAAACTGTGGAGGTCATCCTGATTTCTGCTGGAGCTTTGCAGACAAGAGAGAAGGGGCTAGGGAAACTGTAAATGTTTGTGCATATGAATGATTATAAAATGTGTAAAATGCACTTTTGTTTGATATACTCCTTTCTAGTTTTAGGTAGTTTGCTGGAAACTGAACTGTTGTTCTGTTGTGAACTGCTTAAGTTAAGGGAAAAAAAAAAACAAACAACCCCTCCAAATGTCATTAGTGTCTATTGAAACTGTAAAGACATTTCTTTTTAACTTTTTTTTCCTGTACAGAATAAGCATGGCATTTTAAATATTGGTGTTCTTGTTCCCAGCATGTGTGTTTTAAGACAAAGGTTAAAAAGTGTCTACGTTAAATTATGAACCTAGTCGTCCAAATAATATTTTCTCATTAAAATATGTAAATGCAGATTTAGTTTCTTATTTGTCTTTTTAAAGAGTTTACATGAGAAAAGTAAAAGCATCAGTTCATGACAAAGGAATGACGTTATTCCAATATTTAGATAATCTGAACAGCCTTTTCATGCAAGGTTACTAAAAATACAGTTATTAACATACCACAACGTCTTAGTAAAGTTGTCGTTATGGCCGGTTTAGCGAAGGGATAATGTACTGTGTTCTGTGGGGTTTCTATCTATAGATCTATACATCTGTGCATACACACACACATCTGCATTTGTGCCCTATACACTTACACTGAATATAAACACGAATTACATTCACGGCTCTGGATGTGAGTTATCACCTACGTACTCTCAGTTACATTTTATCTAAAAAGTATAAAAACAAGTAAGCTCCTGCAGTACAGAGCAAACATAAAAATCTTTAAAGAATTAGTTATTTTTTAAGACTGAGAATACTGAATTTTTGTCTGGAGTGATTTTTCTTAGGAGTGGCATCTCAAAATCTTTTTCGAGTAAAAGTGAGCTATTACAGCTCTTTACCTGTCATTTAAACCTCCTCAGGCACTACACTTAGTCCAACCACTGCTATAATTTCTCCAGCTCTATGGATCAACGCTTTCCCATAAAAGGTAGGCTGCAAACTGTAACACTTAAAATTGTACCCGGTTTTCTATAATTCAATCTGCAGTCCCTTTTAAAAAGTAAGGGTAAGGTGGTTACAATGAAAACTGAATTCCGGACACTTTTAGTGGGGTTCTCCCAATCTGTCAGGGATTTTACAAGGATTCTGCAACTGTTGAAAATGACAGGAGCAATCTAGTGGAATCACTGAGTGTCTCGGAGATGAGGCAGTCTGCGAGCGTGGTTAGGAGAAAATCACAGACCGAAGTGCTTACCAAGAAAACTACATTGTATTCTAATGAACCGACAGGACTCACGAATCCTACGGTGATGATGATACAGAGGTTTTGCCTCTGACAAAATCTCTCTCTGAATTTTCTAGACCATAAACACAGTAAGTGACATCCCCATTTCTTTACTGCGTTCCACAAGGCCCTTGCAAAAGTTTTAAGATTAATGTAGAGGGCAATTAATCCAGTTGCGACCATTTTTTAAAATAGAGAACGGATCCCACACAGAGAAAAAAAGGTGGAAAATACATGAATCATTGAGCTGATTAAAATGCATGAAGCTGCTAAAGCTTGTCAGATGGGGGACAACTGAACTCATTCATCAAGTCCAACCCACGATTATATCAACACGATCAGCTAAAGAAAGCATTCAAAACTTATCACCAGATCAATGGACACATAACTCGACAAACTTTTCCTAAGCAAGGGATGACCTACATTTTTAGACGACGAGGACGTTTTCCCCCTTTTCTTTATTTTTTTTTCTTTTAAGATCTAGCAGTCAGAAGAAATCCTCAAAGATGAAATCCGAGCTCAGCTAAGAAGATCAAGCTACGTTAAAAAAAAAAAAAAAAGAACTATAATAGTAACGGCGGAGATAACGATTTGAAAAGATTATGCCCCAAAGCAAAATATTTTCGAAAGGTGCTGTAGCTTTCTCGCTGCATAATGCCATAGTATGGCTCTCCACCGTACTTTTATAGTGCCCTTTTGCTCTGTATCTCTGCGGTTGCCCGAGAGTGGCCAAGCCCGAGGAGCCCCCTCGCCCTCCCCGCGCCCCTGCGCGCATCTCCGCCCGCGCCCCGAAGCTGCCGATGCCGCTTGCAAACAAATACGCAGCCCAGCGCGTCGCTTGAATTTACTGCTTTGACTTGTTAAATCTCCCTAATGGCTCAAGTCCAATGTCAATAAACACAGATCTGAAATAGAACAGCGAGAGACAACAGCGCGCAGGGAAGGGGCGAGGGGGGGCGAGGGAATCAGCCACGGCCGAGCCCTGCGCCCTGTTCAGGCATTTCGTGGGAGGTCGGGGGAAGTTTTCATTTTTTTAAATTTTATTTTATTTGCCAGAGAGACATTGTAAGCTAGGCGTACTTGAGGGAAAGAGCCCGTTTATTCTAGGCAAAAGCTCTTTTCTTCCGGAGGATGGGTTTGAGTCCGGCTGTGCTTAAGGTAAGCCCGAGAAGCCAGCCGGGCTTGGCGGCTCTGGGGTTTGCTTCATGTCAGCCCATGGTATGTGAATCCTTTCTCGGCGGCGTATTTCTTTCTTTTTGTTTTGTTTTGTTTCCTTTCCCCTCGACATGTGACAAGACACCACCCCACAGGACTGAATCCTCTATTGAAGACAGCCAGCTCTTTCTCACTCAGAATATTTATTTTCTCTCGGACCGCGCCTTGCAGGGAAGGGCGGTCTGTGCCAGGTAGGGAGAAAAGAACTCCCCGGCGACCCCTGAGAGGGAGTTTTATGAGCCAGCCTTTTTTCAAAAGTGGTCCTTGGGAAAGGGAGAAAAAACTTAGCAGCTTCATCAACTTCAGTGCCGAATTATCTCGGAATCTTAATATAAATGTCACTTCGTGGGTTGATTGTTTTTTTTGTTTTGTTTTTATTAACAAAAAGAAACCGAGGCTGTGAAGCCTTGGAGGGGCTGTATTTGTTTCTTTTAAACTAACAACAAATTATCTAATTAATATGTTTCAATTACAGCATGAAAAAGAGAGGCTTTGGACCGCCTGCAGTGGGTTTACAATAGCCCCAGAGCCCACTATAAGAATTTACAATAACTTCACATCTGTTTCTTTATTTCCCACTTTTCGAGTCTAAAACTCCTCTTGAAATCACTTCAAACCGTGGCCCAAGTTATGAAATATGGTCTCTCTGCCAGGAAAAAAAAAAGGTAGAAAGAAAAAAAAGGACAAAACTTTGCAGATCGAGGCTTCATTTGCAAGCTAGAAAGTGAAAGCCCCATTGAAGAGCATTAAACAAATATATTAGAATTCTGTCACTTTATGCAATTGAGTAGATCAAATAAAGGGTCCCAGGCCACTTCATTCACTCTCATTCACTTGAATAGAAAATGCAAAGAATAGCAAACCTAGACTGGGCCACCGATGTAGATTTAGCCCTTTTTTTCTGAGAGACAAAAAGGCTGAATTTTCACAAACACATTGCTGACTCGGGGACTAGGAAACCAGCACTGAAACCCCTTTGGAATTTAAATTCATTTTATCTTCCTCTCTCTTTCTGGGTCCCTTTGCGCTACAGGGCGAGCTGCGCTGGCACCCTCGCTTGGAAAAAAATACAATACAACACAACAACCAAAAAAAAAAAAGTTACAGATTTATCCAGCCGACCCTCAGTACAGTTTGGAAGGTGACGTTTTTATCTACAAAAAGAAAAGAGGACCCGCCCGCCCTTTGCCCAGCCTGCCCGCGGACCGCAGCCCCTTCCCCAGCGCTGGGCAGAGCCGTCCCGCGGCTCGGGGCGCTGCGCACACGCGGAGGGGCAGCGCGGCTCGGGGGGCATGGGGGCAGCGGGCACACTCTGCGGGTCACCCCGTGCTGGGCTCGCCCGGGGTACACCCGCGACACACCACACAGTACAGGGCACGGCAGCACAGGGCATGGTATGGGTGGCACAGGGCATGGTATGGATGGCACAGGGCATGGCATGGATGGCAGCACAGGGCATGGCACAGGGCATGATATAGGAGGCACAGGGCATAGTATGGATGGCACAAGGCATGGCACAGGGCATGGTATGAATGGCACAGGGCATGGAATGGATGGCACAGGGCATGGCATGGTATGGATGGCACAGGACATGGTATGGCACAGTGCCAGCACCTAAGCAGGGAGCGAGCAGTGCACAGCAGACACAGCCAGTGTTCCCAGAAGCAGCTGTGCCCAGTGTGAATCAGGTGCCCTGCCCTTCCCCAGGCAGTTTCTCAGGTGAAGGTGCCTGATGTGCCACCCTTGTGGCATGGGGTTGCAGCACCATGGCAGCTGGAGCTGGGCACAGCTCCTTGGCACCAGCGAGGGCCTGGCCTGCTGCTCCCTCAGTGTCCCCAGCATGGCCACTGCCAGGACACACCAACACACTTGAGAGGTCAACTCACACCACAACTACAAGATAAAGGCTCCTGATTTTGTGCTATTTTGTAGGGCCCTGGTATGAATTAAGCAGCAAGTTGAGTATTTTGCATTAATTAGAGCAGCTCCTCAGAGACATTACAGCCAAGACTAATCTTACACCACAGGAGAGCACTCAACATTCCCACTGTCCCCGACCAGCACTGGCAGCAAACCCCCCCTGCATGTCCTGGGCTGGCCTATAAACACTGACCTGGGGCCATTCTCCCCAGTGATGACATCGAGGCACTTTGGGGGCTGCACCTTCCACCTTTCCTGCTTGCTTCAGTGGCCACTGGCTACCTGATAAATAAGCATGGAGGGACTGAACCCAAACCCTGGACCTGGCTCTGCTCCTTGGTGTGCCCTCCAGTCCTGACCTCAGCAGCATAAAGTGCCTTCTCAAGCTTCAGAAACCTCTACTACAACTTCCTGCCAGAGGATTTGGGAGTTCTTGCTCTCAGGGCTGTTCTCCTGAGCAGGCCCACACATTAGTTCCATGTTTTAACAGTCCAAGCCACTAATTGTGGGACATTTCTATTCCTACTATCAGCAGTGCCACTGAACTGACAATTAAACAAACAAACTCAAAGGAAATAAGCAAAAAGTTACCAAAACTTGTCTTCTGGAATACCTGAACATGAAAATACACCAAGTCATCCAGCTCTGGCCAAAAGCAGATGCTTTAAAGGTCAGGTTAGACAGGGAACTCTGCTGCAGGATATCAAGGTGGGCAAAGAATCCATTTCAGATCAGGGGAGACAATTCTCCTTTGCTGGCCACAGATGGCAGCCCTTTCTTCAAACAATTCAAGCCCAGCTCTTGCACACCACAAATGTGCAATTCTCTACCACCTAGAGCAATATCACCTTCTGATTCTCTTCCATCTCTTCCTGTATTTCTCTCCTGCGTAGTCTTTGTGGGTCTGACTGTCAAGTTCCATTTTTAACTTCTCATTTTCATGATGTGCCTTCCTGGGACCTGAGTGCTGGGAAGCTGAAAGGTGCAGGCAGCAGCCCAGGGCCTTTGAGCTGTTTTAGCCATGTCCCTTGGAGATATCCCTACCCAAAGGCCAACAGTTCCCCCAGACCTTTCATGCTGCACTGCTGGCCCCATGGAAACAAGGCCTGCATCATCCCTGCCTTGCCTCTCCTCGACTGTTCAAGGGTTGGGCTCTTCAGACCAGACATGAGACCTCTCACACCCAGAGGGATGGGAATAAGCCTGCACAGACCTGCTGAAGGAGACCTCAAGCAGTCTGTGTTTCTCCTCAATTTGTGCTGAATGCACTTGAGCCCTTGTTGAATATAATTTCATAATTAACCTTCATAATTTCCAGGTTAAGGAACTTCTGTGGAGAACAGGGAAGAGGATGAAGGGAGGGCTGATGCCTACATGTAATTTGGCTTTGAGTTGCTGTTTTCTTAATGTCCATGAGAACTCTAACAGTGCCAGAGGAACTCTAACAGATGTGAAAGACACAGTTATGGTTTCTACACCTGCAGAAAGTTGGTAATAGTCATATTTATGTCTTTATTGAGCTACAGCTTCCTCACCTTTGCTAGACTTGGGGAGGTCAGGTACATCCAGGGGCTCTGAGGAACAGACATACTCCCAAATGGACATGGACACAAGCTGGACCACACTGAGCTGCTTTCCCCACCAGCCAAAGGGTGTATTTTTAATGTGAGTTACATCCAGCCATTCCTGATTTACAAGACTGGCACCAGCATTTTCTCCTGGAGAATGGCATGTACTGTGTGTGCCAGAGGAACTCCTACAACAGAAACTGTGGGGTTCAGGGTAAAGCTGTAATTGCATTAAAGTCCACAGAAAATTCCCAGTGAAGTAAATAGAGCAAGAGTTTCACCATCAAGGTTTTTCAGAACACTCAGATGATTTTATAGTTAGGTAAGTAATTTATCTTTCCCTCAGTTTGGGGTCACAATCAGTCAGTGGTTATTTGCAGCATGTACATTGGTGCCTTAATGCTGCCTGGTCATGGGAAACACTGAAAACTTTGGGAAATGTTTATATTCTTTTTCATTTTTTTCCTCAACTGTTAATCTCATGCTTTCAGATCAGAAGACAGAAACTTTATTTTTTGCCTCAAACACAAAAGAACTGGCCAAAGAAGGACCAAACCCAGATCAGACCATGGGGTTCTATGTTCCTCTCTGTCTATGACAAAGTTTTGTTTTGTTCCTTTTTTCGTGTTTAGTTGGTTGGTTAGTTTGGTTGGTTTGTTTGTTTGATTTGGGTTTTGTGTTTTGTTTTTGTTCTTTAATTCCTGGATGAACAAAGAACAGCTCAGAATCCATTTTTAGGATGCTGCCAAGGTACTTTCCAAGCTGTGGAGTAATCTATCTGAACATTACCAAACCCACAGTCCTAAGTACTTTTGATAAAAAACTAGAACCCTTGGAGAAATTCTCTCTTTTTTGTGCTTTGATTCCATTTTCTCAATGGTGAGGAAATTTTCAATTCCTTTGGCATCAAAATCACATTATCCAGTTTTCTTCTCACCAGTAAGACCTCAAACACACCCCCTCTCTCCTAGAAATTTCCCATATGCAGTTCTCCAGTTTTGTTAAGTGAAGTATCAGGCACTGTAAGACTTTTAATAAAATCTTACTAATCTGGATTTTCTTCTGAAAGCATCACTGAAATAGTGGGTGGATGAATTCCTGTGGTGGAATTCCACTGACAACATCAAACTGGACATTATCAGGTCATGTCTGATAATGACCACAGGTTCTAATGATAATCAGGTTATAACAATGCTTGTTAGGTTGAGGTAACTAAATGATGGTGAAGGATTTGTTAATTTTCTGTAACATTTCTATACAGGCAAGAAAGCCCAGTTACACTGCTAATAAAGCCATATTACGAGTTCTGTTACTGCCTAAATATAGTTACATATTATAAATCCCTTTCCTGTAAGGTTTGGGACCTGTCTTTTGAAACCTCTGGCTCACCTTCTAGAGCTTTGCCTTTGCAGAATTTGTGTTAGGGACTATTTTATTTTATTTTATTTTATTTTATTTTATTTTATTTTATTTTATTTTATTTTATTTTATTTTATTTTATTTTTATTTTGTTTTTATTTTGTTTTATTTTATTAATTTTATTTTTCCAAGTCAGAAGATACATGACAATATGTCTTATGAGCTTGGCATTACTCTGAGATTTTTCCAAGATCTGGCTCTTTTGAAGCCATTGCACTGCAGTCACCAGGGGCACCTTTTGCAGGTTCAGATGAAGGCTGTCCACTGGAAAATAAACCCAATTCTGCCTGTAGCACTCAAATTCCATCTGCAATTGGTGTGTCTGAGTTGTATTTCAGAGAACAGCATTTTCCTCCTCACTGGTCAGAGGCATTAATTATAAACCAAAATACTTTTGAAAGTGAAGTGAAGCCTTCTCAGAGCACAGAGGCTCTGACTGAGACATCAGATCACACAGTCACCCAGAACACTAGGAAAGAAGAAAACACATGAGACATCTAGCACTCCTCATCACTTGTTAGTCCTCCCTTTGCAGGAGGGACTGGATATATCTAAGTGCTGCTTTTTCTTTTGTTCAAAATACTAAAAGTCCCTCGACATTTTTCTATTTTCTTGAGCCTTCTCCTTTCTCAGTTCCTACAACTAAATAAAGCAATCCCAAACCCCAAACTGTTTCTCCATGATCAAGCTCTGGGTGATTTTTTTTTTTCCTTTGGAAGTAAAGATATACTGCTTAAAAGGACAGTTTGGGGGTCAAATGCCTCTACAAAGCAACTCAATGGGATGAATTTGGGGCAGTAACAATGCGTTCCTCAGTGCTCAATGCAAGTCAGGGGGGTTGTGGTTCTCTCAATGTGCATGTGGCACAGTTGGGGAGGAGGTCAACAGCACAGAGTTAAGTACTATTTGCAGCATTGTCTTCTCCTTCAGCTTTTGAGGATACAAAGCAGAAGCTGTCAGTATTCATCCACTTGAGCTCTGGAAATACCTCTTGGGAAGGCTGGGAGCTGATTCTGTGGAAAGACAGCAAGCATCATTCAGTGAGCCTGGATCCTTGGAGTGGCCTGACATGAGGTGGAATTCCTTGTACCTTGTGAACAGCAGTGGGAAAAGCCTGGAGCTGGGGATGCAAATCATGCCTGTCCTCTTCCTCAGCCTGTCCCCTGAGCTGCAGACCTTGAGGCACTGGGTATGGTCATGGGTTTGGTGTCAGCTCAGGTAACTCATGCACCAGGACAGGCTGTGCTGTAGCAGCACAAGACTCCAGAGAGGCTGATTTGTCTCTCAGAAGCTCCAAACCATGGCCTGTCACTGGGTCTTAGGAAATGTTCCACTTTTCCAAGCATGCTACACCACACATTGTAACCTTTCTCTCTTTGCAATAGTAAATAGTAACTGTAAAGGTGAAAAGAGAAAACTTCTTTGTTGCAAATACTTTTTCATTCTGCCTAAACCTTCTTTTTATCCTGACTGAATTATGATTGATTCCTATTGTCTGTATGGAGGGACAATGCCCAAAATACTGTTTTAACTACAATAAATGGACTGAATAAACACTGTTCTCTTTAGCAAGCTCCCAAAATCTGCTGTGTGTGCTCCTTATGTCAGTCCAGCAGAGCAAGACCCTCAAATAGAAGTTCATGTCCAAAGTTCTTGTGTGCAAGTACCTACTATGTGCATAGAAAGCATCAGGGGAGAGCAAATGGGCATGAAAATGTGACCAATTTTGTTTTCTTTTCAAAATAAAATCCCATTTCTCAGTCCCTGTGGACAGCTCAAAACCCTGGGCAATAATTGCCATCTACTTATTTGTTCCTTGCAAGGCACCCAGCAATGCAATAGTAGAAACCAAATGACTTGGACTATTCTTAGATGTTTCTATTTCATCTTTTACTTGCTGAAACTGTGTAATTAACGCACAATCACTGGTAAAACCAACAGTCTGAAGAAGATTTCTGGATTTCTGGTTGTTAAGTGTTTTCTCAAAGAGTGGCAGCACCCAGACCCCGACACAATGAAAATTTCAATCTGTTCTTACAGGCCCTTTCCATGACCTTGGTGGGAACAGCACCAGGATCTCAAGCTGTAAGTTCTGGAAGGAGCTTTGAGTGCCAGCACTCAGAGGTCTTTCTCTGGACACAGAGACCTTCCAAGACCACCACCATTCTTTATGCTCTTATGTTTTCAGTCCACAACTCAGCTGCCACTGGTCTCAGAGGGGATGGCCAACACACAGCAGGGCTGGAAACAACTGTAGTGTAAGCACTGGAATAAATGTACCTTATTTCCTATAGATAAACTCCTTCTTTCCTTGGACTGCCCCTGCCTGAACAGCCCTCCCTCCCTGTCTCCTGTGGGCCAGCCCACTCAAATGGTGAGTGTCTGCTGACTTATTAAAGGGACTAACTGGAGCCTGCCTTTTCTATCCAATCAACATTTTAAGAAACCATTTAAGAAAAGGCTTGAAGAAAATTAAGGGACTCAGTGAGTAGAAAGAGGACTTCCACTCCTCTCGAGTTTGACTTGGCCAAAACATTCAACATTGCTTGGATTGATTGAAAGGAGATGTCAGGCATAAAATACAGTCTCATGACCCTCAATTCCTCAGCAAACCAGGATAAAACATTCCAGATTTAGTTAATACCACCAAATTCCAGGTAGCCACCAGGATTGCTCAGACAATATTCTCCACTCCCACAACTATAAAACCCCAAGTAAGTACCCATCAGTGTCACCACTGACCCGAAGCAATTCTGTTCCACCTCTAGTTCTTGCTCTGAATGGTGCAATTTTCAAATGTATTTTCTCCTTGTCCTACTCTCACTCCCAATTGCTTTGAATTCCTTGTTTAATAACAGCAGATTAATAATGTATCTTACAAAGAGGAACAAGGATGGATTCCATTAATGCTAACAACTTGTTCTTGCCATGTGAATATACCACAAGTAAACCATGTTTTGTGCCAAGTCTTGGGCTTAGGATACACAGAATTATTCTGCTCAAAATCCCTGTCAACTTCCCATTAATTACTGATAAATCAAGCATGTTAAAATGATGCAGCAAATAATCTCCTCCCATTTGAAACATGTGTGCTCTCTTTGGGACTGGCCTATTTACAACAGCTATGATGTTCCACAGGCTTGGAAAGAACATGGGATTTCTTTCCTTCATGCTCTGAAAGCATCCAGATTTTTTTTTAAGGTATGACTTTTTTTTTTACCTACTGTTTCCCTACATTTCCCATCACAGGCTTGCATCTTTTCTCCCCCTTTGATCTGAGTATAGACCAAGCCTTTCAAGATTTATCTGGTAACAAAATAAAAGCTTCTGTAGGAATTGCTTTTCTTGGTTTGAAGGCAACTTGGTTAACACAAAGATGGTTAATACACAGCTGGCTGTTACAGCAGCAAGAGGGGCTGGGTGGTGAGAACTTGGCCACTGTCACACTGTGCTCATCACCCCTCAAAGGGACAGGAATATGTCACCAGTGAGGAGTTTAGTATTGCATTTGTAGACATTTCTCTCTGTAATGATAGTAGGTACAAATAAATAAAATAATTCCCCTAGAAACAAACTTGCACAAATACGTGGAACAACTTGAACTCCTGGAGGAATAATTCTGCCTCTCTTACTGGCACATCCATTTAACCCTTCCAAGGCAAAGAATCCCCTCTCCTCCACACGTGGATGGAGGTTTTAACTTGGCTTCCAGATATTGGATGCCTCAGGTTCAGATATCCAACCTCTGGAAGACTCTGCTTTCTGCACCAGTCATCCAACAGAAAACATTATTCATTATTTATTTATAGGTGTTAAAGGTTCAAACACAGGAAGGTGGTGTTGGGTGGAGCCCCCTCAGAGAATTTTTCTCACCATACCAACACAAAAGGTTTAGGCTTGGAGTCCAAGGACTGAAGACAAAAGATGGCAGACGACTTTCAGATTCAAGCTTAATAGTGGGGTTGAGGTGAGAAACAGAACCCCAGCACCTGGGGGTGGGGTGAGGTTTTTCTTTCTTTGTTCCCTGTGTGCTGGTTTGACTTTTTGGGGGGTTTTCTTTGGGCAGCTGCAGAAAAGGAGTCACTGCTTGGTGGTGAGAGCTCCTTTTCTGGCTCTGCTCTTTGCTTTTCCCCCTCCATCTCTGGGCACCCTGAGCTT
>JAWWLZ010000019.1:16214015-16233624 GCA_035041345.1 Poliocrania exsul
TGAGCTTGGCCGTGGCACTGAGTGCCATGATCTGGTAAAGGAACTGGAGTTGGCCCAAGGGTTGGACTTGATGATCTCAGAGGTCTTTTCCAACCCAATCTATTCTATGATTTTATGATTCTTGGATGCTCTGCCCAGAGAGGGGGCAAAGGGCTTGAGCACTGCCCTGGTAGCAGAGCTCTGGGTGGTGAGTGCAGCAGGGAGGTCGTGCTGCTCTGAAACCAGCCTGACTCATTAATCCCGAGGTTTAACACTCTGAGGAAGAACAAAGGAACCAACAAGTGACAGCACTGATAACTCATCTGGACACACATGACTGACAGCCCATCACTTCATGCTATAAAAGCCCAGCGCCACTTTTTAGTGCAGGATCTTCTAACACACCCCTTCCTGGAGTGCATGTGGAGATCCTCCCTCGAGGGAGTGCCCCTCGTGGTTATTCCTCGAGGCTGAGTGAAGGAGATTTGCCCGTGTTTGTCGGTACTGGCTGAGAAACATCAGTCTCTACTTAGTAAAAGATTTTGCTGGCTTTGATATAATTGTTTCAATTCTACTTCAGAAATAGTGCACTGTACTAGTATTTATAGCTCCTATATTGTGTAGGAAATAATTCTGATTAAAATATTATCATCTAATATAATTGTCTTAATTGTAATAATTTAAATGAGAATGTTTATATATTTATATAAAGATATAAAGATATATATAAATATATATATGAAGATATATATATAAAGATATATAAAGATATATATAAGAAGAGATATTTATAGATCTAGATCTAGATATGTAAAGATATATATATATAAAGATATATATATTATATATATAAAAAATATATATATAAAGATATATAAAGATATATATGTATATATATATACACACACACACACATATGGTTTGCCATCCTTAATCCTGTGGGACAAAGTTGTACAAAAGTTCAATTACCCCAATATAAACCTTTAGAAACAAAGGGTTGACTAAGTCTGGAGCTACGACTGGATCCAACCACACCCAAACGCCTCCTTGAGAAGGAGTTTAGAAAGTAAGGGGGTCCTTTCTGTCCCTCATGACTCAACAGGAGGGCTTCTCTACTAAACCATTCTGCCCACACCTCTCATTCATAGTAGGCTCTGTTCAGTGCTTTCAGCACTGGAAAAGCTGAAGAACAGCCCACATTACTTGCTGACTTCTTATATTCCTGCTGATGCAAAACATGGAACTGAGCCCAGCCCAGGTATCCCCCCAGCTGTGCAGAAACCACACCACTGACAGCACTTAAACAAACACCCTTAGATGACCTGCATTGTTAAAAGGAGATAAGCTGGTATGCACACTAAGAAAGAAAAAAAATATTTGTCTTGGGTATTTTTAATATAAATACTTTTCCACCAATGAGCACAACTAAGATTATGCAACAGACAAAAACCCTCAGACTGAGCCATAAAATCCATAGGAATGTGGCTTGGTGAATCTGCTCCCTGTGAAATCTGTTTGGTACCTTGCACACAATTTCCACTGATGGATGGCCAAAAGCCTCAGCTGAGGTTGGACTGAACAGCTCTGGGCATGCAAACAACTTTCATCAAATCTAAGGAAAACAGTCCCATGAAGTGCTGCAAAATGGTGAAAGCAAAGCCAGGGCTCTGGCAGAGCCAGGGCTGAGCAGGAGCTGTGCTGGGAATGGCTCTGCACTCCAGGCTTCCCGTTGGGAATCCTCCCATGTCCCTGGACCAGCACAGCTGATACCAGCAGGGCTTCCCCAGCCCTGCACCCTCCCAGGGGAGATACATTTGCTTCTGCTTAATTTACTGAGTGCCATTCTTTGGGACTGAACCCCCCCCAAGTTCCTTTTTACTGTGAATGAACCCTAAAGACCTGGCACATCTCAGACACAGGACTTGTCCAAGTGTCTCAGCTGCAATCCCTCCCCTGCCCAGTCCTGCCCACACCAGCCAGGTCCTGTCTCACAGCTCAGTGCAGGCAGCCTGTCAGTGGGCTGGGCTGGCACAGCCTGGCACCTTTCCAGAGGGCAGGAGATCTGGGTGTGTTACAGCTCAGTCCATGGCACTGCTGTCAGACCCACAGCTCAACACTGTCCTTGGATCCAAGGGTGCCAAAGCTGAAGTGCTGGATCCCAGCCATAGGCAGCTCAGGAGCACGAGGGATGGCAACAGAGGAGTGTCACGTGGCTCACCCTTTATCCTCCTCAGTACTTGATAAGGATCCAGATCTTTTAGAGCTTCCAGACACACACGGCCCTGGGAAAGCAGCGAGCAGGTATTTGTGTGTTTGACAGTTTGCTCTGCTCCACAATCAGGTGCCTCCAAGCCCCACAGCAACCCCTTTGGCTGCTTCTCAGCCCTTCCACTGTGGAGCTCTGGGAATGTTTCTGCCATGTGCCTGGAGGTCTGTGAATAACCATTCAAAGCCATTCTCTTGCCTTTGCCGTGACTTTTGGGTGCCTTTCAAGAAAAACAAAAGACTTTCTTCAAAGCAAAATAAATCTGCTCTTTCACTACAAATAACTGTACTTCGCATGGAACTGGAACCAGACCACAAAACAGAGGCAGAAAAATCCATGGGTTTGGTACTTGCAAGTTTCTAATTGTATTTGTAGTGAAAATCCAGATTTCTGAGGCTGACTTTGCCATGATGACCCCAAAGAAAGGCTGAGGATTGTACTTGACCCTTACTGAAATGGGAAGCAGGTCTCTTCAGGGTGAGCTACTGGCAGAGCAGGCCATTCCATGGCACAGCAGACTGGCAGGGCTTGTTGCTGTGCCACACACCCCCCCTTCCCTGTCTTGCCCAGTGCTCACCTCGGGGCTCTGTGCCAGCTGCACCTTCCTCGTGCAGCAAAGCAACCCCACCCCATCCTCTCCTCCCCTGCACTGAGGCTGAAAGGACAAAGGAGAGCAACATCCCAGCCTGGCAGCCCCTGCCCAGAGCCTGGTAGGTGAGGGGCAGAACCTGGCTGTGGTTTTCTCTCTGCTGCTCCAAGATCAGGGGCACACAGAAGCTGAATTTTATTTTAGCTCTGGTGGTGGCTGCTTGGAATGAGAACTTTGGTGAAATGTCCTTACAACAATCATCAATGGGCATCAGTCTCCAGGAGCAAAACTTGCAACATCTTTTGTATTTAAGCCACTTGGACAGGAACAGAAAGAGTTGAACAGTTTTGAGAATAAAACCATCTATTCCATACAGGAATTACGAGAAAAATAAGCTAAACACACTGAATTTAAAAAAAAAAAAAAAGAAAAAAGAAAAAAAGAAAGGGTTTTTGGTGGGTTTTTTAAATTACTGCTTTTCCTGTAAAGGTGCTTGCCCAGCCCTCGCTGTCAGCAGCCCAGTGAGCTCCTGGGCTGGAACGCAGGCAGGGCTGTGCAGCTTTAACCAGCCCCAGCCCTGGGCAGGAAGGTGGGAACTTGCCTTTGGGAGGCTGTGAAAAGGCCTTGTCTGCCTGATTTACACAGGTATGGTGTGAATGGCTCAGAGGCTGAGGCCTGCTCAGCCAAACACCCATGTGTGCATGAAATTAGAATGTCAACATTTGATTCATGCTGCCAGGCTGTGACTGTGAAACAAATTATGTCAGTGGGTGGCAATTGCAATATTAGCCTAAGCAGATAACATTTGGCTAAAAGGAGGGGCTCAGTTCACATCCTTCCCCCTACCATTTTAATATGTCAGCATCATTACACTTAGAAGGGCTGGAATTTTGTCAGAATGGGAAAAAATATGGAGACAAACAAAGATACTGAGAGAGGGTTTATGATAAAGCACAAGCAGCACGACCCAAATAAAGGTTCAGCAATCTCCTGGCTGCTCCTCTTTCCTCACACCTGCACAGCTCAGAGTCTTCAAATTTTGGCACCCCCAATCCCACCCCCACTTCATGATTTGAAAATCAGTGACTGAACACAGTGAAATGGAAGTGCCAACCAGCATCACCTACAGCATGTTAAAGCTGTCTCTGTAGGGAAGAGGTGCCATTTACTAATTAATTTTTTATTAAAAAAGCCTTGGAAATGTTTGGCTTGAGCTCCCAAACTTTTAAACACATGGAAATAATGCTCCAAGTCTGGCTTCTTGTCAATTACTAAGAAATACAAATTAGTTTTTTAGAAGGCTGAAAGAAAAACAAGTTTTTCTAAGTTGCTTCCAGCACTTTCAAGTGCCTTCCCATGAAATCAACTGGTTTTGAGGAGTGAAGTCAACATTCTGTAGCAAATTTGATTTTAGAATAAAAAGGACATATCTGAAACCAATAGAGGATAATTAAAGATAACTGGTTTTATTTCAGAATTAATTAAGAAATAGACAAAACTCACTATGCTGTAAAAATGAAAGATATCCCAAGAAATGATAATAGTTATTTTTTTCTGGTTCCTCTAACTATCAAAAAGTCCCAGTATCAGAACACAGCATTACCACAGAATCTGTCAGAATCCCAGCTCAAATTTTTTTATCCCTTGTTTTAACTGGAAAAATAGCAGAACACCCATTTAAAGTTTTATTCCATAGCAAACACCCACGTTGTTAAAGTTAATACTGTGAAAAATCTAACTTGTGACAGTGAAATGCTTACAGAGTGGCCACCCATTCAGCTGCAAACCCAGCAACTGTTGTCAGCTTCCTACTTAATGGTCAGGGACACCGAGGTTTGAATTCTGCCAGAAATTAATTTATCAGCTTTATTCTCCAGCTTATAAAAACTACCTTAATCTGAGAGCCATTAGGAGGGGAATGGCTTGTAGCCCCCTGTGTGCCCATCACCCTGTGGTCCCTGTGGCAGAGCAGGGCCAGCCCTGTCCCTGTGCCCAGAGCAGTGGCTTTCCCTGCAGGTCTCAGCACTGGGGCAGCTCCTCAGTGCCCTCCTCACTTGAGGAATTCCACTGGAGTTCACGGGCCAAATTAATCACTGGATAACCCCCTTGGCTCCCCCAGTTGGGCTCAATGGGACCATTCTCTGCACTACAGCAGGACTGGGCACTGGGACTTCAATGGGAGCAAGATGGGGAAGATAATGAGAAACCCAGAGCATTTATTCGTCAGACTTTGCAAAGATTGATTTAAATTGACTTGGGCAAACACACAGTGTAGGAACACACGTACATGTGTGTGGCCCAGCTCAGATCTCTGCCTGTGCTGCCACTGCAGTTACTGCGTGGTGTTACAGTGACTTCCAGACCCATCTCAAAGCTCCTGCTTCTCTAGGAAACTGTCCTTTAAAAATATCTTTATGTGAAGAGACTATAAAGATTCAAATATTTAGCTACTTGGAAAAACAAACAAACAACCAGACAGAAAATGCAGATATGACTGACTCCCTTAATTCAATTACATGTATTGTACTTAAGGCAGATGCTACAATATGACCTTTACAAATAATGACAGAGAGAGGAAAAATCCCAGGAGCAGATTGCAATTTCCCCATCACTTCACCTACTCCAGGGTATGTGTTTTTGAAATCTTTTCAGAGGGGAAGATTTTTCAGCCAAATATTTCAGAATTGTCCAAATTGGCAAAAACAGGTTCTTTCTCTCTATGATATAAAATACCATTCTACTGAGTTTCCAAAGTCCTCATAAAATAAAATAAATCTGCTGGCATTAGAAGTTACAACTTTGTCAACAAACAAACAAAACAAAGGAAATGTATTTCTTTGGTTCAGCACACTCCCCTCTCCACCTCACTCCACCAATAAATAATAAGGATATAATAAGCTAAATAAAACTAGAAAAAAAATAAACACAAAAAAGGGTGAATTGAAAACTATTTTTTCTCTCTTTGGACTACTTTATGGCAAGGAAAAAGGTTTGGGCAGAGCTCTGTAGCTCATTTTAAAAGCTCAGCTATTCACTCTGTACAGAAAAATAAGTGTAAACAATCCAACTTCTCCAAAGGTAATTTGGCAACAGAGCTTACAAAGAGGAAAGCAGAAAAGACTGCAGGAAAGATTCTTTCTTTCTGGTGTGCTGACAGCCCTGTAACTTCTCCATTATGATGGGAGCCACAGCATAAAGATTGCATTATCATCTGTGGTTAACTGTCAAATGCATTTTAATGCTTTATTTGGGAGAGCTGAGTTAAAGACAAAACAATCCTTCTCTGCTTAATCTGTCCATCTCTGAGGATGTAAATACAGCTCATACTGGTGTGGCAGTGTGAGGAGTTAACTGTATTCTTTCGGCTTCGTGTAGATTCCTGAAGATCAGAGAGCTGAGTAAACAATATTTTGATGTAAACAGATTATCAACATGAGAGGAATGACCGTCTGGTCACCTGTGGGGGTTTATTCACTTAACACTTCCACCCCATAAAGACAATTGTGTGCAATCAATGCATATAGGGCCTTTCAGGGGGTTGCCAAGTGACACGGAGTGTCCCCAGAAGAATGCCCGATGTACAGAGGGGCTGCTCCCAGCCAAGGCAAACCAACACACACCCAGGATATTTTAAACTTAATTCAGCCCGTTATGAAGGTTGTGACAGGCAGAGTGGCTGACCAGAAAGCACTTCAAAATCTGACTTTATAAAGTTGGGTGTCCCACGTGTGTAAAGAGTTTAATTTGGGAACAAGTGAAGCACAGTGCAGAGCTGTAGCTGGTTCAAATAGGAAAAGCCAACCCAGCAGGGAAGCACTGAATATTCATTCACTGCAAGGCACAGCAGTCATTTTACAATCCAGGCTTCAATATATGAGCAGATCGTTTGTCTAAGATTGTATATGCATTCTCTCATTTTCCTCATCTCTGGAAACTATTTTAGTAAAAGCCTAGAAGCTGTTTTCAACAGTTTCTTCAGAATTTCTAAAGAAAGGAAAGAAAGTTGAATGGCATCACATTGCCCCATACAACCATGAAAACCTGTTTTGTGGGACATTCTTGAAACCAGCCCAGAAAGAAACCCTTAAGAGGTTTTGTATTTATTTACCCATTCTCTCCACACCACCCACTTGATAGGTTTTATATTCAAATGCAAAATATATCTGCTTTTGTTCTAAGGATTCGGTCTGATTTTGGTTTGATTTACAGAACAAATCCTGAGAAATCCATCTTTTGCCAGATTTTCATTTTCTAATAGCTGCACACAGAAAACTTCCAGTCCTCTAAGCTTCTCTAAATCACTTGCAATGATAGTTCAGTTTACTGTGACATTCAAAGACTCCTCAGAGACCACAAAGCTTTGACCAAAGTTGTTGCTTGCTGGATCACTAATGCTGTTTTCTACAGAATACATCTCCCAGCTCACAAAATGTTTTTCTTACAAGATGTCAGTGAGCTCTGTGTTCCCCAGGCTGCTGCTGACAATACATGGGCAGAACGAGGACCTGTGGTGACAAAAGTGGTATCTCAGTCATATGTATCACACAGGCCTAAGTTTGTAAATGCTGGAGATTTCAAAAAGAGAATTTTTATTAATGTATAGAGGTTCTGTGTTGTTTTTGGTTTTTTTTGGTTTGGCTTTTGTGTGTGTGTATGTTTGGTTTGTTGGGGGTTTTTTTGTTGGTTTTTTTTTTTTTGTTGTTGTTTGGGTTTTTTGAGGGGATTTGCATTTAACATGTTTTGGGAGAATTTTACAGATGCATGACAACATTTTATTGAGGGAACAATCTTCTGAAGTAGGTCCAAATTAATTGAGGTTGTTACTGGAGATCTGAGCTCCAGGTAACCAGGACCTGCTCAGCACACTCAGCTTCCCAGATTTGGAGACTTCAGCCCAGGACACTCAAAGCAACAACCAACTTTAAACGTGCAGAAAGTTCCTCTGAACACAACCAGGTGAGCTGAGTTCACACAGAAATCCTTCCTGTGCTGCTGTTACTGATTGTGAGGCTGCTCTGTGGGTGATCCCTGGGCACTGGGAACGTGGCTGTTCCTCCTGTGAAAAGGCAGGAGTGGGAACTGCTCTGTGCCCTGGAGACCTGAGAGGGAGTGTCTTAGTTTGAGGGAAAAAGCAAATTGTTTACCAAAAAGCAGAGGAGAGGATTCCTCCACAATAATCACGTCACTCTTTATTAGATTTAAGTAAAGGAACTTTAATTAGAAAATGGATATAAGAAGGATAACTGTTCTTAACTACTATATAAATACATATATATATGTAGATATAACTGTAAACAGACCAGCGCAAACTGCTCAGAGGGTGGCTCTCAGCACTGCTGCACTCAGAGAGTTCTGGATTAGAAGGCAAGATTAAACCTCCCATTCCTCTCCATCCTCCTGAGACCCAGCCAGAAGGGTTCCTGCAGCTCTGAGGAGCATTCCCTCTGCCCACACGAGGGATGGCAACTTTAACATCCCTGCCAATGAGAGTTTTGTTGTGTTTCCATGTCACAGAAATTCAGCAATAATGTGCTCATTTCCCCTTAAAGCACTGATGCAATTAAGTTCAGAGCAGCTGAAATACCAGGCCAAGTTCTTCAATGTTGCTGGACAAGAGAGGACAACTCAGCCTGGTGTACCTGGACAGGTAACCTGGAAAGCTGGAGCAGAGACCTTGTAGGACTGACTGCAGCTGGTAACACCGGGAAGGCAGCAGTGAGGGCCTCACTGGGGGATCTCCAGGGAACACTTGACCACCTCTACATCACCAGGCTTGGGGAAATCTATCCTCAAAACAGTCACCCTCCCTGTCACTGGTAACAAAGGAACTGTTCACTACTAATTTCTGAGTCTATGGACAGATTAAAGGACTGCACAAGTGTGTTTCAACAACACTGAAAAGCTTTTCCACATAAAGTAGCCAATTTACTGTTATGGTTACACTTAAGTCAATTAAAATGTTTTATTTGCAAGGATTTGAATCCCTTGCCTTCATTAACATTTAGCAGTAAATGGGAGAAAAAAGGTAAATAAAATATTATCTGGCTTTTTAAAGGTCATTCCAGTTTGATCATTATAAAAAGCCAGGTAGCAACACAGAATATGCCCCTTTGTGTGGATTTAATACAACTAGCCAGTGTAGAAGACAGCAAACAAAAAGTCAGTGGCTGGAGAGCCTCTAATTCTGATGTTTAATGTGTTCTTAATTACAGCCAACCTTTGTTCATCTGACTTGAGATAATTTTCTTTTTTCCTTAAACCTCCCATCATAAATCACCCTCATCACAGAGCATTGAACTGATGCACCTACTCTTAGCACCTGCTTTTAAACAACCCTAGGCTAGCAATCCAAAGTGATGAAATGACAGACCTAATACTTTGCATGCCTTTCCCAAAGGCACAGCCAGCCAGGTTCTGGAATCTGGGTCCTACCTAGGCTGGAGGGTGCTCAGGAGGGCAACCCCTCCATGGTAATTATCCACTTATTGCAGTGTCTTACTTCAAGGGCTTTCATAGTCGTGTTTATTAACAAGAGTAACATGGTATTCAAAATTCATTATCACAAACCTCTTCTAAATGAAGATTTTTATTATTTGTAAATAGATATAAAAGTAGTGAGGCAGGAAGATTCTGTGTTCTTTATATAGTTATATATATATGTATGTATGTAAAAATAGACTAGAAAAGTAAGAAATTTGTGCTCCTGTGGGCAAACATTTATTCAAACACACAGTTTACACTGAGCTTGCTTCCTTCGCTTTCCTTTTTACTACATCCCTCACTGCTGATACTAAAAGGAAAATAAAAATTCCCCACAAACCACAGAACTGCCACAGCAAAATGCCACCTAACAGAATACACAGAGATATTTTCATATCGTTGTCCTTGGTAAACAAATTATCTCCAGTGTAAAACCACAAATAAAAGCTCCCCACAAACCTGTCCTTGTCTAACAGGAGGGTTCAAACACAACGTGGGCACGTTCAGATGCTGCAAATCTCCACTCAAAGTACGTGGAAAACGAATCCCCCCCTCCCCCCCAAGGCTGGAGAAGAACAGACCCTGAAGAACGTTAAAGGTACAGCATCGAGAGACTTCCACAAGGAGTTGACATCATCAGTCAAGAATCCCACAAGCAAAGCCATCACCCCAATCAAGGGATGTGCTGGAGCCCCGGAGAGCCCAGGCAAGTGCAGACCAACTGAGTGTGCCCATGGCTGTGCTCTAAAGCTTTAATGAACATTTAGCTAATGACAATTTGCTCTGCCTGACTGAAATTTTCATAACCACAAAATTTTCAAGAGGGTGTCTTTCATTTTCTAGAAAACAAAACCTCCCAGTAAATGTTAAATCCTTTTGGGTTTTTTCAGTGGATGCTTCAAATGGTTTGATTGGGCAGCGACTCAGCAATTATAAATTGAAAGACTATTTTAATATAACTTCTTGGGTTATTTCTTCTCCTTGTTGATCTTTCTTTCACATCAGTGCTTGAGCCACTTTGGATTTTAGGAGGCAAAGAGAAGAGCCCCGTGCAGGTGGTTTGTGCCATCTCAGACTCCTCCAGATTCCCCTCCCTGCTCCTTTCCACCCCAATATGCACGTGGGTCAGGAACACTTTGACTTGTACATTTGTAACATATTACAAGTTATCTACCTAAGGATAGTTATCTGTGGTGATAAGTGTATTTCCAGCCACCTGTGTAAAACCCACAGCATTGTGCCACAAGCCAGAAACATCTGGCAACTGTTCTCACTGAACTCTGATTTGTTGAGATTTTTTTTGGTGGTTTTTTTTTTTAATTATTAACAAGAATATTATTTTGGTAGCCCAACAATATTTCATAAAGTTATGTTAAGCTTGGGAAAGGGTATGTCTAGAGTAAAAATATTTTGAAATAAAATTCTGGTTTAAATTCATTATTTTCTTACAGTAAAAAAAATAAAAAGAGAAAAAATATTTAAAAATAAAATCCTGGTTTAAATTCATTATTTTCTTACAGTAAAAAAAAAAATAAAAAGAGCAAAAATATTTAAAAATAAAATTCTGGTTTAAATTCAATATTTTCTTACAGTAAAAAAAAAAAAAAAAAGGACATTCCTAGTATGTTGCCTTTTGTTTCCTTTCCTTTATACAGAAACTTTTAATTTCAAATTTTTTGCATTTGTCATCTAGGATAATTAAAAATAATCACGAAACTTGCAAAATGAAATACTGTTTTACTTGAAACATTTTTTTTGCTAAACTTTCAGAACTGTAAGTGAACTAAATAAAAACAATAATTAGTTCTGTGTCCAACAAACATTAACAACTAAGATTTTTAGAACATCCTCATGAGACTGGGGGTAATTAAATGCTTGCTCTTCTGTCCATGGCTGTGAGCAGCCAATAATTCAAGAAGCAGGATTAACAGACACAGGATTAAGAGTATAACCTGGATCTCAGTAATCAAATCTGAGGCTTTCCAATTAAAGCTTTCCTCTGTCTGAGCTAGTGGACAGCACATACTGCATTATTAACAGAAATAAATCTCCACAGCATTGGATATTAATATACAGCAAAATATAGAACATAATATAATTAAATGTTACCATATTATTCAGTCAGGCAATGAGGGCTCAAGGCTGCAGAGCTCAGGATGCAGCCCAAGCTCTCCCCACACACGGGGCAGGGTGGGACTCCCACCGGGAGTGGGGAGGGAGCAGCCCCAGCTGGGACGGGGGACCTGCCCCAAGAGCTGCCACCACACACCACAAGGGCTGCACAGCACTGGGCTCTGCTTAATTAGGTTGCTTTATTAGAGCAAGAGCTGATCTGAGTGTCTCAGTCAAGTTGAGGGTCACTTGCCAGAAGCAAATGATAACGGGCTCAGGAGCAGCACAAAACTGGCTGGGGTGAAAGGGATGTTATTAGTGATCCTGACTGAGATAAAGACTTCATCTAATTCTACAGTGATTGCCACCACCACGGCACACACTGAAATGTGACTTTGAGAACAAATGAGGCAGGAAGGCTCTCGGCTACTTCCTCACAAAGCCATTCCAAGCCTGGATTTCACAGGCAGCTGCTGGGAAATGTTTATCCAAGAGTTTTGTAAGAACTGCTCTGGGCAAGGTTGACCATTACCTTGAGCCCACTTTTGTGGCAGGGTGGGGAGCACAAATAAAATATTGTCTTCCTTTCTGCTGCTACTTTGAGAATGTAAAACATATAGAAAATCTGGAGGTGAGGTTCTAATTGCTGATTTAGGAGTAGTCGTTAATTAACGTACGTTCTCCTCAGAATGCAGTTTCTGTATGACCTGGTAACCAAGCAACAGGAAAAGTAACAATACAAAAGTGTGATAATAAAGCCCTTCTTTTGTTCATACAGAAATTATATTTTCAAGCTAATCATTATTTCTTATTCTATGCATAAATTTTTTTCTGTCTCATACTGGAAGGGCCTGGACCAAAAAAAGAAATGCAGTTCACATTAAATAAATGGAATAGTTGGGAATGTCATTATGCTACATTTTCATGTGGCCTGTTGTGCAGAACTCACCAGCCAAACCTTGCACATGTTCTGCCAGGGATGGAATACACTCAGAGGAGAAACACCAGGAGCTACATTGCTCCCTCCCTCCCTCAGATAATCCAAGTGCCAAAAGGTTTGGAATTCCAGTCACACACTCCAAGAGACTTAAGGGAGAATGATGTACACCAATATCTGTCAGTGCAGCTACTGAGGCTCATGGTCTGGTCCATTATGCCTGAACTGTCCACCCCCTGCCCCAGCACTCTGCACACACAATCACCTGTAGGTTGGCTGAGAAAGCAGCTCCTCAAAAGCCAAATCCAGAATTCCGAGCACCACTGAAAGACTGGTGAAGAAACACCATTCTGGCACAGAAACGTCTGCAAACACATTTCATACTTAGTGTGGGAAGGTTTACAAAGCCCTTAGGAAGCGTTTTGTACTCTTTAATTTGAGGAGCTCCTTCTCAAGAGCTTTGCTATTTAAGGAACCAGTTCCCAGCTTTCATGTGCTATGTCTTTAAGTGCTATGTCTTTAACAAGATGGGCCTAATCAAGCCTTCAAACATCAGAGAGATCAAAGCCTGGATCTGTAATAAAACAAACGATATGTGTCTGGCATGTATTGACAAGGCTACATGGCTTTGGCTGCTCAGCTTCATTATTACTGACATCCATCATACAAAAGTCTGGGTGCCACACTAGAAGTTCCCTAACTTTCTAGCAAAAATATTGTCAAACAGCAATAACACTTGAGTTGACCTCAGTTTTACCCTCTTGTTACCTGCAGTGATTTGCAAGCTCAAACACCGCAGAAGCACTTGGACAAAAATGAAGCCTGTCATTAGCACCCAGTTAATTGGAAGGACAATAATTTTACAGTAAAATCTTTAACTATTCATTGACACCAACACAACACAGAGGGGCTGTACAGCTCCCTTGATGAACCCTTTAAAATGCTTTCTCTGGACATCAGTAAAGTCTGGCTCCCTCCCTCTGAGGTGCTTTGCAGCTTCTGGGGTGTTTTCTAGATAGGCCTGGCCAGGGCTGGGTATTAACTGAGCAGGATGTGAGTTCTGAGAGCTGATTCTCTGCTTTGACTCACCAGCAGTGCTGTGTCCCAGTTCCAGAGCTGCACAAGCTCTGGCATTGCCTGGCATACACTGTCTCAGTAGTTTTATTCTTTCCCTTTCTCCTTGTAATTGCTCTGTCTGTGTTTGTGTAACAGTTCTTTGGACTTGCAGCACCACAGAGTAGAAGCACCAACCATCAATTTTGTTTAACTTTTAAATACTGACTATAATAGATCAGATTTAAAAAATTAAATTAATGATTAAGGAAATCCACATTTATCTACTTTGAAAGATTTCAGTTTCAAGGCAGTGAGAAAGTAAGTCACAAAATTAAAACAATATGTATACAAAAATTTGAAAATCATACTTTCCTATCACAGTCATTTGCAAAATTTCAGCCTCAATCAGGCACAGCTGCCATTTTATTTTTAAAGTCACCCTAGAAGACACAGGTTATTCCCAGAAGTTTTTCACTGAAAATATGCCACCACTTTTCCCCCTAACACGGTACAAACTAAGACCTGCTACATTTATTTGACTAAAGACACTAACAGGACAACTTGTTTTGTGAGTGTTGGCCTTCCTTTGTAAACAGAAGAAACACGAAGGAAAGAAAATAAAGCCTCTCCCACTCACAACTCTCTCACGTTACAGAAAGCCTTGCAGAGCTGAAGGGACTCTGTGATGGCTCTGGGTGACACCACAGCTGGATTCCAGTCACCTGTTACTCAGCAATGGTTTCCACACCTGTATCTCCCAGATACAGACTCTAAAGACAGAATTTGTGTTGGCTCAGGATTGTGAGTCAGGTTATTTGTACTCTGTATTTTCTGTCCCACAGATATTGGTGTCAGGCAAATAAGAAAATACAATTAAGGAGTTGCATTCCTGATAAAAACTAACAGCAAGTGGTTTCACAGATGCAGCATTTAAGGATCTGTTGAGCTTGACTGAAGGAAACAAACACTTCAATAAGAGGTTTACTGGTATCTTTGCATTTCAATTGTGTCACCCTGTTCTAATTGTTCCAATGTCAACAGTCTCCCACTCTGCTTCTCAATAGTCTGTCTTTTCTCGGCTACAATAACAGGGTTACCACTTCATCCCACGCACTGTACAACTGCATTACCATTTGTTAGGTCCTGCCTTAAAGCCAATTCAACCTTTTTCTATGATCTCTTTTCACAAGTGTCAAAGTTCCAGCAATCTAACTTTTTGCAGTTTCTTTTAACAGAGCATTCTGCCTTTTATGGCAAACTAGCTGGCCACAGGTTAGAGGAGCCTTTGCTCCTCAAATGTGCTGTATCTGCCCTGCTAATTATCTGTCAAAATCTGTATGGAGTGGACAGAAACCAAACTGTCAAAGGGAATTGATGCAATCTATTATTTTCAAATTCCTTACTGCGTGTTGTACATCAAGACATACCTTATTCTGGGACATCAAACACTGCTGGCACACAGGAGCAATCCAACCCAATGCCCTAGAGAGACTTTGAAAGCTTTTTGTGCTGGAGAGCCACCTATTTATCCAGTCAGTGAATACAACTCAATGGGAATTTTTTGGAACATACACACGTGGTGTTTTCACACGTCCTGAGATGTCTGTATCAGTGATTATTTGTCTGTTTGCTTTTCCTCTCACACCACAGTTCCTTTTCAACCCTCAGTAAGAAGAGTTGCCCAGACAAGGCTCAGCCATCTCTCACTTATTAGAGGCTCTCAGAGCTGGCAGCCAGCACTGAGTGCAGCAGCCCCAGCCTGGTGTGGTCCCCCATCTCCACAGTCTGTGAGAAGCCAGCTGGGAATGGAGAAGGGAAAATGCAACAGTAAAACAGAACAGTTATTTTATTATTACACACTAAGTGTCATTTCCAACCATTAATCTTTTTTTTTGCCACGTTTTTCTGTAACAGATGACTAGAGAATCCTGTCAGCACTGCAGGCTGGAGGAAGAGGGGAACAGAGCACACCTGGGTGACAAGGCAGCAGAGAATCCTCACCCAGACTGTTCAGCACCACCCAAACACAGGATGGCAGCGTGGCCACCCTGCTCTCTGCACTGCAGGAAACACAGGAGGGTCCAAACCCCACCTGAAACGTAAGATGGACCTAAACCTTGGTTTGGCCAAAGACAGGAGTATAATTTAATCCACTGCTTTAAGAATCTAACTATAAATATTTACAATATAAATACAAGCTAAACATATGTAACAAAAATTAAAAATCCTATGATGAGGAGATGATGCAGTTAAATTTTCTCTTGAAGGAATCACTTTGTGCTGTGTGCAGAAAAGTACATCTAAATATACTCAAGAAGCAACTCAGTGTAGAACCACAACTCTCCTGGGAAGTTCAGATCTCAAGGGACAGCAAGGATGAAATTCAAGTGCTCAGAAAGGCAGGAATCCCTGTCTGCTATGGAATTATGGAATTCTTCAGTGAAGCAGACAGGAGTCAGGTTTGTTTGGGTTTTTTTAAGTGATAAAACCATAATTACACATCTAAAGGGGACCTTAAAATGACTGTATCAGGCAACTTTTGAAAGAGGTAAATCCTAGTGGGGGAGGTGTTCCTGAGAAAGCTGCTCACACACCAGAGGGGCAATAAGGCAGCTCTGGTACAACCCCATGGGCATCATGATGGTGCTACTGGGTTTCTGTCTCCTTCCACCAAGAGATCATTATTTCCTAAGGAAAGCATTTGGGTTTAGGGTTTTTTGTTGTTAGAGAAACTTCATTGTGACATCCAAATATACATTAAAAAGTATTTCAAGCCTCCTTAACAAAAATGAGCCACCTGCTGTACAGTCTGAATGCAAACTCCCTTTTTGCCTGAGCTCAGTAAAGCAGGAGAGTGCCAAGGACAGCACGGAACTCTTGGCTGTGTCAGGCCTTGGGACCTGAGCTGGAGCTCCACTGAGGAGCAGGTCAAGGCTCTTCCCCCAAAGCAGGTAACCCTCAGGGTGTGGCCCATTCATGCACAGCCAAAATATGCATTCACTACTTCTCCTGCATCATTTTACTGCTTACTCTCATATCCTGAGAAGGCCTGAAATGGGCATTTGGCATTTCAAAATGCTTTTATTTTTAAGAAGAAACAGCAGCAAATAAGACAAATTTTACTTCAACCAAATACATCCTCATTTTCTTTGGCTTCAGAATATTAACAATGGCCTGGACTCAAGACTCATTTCAGAGTAATGATGAGGATTTACTATAGCTGTATCATTTGCTCTTCTTGCTTGAAGAGTTTACACAAACAGTTTCAAAGCCTGACTGGAGACCTGGCCAGCATATCATTCTGGTCAATTATTTGCCATGCTAGAAATGCATCAGGATAATGACACAGTGAGGGATTGTAAGGCAATATTGTTTCCCCCAGAAGCCTTTGTCTAACAAGGTAATTTATGACCTGTTCTGGAATCCAGTCTTTACAAAACCATAAATTCACACTTGTACTCAACTTCAAAGGGCCCATTATCAGTAAAGGTGGCAGAAAGCATCAGACTGCTGCAAGCCAGATAAACAGATAAGTGAGACTTTCATGGTTTTCTCCTCTAGGTCTGCTCGCAGGACAAAGGCACCTAAAGGTGCAGCTGCTCCTGGGCATTTGGCCCTGCTATTTGCAGAGTTCACCACCGAATGTGCTACTTCCCTTTGGCAAGGTGAGGAAAGCCTTACTCACTCAAGTGCAAAAACTCACAGCACTAGCAAAGCTTTGAAAGCTCTTTCAATAGCCCGTCAGTGCTCACCTAGAGTGGTGGTGCTTTCCTAGGGATGCAACGACATGTAAAGATAAAACAAAGAAAAAAAACCAAAAAAAACAAAACCAAAGAGTCGGTGCTTTGCATCCAGAAGAAAAATAGAATGGAAAACCCTGCAGAGCAGGGAAGTTTAACTGATGTGTGTGTCCACAGCTGGACAAGCCCTCGGGGCTCTGGCAGTGTCACCCTCCCTGCTGCACCGCATGAGCAGCACAAGGTTTGCCATCGGAGCCCCCAAGCTGGGCTGCAGCCCGTCCCTGAAGGTGGGGGATCAGGGCCTCTGGGGGCAGTGCTGCACGCAGAAAAAGGCCACATTTCTGCTCCCTGCCTTTCCAACAAAAGCCTACCAATTCTGAGACAGTCACTCTTGTCACACTGGAAATTCACAGCCCCATACATTTGAAAACAATACTCGAATAATCCCATTTTACTGGAGCAACAAAAGGGTGGTAGGGAAAGCAGGCAGCTGTCCCAGGTGATTAACTGTTCTGGATGCCACCAATCTGGCTGATTAGCCACCCAGCCAGCTCGGGCTGGGTCAGGAGCTGCTGACACACACAGTGCCTTGGAAATACTCCCTTGCTGACAGTTAAAACTCCCACCTACCCTTCCGCCTCTTCTGGAGAGATTAATTAGTTAATGTTTGCACAGCGTTATGAAGATCTAAAGAGCTGAGTGTGAGCATGGATCTGACCAGAATTACTCCTAATTAATGTGCTGGGAGTGAGCATGGCACTGCTCTGGAAGGGGGTGAGGGGCCAGCCCGGGTCCTCTGAGCTGTGCAGCAGTGCCAGAGCTCTCCCCAGGAGCCGAGAGCGGGCACAGCACCCGGGCAGTGCAGCAGCAGAGCAGGGGGAGCACAGCACAGAGAGGGGCACTCACTGAGTGCTGCCAGCCCACAGAATGCCAGCTGCCCTCACCCAGGCACAGAACTGCAGGTACTCTCCTGCTGAGGGCCATTAATCTCCTAATTGTGGGGTTTATTCCAGATTCATGCAGAACTGTCTTCTGATTGAATTTCAGTCCTCTCTGGGATGAGGCTGGAGGAGTTGTGCCCGTTTAAGTTCTCTGCACTGAAAAAATTTAGGCCATTAACTTTTGTATCCCTGGCAGACAAAAATGCCTAACAAAAATATTATGTGTGATGAGACTGCCGATGGATCCTCACTGAAGTGCTGGGTGATGGGTCAGCACCAGCAGCATTTGCTGAGCTCCATGGTCTGGAAACCAGCCCTTAACCCCAGTATTGTCCATGCCATAGGTTGGTGGTTTTAGTTGAGGTTATTAAGACAGCAGAGGTAAAATTAGCTGGTTACCTTCAGACATTCCATTGGCTGAGTGTCCTGGTTCAGTCCCAGCTCAGCCAGGGACCAGCAGCCCCTCCTTCACTCCCCACCAGCAGGACCAGGCAGAGAATCAGGAGGGCAAAAGCCAGAAAACTCAGGGGTTGAGATAAGGACAGTTTAACAGGGAAAGGAAAGCAAAACAAGGAATTCATTCCCTGCTTCTCAGGGCCAGGCAGGGGCTCAGCCTCTCCTGGCCAGCAGGGCCCCCTCAGTGTCGTGGTGACCTGGGAGGACAAACACCACCTCTCCAAGTGTCCCCCTGGCTCCTTCCCTGCCCCACTCCAGGCCCTGTGCACGATGCCACGTGGGTGGAACATCCCTTTGGGCCCCTGGGGTGCCCCATCCTGGCTGTGCCTCCTCCAGCCCCCCAGGCACCCCCAGCCCCTCCCCAGCGTGGCAGCAGGAAAGGCCTTGGCTCTGTGCAAGCCCAGCAAGAACCAAACCATCTCTGGGATCATCCCCAGGTTCAGCACAAACACAACCACAGCCCCACACCAGCCATGGGCAGAAAATTAACTCCACCTCAGCCCAAACCAGCACAGCTGGGTAGTCAAAGGCACTTGTGCTGTCTTCATTTGTGAACAATCTTCCTCCCTTGGCACCAGATGCACAGGAGAGACAATGTCCAAGTAACTTTGAGGCCAATGAAAGTTATACTTGATATACAGATTTAAATCTTTTGCCTATTCCTTTAACTTTTATGGCTGTTTCTGTCACACTGAAGAAAAAGTGTTACCAGTTTTGCTTGAAACTCTAATAAAGATTGTTTGTGTTCAACTGCTGGTACTCTACTCCACCAGAACAGATGCTGGACCTCAGGAAGGGGCACTTGGCCAGCTCCTGGGGAACTCCTGCTTGCCACAGTGACATTGTTGCCCAAGACAAAATGCTGCCTTTAAGGGCTCAAATGTTTCTGCAAAAGCATGATACAATAATGTTTGATACTGCTGGTGAGCAAAGAGAGAATTCAAAAACTGGGCACACACAGGACCTGGTATTGGAATCACAGCTCATCACCAGCTTGTGTGTCTGCGATGACTCTCTCGAAACTCAGTCACACATTTCCCACTTCATAGTTTA
>JAWWLZ010000019.1:16233692-16252584 GCA_035041345.1 Poliocrania exsul
CTGCCTGGCTGCTCTCCAGCCACTCTGTGCCCAGCCTGGAGCGCTGCAGGGGGTCGGTGTGGCCAAAGTGCAGGAAGTTATGTCTGTTTTTCATGGTTGAAGAGAAAGAAGTCAGTCCTTCCCCCGGGAGAGTTGTGAGCTGCTCACACCTACACCAACAGGCACGGAACTCCCACTAACAGCCCAGCCCAGCTCAGCCCAGCCCAGCCCAGCCCAGCCCAGCCCAGCCCAACCCAGCCCAGCTCAGCTCAGCCCAGCCCACCGCTGCTCCTGCGTCCTGGTCCCACCTCACCAAGCACCACAAATCACAGCTAAAACAGCTCTGCCTCTTCAAAAGGGAAGGGAGAAGATTTGGGGCTGGGCAGGGGGTGTTGGATGTTTGAGCAAGAGGGAGAGATGCTTAAAGTGATTTATAACCCCCCTTCGAGAACAAGCCAGACCTGGGCAAAGGTTTTTTTGCACCTGGACCATTATGAGGCAACAAGGATGATCTCTCAGGGAGCAAAGACATTCAAATGTACAAGTCAAAGACCAGGATGATTCAACCTTCCTCAGGATCAGCCTGGCTTAAAGGAAAAACTTCTGGGAAAAATATACATCTCTCTCTTCCAAAGAGTAAAAGGGAAAGGAGATTAGGAAACAAGAGGTCTTGCGTATTCAAAGTGCTAATTCAGAACTTCTCTCTCTAAGGCACTCATGAAACATTTTAATTGTCTGACTTTGCATTCAAAAACCTTGTTTGCAACTCTTAATTGCAGACAGCTTTGAACAAATAATTGAAATGCATGACTTGTGGGGCCTGCTTAAACAATTATAATGTGCTTTGCCAATAGGTACTTTGTCCCGCTCTCCTCCCCCCCTTTCCCTAATGAAAATAAGCTGGCATGATATTTGGAGCAAAGTTAAAACCTTGCTAATTTGCAGCGCTGAGATCTGGGACTGTGACAGTGGTCGTACCTGAACAACTGCTGATATCAGCAAAAAAGGCACTAATAGTTCAACTGAGTGCAGAAAGACCTTTTCATTTTCTGCTGAGAACAACCCACTGGGAGACTCTTTTCTAAATACAAATCCTTCATATGTCTGTTAGTTTTGCATTTCCTAAGATTTATGTGGCTATTTTCCTGAAAATTTCCTTTGTATGATTTAAGCAGAGCCTCTCATAAATATAAACAATCTTTCCAAGTAGAGTTTGAAATACAAGTTAGATAAAACCAAACCCTTCTCAGAAGACACAAATTACTTTGGCATGGCGTAGTCAAAACCATTCTAGGCAAATTCCTGTGTTCCTCAAGCTGCAATAAACTGCAAAACCAAGTGCATTTTGTCCTTACCCAGAAAACAGGCAACTGTTACTGCCTAACCTGAAGGTAAAAGTGCCCTTGGAGGAAAGTGAAGTGGGTTCAGGTCAGCTTCTTCCAAGTCCTTGCTTCAAATGGTCTCCTTTTACACCGCTCTGCTTTTACTCTCTTGTGAGCATCTTACCTGTTCCTATCCAGATGCAGCACATGACTCTTATTTTCATGTCTGACGCTTATCCTGGTCTGGGGATGACTCCAGCATGTGCCAAACTCAATGTCAGCTCAGACTGTGGGTGGGTGCAGACAGGGCAGAGGCTCTAAAGCAGCTCTTAGGGCACTGTTGGCACTGAAGCCCCCTGAGTTGCTGATCCGCAGTGCCAAGTGCCGCTCTCACAGTCAGTGCTCCTGCACTTGCCCAAAGCAGCACTGCTGGAGCTTCCAGGAGGGAGGGCAGCAGCTGAGGAGGCACTGACTCCCTGGGAACCCAATTTCCCCACTGCATTTTGACTCCCAGCTGGGCACAGGCAGCTTGGACACCTGATAATCACAGTCACTCAGCCTCTTCCATGCCCAGCACAGGTCCTGGCCTTGAGCAAACAGATCCGCAAACTCAAGGGTTTAAGTGAAGATCATCAAATCTAATGTAATAAAAAATTAAAACTATAAATCAAGATCTAAAATCTAATCAAATTAGGCTGCTAAGGGCTGTTCTAGATGAACTCCAGGAGCTGGAAAAGCTGCAAGAATTTTAAACAATGCAGAAACACATATGATCATCCAGCCATCTGCCACGACAAGGTAAAGACCTTCTGTTGCTTTTGCTCCCAGCTAACATGGTAAGAAAACAGCAAAGCAGTTTCCTGTAGGCCCAGTTTTGTATTTCTTGCTTTAAAATCCACTGTGCAAGATGAGAACTGTCTTGTTTTCCCAGTGGTATTAAAAGGCACAAAAAGGATTCAGAACCCTGCAGAATTAGACCAATACTGTTTTTGCAAGTAAACTTCACTGAGACTTTAGAAGTGTAAGCAAATCAGTTTGGGTTTTATTCCCAGAGCCAAAACTCCACTTTAAATAAACACCTTCTGAATATTTTGGCATAAGGAACTGACCCTGTCTATAGCAAGCATAGATATAACTTCATACAAGTAAAAAAAAAAATCACACATATGCATTAGCAAAATTTCAGCCTAAGTTTATAAATCACCATGCAAGTTTATGGGGCCACATAACAGTTTTGTGATAATTATAATAAATGCAAGCTCTGGCAGAGGTTTAATAACTCATTCTGAAAATGCTTCCCATGTTCACTACCCATTTCATTGGCTACTCCCATCAATAACCCCACTAACATAAAAACAAGGTCAACGAAGCAACAGCAAGACTGGAAAAGAATGTTGAGAAGATCAAGTTCTTACAAGCTCACCAGGGCTGACAATGCAGCTTCAGAGTGACAACAAAACCAGAGAGGCACAACTGGAGTGCACTCTGGGCCTGTAACGTGGTATTTCATTGGGGGTTTAGCCAGCCAGAGTGGGGCACCCTGTCAAAACAGCAACATCCCCTCCCCAGCAAGTATTGCAGTGGCATCGTCTCCAGAACAAACCCAGCCTTCCCCAGTGGGGTCTGGATTTCTGAGTTCTCTCTAATGCTCAGCCAGTTCTCAGAGCCAGTTCCAAGAACTGCAGCCCTGCAGCAGGTCACGAGGCATTCACAGAGAATTCTACCATTATTTAAGAGGCAAAGGGCTGTGAAATTCAGAGTTTGATTGTGATGCATCAGTCAGTGAAAGCTGTCACTCAGAAAGGGAAACTAAGATTTAACATATGCTTTAGGAGAGTCTTTTGAGCTAAATTCCTGTGCTCAGTAATGCAGCCTTGTTCTCCTTCCTGTCTGTATTCTAATGCATTGCATTCAGATTGTGGTTTTGCATGGACAAACCAAATTTGGGAGTTTCTCTGTCCCAGGCCAGCCGGACAGCCACACATACTAAGGCATCTGTTAGACAGTGTATTTCCATGAGAGGAGAAAAGTTCACCCAAGTAAATTGGGCAAGGACTTGGTTGCAGAACTGTGCTAGAAAACTACTGTGCTGTGAAGGACACTTGGAACCCCAGATTCACTTCCAGGGTCAGTCACTGATCCTGTGGGTCAAGCCCACTTGAGGGAATTCCTGCCATGCATTTACAAATCACAGGCTGTATAATTACATAAACAGACAAGACTTTTTTATACTTGGCTAAATATATTAAGGTGAAAGCTCAAAGAGATTTACCAGATGAATTGCTTGTACAGATCCAAACTTTGACAGTTTTTAGCAGACCATTTCCCATGAAATGACCACAATTCACACAAGCAATTTAATGTCATAGTGAAGCCCCTCTGTGTGTCATTCCCTTTTCTTGCCCTCCACACATCAATTCAGCACCTCATTGCCAAAGCCCAAGAGCATAAGGAGTGAAGGAGAGGACCACACCTGGGCAGCTTCTTTAATGGAGAAAAAATAAATAAAACCCCATGGGAGGTGAGAAAGAAGAAAGAAAGGGATAGAATTCTGCCCTGCAGCTGCCCAGGGATGCAAAGCCCTGGCTGAACTCAGAGACAGGAGCAGGAGAATTCACAGGCAATTCTGGGTGCAGCAGAGCCAACAAAGCTCAGCCAAAAATTAATGTGTCTCAAGATTTGAGCCTCCCTCTGCATTCTTTGTTGTCTAACCCTGTTTGGAGCTTATTCTTGGGGTTTGAGCTCACTGAGTAGTCCTCAGGGACAGTGTCATGAGGGTTGGTCTCCTGTTTGTTGCCTGTCCCTGCTGCTTTCAGAAAGCTCACAGGATTTCTTTCAGAACCTCTCACATTTGCTGGTGATTGCCCCACAGATTCAGAATGTACGAGGGAAGGTTAATACCTGCCAGACACAGAGAGAGTGGCAGATGTTCCCAGACAAAAACAAACAAAAAAAGTCCTTAATTCCTTAAGAAAACCAAGCTTAAGGAGGAAAGGCTGACAAATCGGAGGGTGCAGTGAGAAAGGTCCCCTCTCCAGGGGATGTGCATGCCCTGCCCACACTCTGCACTCCCACTCGTGTCACTCAGTGTTTCCCTCTCAGTGTAAACCTTATTTGCCACAAACACAACAACCCACTGGTTGCCATCAGCAAAGCTTTGCTGGCAGGTGACAGGTTGGGCCACCACTGCATTCAAAACATCCTTCAGTAGGATTAGCTTGATGTGGGTTCAACAGATGTAGAATTAAATTAGTTATTCCAAGGGAATCTGCATTGCTAATAGCACAACCACTTCATTAGTTTCAAGAAACCTGATCTCTCACTACAATATGACTCAAGAGCCTCCCTTTTGATTTGCAAGGTGCACATCTACAGCACTTTTCTGTGCAAATATTTCACTTAAATTTTGTGCTTTATTTAGTATTCCAGCTACCTGGTAGCCAAAATAGTTCCTCTGAGAAATGTCTGAAATTTTGAAAAGCTTGTAATTATAAATGAAAAAAAGAAATATTTTTATGGCACTAATGAAACATGGATCTAAATTAAATAAAAAATACTGGAAGATTTTAAGGTCCCTTAATATCTTAGGAGAAATAATAAAGAACTTGTTCTACTGAAGAATTTAAACTAAGTTCTCTTCCAAGTGAAATTTTGTACATCCCACCAAAGTAATTGTGAAAAAAACAAATAGATATCTTTACATCAAAGCAAGATGATGCTTCAACCAGAAATTTTCAGGAAGTAAAGAGGGGTGAGCTCAGCCTGAGAATTGTATTGCTGAAGAGCAAATTCTATTTGTCTCTAAGCCACAAGAAAAAGTCGTATATTGATTTGAATTTGGGCATGTGGTGGGATACAGTGCATTTATGCCAAAGTAGTTTTCTAAAAGAATTTTCTGTATGCAGCTGAGAAAAAGAAAAAAACAAAACAAAACCAAAACCCTGTACCTTGCAAAATGGCATGAACAGAGCACAAAAGAGGAGCAGGATGGAAGGGCAGGCAGAAGCCAAACACTGGGCAGCTGAGTGGCCTCATTGCCAGCTTTGTGTCCTGCTCATGTTATGGTTGATTCAAAAGGGTGTGAACCAACAGTGCTCTTCTAATTTCTCAAAAAAAAAAAAAAAAAAAAAGGGGAGGGTGTTGGAATGAAAATGCCAACATTTATTACAGCTGAGGTGCCTGAAGCAAGAGAATTATTGCTGAGGTGTTTAAGTGGCGTGTGATTTTCTGTTTTCTTTTCATAGAGAAGGATGATTTTTGAAGTGAGTGCTGCAATTGATGTGCAAATTTTGACACATTTTGTATGACAAGTGACTAGCCCAGTGGTACATCTGCAGATCAATAATAGCACATCTCAGTTCCCTGACTAGTGGCTGTTTGGAAGGAGAAGGAAAAGGTTTGCAATCATGCCCAGCAGCAAAATGATTCCCAGAGGCTTTTGCTCTCTACATTGCTGAACACCTGAACTGTTTTTATGGAGCAAACTCAGATAATATTGAGAATCCCCTGGTGTGAAAGGTTTGGGTGCATAAAAGCAGAAGTCAGAAATATGTAGCTCCACTGACTTTAAAACATTCAGAGATGACCTGATAGTTGACATATTCCAATGGGACAGGAATTTCAATTTAATTTAACATGCAGGCCTGAGTAGATCAGGAAAAAGTTCCCCCAGAACTCTCTGGAGATGTAAAGGCACTCGCCTCAAACTGATTTCTTAAAGAACTGGCTACTTCCAAACAAAGCAAAAGATGCCTCAAGGCCCCTTGGGCTTCTCAGGAAACAAAGTACTGATAAAAACATCCCAAGCAAGTACAGTGAGACACACCAGTCTTGGGACAAGCAGAAAATAGTTCCTGTTTCTGGAGAAGCCTCCTGGAATATTGGAAGCCCAAAGAACACTGGATAATTGGAATTGCAGTTTCCAATTTCTTTGTCAAGTCCCTTCCCCAGAAAGGCCAGAGAGAAAGTAGAAACCAAAATAATTCTTACTACCAAACAGTTTGGGTTTGTTTTGGTTTGGGTTTTTTTTCCTTCTCTAAAGGGAAGGAGGTAAAACTCTAAGGAGATTTGGGCTTCCTGTGTAAAATGCTATGCAATTTTTTCTGCTAACATGTTTTAAACACAGAAATTTGTTGATAAATGTTGGCATGTCTGTGAAAAACAGAAGTGCATGTGAAGCACTTATAAAATCAGACCAGGTCTAGTCTGATTGTTTTTCACAGAAGTGTTCCCTATGAAAACATAAATTTGATAAAGATTGGAGCATTTTGAATGTATCCATCTCCATCTCCATCTCAACAATACATTCTATGAAACCCAATCATAATTATGTTGCCAAAATGAGAAAGGCTATACCTGTCCAAACATCATCAGAATAAAATTTCTTTTTTTACTTAATCATTTACTGTAATTTCATATCAGTCATGAGAGGAAGAAAAAGGGGTGAATCAGGACAGCTGGTAAAGGTTTGAGCACGAGTGAGGGCTGAGCCTGTGGGAACATCATCGAGTCCAACAAGGCCAGGCTGAAGGTCCTGCCCCTGTCCTGCCCTGGGCACAGGGCCAGGCTGGGTGAGAATGGAGAGGGAGCAGCCCTGGGGAAAGGAGTGGGGGAGCTGGGGATGAGGAGCTGCTGTGACCCCACAATGTGCACCTGCAGCCCAGAATCCCCCCATGCCCTGGGCTGACCACACAGAGCATGGACAGCAGGGCAAGGAGGGCACCATCCCCACCTGCTCTGCCCTTGAGGGGACCCCTGGGGTGCTATGCCCAGCTCTGGCCCCCCAGCAGAGGGAAAACAAGGCCAGAGGAGCCCATGAAGATGCTCAGAGGGCTAGAGCTCCTTTGCAATGAGAAGTTTGGCTGTTGGAGAAGAGAAGGCTCTGAGGAGACCTCAGAGTCCATTCCAGCACCTGAAGGGGCTGCAAGAGAGCTGGAAAGGGACTCTGGACAAGGGGCAATGGCTTCAAACCTAAAGGGTGCATGTTTAGATTAGCTATTAGGAAGCAATTCTTCCCTGGGAGGGTGGGCAGACCCTGGCACAGGTGCCCAGAGAAGCTGTGGCTGCCCCATCCCTGGGAGTGTCCAAGGCCAGGTTGGACAGGGCTTGGAGCAACCTGGGCTGGTGAAAGGTGTCCCTGCCCAGGGCAGGGGGGTTGGAACAAGCTGATTTGTCAGGTACTTTCCAACCCAACCCATTCTCTAACTTTTGGGGAACCTGGTGCTGTAGTCAAGGCCATGACACAGGAGGAATCAAAGGAGTCCACTTAGTTCTGACTTTGGCAATAGAGTTTCTTAACTTTAAGAGATCACAAACACACACACAGTTGAATTACATCTTTTTAATTTACCACTACACCTCTGAAACAGCACAAGCAGGGACAGAGCTGAGCTGAAGGACAGCAGGGTGAACTTCAATGTTAAAGTCCAAATTTATTTGTCCCTAAGTGTAGTTCTATCCTACCTAGAAGCAGCACAGTAAATTCTCTTACTTTCCACTCAATAAAGTGCTTTGTAGAAGGGTTTTATAACATCACCTTCTAAGCCTGTTCATCTTTGCTGTTCCTCTCTCTTCAGCCTTTCCAGCACAACCTTTCCATACAAATTTACAGTGTTGCCCTCAGTAATTCTTCCTGCAGCATTGTAAACATGCACAAAGGTTTACAAAGCTGATAAGGCAAGTTCCTGCCCCAAGGGCCTGTGCTAGTTATTTAAATCTTTGTACTTTTTACATTAATACACTTCAATGCAAATTTTGAAAAGGAAATATTAAGAAAGATAAAAGTGAAACAAATTACTAAGAATCACCTAAATAAGAATAAAAGAACAGTTTGTTCTACCAACACTGTCCAAAACTCTTCAGTGTTCAAGGAATATCAGTTACAATTTACTGAAATCAAAGTTCACAGCACCTGAAGCAAAATGTGCTGTGCAATACAACAAAATCAAAGTGTTTTAAACTATTCACACAGAGAACTGGCCTTTAGTCATCTCAGCCCTGAAAAGAGAGAAAAAGGGATCCTCAAATTTACTGTTATGAATAAGCCCCTTTACCCCCCCTGCAATCCTTGAGCTCCTTGTGAGCGGGCAGGACTCTGGGCCAGCACATGAAAAACTGCAGGCTGGCACAGCCCCCATGGCAGCTCCTTCTTTTCAATTTGCTGTTTCACTTTACAACAGAGTCATGACAGCTGATGTGACAGCCTGGAAAAGTGGGCCAAGAGCAGGAAACGCTCAGGTCTGCCAGCACCTGGCAAAGCCACGGCCCTGAGAGGAGACGCCTGGCCAGGCTGTCTCTGAGGGGAGAAAACACAAACATGGAACACAAAGGGGAAGATCCAATCAGAGACAATTCCACAGGAGAGCTGGAGCAAAAGCTGGGAACGTGCAGTCAACTCACTGTCTTGAACTGAGCTGGCAAAATGCCAACTGTCCAAGACAGAGTGAAAAGGGAAGAAGAGGGAGAGGAAAACCCCTCCAAACCAGGTTTATGCTGAAACTAACTATATGCATTTATACAGAAAAGAGAAAATTAAGAAAAAACTACAATATAACACACACTTACACAAGTTATATATAACAAGAAATAACCTCCCACTCCCCAGTTATATACAAAGTCTATTACTCTAGATCTATAAGTGCTCTAAAAGACACCTAGCAAGAAGCAAAGTATAACAACAAAATGTTTCTACTTCCTAGAACTCAAACAAAAGGCAAGTAGCTGCAGCAGCAGAGCCTGGCATAGCAAAACAACTCTAGCAGGTCTTGCTTGTACTTCAGCCATGGTGGAACTGCCCAAGCCACTCCCACACACTGGATTTTACCCCTTTTGAGATGATGTAATATGGTATGGAATACAATATTACTGGCTAGAAGAGGTCAGCTGTTAGCTAGCCCAGCCCAGCTCAAGTCAGCTGACAATTCCAGGCCTAGTCTGAACTTTAAAATCTAAATTTTAGGCCTACCTGGCTAAACCCATAACATCCACTTGGCTGGTATGTGCATGAGTGGAGCTCATCTTGTGGGAGAAAGATGAGTAGGAAGCCTTGGGACGGATCAGAGAATGAAACTGGGGTAAAAGGAGATGTGAAATGGGCCAGGACTGGACCAGAGAGGTCAGAAAGGAGGCAGCAATTCACAACATGTGGGCAAGGGAAACTGCTGGAGCTCCCACCATTTCACAGCCCTGGGATGGGATCAAAGATATCTCAAACATCACCCCTGCTCTGCATTGTGCTGCTTTGGCAGCGCTGCCTCTCCCCCCCTGCCCCAGGGAGAGACCAGTGACTGCTGCCATGAGCTGTAGTGCCCTCGTGGCTGGCACAGCCCAGTGGGATGGGTACAAACACTACCAGCAGATCAGTCTGACTGGGGGGGCAGTGGGCTCAGAGTGTTGCCGTTGGCTCAGGATGCCACCACAGCAGGAAAATCAGAGATGACTTGACACACATTAAAGTCATGACACCCAAAATCTGGTTCAGGTGAAATCTTTCAGTCTTACAAAACCAAACCTTCAGAGGTTGTGTAGCACTGGGATAAAGACTATCCATAAATAGCCTATTTAATTCCTCATGTGCATTTGATATTTTTTAATTACATGATCTGTATTTCTCTTCCTTAAAACATCTGGGTTGTGCTTTGAGAGTATTCTCAGCCACCAGAGTAGCTATAGAAGTTGCAACTTCATTTCTTGCTGAAGCTGGAAAACATTAAAAAAGGGTATTGGAAAAAATTAAATGTACAATTATTAATGTGAATTTGCTTTGGAAAACTGGAACTTATTCCAAACCACCACTGAGTTCCTTATGAAAGTAAGATTAAATTAAACTTTGAAGAGATTCTTTTTCATAGCACACCCTTCATTTCTAGATTCACCATTTGGTATCTCAAAATCTTATTTAACAAAATCTTATTTAACAAAATCTAAATTTGTGCCCAAAATCAGTGGGAGTTGTGTTTGAATACCAACATGGTATTTAATGCTAAGAGGACAGAACATCTTGCAACTTGAATTGTGCATGCAAACTTAGAGATTACTTTTTAACACTGTACCTCAACTAGTAATCTCTGTAATGGGGATAATCCTATTCATTCACTTCATAAAGGTGGAAATAATTTCATTAATATTTGAAAAACTGAATAGCCCCCTGGGTAAATCAGTCCTTGCTCTCCAAAGCAAAGTTTGAAAAGCACGTACTAAATAAATGCCTCATGTTTGAGGAAGGAAAAAAAGCTACTAAAATACAAACATCATATTCTTGGCCCTAAAAAAATGGACAGGACCTTGTAGAAAAATAAATACTCCTGTAATACTCATGCACATATAAAATTTGCACTACACATCATAAAGGGAAGGCAAGTCAGCACTCAGGGGTTGGCTTGCACAGGTTGGTCATGGGCTTTGAATGTGGTTCTTGTGTGTATAAATAGATCCACACAGATCAAAAACCTTCACCTTGCTAATCACAGTTCCACCAATTGTCCTTCTGTGCTCTCAGAAATAGCTTAGGGAAGAGAAAAATGCTCTGTGAGAGAGGAAAAGATCATTTGGTGTGACAAATGTCTGCCTTCCATGTCTCTTTAATCCAATGTCCTGTTTGGTCAGCAACTCTTCTCTGTGTGTGTCCATGGAACGCTGGGATATCTTAATCTCATGTAAACAGCTACTTGTCTTTGCTTCTTAACTCCTCCCTGGTCCTTCCCCCTCTGCATTACAGAGCTCCTCCTGATGCCCCTGCCTGTATTTCATGATGTCCTTTCTGGCATCCTTAACCTTAAACTTGTTTTTTTTACTGAACAGGAGCACTCACCCTCTCCCAGTTCCTCATGGCTTCCTGCTCCAGCCAGAGCCCTTCCACTGATCCAAAGGTTATGAAAATTCTAATCCCCCCAAAAAAGAGAGGAAAAGATGTGACTTGATGGGGTCAATAAAACCCTCAGTGCCTACAAAGGAAGTTTTGCTCAGTTTTCTATCTTAGATAAAAGAGACACAGAATCATAGAATCAGTTGGGTTGGAAGAGACCTCTGAGATCATCAAGTCCAACCCTTGATCCAACCCCACTTTGATTACCAGATCATGGCACTCAGTGCCATGTCCAGTCTCACTTTAAAAACCTCCAGGGATGGAGACATAAAATAAAGCAGGGACAAATTTGAATTACTAAGAGGCTCTTCCTGCTTCTTACCTCCTCAAGCTTATGATATAGATGGGAGAATCCTTTCCTTCTGCCATCCCAGCAGGCACCCACAGCAGAGCAGAGCTCACCTTGTGGCACACAGAGCTGGCCTGGTCCTGTGTCTTTAAGGCTTCCTTCTGAAGAAGGGAATCAGCCTTAAATGGAACAGAACCTGACTAATTTGATAGGCCAGAAGGTAACAAGGCTTTTCAAGCCATGTATTTGTATGCCCACCACCCATGGACTTCCAAGGGACCACGAGTCCCCCTGCAGAGCTTGCTAAGACCTCTCAGGGCCATTCCAAGCTTCAGCTCTGGGGACCAGCCAAGGTTCCTGCCCTTCTTTTTCTCAGTTGCATTTTCCTGCAGCTCAGGAGCTCCCCAGGAAAAGCCAAGGTGCCCAATGAAAACTCTGCTTGCACAGAAACACAGGATGTGACCAATTTTGTGTGACAAGTAAAACACAAGACTCAAGTTGTAACACTCACACTTAACTGCCACATAAGTTATTTCATTTAAAAATGAGCATAAAACTAAGTGCAGACAAGAATAACTTCCATATCAGAAGACAAATATCGCTGGTATAATAATAATGCAAAATTAAAATATTAGAATCAGCTAAACTTAGAAGATAGATAGCAAAATGAATAATATATGCAAGTACAATCCAGAGTTCTGTTTTATGCATACAAGGGGAATAATTAACTGATCTGGAAACATGTAAATGAGGGCTTAAAAGCATTTTCAAAACAGCACATCCAATTTCGGTTACACACGCAGAAGTTGCTACATTATAATAATTAGATTTTTTTTCACAAAAGATTTATTTATTTTGAATAGGAGTATTAAATATTATACTAATTACTAGTTATTTTACTTTGTACCCAGGGAAAAGGAATGAATATTCATTAATTCCTCAAGCTACCAAACCCCAACAGACCAGAGAGATTCCAGCATAGCTACTGATAAGTAAGGAAAAAGTTTGGTACAAAATGAGTCTCATTCCACAAATCACAGCTCTATCCTTTTTACATGTTAAATGCACTACAAGAAGCAACAGACAAATAAAATCACAATATATCAGTGTTCATCCTTTTACTTTTTAAGTGTCTTTCTGTATAATACCCTTGAGAAAGCCTTCTATTAGTATTATTTTGGGAATATAATATGCATTTTGTTGTGGCAGCAAAGGGAAGGTAAATAATAATCAAAACATCTTACACATATTCATCTGGTCATTATTTTTTTCATAATCAAAGAAGCTCTCCAGGCTTCCTGTCACCATTAATGAAACTGCAGGAAAGACACTTGTCCCTCAGATACCAACTGGCCCATAACAATAATATCTTGGCAGCCTGTCAGGATGACTGTCCACCTCAAAGACAAGAAGCCCATTCACATTCCACACTTCATTTGGTGCATTAAGACCCAAACTTCACAGTGATGAATAATCTGGGATTCATAATTTTGGAATGCCCATGTGGAGTTACCACACCGGGGCCTCGTTTTTCAGGCAATTTCTGTCACTAAGCCATTGGAGGGCACCCTGGAATGACCAGGGACAGGGAGAAATTATCTGTCTGCAAGTTAATTGGATATTTATGTTGTAATTCCCATTTGTGTCATTTCATTCAAACCCAGAATTGTTGTAAACCAACTCAATTTATTTCTCAAACTAGACCTAAAACTTGCCAGGATTAGGTTGACTCTCTCAACAGCACCTCGCTGGAAGGTGTGAATTCTGCATGAGTCTGGATGCTTTCTGTTACACTGTTTCACTCTTCATTTTAAATTGTCTTTATTTGACAGTTATAGACAGTGCTAGATGAATTTTAACAAGCAAGTTCAGAATCTAATCACTGCCATAATAGCCAACCCATTGCTTAATAAAAAAACATTATAAAATTGTTACTGTTTATTAAAACATCATTGCAAAAAAACTCCAAACAAACAAACCAAAAAACCCAAACCTCTCAAAATTCATGAACTGCTTCCATGCATCTCTAAGAGGCCAAAATTTTAAAAATAAATAAAAAAAGCCTTAAGAGGATTCTTACTTTAGCTGAAATTTAAGTATTTACACTTTGCACTTTGAAATCAGCCTACAGTTTCTCATTTAGATGTTCTCAGAGAAGGCTAAAATCTCTTATTTGGACTCTTAAAATGATCCAAACAGACATTTAAAAGAACTCTCTACTCCCTATACCCAGGATGTGTATCTGACCTAGTGATTTAGATGCAAGATTTCTATGGCTTTGGAGAGTGTTTAATAATATACCTAAACCACTTTTTTGGAGCAGCACAAATCTCCTATTGGTTCTCTTGTCTGACAACAACCCAAATTTTGTTCTCTCTTGAAGGCACCTCACGCAGCTCCCACCTTGCAGGGACAGTGGGAAATGGCTTTTCTCCTGGTGGCTCTTTGCACCTGGCTTGCCTTGTACACCCACAGCACAGGAGCTCTCCTGAGGGTGAGCAGTGAGCCCTGTGCCACCTCCTGAGGGTGAGCAGTGAGCCCTGTGCCACCTCCTGAGGGTGAGCAGTGAGCCCTGTCCCACCTTCTGAGGGACCTTCAGGTAAGTTCACACAACCCCCTGAAAAAGGGCACTCAAAACAAAGTGCCAAGTTGGAAGAACATGTGTATGAAAATGAAAATCCCACCCAGTCCTTTCAGAAGGTCATAGAATCAACTGGGTTGGAAAAAACCTCCAAGATCATCAACCATCATCATCCAACCTTCCCAGAACAGAACGTGCCTGTTGAAGTCCAGAGCTGGCCTAACTCTTGGCACAATCAGAAGAATGAGGGGGGTTGTTTTGTTTGTTTGTCTTGCCTGAACTAACATCCAGAAATACAAACACATTAAGTCCCAGGCATTAATCTCCCATTTCTCATGCAGTCAACAATGTGCTTGCATGAACTCCAGCCCAGAGCAGAGTGTGGAAGCCCACACTGTAATGTCTAGAATTGCCTCAGGGCCTGAGGATGGCTGTGAACTAAAAACAAGGAAACTGAAACCAAATTCTTTCCAACTTGGCATTATGTGCTCCAGGAGTAACACTCAGGGCATGTGCCCTGCTCCTAAAAATTGAAATGAATGCTGAAGTTCTTTCCTGAGCAAGGGGATAAGTGAAGGATTATATCAAGAAGTTAACCAACTACTCCAATAATTCTATTGCTTTTTTTTAAACTTTCCTTTTTCTTTTCTACTCATGAGGACAATTCAGGGCATGCCATGGGTGGTAGGACCCAATATTAAGGCATAAAATGCGTCTTTACTTGTTTTAAAATCTGTATCATACATCTGTGTGGATAATTAACAAAAAAGAAACCAATTAAAACAAAGACATGGAAGTATAAATAAAGCAAAAAATACAATTTAGCAAACTATTGAAATAAACTGGTAATTAAGGTATTTACTATCCGTCTAAACCAATGCAGGCAGAATTGGTTCAAGTGAGCTGTGTGATACATTGGTCAGAATTATCCTTTATTAATTTGAGATGGTGCTATAAAACACGCACTGAAATATTTCAAAGAAAATGTTATTATATTAAATGTTACCTTTTTTTGCTACTCAAGTAATTAATTATTTAAACTGTTACAGATTCACACGCTTGCAATGACTAGGAGGATATTTAAAATTCATTACAGTACATTAAACTTCCACTGATTAGTTAGCATCACTGCAAAATAAATAAATAGCCAATTTGCTTTGATCAGCAGAAATTCTGATAAAATCAGCAAAACACCAATTAAAATGTGAAAAATGTCACCTACTGTCATTATTCTAATGGAACTAAGCCATAGAGAAGAAACCGATTCAATGTTTATTTTCATATCAGCTGTGTCTCCAAACTGTAAATCATCAGAGCTTTCACTTGCCTCTCTTTCTCCCAGCCCCAGAATTAATTCTGCAGATGGATTTACTGTGGGCTGCCTCGTGCTGGAATAGACCATCCCATCATAAACAGAATAATAAGCTCTTGCTGCACTTGTGTGAACTCCTGTTGGGAGGGGCCGTGGGGAGCAGCAATTCACTCAGAAAGATGGCAACAGAGATGAGACTTGACAGGAGGGATTTTTGCCTCAAACTTTGTTCTTTGGAAGCAGGTGGAAGGGAATGAAATGATTAAGTAGAGGTGCTATATTTAGTTATATACATCTCTTATTTATTGAGTTCCCCAGCTCTGAGGCCCCGAGCCTGCAAACAACCACGTGGTTGTTGTAAATTGGCTGGAATGTTCTCAGACATGGAAGGCAAAGTCTCAGGAGCTGGCCTGGCCTGCAGCTTTTACCACCCCTAACTTCTGTCTAGTAAGGAGACTTCATGCAAGATAATGATTCTTTTACCTACACAAGCTTCTCACAATGCCTCTGATTTTCCATGTGTGATCTCCACATCTATCTGGAGTAATTGCTGGGTATCTAATTAAGCCAATCTGGGTACAGCCCTTCAGCTCCTACCAAACACAGGCTGAAGTTTGTGAGCCTGGCTGTGCATCTTGTGGGGACCCAACTGCAGCCTTCCTGCACCTGAAGGGGCTACAGGAAACATGGAGAGAGACTGTTGAAAGGGCCTGGAGGGACAGGACAAGGGGGAATGGCTTCACACTGACAGAGGGCAGTTTAGGTGAGATATTAGGAAGGAATCCTTCCCTGGGAGGGTGGGCAGGCCCTGGCATAGGGTGTCCAGAGAAGCTGTAGTTGCCCCAACCCTGGAAGTGTCCAAGGCCAGGCTGGACAGGGCTTGGAGCAACCTGGGATAGTGGAAGGTGCCCATGGCAGGGGGTGGAATCAGATGGTCTGTCAGGTCCCTTCCAACCCAAACAATTCCATGATTCCATGACCACAATTGATTTGAAATACTGCACGTTTCTTATCATCTTGGAAGTCTTGACAGCTCTCAGAAATGAAAACCACACTGTGTGTCCTACATACCAGTTGCCTGTGGCAGAGCATGGGGAACACAAAAGGAAAACCTGTGGGCAACTGGAGATAAATAATTAGTGTTTGTTCTCTCTCTGTGGGATGTCAGTTTGGTCAGACATCCTCTGCAAGAGCCAGTGACCCTGGGAAGTGTTTCTTCATGGACATATACCTGATTCTGCATGGATTATTTGTCTGTTTGAACTCCTAATTACGAAAGTTTCATACCTGGAGTGGAAACTCAGCAGAGTTTACTTCACACTGTCATCCCTCAGCCTCTCACAGACAGCAACACTGACACTTGTTCAGAGATGAATCAGGGACCTGCAACCACAGGAAGACATAGTTTTGGATTAAAATACCAGCTAAGGGGGAAAGGAAAAGCTCAGTCACAAACATATACTTCTCTAGGGGTGGAGTTCCTGACAGGTATTGACTCTGAGTGCCCTTGCAAAACAGGGTTTCTGTATCAGGAGGACTTCAAACTAATGATCTGGCACACAGGAGCAAAAGAACCCCAAACTATCACAGGTATGGAGAAGTCAGCACACAGATAAGAAGGTCAGGCATGTCAGCCTGAGACAAGAAGAGAGAAAACTCTGACTTTATGTGTCAAAGAAGGCAGAGTGCACTGGACCTTGAAGGAAAGGGGAAAAACTAACCTTGGAGTCAGTGAAGGACTTCAACAGTAAAGACCTGCCAGAGGGTATAGATCTTGAAACAACCTCACAGGGTAATTTCTCTTTTCCCAGCTCTCATTACCCTTCCCACTCTGACAAAGTGCTCGGATGGCACAGCAGCAAAGACAAACCACCACAGCTTCCTAAGCAGGAGGACTTTGGCCCAAGGCTTGCTGTGTGTCACCACCTGCAGCTGTGGTGGGCAAGAACATGAGCAAGCTGAGCAAGCCAGACCCAGCATGGATACAAAGTCAGCACCAGGCTGCCCTGAGGCTCTGCAGAACTTCATGAATTGTGGTCTCATGAAAAGCCAGCAGATGCCATAAGTTCTCTGATGGGTGTTTTGGTTTCTGCTGCAGGATCCAGCCCAAGAACAGAAGCCCCAGTTCGTGCTGTCAAACCCAGCTGCTGCCCAGAACCAGGAGCAACCAAGGAGACCCTTTTGCTTCATGTCTCTTTTTAAGCAGCAAGGGAAGTAGTTTTATTTGCCAGAATAACACACTATAATGTCTGAACCAACCCCTCATGATGGCCCAGGTCTATCTGAACACAAACAAATGCACAAGAATACATTAAAATAAGGAGGAAACACTAATATATTCATCTGCTTCTCTGAGAAAGGGCCATTTTAAGGTAAAAGCAGAGTGCAAGATGCAGCACACGTTCTCTGTTATCACACTTGATGTCCTTGGGTTTCAGTCAGCCCTTTAACAAAATTTCCATGCAGAACTTGCAATTTATTAATTCACGCCCTGTGATGTTCATTGTTTATGGAACCTGAGTCTTTCACAACTCTTTTTTTCAACTATTGCAGTACTTTATAATACACAGGAAAAAAACAAGGTACTCGAAATGCTGTTCTGAAGTTCAGTAATTTGGATGGACAGTTACAGATACACTGGTAATTGCAAATGGTCTGAGTTTTGAATGATTTTTCCACTCCACTTAAATATATTGAGAAGTATATTCAAATAATTAAAAAGTGCTGGAAATAAGCAGTATTTGGAATTAATGGAAGCCATATATTCACCCTGTTGCATTCATTATTTTTAAATTATAGTTCCCACAGATTAAGAAATGCAGTGAAGTTAAAATGAAGCAATTTTGTTGCTAAATATTGTCATTTTGATTAAAATATATGTGTCTGTAGAATCCAAAAGCTAAACATTACTACTGCTGCTGCTTTTATTATTTGTAAAATCTAAAATAAACTGCCAACAAGCAATGAACAACAACTGGGAAAACATTTAAGAAGAGAGAATGTACAGTATGCCCAACTCCCTGGATAACTATTTTCCTACACTCTATGGGTTGCCAATCACATTTTGTACACATCAAGAAAGTCATGTTATATTAATTGCACATTTCTAAATAGTTTAATAAGGGATACACACGTTATAGATGCTGTAATATATAGCTGAGAATCCAAAAGGTTGCTCATAACCCCCTCTTATCCATCAGTTACTGGCTAACACTTCTTAAACACACTGACCTTTACTATATGGATAACACAGAAAAGAATGTAAAACCTTTTCTAGGCCATTTTTGAGTGAATGGGACTGACCAGAAGCAGCAATTAAAGGAAGAATGGAAATTCTTGTCCTGCCAAGGGTTTCACACAAATTCACAGGTCTCCAGACTCAAATACCCTTCTTCCCAATCACCAAAGCTGTATGGATTCCTGAATTTCTCGAGGTGGATCCTTCATCTGGGCAAACAGTTATTGGACACAAACTACCAGACAGGGAGCTGGGGGTGTTTAGCCTGGAGAAGAGGAGGCTCAGAGGTGACCTCAGCACTGTCTGGAA
>JAWWLZ010000019.1:16258750-16272574 GCA_035041345.1 Poliocrania exsul
TGGAGGCAATCACAGCCTATCCAAAACTGGACAAGCCAGGCTCATTTTTAAGCATAATTTTGAATTGAAGTCGTATTGCACACAAGGATCTATTTAATATATCCATTGTAATCATACTGAAAAAACTCACAACATGCATCAATCTGCTCAGTTTGGGAGAAGGGCAGCTGGTTTGTCTGCATCTTCACTGGAAGGGAACAGCCCCTCTCTCTGAACATTAACCATTTCAAAAGGTCTCATTAAAAGGTTTCTCTGTTTTCACTGATTATTTTGTGGCAACAGCAAGAACACCTATAAATCTCATTGAATTAGGTTTTTAGACCTTTATTCCAGATAATTTCTTCTCCTTCTGTGGACTTTCTCAGGAAATGAGATTTAATGAGTCATAGTCCTTACTGATAATCACAGGAGAGCTCATTAGCTTTCTGTCAGATTTGTACCAACTATTTGCCCTCAATATGCTTATGACTTGCTGGAGCTAAATAGGCCACTACAGAGAGAACAGTTACACAGATGAAGCAATACAGTGGATTTGAACCACTGTAGAGACAAATATTTCCCCTTAATTTATTTTGAGAACTTAAAGGAAAAAATATCAACATGCCTTCTCTCCTTTGTTATGCTACTTTCTGTACTGTGTTGGCATTGCTGACATCAAGACACACAGTTCTACAGGAAATTAAGAATGACATTTGAGAGCTCCTTCCAGGTATGGTGACACAGAACAAGCCCAAAGAGTCCACAGTCCAAGGCCCTGAGGACTGGAACACATTTTTGTGGTAGGGAACTGATGCCGTGAGAGACCCCAAAAACAGGACTCTGAGCCAAGTTAATGTGGGATAAGATAAAAAGGTAAATTCTTTAATGTCCAGGCTTAGGGCTTTTAGGAATACATGAGGACAACTCCCCATCACTGATTTCCATGGTCTTTATAGTAATGTCCACCCAATCATTACTTTACACATCTCTCAGTCCAGCCCTGGTCCCACCCCAGTTCCAACCCCTTAGGATTTGGGGCTGGGGTCTCTGAGACCCTCTGTCTTCATCAGTTCTCCCCTTGCTCTGGTTTCTGGAGTTCTTCCAATGTTCTGAGCCCCAAGGTTGTTTGCTTATATTTATGTCTTGTTCTGCAGGCCTTCTGATATTCTTTAGCCCTTTACCTTGAAGAGAGTCTAAATAAGACTAAAGAACTAAAAGAACTTGAGCTGCTGATAAATGGCAGAGGTTAGGATGTACAAACAATGACCTTAGGCTGATAGAAGTATTAAACTACTAAAAATCTCTTTTGCTACAACTACTGTGTTCCCAAAATTTACAAAAATGTGAAAATCAAAAATCCTTCCTGCATCACTACAAACCTGTGGTTTCCCACAGGGCGTTCAGTGGTGACAGGTTAATGCAGGTGAAGCTGCTCTGTGCCCTGCCCCTCCTGCACTGATGGGTGCCCCTCTCCATGCCCAGCACTGCTGACTGGCTCCTTCCAGCCCATTCCTGCTGCAGGGCTCTGGGCTGGGCTGTGCCAGGAGCTCCTCAGCCCTATGGCTGAGGCACTGGCAGAGGTGAAGCGTCCCTCCCAGATGTTTGCAAAGAACCAACAGCAACAGTCAAGTTGCTTGTGAGGAGTCTTGTGCAGTTTTCATGCAGTAAGAGTAGGGGAAAACATCAATACATGACTCTATTCCTACCATGCTGCAATGCCCATGTAGTCCTTGATAACTTCACTGGCATTATTACTGACTTGTCATGAAGGACAAGAGGAGAAAGTTCCTCACAAAGGCAATGCTGGGATTACAGAACACCCTGTGGCACAGCAGGGTCACCTGTGAGCCACTGAGACACACATGGCCTTACTGTTTCTGCAGTTCACAGCTCCTGAGAGGAGATAAGGGTGGAACTGTGGTCCTGTCACAGAAGGCTGTCCCCTCTGAGGGCACACGGCCAGGGGTGTCAGACACCTCCACAGGGTTTGCTTTTATTTGTCTCTGCAGCTTTCACACAACCAATTCTGCTTCCTAGGAAACTGAGGATCACCTACACTCTCACAATCTGCTTTCACAAAATGCCCCTTATCCCAGTGTCACTTAAGCAGAGTCCAATAAGCAGCAAAATACCCAGGAAGGTGTTACCAGACTGTACTGTGGTAAGGACCCACCTTTTCCAGGGAATCATTCATCCAGGAATCAAAAAACAACTAGAAAAGAATGGCTTTCTCAAGTAATTCACTGTAGAGTCAGAACCCAAGGGGACAAATGCTCTTCTCAGCTTAGTAAGTCCTTCCTGTGGGGCCAGGGGGCCTCTGGAGCTCCAGGCTCTACCCCAGCCCTTGCAGGTGACCAGGGAGCAGAAGGTCAGCCATGCACAGCAACAGGTTCTACTGACATCAGGTCTTCAGGAAGTTCCCAGACTACTTGTCTAATCAGACCTACTTGCACGTTCATGTGTTGTTCATCTGTCATTTTTGGAGCAACAGAAAAGGCCAGGTTTTTATGGCCTATATAAGCTTTTTTTATTTTTTCTCTCCACCCCAGGAAGCTAATGGGTTCAAAGTGTGAGGCACTGGAAACAAGGATTGGAGGTGTAATTCCAGCTCAGGATGACTTCAGGGTTCCAGGGCCTGTCATTAATCACTCAACTTGCACTTTCTGGGTTTATGGTTTTGACAAAATCCCTTCAATTGAATTATGACCTTCTGTGTAGGGTATGTATTCCTCTATATGTAATTTTGAAATACAAAGAGAAAGAGCAGGAAAAAATTAGGACCTATGACTTAAAACTCTAGTTCTTTTATGGCACAGGCAAACAGAATGCTCTTGACTTTAACCTATGGGTTCCACTCCATATGTGGTGTATTTTTCATACATCAGGGGGTTTTATAAATTTGCTGTATAAAGCACCAGAGCTACATTGCCAGCAAAATATAAGGAAAACAAATATGTCAGGGTAATGATGCCAGGACAATTCCTTATTGAAAAAAACCTCCAGTTTATTAATACCTTATTGCTACAAGCTAGATCTTATTATCATCTTGGGTCATTTAGAATCTTATTAGGTATTCTGATGGTGGATGAATAATCCTGTGATAAATTCTTTGCCATGTCCTTCACAGTTGTCATAGCAGGATCATAAACAGCATTTATAACAATCTAGCCTGGAGGAAAAGGCTTACAATGCTCTGCTTAACATGCAGGAAATATTCAGATCGGCCGTGTCTGGTTAAATTTGAGACCCACAGGAGAGACACCAAAGTTAAATGTACCATGGGTTGCTCTGAAGATTGGCTTTAAAAAACGCTGTGGGTCAGGGGCATGGGGACTGATCCCAATGATATGGCCAGAACCACCTTCTTTCTGGAAAGACATCTGGAATAAAACTGGGAGTACAAGTTACTTTCTTACTGAAAACCCACCACATAAGGTTACTTGAGCTGCTACTTAAGCAGCACGGTTGAAATTATTTGCAATTGAATGGCTTGGAGCTCAGGCATCTGCTTCAGTGCTTATTATCAGAAAAAACAGTGTATGCACTCACACAGTGAAAAATATGCAGATGTTTGCAGAGCTATAGGACAACTTGCTTACACTGTGCAACTTCTTGAACTCTTGCAGGCTCAGAACTGAGTTCTTCAGAACTACTACAAAAGTGACACAGGTAAAGTAAACTCAGAGAAAAAAATAAATTTACACTGCTTTGAGCAGGTACTTAAAAAAATAAACCACAGAGTCCACGCATTTAAACACACTGAATGACTCATACCTGTTGTCATTCAGTGTCACATTCAAAGGCACAATACCAGTTTTCCAAGCCTAAGTGCAGCAAGTGCATCTCAAACCACTGGAACTTTTCAGAACAGAAGTGATTTTTAAACACTAATAGTGGTATAAATTAAAGCTCAGCCCAAACCAATTTTGCAGGACCTGCCAGGCACATTTTTAGGAGAGTGATAATAGAAATGGGTGGTTTACTGCAGGAAATTGTGGTGACAGATTGGAGCACAGCCACGTGTATACTTGCTCCACAACAGGTGATGCTGTTCTCTTGGCACAAGGAATGGAGACCATGGAAAGTGAACAGCTTTACTAAAAAGATGAATTGCACCTTCCACTTGAATTTTAAGTACACCAAACGAATGAGCTCTGTCACTCTTCTCCACCCCAGAGCTCGATGGTGGGAAAGCTCCCATGAATGTGCCCAGCTGAGAAATTCAGGGATTGCACCCCAGGGCATTCCCTGCTGAGCCACCAGGACACCTCCAGTCTGAAAAACACCATCATCTCCTGGGATTCCTTGCAACTCCCCCAGCTGTGAGAATCAGCTTTGCAGATATCTCTGTGTGCACACAGTCTTTGTACCAAAGGTGCCTCCAAGCACAGCACACGTGGCAGGGAACAGGAATGGGTGCAAGTCACAAAGCACTGTCAGCTGCTCAGAATCTGCTCCCAACTCAGTAATTCTGAAGCTGAAAATACATCTCAGAAAAGGAAACTCAAGCTAATCAGGTGAACCCTGAGAGGGGAAGGGTCTGAGCTCTCCAAATAAGTTTCTTAGAGCAAATATTTCTCAAGGAGCTGCATTCTTTTGTCACCTGTATTTTCCTGCTTTCCTCACGGTTTTGTTGGCTGCCTGGAGATTCTTTGAGAGGTGTAGCTGTACCTTCATAGGTACTTTGTAGCACTTTGGGAATGCACCAGCAGAAATAAATAACACAGCAATCAGACACAAAAGGAAAAGGGTTTGAATGAAGCAGTTGGAGGAGAGGGGAGCCTGAGGGACAACGTGCTATAGGAAAGCTGTAGGGGCTGAGGAACTGTGTCACTCCACTCAAGGTGGGACACATTTTCCCTTGTGGTTAAAATCAGCTGTTCCAGTTTAGTCTTTACACAAGTGTGGTTGGGCTGTGGAAAGCTCATTTGCAGCACCCAGGCTGCCAAAGCAGCACAACGTGCACGTGTCACCCACCCTGCAAACAGGAGGGTTTCTCTGATTTTCACATCTCTAACAATGGCAGGTGGAGTTATACCACTTGCTAAACACAATGGCTTTGGGTTTTTTAATAGTAAAATTCAACTTTTGCTTCTTCTTAAAAAGTCATGCATCCCAATGAGGAGTAATGTTTTTAATATTTTTTTTAATGTGAGATTTGCACTGATAATCTTCCTTGTCTATTAAAAAAAATCTTAAGAGTACTGTGACTGTACATGAAAGTAACATTTATTTATTTATTCATTTAAAAAATCCAAAACAAACAAGCAAAACCCAATTCCACCCACAAACCTTTCCATCTCTGTTCTGTAACTGGACAGCTGTACAAAGAAGTACCATGTGTGAAGATGAGTACTATTTTGGATGCACAGATCAACACTGAACCAGACTAAAAAAGCAGAATTCTAAAATTAATACCTTTAAGACTGCAAGTTAACTGAGTCTTTGGAGGTTTAAAATTGTTAGTATCCTTCTATAAAAGCACAAAATCCCTCCAAGGCAACTCTCTTGGCATAGTCACCTAAGCAGATGAATTTACAAAAATCTCTCCATTCTCAATGCATCTCAAATTCTGAATTCTAGTTAGTCTTGTACTAAAAAACTGTGATGAATAAAATGTTTTACAAGTTCAATTCCCCTTTGTCTTTAAACTTAAAAGAGGTAAAATATGCTTATCCTAAAATGAGATTGCTCTCAGCCTCCTAAGCCTGTCTGTACAGCTGGTTCAGACTGAAGGGAGCTCTCAGCACCACTATGGACAGTTTGCTGCCCCCTCACCTGCTCAGGTACAACCTCTTGGTCTGCAGAAATCAGTGGGACTTCTGCCTCTGATCCAGTCCCTCCTGAATCAGCCCAACCCAATTCCTGCCAGCTTTGTTGCTGGTATCAAAGCACACATGGGCCAGCAAGACTCTCTCTGGTTGAGTCCACAGCATTTTTATAGTGCTATGTGACATATTTCATATGCAATAAGATGATCCAGCTTGTACAGACATGATCCAAACTAGTATGACTTGACAAACTTTGCAGGTAGCTCTTAAATTGATGTAAACTCCACTAGGCTGCTTTTAATACTAAACTCATATGAACTTTTTTTTTTTTAAATGCACATTACTATACCCTGGAATTCCCCCCCTTGTTCAGTATTTTCGTTCAGTCTCCAAAGCCCAGCAATGTGAGTGTCCAGCCAGTGTTCACAAAGAATCTTCTACAGACCTGTCTGGGAGGCTGATTTCTGTTCTGCCTTTGGAAGTGCTGTGGTAAAAGGTGCAGTTATAACCCATTGGCCCATGCAAGATACAACTCAGTGTGCGCCCATTCAGATAGAGCAGAGCTTGCTTTGGTTCACTGGCCCAGACTCCCAGGTCTCTAAGCTGAGCTGAAGCAGCCTGTCCTAAGGCAGGGTGGGCACTGACACAGGCACCTTCCCCCCAGCCTGCTCCTCACCCCAATCCCAGCTCTCTGGAGGAGCTCAAAAACTGCTGTGAGGCTCTGCAGGAGCCACCAGAACAAAGAGTGTAATGATCAGGCACCATCAGCTCCCAGCTCAGAGGCCAAATGCGAGACATGGTGAAGTCCATTTTCAATTGGTACGTGTCACAAAGCCTTTAACAGCAACACTGCAGAGGGGGATCCACATTCAACATTCATCCCATTGTAATGGTCCTCTTCCTTTGCACACAGAAATAGAATGCAGCCCTGATCAGAGGAACTGTGTGGTTGAACTCTGAGCCCAGCAGGTGAGGGTTACCTTTCCTTGCCAGATGCTGATGGGAAGGAGAGAGGGTCAGAGGCTGAAGGAAGGAGGAGCTGAGTGGGGCTGTCACACTTTCTGGTGCAGAGGGCACTGGGTCCCTGCTGCAGCCACGGGCTGGTGCCACCTGCTGCTGGTGGAGCTGAGCCAGCTGTGCCTGCCTTGCTGCACTCTCAGCTTCAGCTGCAGGGACTGCAATCAGCACTTTTACCGACAGGAAACACCGGTCCCTGAGCAACTACAAGTCAGTTATAGTTTCAGTGGGCAAAATGACTTCAGATTATCACTGAGATGTGAAAAACCTGTAACACACAAAGAGGGAAGTCGATGACCAGGTTATCTCAGCTCAGCAGTTTATTAATACAAGCACCAAGTGCCAAGCTTCAAGAATAGAGGCCAAACTTGCACCTCACTGCCAAGATGGCACTGCCATTCTGCCTGAATTTGCTCTTGATCCAGGATGGATGTGTGAGGGTAGTCCATAATGGTGCACAGTATTCTACACTGGAACTGAAGTGACAAAGTGGGGTGATGACAACTGGCTTCCAAATCACTTGGAGCAAAATAGAACTGGGAAATACTACTGAAAGAAAAACAGTTTCCCAGTAATTCCAAGGAGAAGAGATTTGCAAAATTTCCCTTTTTTCAACTACCTTGGATCAGGTTCTGTGTCGTCAAGTCTGGATGAAACTCCCCCTTCCCCACTTGCTCCCCAGCAAACAGAATATTAGTTATTAACAGGTTTCCTGGGACCTGGTTGGCACTGTGAGGGAAACATCCCTTCACTGAGATTCCTTTGTAAAACCACTTCCATTGAGAATGTTTGACTTGCCCTGTAACTCCAAATGTGCCCACATGCTTCTTTCCCACTGTAAAGGAGCCAGATGTCAAATGGCAGTGGTGCCTTTTGCACCTTGCTGGGAATCTGTGAGTCCCTAAACCAGCTGTCCTTTGGGCTCAGAGCCACTCAGCTGTGAACAAGTAACTGCTTCTGCTGTACAAACCTTGATTAGATCAATTGCCTCTGCAATTCCCTGTGAGTGAACGCTCCAGACACTCCCTAACCCCCTCTCTTAACTGGTGCCAATTAGAGCTTGAGTGTCTAATTAACAAGAAATAAATGGAGTTCTCCACTGTTGACTTTGGAGGACTCTGACCAATAACTCTGCACACCACAATGAGATGAAGAGAATGAGAAAGTGAAAAATAAATGAGTTTAGAAATGTCTGGACAGCACTAATGTATGTATATATAGGTATATATATATATATATAAAGACATATATTTATTTATATATATAGATATATATCTACCATAGGTTCAAATTCTCTTGGCTCATTTCTCAATATTTAGTTTCTCTTCAAGTAAACCATCTACTGGTTACTAATGATTTTTTTTCTTGATTTTTGTTGGCTTCTAGAAAATACAATCACTTTCAAATATAAAGTAAATGTAACTTAAGAACCTGTAGCACTATTATTTTTGCTGTAATAATACTCATGATCCTGGAATTGAAGTGTTTGGAAGCATCCTTGTCAGCAAATAATGGACCAGACTATATTTTTTCTTAAAAAATATGCTCTGCTTTACTGATACTCCTCTTACAACAAATGAGAGAGGGAAAAGGCAGAGTAACAGACTCCATAAACTGAGTGGATTCATTGTGAGTCTGAACAGTCCATCAATACAGATTATGGACTACTCAGCTGGGCTGCAGAGCCAGCAGCTAAAGATGCTGATAAACACCTTGATCAGCAACAGCATCATCCTGCAGGATTCAAAGCAATTGTCACTGCTGGACCAGGACTAGACTGTACAACTGCCCAGAGCTATACAAATAAATGCACTCTGGTGGCACCTAAAATCTGCTGAGAGAGACCTTTGAAACTGGCAATAGATGCAGGCATTGCAAATAATTTTTCTTCATAGATGGATGATGCACCAGAGACCAGCTCTTACCATAAAAAACTACAATAGCAGATGTGAGTGAAATAATATTTAGCAATGACATGGACATTCTACAAAAGTCAACGAGGGAAAAAAAAAAGTCTTCACAGATACATGTGTATGTTGTTAATCATAATTAAGGCAAGTGTGACAGTTTCTTGGCAACAGACACCAAGTTCTCTTCCCTGACAAATCCTGCAGGAATAGTCTCTTTCATTACATCCAGCCTGCAGTTCTTTACACTGAGATCCTCCACTTGGAACACCCCAAGTCACAGGGAAACTTTGGGTTTGTCAGTTTTGGCTTTTGCTGGATAATCACAGGGTGACCTCCACCAAAGGAAGGAGCAAGTTTCTCATTAGTAAAGTAAAAAGAGCTTTAAAAGCTGGCAATATAAACAAGCACAGTTACTGTTTCAGGCAGGGTGGGAGAGTGGGGACAAAGGGGATTCTTAGTATCCAACTTGGGGAACTAATGCCATCCACATCCTCAGAGAAGGTGTGGAGCACCAAGTGGAGTAGCAAAGCACAACTGTCCTAAAAGCAGCAAGTGGATGGCATGATAGTCCCTCTGAACATGTATTTTTACCTGCATAATATACTATGTCTCCTGACAGTCAGCACCTCTGTGCAAACAACTCCAAGAAAGCAATTTACAATATGTAAGTATATTTTATATATATAAATGTTTTATATATAGTGGGTTTATGTTTATACAACTTTCAGTAATTAATGAATCACTTATTCTTCAGGAACAAAAATTTGGTGATTTTCAGAGAACTTGTTTTTCTCTCTCTTTTAAAAAAAACCCATTTGTGATGGCAAGATTTTGGCCAGCTGAAAGTTTTTCATCCAAAACAAGTCACATTTTACCATGATTCATTAAATTTTTTTTCATAAAAGGAAATAAGGTTGAATTAAGAATGCTGAACCATTTCAACAATAAGCTGTAAATGCTTGTATTAGTTAAAAGGGCTGCAAAGAAATGTGGTTATGATTCTAAAAGACGGTGTAAATACCACAGAGAGATATGAAATCCCTTACAGTATGTATAATTATATTACTGATAATTATATCTCAGTAATGAGCAAATTACAGTAGAACACCAGCCAAGGCTCTCACAATAAATGGCACAAGTTTATGGAACAGTCTCTTCAGAGAAGTGTGGAAACTCCCTCCATCATCGGAAAGACAGAAAACACAGGAGACAAAACACATTCCCAAAGTGCAGTGGGGCCAATAGTGAGCTGGAAGAGAGATGGGCTGGCCTTTCCCATTTCTCAGGGCTGTGCCAGCTGCCTGGCACTGGGGTTTAAAATCACCACCTCTGCCAGCCTCCCATTTTGTTGTCTCTTCCTGGCTGTAGCTCACGTTAGTGAGATCCCACAGGGTTTAGCAATTAGCATGAGGAAAGCAGTGTGATAATCAGAAGAAATTAATGGTTTAAAAACATAATCTTACACTTCCCCTGAGACTTGTTCCATGAAACTGGATTCTCAAAAAAAAAAAGAAAAATGAAGAACAGGTAATTGATTCTTATTAAGAGAATGATCTGCCACAAAATGCTATCCACGTGAAAAAGATGTTAATTCTGAGTGCTCTCAGAGTCAGTGTGAGCTTTTCTCTGCCTGCCCCTCTGAGGGGGCCAGGCTGGGACCCTCAGTGCCACCTCTGCACCTTCTCAGAGTGGCTCTTCATGTGCCCCCAACCAGCAGCTGGAACTGGGATGTGCCAGGGAAATGACCATCCCCAACGATTTCAGTGAGAAAGGGGGAGAAATGAGCACACACTGCAGGCTCTTCCCAGTTTTGTGGAGAAGACAGGACAGCTCATGAGTGGCAGATAAGCCATATATTGTATTTAACCATGTCCAATGCTTAATTTTTATACACCTCTAGGAAAAGACTGAGTGACAGACTTTATTCCCATGGTTAACTACACTATTAAACATGTGTGTTATTTATTCTGGCTTAATTTCCTCTCTCAATGAACTGATGAATAATGGAAAAAAAGCAGGCAAGTAAAACAGAAAAGAAAACGCTCACTAAATGTCTCATCTTACTTCAATGAGTGCAGGACCTAAGTTGATCTCTTAGGCACTTCAAAACAAAATTAGAACTGCTCAAACTCTTCAGTCCAAAATAATGCTCCCTGTACTCAGTAAACAGCCAGCTCTTGATTAAAATAATTTTTCAAGATTTTTTTTTCTGGGGGAAAAAGAAGTTTTTCATGTGTAGCTTTTTGACAAGGTCCAGCTTTTCTTTCCACAGTTTTATCCACACCTCACGAGCAGCGCGTTTTGTGTGAACCTTCTCGTTAGCAGCGCCAGTTCACACAGAGCAGCCTTGTCTCAAACAGGGGCTGAGGCCAAAGAAAAGGGCTGCAAAGTTTTGTGGTTTCAGAGCCCTCCCAGCAGCAGCAGCACCGCGGGGCATCAGCGCGGAGTGCGCGGGGCCAGCGCCACCTCGTGAGCCTTCCCCGGGCTCTCAGAGAGAGACACTCGACAGGGTAAGGGAAAGAGGGGGGAAAAGGTAGAGAACACCCCCGAGCCTGAAAAGTTGTAATTAAAGTTTCTAAATGTCCATTAAGCATAAAAGAAATTATTGTTATTCTAAATCTCAAGATGCCAAAATATTGCAGATGGTCTTACAGATCTAATTTTAAAGTGGAAATTCTGTAAACAACCAAGTTGATATTACTTTAAGTCCTTCTCTTTTGCTGTTTTCCTCTTTGACTGAAGTTTGCCACCCACCTCCCCTAATTTTGCAACACAGGGTTATTTCCAGTCAGGTGTTTGAAATTGTGCACTTAACCCTGCTTTGCACACAGCAGCATCCTGGGAGCCATGGAAAGCAGGACTTCCATCCTTTTGTGGAGTCCTCCTCTGAACTCACCCCTCTGAGTCTTTCCTCCACACAGAAATTGTCCTCCTCCTGACCAGTTCTCTCCTAACTTCACACACCTTCCTCTGTCCAAACACAACCATCCACTCCCCTCCCATCCACCTGACCTTCCCTCCTACATGAAATCACATTTTCCCCACACAGCAAACCACATTCCTCTTGAACCACAGCAGAAAAAGCTCAGGTCACAGGCAAACAAGTTTGTTTTGGTCTCTGTTGTTTGGAGGAGTTTTTTGTTTTGTTTGTTTGCTTTTAAAAAGCACAAGGTACTGTAGGATGGCAAGGAGTTGTCACTGGGGGAAGGCAGATCAGGAGAATGACCTCAGTATAAAGGATGAATCAAGCAAATCTGAAATCAGCCACCATCAGGAGGGCAGTTCAGCAATGGCCACAAGCCCTTGTGACAGCAGAGACGAGGTGAGAGGTGAGAGGTAGCTGCTGGTGCTGCCCCAGGAGGGTCCCACAGGAGCCCACGAACCCGACACCACCAGCAGAGCAGCACCTGCTTCACCTGGGAAAGCAGCACAGAATGAACCTCCACTGGCCTAACTTGAAGGGGTATCTATTTCAGACATCAGGGATCTCTGCACTCCTAAATAACTGATTTGTAAAACACATCTCTTGTGCTCACAGACCTGCAGCCCCACACACCAGGCTGCAGCATCACACCCTCAGAGCAGCTCCAAACAAAGCATCTGTGGTACCAGCACAGGGAAAAACCAGCAGAAATGCTGTCATCAGACAGATGTCAAAACAGTTCTTCTTCCCCAGGGACCTGCCTGGCTGCCCTGCTGCTTTTGTCATTCTCAGAGCTCAACACAACTCTATTAGGACAAATTTTGTCATAAGATAAATTGCATGCTCAAAATGCCTCCTGAAGTTTCAAAATCCACAATTAACAATTTCATATTCATAATGGTAAACATCAATACATCTTCCTTGGAAAGGAACTACCACCTGCATAAATTTAATGAGCACTTGAATACAGGGGGATTGTGGCAGCACACTCATGCCACTGTCTGCCTTGTGAGGGCTGAAAATATTTGCCAGGAAAATGCAGATGGGATGGTGGTTTCTTAAATTCTTGTTATAGGCTTCACAAAATAACTAGATATGTTCCTGAGATATGCTCATGGTTACAGGAGACACACATATATTCCCTTCAGGGAGTGGTAACACAGACACTGCTTTTTGACATTTTGTAAGGCTGGGTGTCCAAGGCCAATGGATGCTCACCATGAAATGGGATGTAATTTACACTCTGCAACAGAATTTCAACCTGTAGAAAAGGTGCTAAAGGAGCCAATGCTTGTCCTATAAAAAATTCCATGTATCTAAAATGAAAGCTGGATCCCAGGGTGGATGTTTGTCAAATACCTGATGGTCAGTGTCACCTTTTGCATTTTGGAAAAAGCATGAAATGGAAAAATACTCTCCTTGGGGTTTTATTTTTATTTCTCAGTACTGGAACCTTGTATTATCTGCTCAAACTGGGTGAAATCACTAGAAAGCTATCAAGGAATAACTTCTTTTCCAGGCATTTGGTGCTGTGTGTGACAGTGAGCCCTTTGGCATTAGGGTGTGTAGGTATGTAACAGATAGCAGCCCGTGATTGTTCCTGTGCTGGGTTGGAAATAAAGGAGGTTGTGGAGGACTCAGAGCCTGCAGATGGTGTGACTGATACTGCATTTTCTGAAAGAACAAAGTCTACATGAAAGATTGCAGAAAGAATTGGAAAGAGGATTCACAAGCAGGAAGGACAATTTCACATGAGGTTTTTTTGGAGCTGGAGGCAACCCCTGAGACCCCAGATGGCAAAGGTGCACATGGAGCAGCACAGCCACCAGTTCAATCCAGTTTGGCCCAGACCTTCCTGATTATGCAATTATGCTCATGGATACAGTAAATTAATCTGATCTGTAGGACAGATATCTTGTCCCCTTATTTGTAGCAGAGACATTCTAATATGTCCAGCTAATACTATTAGAAACATTAATATGTGCTCTTTTCTTTTATAAAGGAAGGATTAACACCAGTATCAAAGAAGGAAGGGCAAAGAACAGTTAAAAATACAATTTTTGCTGCTCTGCCACATCACTCACCAGGTCTAACTCCATAACACACTCCTCTGAATCTATTAAACAATTCCATCATTTGCAGACTCGGAGTCTACTCACAGTGTACAAAGCTGACCACAAATAAGAATTGACCACAACTCTGAGCCACATCAGAACACAGTAGG
>JAWWLZ010000019.1:16292638-16302647 GCA_035041345.1 Poliocrania exsul
AGGCTGTTAAAATTCATTAAATTTCAGTATGTTAAGTGAAGGAAAAATGGTCCTTATAAGTACAGATCAAAGAGAAATGTACATTTTTACAGTTTTTTTGTTGACCTTTCCCTATCAGAACATCCTCTCAAGAGAACAAACACATCTCACTTCACACCACATCACATATCTGTTAACTTCCCTAATATGTGCAGAAATATTCCTGCTCATTTACATGCCAGACAAAAATTACACTTTTATTTAATCTTCATGAGTTTGTCACATTTAAAAAAAAAAAAAAAGCACACCACCTTTCATGGGATACATAACAGAGGGGACAACAACTGCTTTCTGGCTTCCACAGGAGCAGAAGCACAAAAGTTCTGCCCCCCTTGCCAATGTTTTACAACAGAGTGTTGGACAAATTACTGGAAAGCATCTTGGTACCTCGCTGATCCCTGGTGTTGAAGATAAGCTGGAAGACACCAAGTGAGACTCCAGAGATGTATGTCTGCAGTGTGCTTATTTCTCTACCATACAGATGCAGCAAATGTTTGTGTTCCTTTCTCTGCCCTTCCCAATTAGGGTTTTATATCTTTCTAATGAGTAAAATTAGCTTTCTTTGCTTTGAGTTTAACTTCAAAGTTTTCTCTCTTTTTTTTAATCTTTGTCTGTGACAAGTAATTACTATATATGGCAGAGCTGGTGCATGTTTTTCTATCAAAATATTTATTTTGATAAAAAAACAAGGAAAGTGTGGGTGGCAGAAAAAATGCATTTTCTGCCCAACTCTAATTATATATGTATATACACACATGTGGAGAGTAAATGCACTGTTTTGCATACTTTGTTTTTGCCTACCCATCCATGGTAATTAAGCCCATGTGTATTATATTTATTCCCTTGAGTTCAACCCTCCCTTTTGACAAATCAAATGATTAAACATATACTTTACTTCTAACCAGACTCTATGCAATGCTAAACTGCTGCCACTGCCTTGCAAGAGCTCTGCTCTCTGCTGTAAACACACTGCTTGCTTAGAAACAGCCAAATGTCTCCTCCCCCCTCCCTTCAGCTTTGGTGGGCAGCAGCTCCATCACCCTTTGCTCCACACCAAAACTTCCCTGATGGACACCTGTCACATGGCATTTCAGAGTAAGGGAGGAATCCCCAACTCCACCTGGAGGAAAATGAGAAGTAATGGTCACAAACGTAGCAAAATCACAGCACAGAAGGAGCTGTTGGCATTGGAAAGGCCTCACCCTCCCAGAGAGGCATCTCTGCAGATGACTCAGAGCTCCTGCCAGAGAAGTGCAGTGGAAGAATAACAGGACTTCCTGCTCATGCCTCAGTATGTTTTGCTGATTTCAGTTTCTAGAAGATTGGTTACTAATTCCTTAACTTTTTGAAAAAGAGGATCCATCTCTCAAGCAGCCATTTGACTGCTCAGGCAATGAGAGCACTTGGATCCCCAATCAGTAGTGCTTTGGGAAGTGTCTGCAAATTAACTGTGCAAGCACTTCATGTTTGGAAACAGGCTTTTCAAGAGAACTCACTGATTCTGGAAATAAAAGAGCCTCAATAGCAAATTAAATACTGCTTCAAGGTGAACCAACATGGTCCACTGGGATGAGGTTCATGGGCAGGTGCTGGAGCCACCAGTGTGAGCAACCAACCAACCCAAACGCCAGCAGGAGTGTGATGATGCAACTCTTGCCCACCAAACAAAACCAGGACATGTTTGCTCCCATCACAGATAACCCCAGCTAACACTAAAACAAAGCCTTGAATGTCTTCAAAATTCTCTATGAAGACAGCAGTGGTTATAACAAAGTAACTAAAGCTCTGTATGTTCTTCCTGTGTGAGAAGACAGTTCACATACTCTGAACACTGTACACTGGCAGACTATTTTGTTAGCCAAAGAATCAAAACATAGCTCCAGGCTTCACTCCTGGAAGATCTTTCCTTCCAAGAACAGAATAAATGAGGAGGGTGGGGGAGTTGGATAGAGCAGGCACTTTAAGCCTTCAAGTTCCCTGCACTCCCTACTTTTATTGGGAATAAAAGCGGCCACATTTTCCTTTTTGTACTTCCTCTCATCTCCACACAGGGTCAAGGCCTGCAGACCCTTTATACTCCCTCCTGACATGTCAAACATTGGCAGCCCACTGCCCAAGTGATCCAGGAGAGCAGAGCAGCAGAGCTGCACCCACAGCAGTCCAAGCCAAGCAGAGCTGGTGGGTCTGCACCCCCTCAGGGTCCCAGAGTGGGCCTGGCAGAGGTACTACATGGGATCCATTCCCAAACCCCACACACTTCAGAAGAGGACATGGTTTAGGTTTGGGGAAGATTACAGTTCTCTTCAAGGATATATAAATGCCAGAGGAAAGCCAATGCAATGCAGAAAACTAAAAAATCACAGGTGTTTTTAAAGCAGTAACACAGGAATTTAAAAGTCCATAGTCTCAAATAATTTCCTTATAACAGTCTGCTGGAAATCAACATGTTTCAAATCCTTTACTAAGAGTTTTCTGGTTAGTTTCTAATACAGATTAGAATGTATTACTATAAAATGCCACCAACAACAGTTTTGAAACTCAATATCCATAAATTTATATATATGCATCTATAAGATAGAATAAGTTTGCCTCCTTGAAGTGAAACACACAGGTGTGACACACCAAAAGGATTTGCCTTTATTTACCAGCCACATCCCATTTGCAGCAGTGGCCCTGATTCCACTTTACGTGAGATATGTTGTCCCTTTGTTTGCTGCTGACAAGCGTAAAGAGCCACTTTCGCTGTAGATAATAATGGTTAATTTATCACACAGAGCAGTGCTGACCTCTGTGCGTCCCTGGCCCTCCATCACCTTCACACCTGCTCAAGCTAATTGTTAGAGCCAAGTGTAAATGAAAATCAACTGGGCTAATAATGAATGGAGGCCATTACTCGCAACAGCACATTGCTTTACAAAGGTTTATCAAGCGCCCATAGAGCCAGCCCCGAGTCACAGCTCCCCGTGCTGTAAATGAGAGCAGGGCAAATTCTTCAAGCCCGGAAAGAAAATCAGACAGGAAGGCAAAACACCCACGTTTGCCCCTGGTTTTACAGGCCCTTTGCACAGCAAATGATGCACTGGCATCAGAAAACACCATCCCTGTTCATAAAGCAACAGCAGTGTTTTTAAAATTCTGGAACAGGGGAAAGAATTTCCTGTTTACTCAGTTAACATGATATTGGTCTAAGATTCGTGGGTACCTGTATGGTAAGTAAGGAACAGGCAAACACAGGGGAAAATCCAGCCCTCAAGTCCCTCAGAAATCCCACCAGACTTTCCCTGCACAGAGCACAAGCCAACCTGCCACATCAGAAACCAAAACCTCAAGCAACATTACCCACAGAACTACAAATAACTCACTATTTTGTAGCAAATCCTACATTTTCATACATTTATCTTCAAAAAATAAGGACCAAACAAAAAAGCATCATGAATATTCTTACAAATAAAAAGTAATTGTAAAATTTGGGGTGGGTGGGAGGGTGTCTATCGCTTCAAAACTGCAAATACAGAGGATATAAAGATGTAAGAGCTACTAAATTCTCTAAGATTTCACCTCCATAATTGTTTCCTCATACAAAAAGAATTGCGAGGCCATCAGTGCATTTTACGTGTCTCCTCCAACCCCCCAAGAGGAAAAAGACAACAGTTACATTCAGAATTATGCAACAGATAAACAAACAGCTTGGTAAAGATTAAAATAAAAATGCAAACCAAATAAAGTTTCACTTGCAGCTTCTCTTCCACATTCAGATTATTTTTTAAGCAAACACTCAGGACCTGCTGACAGTGAACAGTGTATAAACAAGCTTGAGACACACCTGAGCTGGGTCCTGCTGCCTTCAGTGGTTACTGGTAGAAAAGCAAACACCTGAGGTGATTATCCCTTATAAAAAGTGATAACAGACTGCTGCTACCCAGGCTACTCACAGTATTCTCCATCAATTGCTCTTAGATACCCTATTCCTTTCCCACACTTACTGACTGTAGTACCTAACACATTTTCTATAATTCAGATTAAACTCAGTGTTCTTTGCTCAGTTTTGGCTGACAATTGAAAAAAAAAAGCTATAATAGTGTTGAAGAAAGAAAAAATATTCTGCAGAAAGTTGCCAACAAACTTTATCCCAAGTCAGCATCATCCCCATCATCCCTGTGACCAGCACTATGGACTTTCCCCGTATGTAAAAAATACTGAATCAGGATGCAATGCAAAGTCACTCCTGGACAAGGAAAATACACACAGATTCTTTTCCAATATGTAGATCTCAAAACACGTTCCAGAGTAAGAACAGAACTTTATAAAGAGCATTTAAGCAGCTGCCTCATGACAGACTTGACTGTCCTGGTTAAATTCTGAGCCTATTCAGAGTTAAATCCACAGACTCCACCAAGTCTATGAGCCACATGCTTCGAAATGAACTTCAGTTCATCACCATTTTCTGTGTAATTGTCACACTGTCTGATTGATGACACTTGGTTGGGGGTGGTGTACTTTTCCCCCCATCCCCTCCCACTCCCCAAGATCCATATATTGCTGTCTAAAAGATTATTCTAATTCAGAAAGTGCTCCAGGTCATCCCCACATCTCCTCTCGCCTCCTCCCCAGCTCAGTTGGAAGGCACAGTCACTTCTCAGCATCCTTTCCCTCCTCTGCTCATGCTCTGGCAGCGATGCTGAGCATGGAGGAGAACTCCAAGTTCATCTGGGGAGGAAGTTTTTCAGACATTTTTCCAGGAAGACACCCAGGCCAGGTGAGGATCTGTGACTTAGGCACAAAAACTCCTCTGCACAAATGTCCAGGGCACCTCAAATACCAGGGTAAGAGTTCCAGCTGTCCATGACTTATGAAAACAAAATACTTGTGCCACAGTGAAGGAATCTGATAAAGCAAGTGCTGTGCTCATACAGCAAACATTTTGTATTATATTCCAAGAGCAAGATCGTTCTGAATATATAATCTGATTGTATTTTTAACTTTTATACCCATTAAAACTTCAAAGTATTTTATGAATAGAAAATTTATGCTTCATGTCCCATGAAGCTGTGCTAACCCTTTGGAGAACTAATCATCCCACTAAACAGAATTTTCCCTCTCAGTAATATTTAATACAGCAGAGAGCTTGATTGTGGGAGCAAAAATACATTTTAGTTTCCTAAAAGGAAAAATACTCAAAAAGTCCAGGCTTGAGCAACTGTTTTCCTACACAATCAAATTAAAAAAGCTTAGAGCAGGGTTCTGTTGAAATAGCATTGCATATTTTCATATTATTGAAAAAATGTATATTTTGAAGAGGGATGCAAACCAATCATTTAGATTATGTATCTCAGAGAGAGCATGGGATCCATTAATGGTCAGGGTGTCCAGCAAACCCAGCTCAGGAAGGCAGCCAAAACCAGTGGGTGCAATCAGGGCAATCAGGATGCTCTTACCCATCCATCAGGCACACAATATTTAAGAAAGTTTACAGGCAGCAACATTAAGTAGTGTTCCCAGCCCTTACAATTCATACAATGAACTCAGCCTTCAACAGACAGAATAATTATGCTAATAGAAGAAAAACTTTCCCCAAAAAGGCAGCCAAATCTAAGAGACCTGTCAATGCCAGTGTCATCAGTGGAGTGATAACTAGTAAAGAGCAGATATCAAAGGCTGTCTTTTTCTTCCCCTCCATGCTCTGTTCTGTTTGAGCCCATGGTGGTCACAGCTCCTTTAACAATATTTATAATGAAGGAACAACGTTGGAGATGTCAACCCTGATTATTCATAAAGGCTCCTCCTGCCCAGCTCTCCCCTTAGGCTAACTGTAAAAGTACCTGATTCCCAATTCTCAAACACAAAAGCGCACAGAGCTTGAAAGCTGAGCTGACTAATAAAGTTTGCATATCCCTAAGAACAAGAGCACACAATGAAGAAGAAAAGGAATGGCAAGATTAAACAAAAACAGTAAGCTTGGATGGGAAATAATAAAAATTTAAAGAGGCAAGAAGTTGGATACCCCTCACCCCCTCCATACTCCTATTCATTTACATTTCAGCATGTCCTAGGAAGCATCTGTCTTATCTCCTGACTGCTGCATCAAGGTATAATATACACCACAAAACTTAAATCACATTTTGGACTGGAATGAAGAGAGGTTGTGAGCAATACAACTTCTAGGTCATTGAACTTCAACTCAGGAGGAATCCAGAACAAGGGAAAAGACTGACCCAGCAAACAACTCTGGCTTATTGTTTCACTTTGGGCTTTTAATGGTATTTAAAACACATGTAAATATGGGAAATGCCTCCAAACAAAGAGCAAACTGGGCTTACCATAGTACCATGAGCTGGATTTGCCTGCTGTAGAGCTTGGATGCATCACTTGTCAAACAACAGCTTGGGGCTAGAATGTCAGAGACATTTCTCACTCACACATGGGACTAACAGAAAGCAAGGTCTTTGTCCCTCTGCTGTGCCTTGCTCACAGTAGGACTGACTGCTGGAAGGGTGGGGGTCACCTGCCCAGGACAGGCAGGTGGGCAGGAAGGGAAATGAGAGCAAGGAGCCCATTCCAGCCCAAGCAGCCAGCTGGCTGCAGGAAGGTGAGCCTCTGCACTGGTGCTTCCCTGAGGCTGACTAACACCACAGCAGGGGCTCACGTTCTCAGGGGCCTGTCTGGTCAGCAGATACAGGAATCTCATAGGCTACCCCCTCCTGAGAAGCATGAAGATGTTGGACGTGATAAAATTCTGTATGTCAAGAAGGCTACAGGAGCACCTGAGGCAGGAATCACAAACTACTGAATCATCCAGGAGAGAAGACTCTGGAATGAGCTTTCTGAAGGGGAGGAACTGACATGAGATCATGTCTGCAGAGTTCCCTTGGTGGTTCCAGGGTTCAGAAGTCACAAGCTGCCCACATGGGAACTGCTGACAGGCTCACCTGACTCACAGAGCCACAAGGAGCAACATCTGGCACAATGTGACCCTTCAAAGGGAGTCTGGTGGGTACACATGTCTTATCTCTATCTGCAACTGATAGCACAGTGTGCCTTTCATTAGAAATGGCTGTCACCTTATTTCATAGACTGGTACAGAAATGGATGATGGGAACCAACTATATTAGCAGCATAACACTCCCAAAATCCTTCAGAACTGTATTTAAAGTGTGAACAAAATGGAAACAACAAAGCAGAAGGAAAGACATATTAAGCAGTGACATTTCAAAACAACTGTTACAGTGCAAATCCACTACTAGTGACTTTTCTTTTTTCAACATCACACATGCCCCAGACAACCCTTCAAAAAGCAGTGACATGGTTAGTTCAGCACCCAAGGTAACCAAAACACCACACAAAAGGTGACTGGGAAACACTTAGCCCTTGTATTTCCTCCAGAGCATTTAATTCCAGCTGCCCCACCCAGCACAGGCTGCACTTAGAGATGGTTCTAAGGCACAGCATCCCCATGCAGGGCAGAGCTCTGGTACCAACAACCCACTCACAGGCACAGCATCATCCCTGTGCAGGGCAGGGCTCTGGTACCAACAACCCACTCACAGGCACAGCATCATCCCCATGCAGGGCAGAGCTTGTAGTACCAACAACCCACTCACAGGCACAGCATCATCCCCGTGCAGGGCAGGGCTCTGGTACCAACAACCCACTCACACCCTGCCAGAGAACCCTCTGAGCTTTACCAACAGAAGAGATGTCAGTGACATAGGGAATTAAAACTTGACAGGATCAAGACAGACAGAAAAGAACATTTTTGATTAAGAAATTCCTATTATCCAGGACAACTTTTGTAGACTGGAATAGCCTTTCTGGAACAACTGGAATAGTCCTTCTTAACAGCAGCAACCAAGGGCTTGCTCTCTTAGTGCAACTGAAGATATTTTCCTTTTTTATGAAAGACTCTTCTATGCTATGAAAGGAAATAGGCCAGGCCTGTCTGAATTGATTTTGCCAACACCCACAACCACCCTTAAGCATCTTTTGTTGGAAGAAGAAAAAAACAGGTAAAATTTCAGACTACCACAGCCCAGACTAAGTTTTCTGTCACCCTTATAGGTCAAGTTATGCCACCTCAGATGATGGGAAAGTCCAGCAGCTTTGCCTTTACACCAGCATTGTGCTGCTGTGATTTACTGCAAACCCCACAAGGAGGAGGATGCTGTGGATGGTTTACCCACAGAGGACATATTCTCTATGGGATATGTAAGGCAGAATTGCAAAAGGTCAAACAGAACCTTCCTCCAAAACCTGTTCACTTAATTCACTGTTTGCAAATGTGTCAGGAAAAACTGCCCTCTCTCTAATGCATTGGGAAGGTTTGTGCCTCTGAAACTTTATAGCTACATAATTTCAGCCTTTCAAACTCTCTCTGTTGACTCCTCTACATACAGGGGAAGACTAAAAAAAGCATTTTATTTTCAATGAGATACTTTTTCTATCACATCTGTGCTAACCTGATCCAAACAAGAACAAGTTAAGCATTCACAAGCCCACAGAGCTTAGAAATTGTTGAAGCACCTCAAAGATACATCTTCCACATGACGATATTTCTGCTCAAGGATCAAAATGATCCATTAAAAAAAGACCCAGCTGTATCTTCCCAACAGTTATCCTTGAGTGACAAGGGTCTGCCCCAGCTGGTTCCTACAGGAGTTCTGGACCTCTGTCTGGCTACATGAACAGCTGTGTCACTGCTCAGGTGTTTGCAGTGCCACTGTCCTCCAGAAGAGTTCCCCCTGCTGAATTTTATTCATGCACCTTTGTCAGCTGGGAACATAACAGAGCACACGTATCTTGACTGTCACCTCCATGACCTCAGTGGAATTTTGGGAGGAATGTGTTTAGCCCAGCATTCACAATACATATCTCACATCTCCAGCAAGAGGGCAGTGCTTGGAGTGATGAGGGAGATGAGGAACAGTACCTCACTAGCCATAAGGCCATGGCCTTTTTACTAATTAACATGATTTCAAAAATAATTGGCCTTCTTGACTGTGCCACAGTGCATCAAATGAAGTTGAGGGCTAAGAAAGCAGCACAATAAACTCGTTACTGTTTACTCATTCCCTGCCAAATTGTTAAAAGAGGTCATTGAAAAGGCCAAGAATGATACTACACTACATGAGAGCTTTAATCTGAACATATAAAAATGGGCAGCACCTAATTATGAAACCAGAATTAATACAGAAGAAGAAGATCAGCACAGTACAGAGAGAGGAGTAATTAACCAAAATAGTCATATATCTTGGAACAAGTCAGCCTTGTCTCTCCAGCCACTGTGGTGTGTTATACATAGATTTTATAGCCCAGCTCACCAGCCATTCCCCACCCTGATACCTGGAGCCATCCACTGTTTGAAGCCTCTGCAACTTGGGCAGGAATAAGAAGGCTAAACCCCCCCTGTTTTCACGTGCTGGGGCACTGCTGTAGTGCAGTACAAACTCTCAGCTCAGCTCTCCTCACTCCAGTATTGAGGCTCCCTCCACAGCTCACAGCACCCTTGATGAAATCTCAGTCATGAGCTTTGAGTTTACAAATGAGCTTTGTAAAAGACTTCAGGTAGATGTAAACACCTCATACTTGCCCAAGTTTTTAAATGCTAAGAAATAATAAAACTTTAGAAAAAGTAGTTGCCTGAAAGCGATTCCTTACCCTGAGTTATTTTTCCCAAGAAAACTCCACAAGCCAAACTTTCAGTCATGAAACAAACTTAAAAATCTCTTACTGACTCACAACTTTCCACCCCTTCCTGCCGGGAGTGTCCTTAATAAGGCACCACCCAGTGAAGGCAGGAACCACCCCTGGTGAGCAGGACCCAGCTGCTTTCCCAGGTGGTTTATATTTGATCTGATAGCCATTGCTACTGAATGCTTTTGCAGTGTGAGATTCACACCCAGCCCAGCTGCCTGGCCCCCACTCTGACTGGAAGACAGAGATAATGCTGATGTGCTCCAAAAGAGTTTGCAGCTCA
>JAWWLZ010000019.1:16302747-16318069 GCA_035041345.1 Poliocrania exsul
CAGCCCAGCTGCCTGGCCCCCACTCTGACTGGAAGACAGAGATAATGCTGATGTGCTCCAAAAGAGTTTGCAGCTCATTAAAGGCACCATTTCTAGCAGGAAACAAATGTAAGGTAACACTATTAAAATGGCTTTGTGCTGAAATATTCCTATAAACAAATCTTGCTCAATCTCTTCCTTGATACATATCCTTCTCTGTAACAAACTATGCCTTACAGAAACAGGGAGTGGGGATGGAAGGAAGAGTCACATAGGCAGACACCCTCACACCACCACCACCTGAAAAACCCCTTACCCTGACCCCTCCTGAGCTCCCCGTCCCAGCTGTCAGGAGTCACCACCTGCCTACAGCAAAGCAGTGGCACGTTTGTAAGGCTGCCCATTAACCATCACATTGGAGCTTCTCATCCTACCAGCAAAGTTGCACTTTGCATCTCCCTTCCTAGAACATTTAATCAAACTCCAAGTAGCAGCCAAGTACAGAGCAAGAAACTCAGGGCAAGCTTCAGTGGGGAAATGAAGTAGGCTTTTTAAAATCATTAATCTCCTGGCCAGTCACTGTTGGTAAACTTGGCTTTATACCATCTGCAGCAAAACATGCAGACATATGTGACTGGAGAAGTCAGTTCTCCATTTCCTAAACCACACATTCAATTTAGATTTAATAAGACAGTAATTGCACATTAAGTACTCATTGATTACCTAAAATATATTTATTAAGAAATAACAGCTCTGTAACGCATCTCTTAGATACTCACATATCTATTACAAAGCTGTTAAACAGCAATAAATGTTTATCTAAAAAATTAGCATTTGGCTAACATAAAGTACACATCCTATTAAATCCAAGTGAACACATGGTGAAGACAATTAAAGCCCTGTCTGTGGCCTCCATTCTTTTGAGCAATGCTGCTCTCCCTGTGGCTGAAGTCACAGCACCAAACCTTTGAGTAGCAACGTTTTTCTTGGAAAAGATGCAAGAATTTTTCAAGAGGAAATTTCTAGCCCTTCAAGAAATGCTTCTTAGAGACCCATTTGCTTGGTGAGAGAATATCACCCTTCACAGCTCTGACTGTGGGGCACAGGGAAAGACCCTTCCTACCATACTCCATCCCTCAGTGCAGACAGGCTCCCAGGCAACTGGTTTTCAAAGGATCTCAGCATGGTAACTCTGGATGGAAAAGGAATTTGAGCATTCCATCCTTATTCATGCATTGATAAGGAAGGTACCTGGCTCTGCTGAAAAGGTGTAACCCAACAAGATAAGCACAAAGGAGGGAACAGTCAATGAAGTGAAGAGCATTGTGGTCCCCAGGATGAATCTCACGGAAATGAAAATAACTCTCCAGCCATATCTGACCTGGATCAAAGCCAACAGAATTCTGCCAAAAGGCTGTCAGGAGGTTGGTGAAAGATGCCACAAGTGCCAAGAATGAGTCTGCAAATGGAGTGTGTGAGCTGGAGAGAAAAGGTCTGCACACAGACGTGGAATACTGAACTAACACACACAAAATGGAAAGTTCACTCTGAACATTTTCTTTAAGCCCAGAGAATTGCTTTTGAGATACAAAAGAACTACTGGAATGAAATGAGGTACGTTCTGTCCAGTGGGCACTCCCTGGAATCACATCTGAAGCATCTATGTAGGGCAGCATAATGAAACTTTATTTCTGCTGCTCACAATTCATCAATTTTCTGGCTAAGTCCAAAACTCCTACAGACTCACCGGCCTCCTGCTGCAGCAATTAACTCACTTTTCCTACTAAGTTATTAATTAATTTTAAAAAGCCCTTGTTATCGAGCAATGCATATACATCATTAACATCAGAGAACCCTTTTATTGCATTACTGTTTATTGAAACACAAACTCAGAAAAAGGAAATCGGAAAGAATGAAGGTTATAAAGCAAAAAACCCAGAGATGGGTCTGGAACATGGGCATACTCAGCCATGGAAATTCTGTTTGAAGCTTCCCTGTCTGTTTTATTATGGATTCCATAGGCAGCTTCTAATTTAGTGCAGCTGTTAACACTCCTGCTACATCAAAAATTCCCTCTGCTGAACTTTTGTAGAGGTTTTTGTGCTAGACAAGAACCAGTCCTTTCCAATTTCACAGGTTCCTAATTACGGTATTGCAGTTCTCATTTGTACTGTAAACCTGAGCAGATTCAAAAAGAAAAAAAATTAAAAAGTAGTAATTTACTGTTGTAGTTTTGATGTAAATTCTCTCCCTGCCACTAACTCCCCATGCCATTAGTTAACGAAAGAAGTAGTTAATTGCTACCAATTCCTTCTTGATCGTTTTGAGTGGGGCAGACTGGGGGAAGGTGTGGCAAGGAACGGGTTTGCACTGTCTTACTGGTGGGACACCACACAGCTCTGGGGGGAGGTTGGAGCTGTGTGTGCTGGCTGTTGGAAAGAAACCTTTTCTCCTGCTCCTCGCTGCTCCTGTGGAGGAAGTTGGGTTTTTTCCTTGCCACTGCTGTCTCTCCTGGTTTCAGCACTGGCCTCACCATCGCCTGCAGTGTCACAGCAGCCCACCTCACCGCGGCTGAGACCCGAGAGAGAGGAGTCACAGCTGCCTTTTGGGACACACTGTGGTTCTCCACTCCCAGCTTTTCTTCTTAGTTTGGGACAAAGGACACAGAGAGAGAGAGCCAGAATTCATCTGAGTGCTGATCGCTCGTCTGCCTGGCTGGGAACAGACTGAGAACTCACCCTGCAGCCAGCCCAGGCGTGACACTGACACTGTCCATAAATAGAACTGTTCTCCAGGAGGAACCTCCCATTTGGGGGTTGTTCTCTTTTGGTTTTTTTTGCTTGTGGTGCTGGGGGAGTAGTTTGCTCTGTTTACAGTTATATCTATATCTACATATATATGTGTATATATAGTAGTTAAGAACAGTTATCCTTCTTAAATCCATTTTCTAATTAAAGTTCCTTTTCTTAAACCTAATAAAGAGTGACGTGATTATTGTGGAGGAATCCTCTCCTCTGCTTTTTGCTCAACATTTTGGTTTTTTTCCTCAAACCAAGACATTTACACCTGTTGGTAGCACTGTTTTTAGGGGTGCTGCATTCCCCTGGTGCTACACAAAAGGTGTGCAGGAGCTGCCAGTACCCAGCTCAGCAAACCAGGTCTGGGTGCTTTGCTGTGCAATGAGTGTTATGGCACCTTCTGTGCCAACCCCCTGTAAGAGCTTTGATCTCCAATTGCTGTTCAAAGAGCTGATCCTCATTTCTGTTAACTACGCACTGTAAGAAAATTAAGATAAACAAATTCCTCAATTAGCAACAAATGAAGGGTAAAAACCTACAAGAAGGATTAACCCACTAATTGAACATTTAAAGCTTTAAATAGCTAACTCTAAATGACTAACAAAGAGGCTGTCATTGTTAAAACACGTCTGATAAACAAGGCAGATTTATTTTTCTTCTGTTTACAGTAATCACCTTCCTTTCCAACGACATCAGCAGAAGTATTTTCCTTTTCTCTAGCACATTGAGTTTATTGTAGGCATCACAATTCAGACCTCTTTCCAGTAGAAGTGGTTTAGGGCCCCTCTGAAGCATTTCTTCTGCAAAGTGACATGTTGTGACAAATCCAGTGATAACGGGGAAATGAGGGAAATCTGACAGAAATATTTTACTCCTCATTTCCACTAATGAGAATAAAAACAATGAGAGACACCTATCAAAAAAATTGCAGTAAGCAATTTATTTGGTTGAAGCACAGGCAGTGTTTTTTCTTTCCTTACTCCTCTTTCTCTTACTTTGCTTAGAGCAGGCTTTTCATTTTTTTCTTCATTTTGCTTTATATTGTCAACCAAGAACAGAGTTCCTGAGGAGACAAACAGGGGGTAAAGAAGACAAATCTGTCTCCTTTGTGTGAGAGCTGTAGGCCAGAGTTATCAACTCCTCTGCTTTTCAAGACAGATTTGCATATCCAAGGCCACCCGAGGCAGAGAAGGCATTTGGAGTCTGATTTTTTTTCCCACAAGAACACATCAGGGAGCTAAGCAAAATAAGGAAACTCCGAAAAAGATACAAGTAACTACTAAAAAAAAAAAAAAAAACAACGCAACCAAACCACCACAAAACTTTGTGGAGGGAAAAAAACACCATTCAGGAATTTCTTTCTTGAAAAAAAAAGACAGTTTAGACATGATCTCCAAATATAATTTTTAAAGAAACTTCACAGACAGCAACTTGGCACACAACAGGTTAGTGACCCCCCCAACAGCCTTGGAGCAAGGGCACAGACACATTGTACACCAGTTCTACCATTAATATTTGGTTATGCTGGAGAAATGCCACTGGGAGGGGATGAGACTGCAGGGCAGCCGATCCTTAATCACGGTGCTTGTCTTCCTGCAGATGTCACACTGGAATTAACAGCCCACAGAATATCAAGGCAGAAATTACTTTTAGAAATGTCCTCAATTAATGCAAGTATATTTAAGTTAAAGTTAACTTTATGTGTATCACATACCTTTTGAGAGTATGTATGTGTTATACATGGTGCTATGGAGACAGCGTATACATTCAGAACTCTTTATTAACAAGAGCTGCCAGCTAATTAGCTGCTAATCTATTCTGCTGCCATGTTACCCATTGTCACACTTGCTCTAGTCCAATACAGAGCTACTTTTGGACTTCATGTTGCTGTACTTCCTCACAAAATTGATTTTTAATGCAAAAAGCTGTCACCTGTAATGGCATAGGAGTACTCTGGCAAATCAAGGTGCATTAAACCTGAATAAGGACAGCAGAATTTCATTCCACAATACACAGCCCAAAGACTCACAGGTCCCAATTCTCATCTATTACTCACACTGAGCAGCCTTTAAAAAAGTCATTTTGACTTCAGCAGAAGAAGATGTGAGCCATAATTGGTTCTTGATCTAAGGAATATTATAAACAACTGCCTTGGCTAGACCTGAAACTCCACTCCACTGCCCAAAGACAAACAGCAAATGCCTCATCATGTGCCATGAGACAGGATGCTACAGAGCAGTACTTAGCAAAAAGGGATACACAAAGTTTGTTTCAGCAATTTCAAATCAATGTTTGAGTCTCAAGCTTTTCATCTGGGATCTGCTTGGCTTAAAAAGAATGGTTGTGGATGTAACATTCTCATGAGCATTCATCAGTAACATGAGAAATTAAACACTTCCAGAAACCATGAGACCTGGTCATGTCTGCATTTTACATTTGAGAATTCTTCTTGCATTCATTATTTATTAATTTATTTATGCACCTTTTCCAGAACACGTAGACAATAAGGATAGAGATGCTTTTAGTTCCAGTCTTCTGGTTCCACCTGGTTTTTCAGAGGGCATGCAAGCCATTTTCCTTGTGCTTTCTCTGGACACAATTATTTCTCTGGCATAAGTAGATATAAATGATGCACACAGAGAATATGAAGCAAATATGCCCATCTCTCACCCCTTCAAGAACTACCCCAAAGCAAAAGTATCACACGAAGTGGTCTCTGCATTTGATACACTGGATTTCACTTTAGTTTGTCACTTCACACCCATTGTCATTTCTGCAACATCCTAACAGAACATGAGCTCTATTTAAATATATAAACTTTGCTCATAGGTGGTGATCCCAGATTTTCAAAGTAGATTTTACCCTTAACAACAACAAAAAGATTGAAATTAAAGGGCACAGTATAACTGCAACAAATTTGGATTAAATTATCAAATATGAAACCCGAGGTTATTGTGGTGAAAAACAGAATCTGCTGAGGAACAAGACATGAGCTGCAATTCAAAGCTTAGAACAGTAGAGTCATGTGAGTCAAACACCAAAACAGTTTGATTTTTTGGTTTGGAGTTTTAGGGTATGTGGTTTTCTTAAATAAATAATTTTGTTTCTTTTTATCTGCATTTTGGATTATGGGGTTTTATAGAGCAGTAGGACACATTTTTCAAGTATTTCTCCATAACAGGAATTCTTAAGGAGTGTATTAAAAATATCTCCCACACAAACCCAAACAAACCCCCCCCAGCCTCTCAGAATCCCTCCTGCACATGGTAGGAGTTGAAGAAAAAAGAGTAAACCTCTACCAAATAGTCAGAGAACCCATGAAACAGAACTCATTGATATTCCCAGCCTGGCACTTGATCTCTTTGCTTTCTTATATGCCAAGGAATGTCAGCACTGGCACAAATAGCAGTGTGAGATGAGTTTTGTTGGGTGGTACCTCAGCTGGGAGTGGTAAAGCAGCAGAGCTGCCTCCTCTGACCTCTCCAACAGCCTCTTGGCACAAAGAATTAAAGGCTGGCAGATGTACACACACAAGAGGATGAGAAACCACAGCAGAGCAGAGCAGAAACTCCAACCAGCTCCATCTTTGCCTCACCTATTTGTCCAACAGCACATTCCTCCCCAGAAAGGCCTTTCTCACAGGCACATCAACATTGATGGAGCACTCAAATGAGCCTGTTCTCTGGGAGAAGCTCCACAGAACTGCTGTGACTGAAGGGACATTCCTCCCTGGGTGCCCACACTGCACTCCCCATGACAGCAGTGGCTGGAAGTGAAGAACGTGCCCTGTAGCTCCTGTAACTTATTGGAGGGCAAGGTAGAAATGAAAATCTGACAGCACTGCTCTGCAATCCTACTGTGCATTCAAGAGCAGCAAAAGTAAAATTCATAGAATTATCATAACTAGTTTTTAAAACTATGAAATTACTTAAAAGTGAGGAAAGGTCTAAGTTTTGCTCCTACTCCATCTATTTCATAAGCATTATGACTTTCCAGATATTAAAAGACTCATTTTAAATGGCAAAAAAATAAAAATTCAGCAGTGAATCTTTGAAAAGAATACACAAGTCTCATGTTAGGCTGTTCTGCAGGAAAAAGGTAAGCAAAGAGCACAGACGTATTAAACACTTGCTCCACAAATAACTTAGGATTCTTTTAGGATAAGGAAAACATCACAGTGCCAGATGGTAAAATTGTGCAACTGCCACAGGCCTCAGAATCACAATGTCACAGAACAGACAATATTTAAGGTCAGTTTGACTCAGCTGCAAGTAACTTTGCTCTCACTATAAATTAAAACAAACCTGTTTATAGGAGTAAGGAGATCTCACTGATTTTGTTTCCATTTACTATGGTTAACTTGCAGAACAGCTGATTCTGTAGACCAGATTTTATCAGTGTTCTGCCTCCTTTTCATAAAATCTGAGCTAGAGAAGCAGCTGGAGGAGAATGCAGGTCCTGAGGACTGTGTGTGCCAATACCTGCCCTGCTTTGCTGGGGGTTCACTGCTGGGGCTTTTCCACCAGCCCTTCAAGGACTGGAACAGCAGGTATTTCACCCTTGCTGGTCAGAGGTAACCTGCATGGTTAGTGCAGTTGGGAGTTCAGAACCTCCAGGAGAATTTGCAACATCAACTGTAGAGTTTGACTCCCCTTTGAAAATGAGACTGCCAAGGCCATTGCAGTCAGATATGTCATAGGGGAGACATTCAGGAATACTAATTCTTGTTTTCAGAGCCTATGAAACCAGAACTACAGTTTCTTAATCACTAAAGCTCCTTCTGAAAATGCTGCTGGAAAGCTGCACTCCCTGCCCTGTCCCCAGCAGAGCACACAAAACACAGGGCTCAGTCTCATGGGAACCCTCTGGGGCTCATGAGTGAGTTCTGTGCCCTGTGTTTTCAGTGCTGCATTGATTTATTCTGCCAGGATTGGTCAATTCTCCTCTACCTTTTAAATTCCAGTTCCTGAACTAAATACACCAAATACCATCCTTCTCAATGAAAGCAAGTCCAGGAGTTGGTTATGCTGTTACACCATAATGGACATTATTCAGCTCATGTAAATCAAGGTAGTCACACAGATTTGCACCCACCCTGGATTTGCTATGACAATGTGCTTGCTATAATACTCCTTTTTTTGTCAGGTAGTCTTAAAAACATTATCTCACCTGCAAGCAAGAATTTGGATAGAAAACTGACACTACAGTTCAATTCAGTCCAAAATTCAGTTCAAGAACTGGTGAAGTGAAGCATTTTCACTTCCATATGCTCCTTCAGCATATCAAAATGCAGGAACTGTATCAGGGTTTAATACAGTTTGAAAATATAATAAATAGTACTATTTTTGAGCTAGTGCAAATACACAGTCTCCCTATTTCTCCCCATCTCAAATAATTTTTATCAGCATTTGCTCAACAGCAGCTAAATGTAGAGTTGGGAGAGCTTGAGGAGAATTTGAAGATATATGTAAAATTAAAGTCATTCAGTTGTAATGTTACTTCAAATATTCAAATGTTCAAAGACAGTAACATAGCAGCAGAAAATTAACTTTTTTAAAATTCATGTCTTTTCTAAGCTCAAATGGATTAGCAGCAGATTTGAGGTAATTAATTATAATTACAAGTTTCCTAGGGAAACATGGTATAATAGATTCATTAACTGAAATGTTACATTTGTTCTGTGTTTGACTCTCAGATTATTTTAACACGGTACAACATTTGTTGAAAGTTTTTTGGGCCAGACACCTTTACTTATGCTGAACAGTTGCTCCCTCCATGAATAGCCCCAGCTGATTTCAAAGAAAACCCACTTGGGCCCTTAATGAGACATTTTCAGCCTATGAAGGTAAAATTCTTCCCTCCTCTGACAAATTCCGTGGTCTCTATTGAATGTAAGTCAGTGGGAGCTGTTCTCTGGGCAGGACCATTGAATTTGGCCTCACAGCTACTCCTGATACTCTCTGCACTCCTAACAAAAGATATCCCAAATATCACACTAAAGAGCACATGCTACTTAAGAGTGCCCAGTTTTGAAGTCATCTTAATAAAGGGCTCAATTATATTTTTAATTTTTCAGCCATGTTCTGTTTCATGCTATGGCTAAGCAGGAGTGGTTTACACCCCCATTTCATTACAAACACACAAATGAACTCCTTATGAACCGAATACCTGGAAAACTCACTGGTACTAATTCCAATACCTAGAGAATTCCAGGTAGCTGTTAATAAAGCTCCTCATTTAAACCATGGCACTCCCAGTCTGGACAATGCCAGACCACGACAGCTGCCTCTTGGTGCATGCAAAGATCCCCTCTTTGATCCCCTGGAATCACTGCCCTCAGTTTGAAAGTCAAGGCAAACCAATGATGCCTTTGTCAAAGTAGCTGCAAAAATGAGGGACTGGCTAATTAAAACAGGAAAGACTATTTATTTTATGGCCTTCTGTGCTCTGGGGAAGTTCTGACGCACAGAAGAGAAATTAAACAACCCTTCACTTTGTGTCTCTGCTTTGAGAGCTGTGCCCAGTCAGATTACAGCTAGGACAGGGATAGGTGCAGCAGGGATTTCTACCAATTAAGCTGCCACACTCTGGGGGGGTGGAGGTGTTTTGTGAGCCCTGAGTTATTTTTGCACATCTCGTGGGCCGCAGGGTCTCGCCACAAAAGGGCTGCATTAAGGGCAGTGTTAGAGGCTTTGCTCAGAGCTCTCGTGTGTTCCTGCAAGTCCAAACCTGTAAGAAGATTTCAGTGACAGAAATGAGAGTGCTTAGCTCTCTAATGCAATCAAAAGGATGATAGGTGTGCTTTCACTTACCCAACCTTTACATTTCTGCAATCAAGAAGGAAAAAAAGAGGTTACAAGGTTTAATTAACAACAGATAGAGCGGGATGATCCCAGATTTTGTTCCATTGCATACTTATTGTTTTCTCTTTCCACCTGGCATGCCAAGAAGCCACAGCTCATGGTCTGTTAATATCCACAGCTAAAACAGAGCTTTCACATTACCACCTTTTTTAATGAAAGGCGCAGTTTATGTCTGTTCTACATGGAATTAACTGTAATATTTGGGGTATTTCTATAATACAGTTCCTTCAGGAAACATGATTCAAGAAACAATGAACTAACTTTGAGACAGTATTTCACAGTATTATGAACACCCTACTTTGTAGACTGACAATTCAAAGTGATACACACAGAGGATTGTAGAAAGGTAGTTTTCCTTTGGTAGTTCTGTGAGTCCACCAGACCACAGCAAAGGTATCAATTTAAGTCTCCACAGACAGTGTGATATCTATTATACAAGTGTGGCACATATCTGGAATACTTCAGCTTATCTTAGGGGACTGGGATCATGAGGCAATCCATGTGCTACATCTTACTGTTCCCCTTGGATAGAGCAAAGACCTGTGCTTGGCATAGAAACATTTTTGCTTAAGTTTTAAGCATGTTTTGAAACTCAGATGCTTTAGAAAAAGGTAAATGTCATGCTACTGTAAAAGCACAATATTTGAAGTATGTGCTTACATGATTTTTTAGAATATGGTGTTACAGGCAAGGCTGGCATATGGTGTCAAAATGGGAAAGACAAATGAAAGAAAAAAGCAAAGCTGCTTTGATGCAAAGCTATACAAGATGAGAATGGACTCTACTGGAAGTCTAATGGAAGCAAAAATTTACTGAGGATCATGAGACAGATTCAGATTGTTGCCTTGATTTCAAATTTCTGTGTGTGAAGAAGGTATAGAAACAGAGCTATGAAAGAGGAAAAGAAAAAAAGAAAAAATAACAGAGAGAGCCACCTTGCCTGAAACCATCACTTCTTTTAATCACAACATACCATTTCAAAACACATGCAAGAATTTATGAATAAAACCTTGATTTTAACCATTAAGCCATTTAACCACTGGCACATTAGCCAGTCATAACTACCCCTTTTTAGAAAGGCATCCAAATAAGAAATAGAAAGAAAAACCAGAATTAAACAGAATGTATCTAAAATTTCCATTTTCCCACAAAATTTTCTACTTCTGATTTACCCTTTTTTTAATGCTAACTGAAATGTTGGAAAGTAATTTAGTCTTTGTGCTCAGCCTCAGAATGGTTTTCTGACAAAAATAAGGCAGGACTATTCATTAGCTGTTTTCACTTATTTCACACAGGTTATAGAAAAGTAGCCACACCTCATTTTGCTTTCCTAAGGCCAGAGGGGAACCTGCAAATCTGCTGGGATTCATGTTTGTCCTACTGCCTGGAGAAAAAACCTTCTTCACTCAGTCTCAGCACAAAGCTGTTTTATTAAGTTGATACAGAAAACTAGGCTTTCCTCCAGTTAAACAACAATAATTTGTTTTAGTTTGATAGGTCCTTCTAAATAATGGTGTCATCAGTAAACATCTGGCTTCTTCCTAGCAGATTAGGCCTCCAATGAGGAAAGTGTGTTTATAATTCTAATTTGAAACACAGCACATTAATATGCTGATTCTCATAATGTTTGCCTTAACCTGTTTGGAGAAATTATGACTACAAATATCTTGTACACAACACCTCTAAACTACCAGCTTGTACAAACAACACCAGAGCCTCTGCAGTCTCCTGCAGATGATTAGAACACTTCAGAGGCAATCATGATTAGCGCTTTGGCTTGGAGCCATATTTTACACATAAACAAAGCATCTGTTTCTGAGTTCCTGTCCCAGGCTAATAGCCCCACCTCCTCTATTACTAATAAGCTCATTCAAGAGAGCCAGATGGCCTATCTGCAACAGCCCCAGCTTCTTCCTGAGCTGAGCAAACCAGAGCCACGGAACCAGGGCTGGCTCCAAACCACATTTCCTTGGGCTCTGCAGCCAGGAAAACAACACGTAAACTGGCTCCACAAAAAAAAGAATACAAATGTTGGTCCCATCCATTATTTAGAACTGGTGTGAGGCCAACATCTGCCCCTCCAGAAGATCCTTTCCTGTAGGTGCAGTGGAGGAGGGTGAGGTGCAGCACACTTGTGCAGGAGGGTGAGTTGCAATGCACACTGTCACCATTCCTTGTGGGATGTTTTTGCAGCCTTTGCAAATCCCTGCCTGCAGCCAAGAGCACTGCTCAGCTGTCCTTGCTGCACACTGCATGTACTTGACAATTGGGTGGTTTTACATATTTAATAAAAGTGTCATATTTAATTAGTACAACTGAGCTCTGAGAAGGATCTTGTTCTCCGTAGCAGCAACCGAAGTGTTGAGAGCCAAACAGAGCAGCACTTGGCTGGGTCAGTTCTAAGATGTCTTTTTTATCCCTGTGACCCAAGTTCTCATTTAACCAGTTCAGTTTCTAAGCAGAGGAGAGTCAAGATGCTCCACCAGCTGCCTGGAAATCCATAGTTGGCCTGGCCAGGGAAGACTCATTATATTGTATTTCAAAGCAAACAGAGAGGTGACAGTCAGTGACAAGGAGAGGTGGCCATTTGGGTCACCTGCCCCATCAGACCACATGTATAAAGAGCTTCATTTCCTCCCCTTGCACTGTGATGCACAGAGTGGTTTGTTCCACTGTGCTCACAACTGAACTCGAGCAGAGTGTGTGTCTGCAGGAACTATCAAAGACAATCCCCTGCACCAGGAGCAAATGATCCTCACTGTAGGAGCAGCAGCAGGTCACATCACCCCTGCAGAAGCAAGGAAGTTTTGCAGAGAAAAAGTCCTTTCAGAGCAGCACGGCCACAGTGAGCTTTGCTTCTTGTGTGCTGCTATCCCGGAGCTACAGACCAAAAATCCTTTGCTGCTGTCTCACGGGGATAGCAGCAGAGTTGCAAAGATACAAACCTCCCCAAACGCAGCTCTCCTCCCCCTCCCCTTCCCATCAGAGACAGAAAGATGAACCACCCTGTGAGGGGAAAAAACCCTCATGGAAATGTGCTGAAACAATTGAGGCCTGTCACTCCTCTTCATTAAAGGCAGGTTCCACAGTAGTTATTGAAGCTCTCTGGGATCTCTTGGGATAAAAGCCAGAATAAAAATGTATAAAGTATTGTTCTTCATATCTTTTCCCCATACTGCCAGTCTGGTGAGCTGTGCACACAGGGCATTCCTTGATTTGAAAGGAAAGCCCAGAAGAAGTCACAATTCACTGCCCAGGTCAGGTGTGATCCTGACTCCTGAGTGTCCACACCGGCAGTTGAGAACTCAGCCTGACTTTCCTCCAGAGCATCAAGGATTTAGTGAGAAGTGCAAAGCCACCATTGTCCTGCCACTGCAAGGATTTCAGCTGTTTTCCCTTGAGGTGATTATTTCAGTGCAGGTAAGCAAGAGGATGAGACTTGAATATAAAAAATCTCTTTCTGCTTGTCTAGAAATGTAGGAATGCACTACCTTGTGCATACAGAAAGAATGGCACATTTGTTTCAGGGCTTCTCTCTTCATATTTTGAATTGCACTGCACCAGTCATTTTGCAGGGGGAAAACAGATGGGTTTTTGTTTTTCCTGCTGAGGGGGAGAAAGAAGGAGCTGAGTAGGAAAAGGAAGAGGGGGAAAGTGATCAGAAGCAAAACCAGCCCCTTGTTTCAAAAAAAAAAGCAGCTACATGGTTATTGCAAACTTCATATAGTTAACAACATGATACCAAGCACTGTCTACACCATAGACTTCCATTCTCTTGCAGGCTTTACCAAACTAAGTTATTTGGAATAAATACTTGGGATTAATTCTACCCTCTCAGAAAGTTGGTTTGACAGGGCAATTGGGAATGAAGTCTTAATCCAAGAAGACATTACGTGTCCAGAGCAGCCTCTTCCAAGGCACTTAGGGAATTACCAAAGTTTTTAGAGCAACTCACCTGTGCAAGCCCATCCCAGTCTGCTACTTATGGATGAAGAGGCAAAAAAGAGCCCTGTGTCATTTCTATAGACTATGAAATTCTCTGTATCACTTCTGGACAATTTCACTGTGAGAAAGGTGCTTCCCTCCTCTGCCACAGCACCCTCTCCACCAAAGAGAATTCCTTCATGGTGCCACTCAGGCTTTGCTTCCTCTAACACTGACCAGAAGATCTTATCAATTTTCTCACAGCATCAGGATTTTCAATCTAATGAGAAATCTCAATGTGGTGCCATTTTTCAGAGAAGCTTCCAATGCCCTTCCCACTATTAATCTATTTGAATAAGAGCACAGCACACATAGCATGGAACAGTGTGAAACGTGCACTGGTACTCCTTTCAAGCTGAAGACTTGAGATCTCTTTGCTTATTACTCCCCACCAAATGGTAATGCACAATTTATTTAATGTCCACTTTTGTGTGTGCTGAATTAGCTCACGAGCCTGCTGAGTGTCCCCTGTGAGCAAGGACTCCATTTGCACATGTCAAGCATCCCAGTCTATTTAGTCCTATCCCAACTGCTTCATGTCTGAAACAGAAGCATCCACTGCATTCTGCTTGATCTAAACAGATAATTTAATACCCTTGGACAAAAGGGACCTGGTGTTTTGGTAAGTTCCCATGGGCCTAACTATCACAAAGAAGGGATTGTTGAATGCACACACACACACAAAGTGAGATAGGAGGCAGGCAGTCTGATCTTTATGACCCACTGATTATTCTGTAAGTAAGTAGCAGCATAAATCTAACTCCTGACCTAACAAAATACTATTTTGCTTCCCTTTACTCTATATTTTATCTTTTATAGCCAATAAAACATTAAACATTACAGAAGGTTATGTTCTCACCAATATTTTCAGTAAATGACAGTAAATTCCTGGTGGAGCCAAGCAGAGGGATCAGCAGCAGCCACCCTGACAGTGCTGGGCTCTTCCTGAATCCACTTGGAATACACCAGTGCTACTGATACCAACAGAGCCCATCTGGAAAATCTGACACTGAATTTGAATCAGTCTAATGACCCTGCTAATGATTTAATGGCAAATCTATACACTAACACAAAGCTGAGCTCTTTTCCTGTATTAAATACCATGGAAAAGCACAATTCCTTCCTTTACCTTGCCTTGAGTATCCCCAAATACCAAAAGCAGTGTCAGCCTTCTTAACTGATCTGCCTGAGCTTTAGATCAAGGCTCTAGACTCGTTCTCATTTTTTATTCCACATGAGTTAAAAGAGGAAAATTAAAAGAATTGTAGGACAAAAAAAAAAAAGGGAAAATTAAAAAGAAAAAAAAGAGAGATGAAGGTACTTCAGAAGGCTCAGGAAGGAGCAGATACACCTTTAATCTGCTTTCAAAGCCAAGTATTCCTGTTACCCAGACTGTATGTGTATGAAAGGCAGGTAGACTGGAAAACAGGTCTGCAAAACCATGTGCCTTTCATGGTCCATTGATTTGGGAAGGAATGGCAGAGGATGCAGTTTTGAAAAGGGTACAGAAAACCCACTCAGAACCACCAATGACACCAAACTCCCAAAAGACTGAGGAGAGGGCAAAGAGCATTGGCAGGACAGAGAGAGCAGCTCTATCACAACACAAGCTTTGCCCCAATATTTCAGTCAAACAGGTGCACTCACACAGCTGCTGTTGCAGTTATTCCACCAAGCACAGCGCATTGAACCTTGGGG
>JAWWLZ010000019.1:16325330-16342939 GCA_035041345.1 Poliocrania exsul
CACCTGGAGGGTTTGATATCTCGAGAGAGGGAGACTCCACACCCTCTCTGGGCAGCTGTTCCAGGCTCTGGCATCCTTGGTGTAAATAAGTTCTTCCATGCTGAGGTGAACCTTCCTTTGCTTTAGTTAATGGCCATTGCTCCTCATCCTGGCACTGGCCCCGTTCTCTGACACCCCTCAGAGATATTTATGTGCACTGAGGAGATCCCCTCTCAGTCTTTTCTCCAGACTGACCAGGTCCAGTTCCCACAGGCTCTCCTCACAGGAGATGATGAGGGGTCTGAACCATCTTTGTGGCTTCTGCTGGCCCCTCTCCAGTAGCTCCTTGTCTGTCTTGTCCTGAGGAGCCCAGAATTGGACCCAGATGTGCCTCACCAGGGCCAAGGAGAGGGGCAGAATCACCTCCCTCGACCACTCAAGAGAATGGTTTTGGATCTGCCGAGAAATTGAATCATTAAATGGATGAAGGGCTTGAGGGAAGAAGATAAGGATTTAGCCAGAAGTAGTGAACCCTAAGAGGAAAAAAACAACAAAGAAATCGGGCAGTGAAGGCTAAATACATACCTATTTCTCACACAGTTTTCAAGTCAAGGTCTGAAGGACCCACGTTCTCAAAGTCAAACTTCATTTTTAATTATGTTTTATTAGAAACATGGCACAGAGAGGCAGGGTCTTTCACAAGCAGTGTAACCTGGCTCCTCTCTGCAGGGTTAGTTTCCAAGCTGGTTGGCACCTTGGCAGAGCTGCTGCTGGGAGGGGCACACACAGAGCAGGAAGGCACAGCATGGCAGGGCTCTGGCAGGGATGGGGCAAGCCAAGGCTAGCTGGGCAACTCAGGTTTTTCTAGCAGTACAAGATGAAGAGAAAAAAAAAAGCTTGTCTCTGGATTTGGGTTTCTCCCATCACAGTTTTCAGTCCTCTCCACCACACAGGTTCAGCAGTGCCCTCTGGTAATCCCCCTTTGTGTCTTGCTGTAAAGGAAGGGGAAAAAAGCACAAAATACGTATGAGGAACAGTCAGAAAATATGATGGTATATCCATTATGTTCCAAACCTGTGGGACAGTCTATGATTCACAGCTGAAGCCTTGTCAGCCTGGAGGGGACTATCTACACTCAGTTTTACTTATGCATGAACTGAAATTATTTATCATTCTTGCAATACAAACGCAAGGCCAAGAATGGAAATTTTGGCATGAAAAAAGAGTAACACAATGAAGGGAAGCTGAAGGACTCAATTCTGTTCCTTGTCACTGAGCACTGCAAAAATCATGCATCAAGTTCACTGTTTTAAAAATTTGTTTATAGTCTACAGCTGACACCCTTAGGCAAAGCTTCTAGTTTAAGATTTTTCTTAAAGATTTTTCTGCAACTTCATTTACAGAAGGAAGAATGTATCATATGGGGGTAGGTAGAAGACTAATTTTGAAACAGATGCACAAGCTTTTTTACCTGTGCACCAAGTTAAATAAAATCTAGCACCTATAGCCCCTGTCCACTCACAGAAGTGGACAAAAGTCTCTCTAGCTAAAAGCCTATTCCTTGAGCACTGAAATGAAAGGGAGCAACAATGCTCTATTTTCCTTCAGCAATCACAGAGGAATTCTGTTTTTTCTTTTCTTTTGAACTGAAGATAGGGACAGGTGAACAGAATTTTCCTTCAGAACACATCACTGATTGCACAAAGCCTGCACATACTGCCAAGTGGCTGCAGGATTTGTACCAGCTCTAGACTGTGAAGTCAAAGGTGGGTTTTTTAATAGTACACAGATAATACTCTCACTGCAACCCCTAAAACACCTCCCATGAATTCTAGTGCTACAATTAATCCAATTAAGAAAACTGCAAAGGTCTATGATTTTTTAAAAAAGCTGAAAAACTTGCCTGGATGAAATAATAGAGAGATTTTCCATATTTCCTCTTGAATTCACTCTTGATTTTCAGCATGTCGACCTCGCAACGGGAGACCATGATCCTGATCAGCACCTTGTCACGGGTCCCCTTGCCCTACGAGGAGAGACACACTGAGAACTGCAAGGGCTGAAAGGCATAAAGAGCCACTGTATCTCATGGTGAGACAGCAAATGCAGGCAACTAAGATGTAAAAATAAAGGTTATAGTGAATTAAATCTTCTAGCTAAGGTCATTATGATGGCCCAGAAATCTGAGCAGGGGTGTACCTTTCTCTTCAGTGGCTGACCAACCCCCAGGCACAAGCCTAGCTTAGACTGTAAGCTGCAGTTTTGGTTCACCAGGAGATCCTCCTGGTATTGCCTAATGCCTGTCACCAAACATTTCTCTTTCATCCCTTTTCTTGTGGAAATGTTTAGAGGTAAATTTAATGTCTATTTTGGCACTTCAATTAACAGTTTCTTCTGCTATCAGCTCTTGGTTACTTGCAACAGATGTGTCTAACTTTGCTAGTTATAATCAACTGATCTAATACTGATCATTACTATGAGACCCTTCCCTATATTTCCCTGTACCAGAGGAATCTGAATAGAAGATCCAGGCTCATGACTGTTAAAGAATGCCTTTGGACAACATTAAGTGTTAATTTATTCACATACCAGTCATACATCATGTGAATGAAAGTGCCTAAGGAATAAAAATTTGACAGAATAATGAAAAAAAAATAGTAGAAAGAAAGGTCTTCCTTACCTTCATGGAATCATACAGCCTGTCTGCAAAATACAGCTGCTTGTTCTGAATGCACTGGACTGAAGGGAGAGAGAAGAACAGTTAAATGTCCTGCCCATACACAGAATGGAACCATTTTACAGATATAAGTAGTCAAAGTAAGGTTTTCAGCACAAGTTCCTCCAAGAGAGGATATGAAGAGATTATTTTCATCTGAGTTGTTCCTCACAAGTTTGGCTTAGCCTGCGACTGAAACACAAATCCTCACATTCTGAGAAGGTATTTCCCTCCATGGCTGGTACCATTCAGAATGCTAAGCCTCCTCCACCCTTCCTTCTTCACTTCTCTAAGCAGCCTCTCTTCTGGAAACACTCCTTCTATGCTAATCCACAGGAAACCTCCCTTTGGAGGCTGAGCTTTGTTTATATCCATTTGCATACAGAGCTCCCAGTTCACCCTTAGTCTGAAATGGGTTTTCCTCTTAGAGAACTCCCTCTCAGACATGGTGACACCCTTGTCATCTCCATCCCATGGCACAGTGCCAGCCTTGCACCTTCCTCCTCACAGCAGAGAATTCAGTGCCAAACCAGCTCCTCCACAGCCCCTGTGACCCCCGACTGCCTGCCTGTCTTCTCTCACACACACTGTTCTTTCTCCAGCCCATGTTGATACTGAAGACTTCCTGTGCTCAGCCAGAGTTTCAACCTTTTTGCTTGCTTGGGGAAAGAAACATTAAACCTTTGTATCACACAGAAGTGGAACTAACAGCAGATCACAACACACAGGGATTTATTATAATCTAGAAAGTGAAGTTTATAATTTGCAAAGGGCAAAAATCAGCTACTTCTCAATACCTGCAACATCCTAAAACACACTAGTGGATCCAATAACACCAGCACATCCAGTTTATTTGTCATGCAGCAGGTGAGCTGGGCTCTGTCCTTACTTCCATGGAACAGCATGGAAAGGATCCTATATAAACACAGTCTTTGCTTCAGGATAACTCACCAAGATTAAGAAAGGCATTCTCCAGATCTCCCTTGACCTCCTTCTTGATGCTCTCCAACATATCATATGGGCTGTAGCTCTTGTACCTGTCAAACACTGGCACAAGGGAGAAAATAGGTGAGACCAAAACCAGACCAGGAACTGGCAGAAATAACCACCAGAGGCAAGAACACAGACAGCAAATCAGAGACACGTGATTAAAAAACATCTACACAAGTCCTTCTGAGAACATCTTAAATACAGCCACAGTAAAGGTCCCATGCCATGGCCTTTTTGTTTTCCTTGAACATCTCCATAATCTGGAAAAATACCACTTTAATCCTGCACTAGTATTTTTGAAACAATAGTGATTTAGATCTCAAAGAGCCTTCAAATGGCTTTTCCCACGTGCTGCTTTCAGCAACATCAGAGCAGCTTTTGAGAGTCTTCACTGTCAGATTTAAACACATGACATAGCTAAGCTACCCTGGCAGAGAGCAAAGAGCTAAAGGACTTCTCAAGGTCTCCTGCAACCATGTTTTCTAGACCTGGAACATTTTTATTTTCAGTGTATGTGACATATAATTGAGCAATGTTATGCCTGTGTAAAAGAGAGCTGTACATATTCAAAATGTGAGATTAAGAAATAAGAAATAATTTTATTTTTTGAAAAAAATTAACAACTTGGACTAATTAAGATTTCTGACATCTCCTATGTTTTATGAGTGTTTCTCCTGCTCTTTTCAATCCTATCTGGAACAAAATAGTTCCCATTCTTTTACAGGGAAAAAAATAAATGTGGTGCCTCTTGAATAGTACCTTTCTGCAGGTGAGGGACACTTCTTTCAGTCATAATGTTGATCCACTTGGGGACATCAGTTCCCTTCCTCTTCACACCAGCATCATAGAGGTCCTGGGTGAGAATGAAAAGCAAAATCATGAAAATCAAGAGTCACACAAGAAGCTACTGCAGATGTAAATAATTTCCTTACTGGAAAAAGAAGCCCTACTGGAACCTTGTCTGTGGGAGAAACAAGTGGCTGGGGAGGTCACCAGGACATCATCTATGGATCTAATCTGAAACCAAGACTAATTACTTGGTATTTACCTCTATCTACAGGTTTACTCTGTATTTAGTTCTGTTTCCCTCAGAACTGCTCTTGACAGACACAGAATAACAAAGAAGCATCAGAAGCCACTGAGTTCATTGCAATGTCCATGTTTGGTTTTATTAAAGGATCTCTCTCTCTCCCCATGTGCCTGAAGGAAATACCAGAGAGTTTCTGCACAGGCACTGGTGGGTTGGCAGCCTGTGAAAACTGGTGACTGAAGGTATCAGGGTTGCAGGTGGCAGATACACTGATGCCAGGCAAACAGTGCTGTGCAAGACAATCTGAAATACACCCTCCCCTGCCACAAATGCTCTCCCTTGCCACAGCATTTGCATGTCCAAGGTCCCCCAAAGCTTGAGCCACTGGAGGTATTTAATGCACTTACCCTGGCATCTTGGTCAATCAGCTCATAATCGATCACAGAGGTATCTTCACACCTTTTGCCCTTCAGACAAGGAGAGCAGAGTTAAGCAGGGGTTTCAGAGGAAGTAAGCAGTTTGCTATGGGCATATTCCTTTCTTTTTGGTTTTCTTTAGATCAGATTTGCTCAATGAGTAACTGTAAGCTCCATTCCCACGGGAAGCTGCTGCTATCAATGCTGCATTTCTGCCAAAATACTTTGCTCTTCAACATTTGAGTATTTTTTCCCAAAAAGTTGGTGAAAATACAGGGAAAATTAGGAGTCAGAAACCCAGTTACCAAAGTGCAGGCACACCAGGAAAAGTGGGAAAACAAGACCAGACCTACCCTGGCCAGGGCAACCATGAGCTTGCGGAAGTCTCCGGATGTGTCTGACACAATGTCCTTCTCCAGCTCTGTCTTGTACACTAGAAAACACACAATTCTTTTCAAGTCCTACAAATACACCTTTACAAAGAAGACAGCTGCTAATTACTGTGTTTATGCACACAAACAAGCAGCTACAGCCTGGGTCACATGTGGAAGAGGATACAAACAAATGCAAACTTGCCTACATCAAACCTGACACTGCCACCAGCCAGGAAAGGAGACCAGGAAAATCTGAGACTATTAAAAAGAGGGGAATGTTGTTTTAAGCCCAATGTCCTGCTGGATCATTCTTAGCTCCCAATTAACCTTTGCTTGTTTGACAAACATAGCTGTCAGGCCTTCTCATCTCGTGGGTTTATGACTGGGCCACTGCAATTACAAGTTGAATGTAAGAGACAAAAGCCTTTATGATAAATCAAAGGAAGGCTCTGTGTGATTCTGGTCTGGTGTCTAAACATTTCCATTGCTTGCCACGTGGTCATACCTTATACTGCTACAAAATGACAGTCTCTGGTTTTTCCAACAGCAACCTCATGCCCAGCAGCAACATTCCCTTTGCCTATACCTGTTATTTGATAGTGGCCCTTAAGAGTCCAGTGGCTTTGCTGGCCCTTGTGACTCAGCCACACCTTGGCAGCACTGCCTGGCACCTGCTGTGCTTTGGCACACAGGGCTTTGCCACAGCTCAGCCTGTCTGTGCTAAAGCTGAGCTGGAGGCTGAGGCAAACAACAGGAGAGCTGCACTCCTGAATAAACCCATGTGAAAATACAATATTACAGGACAAGTACTGTTACTGAGGATGGATCTTGGATCACTCATATCTGCTTATGATTAACCATCAACTTTGGCTTCAATCTGTAACATAATTTAGAAAATTTGAAAAAGAGAATATGTGCTTTTATGAAGTTTTATTTCATGTCTTTTCTGGCAGATCTACCCAACCAGCTTACAAGAAGCTTCAGCAGATTTCAGATTCAACCTATTTATTACAGAAGTTGTCCTAGAATCCAAGAATCCAACATTATTATTTCTGTCACCATGCACAGAATGCAGGTAGCTTATAAAAAACACTTATTTAGACAACTTGCACAAATAGTAAATATTCTCTACTCTGTTTGCTAACAAGCAACAAGATGGAACTACACAAAACACACACAGATACCCAGGACAGCAGCACAACACAGTAACCTTTGTCCAGCTGCCAGAGGCTCAGAGCAGATTTGGGTAAGCTTTCTAATAATGACCCACTGACAGGAACTCATCCAAGTAACTTAGTGTAAAAACACAGTACATGGACACTTTCAGAGTGAACTTACTTTCCCTGTAGACTCTGTTAATCTCACAAAGCTCCTGATTTGTTCGTGAGCAGATGATTTCAATGAGTGTGTCTTCATCAGTTCCCAGGCCCTGCAACACATCCCAGGTCCAGTCAGAGTCAGAAAGGAACAGGCTTACATGGTTTCAAAGTATTTTACAGACATCCTCTCTCCCACTCTAACAGTTACACAGCCATTCAGGGGTATTTTTTGCCAGCTGCTCCTGAGAAACAATGGATGGAACATTTTTAGTTGCCAAATGCTCCTCCAGCAGCTTTGAGATCCTGCAGATATTTCTCTGTGTCTAACCTGCTGTGAGAGGCAAACACCCAGTGGCCCTCCCAGCCAGCACAACTGGGTAAGACCAACTTCTCATGGCCTGTGTGTGACTGTTTTCTGCCCACTGGGAGCACAGGAGGGAAATCTGGTTTGAAATCCTGTTAGGATGCTGGTTTGTTAAGCCCATCTGTAAGAGAATGTCATTTATATGTGGCAAAAGTGGACATAATTTTCACAGGATTCCAGGAGGATTAACATTATAGGAAAAGCTCTCATGCTGCAGCCTTGAACATGTGGAAAATGGAGGTAATTATGTGGAAAACTACCCTTTGGATAATCTCAGTTGAAGGGAGAAGAGAGTGGGACAAACAAACAAACAACCCACCAAAAACAAACAAACAACCTAACAAAACAAAATAAAAAATAGTAAACCCAAGAAATTTTATAAAAATGGCTTAAAGCTAAGAAAACTAGGAAAGTTTGCCACAGAATGGTTCTAACAGGTATCTGGTGAAGAAATGAAGGCTAACAAAATTTATTATTTTCTGAATGATTTTAAGTATTTTGCAAGAATGTGCAAGAGAAAAGAACAATTAACTCCTCAATGATAACTTGCTTTACCCAACTCTGATGGCCATGTCAGATCTTAAAAAGCTCTTATGTACCAAGCCAAACTTAAGCTCAGGCAAACTCAGAGCATGACAGGAGGTGCTTGGGAGTTGGGAACAGCAACCTCTGGAGAGAAGAGAACAGGCTACAGTTGTGGCTACTCTGAGCAAATTGCTTGGTCTTTGGGCTGTAAATACAACATGAGTGGTACATGGTCATCCTAAATATCATGTATCAGGTGTTAGACATTAAAAAAATCCTCCCAAACCACAGAGATGATGGATCCACAAACGATGCATAACCTGTCCTTAAACCAGGAGAGGGCAGCAGCTGCTTACTCAGGGGCTTGGCCCACAGTCCAAGAGTTACCATGTGGGTTGAGGTTTTGGGGTTTAAGGGGGTTTTGGGGTGTGGGTGTACTGTGTGTTTATGCAGTGGAGGGGGTGGGTTTGTTTTCTTCATTGTCTTCTAATCATCTGGAGAAGGTAATCACTTTGGGGGTTTGTCATGTTCTGAATTTCTACAGACATATCTTAGTACTAATTTTTAATTATTTAAATTTTAAATTATTTAAAAAAAAATAAATAACCTGATCAAGAATATTCAGAATTCAAGTGGTGATTATAACTACAAGTTCCCAGCCCTCAGTTTGCTGACAAAGGTGGAGGTACTGGCACGAGCACCTCTCCAGCCCTGTTTCAGTGGCCCACAGAGCAGGGATTTCTGAGCCAGCAATCTGTGCCACACCTGCCTGTGGCTGGAGGGGGGGAATACAGAGACTCCCTGCTCTGCTCTTTCTCCAAAGCCTTCCTTTGATGCCCCTCTCCTCGTGCTCTACACAGGGGCAGGTCTGGGACAGGATGTTCTTTCTAGATCAGCGATAAAATAACCCAGTAACTGGAAACTGCTGTTTCAGCCTATAAATGCTAGCAGAGGGTTTAATGCTCCTCCAACAGCTGTTTTCTTAATGATTTCTGTTCTAGGAACCTGTATATTGTTTCTAGGAGCAGTCAGCTAAGCAGTAACCAGTCAGAGCAGCCTATCAGCTACTCCTGAGCTGACAAGAATCATCTTTGCCTTAGAGAGAGGATTTCATGAGCAGTGTAAAAATCATGTGGTTCCAGAATTTCTCTCAATTTGATGCCTTGCAGTTGGACACTTAAGCTGTGGCACTAAAAAAAATAATAATCAGTGGACATGTTTGAAAACTGCAGCCTTGGATATGAAGTCCATACTAATTTTTGAGGCAGACATCAGACTAAGAACCTTAAATATCAAAGCTTATTTACCTTCATGGCAGCTTTCAACTCAGAGGCATCATACTGTGCTGGTGTCTTCAGCAGGCCCAGGATCACTGCCTCCAAATGACCTGACAGAGCAGACTTGAGTGCTGCAGAAAGTTCCTGTAAAAATGGAGGGACAATGGAAGAATAAAAAAATTAAAGCTCATTTCTGATCTCCAGAGAATTTAACCTACAGTGCTTTAAGTCTCCAAGCCTGCAACAGTGTTTCTTACACAATTGACAAGGAAACAGAACATAAAGAGCTTGCCTTCTGGGAAAGCCTAAGAAAGAAATTAGGGCAAAGAAGGTTTTTTCTAATCCTCTGAAAATAAGAAGAAAGGCACCAGTGGCTGACAAAGTGTTGGGAAGCTCAGTGCAGACACATCTGAGCAGCTTCGCCCCAGTCCTGCAGCACTGAGGCTTGTTGGAACTAATAAGCACAGATGGAGCTGAGTTGGACTCCCTGTGGTCACTGCTCCTCCATCACACTCCCAGAGTTCTCCCAGTGGCACTGTATTATTTGTGAGGTTTTATCTATTATCCAGCCCTTTACTAGCTGAGGCCTTGGAAAACTGACTGCACAGTTATTCCTTGGTAAGGCCCAGCTCCCAAACAGCTTAGCTGAAGAGAAACAAATCATCCCTGAGCACAGAAAACTGATCCCTGTCTTCAAGGAAACTCTCAGAAGATGGTAGCCAAAATCCCTGTTGTTATTGTCAGTCAGTCCTAGAGAAAGAAACAGCCAGGAATGTTCACTCACAGGATGCAGGCAAACCTGCAGCAAAGAAACTCAGAGGCCACGTCCTCTGAGGGGTTTCACATGCAACTGGAAGAATTCTAATTATCAGCTTCACTGTGGTGTATGTTACAAAGGTGGAATCCCTGGGGTCAAGCCTGGGGTTCACCCAGATCCAAATATTCCCTGAGCTGAAGTTAAATCTGTAGGACTCAGAAGGGAATTGCTGCTTTTCAGTTGCTGCTTTCCCCACCAACAATTAGTGAGCTGGAGAGAAGGGGAACAGGAGCAGAGAAAGTGACCTCAGCTGAACTGCCAGAGAGATAAAGAGCCAAGGCATTTAGTTCACTTCCAGAGTCACCCATTTAATCCAGGGCACTAATCTATGCTGAGACTGAGTGGGAGGACAAGGGAGTGAATGGGGTGTGGGGCACCACCTGCTTTAGCCTGAGAAACATTTTAATACAACAATTGGATACAATGCCCTGACCTTCATTTGTGTGAAAACAGGTTCTTCAGACATAAGCTGAAAACAGCAAAGACACCACATATCTCTGTAATAAATTTTAGGGAACCAGTTGCCTGAAAAGTTGTGGCTGCTCCATCCCTCTAAGTGTCCAAAGGCCAGGCTGGATGGGGCTGGTCCAGAGGACAGTGTCCATCTGGGAACTCCAGGATTCCTTCCACCCCAAACCATTTGATCACATAATAAAATAACTGCAAGTAAACACTTCAAAGTGAACCAAGCACCTGCCCTCATATTAGCAGGCTTGTGGAGGAATAGAGTCCTCTCCTTCTGCCAGGAAAGCAGGGTCTCCACCCTGCCATTCTTTGCCACAGCTCAGAGTGCTCGGAGGGAGAGGCAGAAACAGGAACTGGCAGATATCCATTATTTATAAATAACAAAAATAAAATGTTTTCTAAGTGTCCCAGGTGAGCATCTGGATATCAGCAGTTCATTTCAGAGTCAGGGATCACTGGTGGCAGCCAGAACAGACTGGACACATATGAAGACACACATAGAGAATGCCCAGTCTGCACTAGGAATGGGGAGAGATTCCTCAGGCTTACCAAGAGTTTCCATCAGACACAACTTAGCTCAAAGCAATTAAAAGAGAGGTAGATATGTGACATTTAAAAATTATGGATAAATCCTGTAACAGACAAAACAAGCAGCCTAGAACAACACAAGACACTGACAACAAAAACTGCACAAGTGAGTGGCAAAGAAAACCCTGAGACACTGTCCCTGGAAGAGATACCTACGTGTCTTTTCATATCCCACTGTCTCCTCTCATGTTTATCTCTCCCAGCAAATTCCCATTGTTTCTACAGACTGGTTTATTCTTTGGCACTTGCTAAACTTGATAAATTCAGTTTGCCCTTGGGTTGCAGCAAGCAAAAAGGCAAGAGAGAAACAGATGAAAAAAGTTGCAGTTTTTCTTGACTGTGCACTTCTGTGGTCATGCAAAACCTTTCTCAAAGCTTGAAGTGACCCACTGCACAAGCAGGGTGCACTCTGTGCAGGGTTCTCCCAGTGCCCAGGGCAATGATGGCTGGGTGCAGAGCTGGGCACACATGCATGTGTCCAACCTGGGTGTGCCCTGCATGTGCCCACACCAGTCATGCATCAAAGTCGGTGAACTCCCAAAATTTAACTCTACATTTACATTTAGGTTCAGATGAGTATTCTGGGCTGCTATTGGAGGACTATCATTTGGGGTCTGGCAAACCTGAAAGAGATACAGTCATCATAATCTGAACTCTGTACAAGTTTCCTCTTCATCTTGGGCATGAAACTTCAATTACGGTAAGATCTCAAAACTTCAAAAGAGAAGAGCTCTTGCCTTCCCAACAGCAAGACTCATTCTGCAGAGTTCTGCACACATTTTACAGATTTCTCTCCATCAATAGATCAATACCTAAGGTATTTCTGATGGGATAATGTTTGGTGACAGTTCAACTCATCATATTGCTCTGTTCATAACTGCAGAGCTCGAAGCAGAACTGACTGCAGTCCTTCCTCAGCTAAGCTAGCTCTGAACAGAAACAGAACACTTTCCTTATTTTCCTTAACAAAACAAACAAAAAAACCCCCAAACATCCCCCCCCCCAAAAAAAAAACAAATCAAAACAAACCCCCAAACAAACAAAAATTAATCCCCTAAAGCATCTCCCTTTCATCTTTTCCTTCAAATGGAGGCATTCCATGCCAACAACTCTTCAGTATTGTTTAGCACATTTCACCAGGGAATCCTGTGCCTCCCAGTATGATTTCTGGAGGTGCTGGGAAACCACTGCCTGCAACAGATTCAGTCCCAGCTGTGCATATTCAACACCAGTCCTAAACATGGGCAAAGTAAATGCAACTTTAATTTTGATGAAAAGATAAACCCTGAAAAATCAAACTGTCCATAAGAAAAAGATTCAATAATTAGTATTTGTTCCTATTTTTTACCTTTTTGGTTCTCCTCTGATAGGCAAAGGCAATGTCCTGCCTCTGTTCGTTGCTGCGGTTCGTCAGGATGTTGATGATGGTCACCTCATCCACACCTGCAGAGATGGAAGGCACAGAGTTAGAGAAGCTCTTTGATCCTGCTCTCTCTGCATCCAGATGTTCTCTGACACTCCCAGCACAGCACATGTGCTGTCTGGGGCAGAGCTCACCACTCTGCTTAGTATTTGTCATGTTCTGGCCTTGGAGAAAGCACAACCAGTGACAGCCCAGGCTCTGGACTGGAGGCAGATCATGGGGAACACAGGCATGAACACACCCCAAAGTCTGGTTTGTGACCAGCTTTGCTACTCTGACTTCTGCCTCACTTGGGAGTCTGTGGACTTGTGTTCAGGCACTCAGAATTCTGAAAAAAAGTCACTCTAGCACAGACTTTAAAACTGACATGAACTTGCACTTACTAAATAAAGCCCATCCTGTCATTTCAGTGGAGTGTTCTCAATTAAGGCTTCTTAATAAAGCAGTTATGTTTTCTATTTAACCCATTTACTCCCTTACTTCCAACATAAAAATGGGAAATTAAAAGTGTGTTTCATTCTCTCAGCAGCTCTGAGGCTCAGAATTCAGAAGGTTCTTTTGAAATCACCACTGAGAGGTCCATGCTGAGCTGTGACCAGCATGCCCAGAGGACTTGGATGCTCAAACTGCCAACTCATCTTTTAAACAAGTGAACTGCATATCAGGGAAGGTTTGGTTTCCAGAGCAGCATTCCAAATCCAGGCACTTCAATGAACTGCAGGCTGAATGCAGGGAGAGCATTGAGATTTATTGTAAGGATGCATCCAGGGTTAGATACTCTGCTGACTGCAGAACCCAGTGCTCACCACAGCTTTACATCCTGGAGGGTCATCACTGCAGGTCAATGCATGCACAGAAAAAGTTTTGCTGTTGCAAGGGAGGCAGGACTTCCAAATGTTGGTTCCTAGACACAGCTACTTGCCATTCCATGTTCCTTCACTACAGGAAGCATCTTCTGACTTTTCCACTTGCTCCTCCCTCTGCCACCAACTTGCACTTCAGATTCCCACTCATTTTCCCCACTTTACTTGCTGCTTTCAGACTGGATTCTCCCAAACCTGAATTCTTTGGACTGGTAGTTCTCCCTCTGCTCACAATTCTCATCTGCAGCCTGGTCTTGGTAACTCAAGAGATACCCCAGAGCCTCATTGGATTGGAGGCTTCTTGAGATGAACCTGAAACATCTGACTTGCTCTGTATCCTGTGACAGGGCTCCAACCCCAGGGACATAAATCACACCCCCTGCCATCACCAGTGTCTCTCCCAGTGCTCTCTACAATGGAAAAGCCAAGCAAGCTGTATGTATTCCCTGAACTGAGCACTAAAATGGTATTAAATACTTTCTCTTCCTATGACACCTTATAAAGCTGCTCTTGCAGACAGTCAATCTCCATTACTTAAAGAAACATGTTGGAAGTGGAAGCTCCCCTGCCACGAGATAAAACAGAAGACTTCTTAGGTATCCAGGGGAAAAAGAGAGCTGGAGTAACAAATAGAAACAGCAGCATGGCACAATTGTACACTGAAGGTATCTGAACACAGCTGAAAAGATCAGCCCAGCTACATCTGCAGGAGGTGGTTGGAATCTCCAAAGGTTGGAATTTCCAAAGGTCTGGGTGAGGACACACCAGCTTGTTCAAGCAAAATCTAATTTGTAATTTAATTTTCTAACCTTGTTTAAAACAGCAAACACAACTCTGTTTTTGTAGGACAATTATAAACTTTTTTCTTAGAATGCTTTGCAAAAAGAAACAAGTGAAAGAACTTGAGTCCCCTTTCCCAGTTCTCCAGTGCAGATTTGTGCCCCTCTCACTGAGCTCAGCCCCCAGATGAAATGCCCATTGGTACTCATGCACATTATTGCTTCACCAAAGCTGGGTGGATGTGCCACCCAAACACAGGTGGAGAACAGCAGCACAGCTGGAAGTGATGGCCAGACAACAGCACAGCTGGAAGTGATGGCCAGACAACAACACCTTCCCCTCAGACGGGTGAGCAGAGCTCATGAATGCAGGGCCAGAGGAGACACCTGGAGCAGCTCTCATGGTTACACTCAAACACCAAGCTATGCTGTGTAACCCTCTGCTTTGGGCTAGTTCCAGATGGGCTGAAGGAGCTTAGAAGAGGCAAATTCTTTCTAGATATTGCATGTCTAACAGAGTGCATATTCTCCTGCAACAGAAAGAAAACATTAACTAGTTATCTTTTTTTTTGGAGAGGTTTTGAAGCAAATAGCTCTAATCTAGAGGTCAGAACAAGCCCAGAGTTTCACCACAGGTCTCTCCATTTGAATAGTTTCTTTAACATTTGCACACAGATCACTATAAAAGATAATTTTTTGATTAAAAACCCAGAAAGCAGGGACTGGATCAGCAGCTACAGCAGGACTCAGATCCCTGTCAGAATCCAGCTACATTTATTTTCCCTGCAATATAAAGCAACTTCACAACAACTTGAAACAAAGAACTGCCACAGAGATTGTAAAAATCAATCATACAAATCTTGCAAGAATCTTGCAAGAGGCCATCTAGGCCACAGCTGCACAGTCTAAAACTATGAGTCAAATCCCAAATTCCTTTCTGCCCCTTTACCACATTTTTCCTGCTGTAATCCTACATTCACCTCATGCTGAGGCAGACCTACAGCAGTGCTCTGGTTCACACAGTTTGACCTGTAAATGATGTCAAAAGGCCCTGGACAGCCTCTTGTGTCTCAGTTTCAAAGTCTGGGTTGCAAACATGCTGACTGCAACTCAGCCAGAACCTACTCCTGCACGTTTTCAAGTGTTCCCACTTCATGAAAGAAAACAAATTCTCCCAGCGCAGAAATAGCCACACACACACTGGGCCTTTCAGCTCTGGCAGGGCCACAGCATAACCCAATGTCTTAAAGCTTTTAATAAATACTGCATTTAAACAATTCTTGGCATTCAAAAGAGGTGAATGGCATTTATCATATCCCAATTGTGATAAATTAGAAGGCCACAAACGACTGCAGCCAAGTTTCTATGCATGGAAACATGAGGTTTAGTCACTGCTCTGGCATGCAGGGGAAAGGGAGTCCCTGCAAGGCTCCCCTGGGAATGCTGTGCATGGACAGGATGCTGACTCACATCTGCTGAGGTGGGGCAGAGCAGCACAGCAGCTCTAACACTGCTCTTTGCTGGTCAGTAAAATCTCTGTACATTTCAGGGCAATGGAACAAATTTATTTCCAAATTTATTCTGGCTAAGCAGATTTTATCACTGCATTTCTATCAATGGGCAAAGGAAAGAAAAAATTTGATTAATAACAACTTTTCTGAAGAGCCAATCTCATGCCTAGTTAAGATCACAGTGTTGTGGCTCAATCAGCAAAAAAAGAGGAAATGAACAAAACCAAGAGGATCAGATGGAGGTTTTGATTTTTTTTGGTTTAGAAGACACTGTATTTGAATTTCCCTGGGCCAAACCAACAGCACAGCATTGCTCTGAACACCATGGATGGTGTGGACAGTCAGGTAACTCTCCAGGACGAGGTGGGAACAGAGCTAACAAATTTTCTTTTTGCACATATTCATTCAGCTCATTTACTAGAAATCTACTCTCTTAAAACTTCATTTTCAAAGACAGCAGGGACAGAATACCAGAAGCTGGTTCTGTCCTGACAGATCTGGGCACTACAGAGATCACCAGGGGCCAGGAGGGAATGGGATGGGGAGCAGCTGCCCCAGATCAGCCCCCGTGAGGCCCCTGGTACCAGCACAGCCCCAGGTCTGTCTGCCTGAGCTCATGATCTGCAGTGTCTTATTTTCCTTGGAAAAACCCCTGATCCCACTAGAGGCAAAGGGAAAAATTTAGATAAAACAAGACAGTAATTTCAGCTCTGTTATTTTGCTTTGCAAGATTTCAGCAAACCCAAACCTTGTTGCCATGAGGTATTTATTCAGTGACACTTTTAATACTTGGAATCTGTGACTGGTGCAGTTGGTGGATTATTTGGCACTACCCTCCCTCACCAGCACACCAGCAGGTTTCCTCTACTTTTATTTCATAACATTAACAACTCTGCTAAAAGGTTTGTCATGCTGAATATCCTAAACCAACAGAAGACCCTTCTGTAGGACTGAATTCACTGGTTTGCACATAATCATTGTTTTACCAGTTTCTGGATAGAATGAATTTATTGTGGATCTAGAATGAATTTGTTGTGAATCTAGAATGAATTTATTCTGGATTTATGTTCTAAGCTCTTTCCTACAACAAACCTGTGTTTGAATTCTGCCAGTCATGGGAAAAAATGTATCCCAGGGGACCTCAATAAAAGGTTGTAAGTGACTTAACTACTCACAACCTGATCTGACAAAATTATTTAACAAGTACTTGAGACACAGGAAATCTCAGTGATAGGGAATGACTCAAACAGAAGAGAGGCACTTCAGCAACTGTCTCTGCTAAAAAAACAATTAAAAGGAAAGCCAACATAAGCTCTGTTAGTGCTCTTGTGTTTAGTTTCTTCTGTTTAGGCTCACATATGTCAGCGAATCTGCACACAGGGCACAACAGAGCTCTGTACAGCAATCAAACAGCCTCTTGTCCTACACAGCAAAAAGCCACCATGTACAAAGGACATGCCAAGGCTTGAGCTGAATTCACTACAGAAACACTCAACAGAATAAAAATGGAACATGGCCATGACAGTCACTACAAAAGGAACAAGGCAGGACTGTAACAAGTTATTTCATTGTACAACCTCCAGGTTGAACAATTGCTAACTGCAAACTGGTTTGATGTCACCTTGAGCCCTTCTTGCACACTCCCCTTTCTAGGCTGTTGGATTTATAACCCCCTGTACTTAATCCAGTAGAATTTTTGCAGATAGATCCAAGGCCCAGTAAACACATATTTTCCACAGATCCTGCCCAGACAAATAGGTGGCTAAGCAAGCTCTGAGGATTTCATCTCAAGAGTGGGAATGAAGACTGAAATATTTAGGTATTATGTAGAGCAGGACAGTCAGACACTCTGCCCGGGATTGTTGCCCTGAAACAAACACACAGCTGTTGTTTAGGCAGTAAAATAAGTTTTACCCATTTTACACACAATTATTAAAATGGAGATTGATGACTCTGGTTCTTGGAGTTTCTACAGCTGAGGGACAGCTGGATAATAATTTCTGTGGCCAAAGCTGCCTGCCCTGAGGGCACACACCACCCTTGCAGGCACTGCTTCTGTCAGGTATCCCCAGAGATAAGACCCCACAGGGTATCATTTCCTTACACTGCTACAAAGGACACAGTTGGAAAGGCTGCTTTGATGACTGAAATGAAGGCCCATTAGAGCATGGAC
>JAWWLZ010000019.1:16344723-16362467 GCA_035041345.1 Poliocrania exsul
CTTGGCCGTGGCACTGAGTGCCATGATCTGGTAAAGGGACTGGAGTTGGCCCAAGGGTTGGACTTGATGATCTCAGATGTCTTTCCCAACCCAAAGAATTCTGTGATTCTATGATTCTAACCCATGGCTACAAACTGAAAAGCATATTCCAAGCTTGCTTTTACAGGGTTCAAAGTCTAACAAAGTCTAAATTTCATCAGTGAGGTCTGGGAAACCCAACACCTCCTAAAACAGGTATCCTTGAGTGAGGCTGTTAAACCTTTGGCCTTGAGGCACAGTGTTTTCCCTGTTCCTGCAGGCCAGCCCTCTATGCTGGAGGCAGAGGGGCAGTCCCAGCCCCCCTGGGCTCACCCTTGGTCTTGATGGCGGTTTCCAGCGCGGCGGCGTCGCGGTCGGCATCGAAGTTGGAGTAGGCCTTGACTGTGGCGTAGGCACTGGGGGGCAGAGAGTGCTGCGAGGGGAAGAGGAAAAGAAATTCAGAGTTAAACTCTGTCATTGATGCACTGAATAAAACACGTGGCTCTCACTTAACTGGTATTCTGCCAAATGCTTCAATACCAAATTGTGAGTTCTGCTGAGAGCCATCAAACTCTGCTCTGTGTTGTCCAGGAATGCACTGTCAGCCATGCTTATTGTAACACACAGTATATACAAATAGATGTTATATTTCTTGCAGAAAAACTCTACCATATTCCAAGTTTACTCACTAAACCCCAATATTTAAAATGTGGAGTTTTCTGGCTAGATCTGAAGGAAAATGACTGCAGAAAGCTAATTCAAAGAAAGTAAAAGTCTGAAGTATTTTATATTTGAAGCCAACACTTAACTCTGGATTACAGGCTACAAACAATAATAAAAAAACCCAGAGGGAGATGGAAGATTAATAAGTTAGTCAGAACGACTTTAGTGCCCTATCTGATGCACTTTAAAGATAACACAAACAAAATCTTTCTAAGCCTATAGTTCTAGAAAGCAGGAATTACTCACAATCTCCTTTTGAAACTCTGCCTGAAGGCTTAAGCAGCACTAGGCTAACAAAACCAAATGGCATTCCAAATTATCTCTGCTAAGAGTAAGAGGACTGGACTTGCAGGTAAGTTCACTTAGTAAACAGACACAACAGTTTAGGAGTTACCAGATTTTATCAGCTGTTTATTATGGCCCTTTCTGTGGATTGCAGCTTCACACAGAGGGACACCAGAACAGAGATTCAACTCTCCTCAGCTGCTGCAGTGTAAGCCAACAGTTTGGTTTATCACCTCCCAGGGGCAAGTTCAACTAAACCACAGATTTTCATACAAATAGGTGAGAAATAGGCACAAATCCCACTCTGCTGAGTTCAATTTAGAGACCTAAAGCTCTGGCAGAAAGGTGTAGTGACTCACACCTGAAACTGCCACAGCTGTTTCCTGAGAGAATGAACAACTAAGCTTTCTTGGAACCATCCCCAGAAACCTGTTTCTGTCCCCACCTCCAACAGAAGGCTGTGCTCATGAACAGGCCTAAGCTATCTTAATATCCCTGGAGAACAGTTTTACATGCAAGTTTTTAAGAGGACAACTTTTATCTAAAGATTTCCATGGTTTCTGACTACATTTGCCTCTCCCCTGTGGAGGCCACGCTGTCCTGCACAGACTCCTCTGGCAGCAGCCACTGTGCCTCCTTGAGACAGTCTGTCCTGTGCTGTGGGGATGGGAATCAAAAAGGCACTGGTAAACTGAGCTATTCTCTGTAGGCTCTTACCATCAGCTCAGCCCAGCAAAGTGGCCCCAGGCTGGCCCACAGCCACACCACAAAGCACAGACCTTCCCTTTAGCAGACCAAGCTGGTAACAGAAACAGTGAGTGGGATGTGTGAGACAGCCCCAGAGGAACCCGTGTGCTGAAGGGTCCCCAACCCAAGGCACAGCCCATCTCCTGGCACTGCTAATTGCCCAGCACTCTGGAGAATCCAAAGCAAATCACCTGGAGACTTCAGCAGAGGTGGGCACCTCTCCTTCCACCCAGGTCTAAGTATTTTCTGAGTGATTTGGAGAGTATTTTATGGTAAAGATGACATCACACCCTAAATGCACTATATTTGCAATTGGTAGCCACCTTTGACTGTCCCTCCACCCAAGGCATGCAGGAAGTTAGATTGTTTCCCTGACACAGGTTCTATCAGGGTGATTGCCTGTGATAAATAGCTATTTTAATTCCAGACTGTGGGCTCAAACTCCTCTGGTACCCTACAGTACCACAGGTACCAGTACTGGATGTTTTCAGACAAGACCTTTCCCCACTGATTTTGCATTTAGTTCAAAACAAAATTCTCTATGATGTGGCAGTAAAATCCAGCTAATGTGTAACTGAACCACAGTCTGGGCCAAACCAAAGCAGGGAATGTTTTCTCCCTGAGCATTGTGTGCCTTAGAGATCCTCCAACTGTTCTGTGTCCTCTGGGCTTGACAAATTTAATCCTACTGGGAAGGATAAAGCTTGATGGGAAAGCAAATATCACTAACAGGAAAGCTGAAGAGCTTAATTTCTTCTAAAATCACCAGGACTCTTTCACAATACCAAGATCTCAGCACTCAGAGTCTTTCTGTACTCTGGGGGCAGATGCAGAAAGTGCAGGCTCAGATCAGCCTCAGCTCAACTCCACCCTCTCCTTAAAGGAAGGAAAGCTGAGGCAAGAGGGCCAGTTCCTTCACCCTGAACCAAACCAGTCTCTGTCCCAGTGATGCAGAGCACACAAGTTCCTTATTGCACAGGACAGGACTTGGGTTCAGCCACCACCATTCTATACCCTCAAGGCTAAACCCTTGATTTTTAAAGAGAGAAATGGGTGGTCAAATGCTGTGTTTAATGTCAGTGAACCTGCTGGATCATTCTGGCTTCCAACTCAGATCTACAGAACAAACAGCTGCCTGATACTTCTTGCACTCTGGGCCAGGGTTTCTGATGGAAATGCTGGCATGGAACAGTTTCAGATTTGATTCTTTCAACTACTTGCAAGCATTAAGGAAGAAACATTTCTGCCCTTGAGAATAGATTGCTTAAATATTATTCTGAAAGTAATTCTCCTGAAGCACTCACAGCCAAGAAAGCAGAAGACTTGGCTGCCTTTGCAGCACAAAACCAGTTCTGCCACTTACCCACAGTGCACTGGCCAGTTCTTTGCTGTAACTCTTTCACAAACACTGTCTGGCATAATTCATTTCGCAACAAGTAACAAAAACTGGCAAAAAATTTGCTTGTACTGAGCTCAGATCTGGAGTTACCAGCTATAGCAGGGAGAAGTACAGCAAGTTTATGAGCAACATGATGAAATAATGCACAGACAGGACTCACTTCTTCTTCAGTGACAATCACAGCTCACAAATTCATGGCATGATATGCTGATACCACACTGATGACCCACCATCTAGTGCTGCAGCTTAAGAAATCAAACAAAGACTGGGCTTTCTGGCATTTCAATAAAACAATAAACCAAGTGCAGATGTGATGGAAAATACACAAAACTAAAATAGAAAACAAGTCTGAGAAAATAAGTTTTTTCAAGAGAGAGTTTGGTTTTGGTGATAACACTTACAGGAATAAGAGCCCCAATATTTTTATTCTTATCAAGTAATGTTCTCAATTTTTAATTAAAAAATAAACTCAGATGGTATCTGCAAACCCAAACATATTCCCATCTGCTCTTATCACCCTTAACTCACTTGTTCCTCATTAAATCCAGTCACCATATAACTGTCCTAAGGTTTACAGCTCCTTGTGAATGAAAAGTCATCACTGCTGACTATGATTTTAGTCAAGGAAAGTTTAAGTAGAAGCCACGTGTGGAATCTTGTGAACTGCACAGCTCAGTACAATTGTTGGCACAGAATCCCATAAAAGAAACAAGATGTGACATTTAAGTAAAACAAACTTTTCTTGTTTGGACAATAATACTCACATCTCCTTCAAGGCTGAGCTTGCTTAAAATCTCATGAACAGTAGACATCTTGAAGAAATGCTGGAGGGAGAGAAAAAGAAAAGGCAAAGTAGACTTAAATATATTTACAGTTACATTTGGGCTTGAAACGCTGCAGTACTTAAAGTGACACCACCCAAGGGATCTGCCAATCCCAAACCAGGAAGCAGATTTAGGAGTTTCCAAGCCACACCACTAATAATGCAACAGTGGGAGGTCTTCATCCTATTGCACAATAAAAATTCCTTCAAGAAGCATTTCAAATACTTAAACTTGGGAACTGGAGAACCCTCAGAAACAGAACAGACTAAGCCTGCCACTCCTACCAGGAAAATGGTGCAGAAATATTATAGACTGGTCCAGCTCAAGGCCAACAAGCAGTAGCATTTAAATCAGACACTCAGCCCCTGAGGTGCTCATGGAATACAGTGGAACTATTTATTTTCATGCAGACATTTTACAAAATCATAACCCTGTTCAATCCTTAACCCAGGATTTTTTAATTATAGCTCCTGGAAATCAAGAGAAGAGCAGAGAAATCATTACTTTTGGCAGGTATAGCAAGTGTTATAGGATGCATCAACACAATTACACAGCTTTTGCAGTGTACCTGCTGTAATCACCCCTTTCCTCACTTAGAACACAGAAAGAAACTTTTCACCTTCTGAAAAAATCCAGGTTTAAGTAACTAAAGTAACTAAGTAACTAAAGCAACTTAACAAAAATTAAGATTTAAGGGGAAGAAAAATAAGATAGAGAACAAAAATCACAGTCATGCATCAATGTATTTGAGAACAAATCTTCAGAGCAAAAACCCAAGCCAGGCCTTTAAAGACAGGCTGCAGAATTTATAATAAGCTGTTGGAACTATGAACCTTCCTGGTTACAGGGGATTGATACATTACTGAGTTATGAAATTCTTGATGTTAATCTTAATAAAATGAAGAGCCCAAACAGTGAGACCTTTGTACTCTGACAGTATTTCAACCAAAACTGAAGATGAGCAACTGAAGTCCTTTGGTTGTGCTTGTCACAAAGAAAACACCAGTGAGAGCTGAAGCAAAGCAACTGCAGTATAATCTTTCACATTAAAAAAATAGAATCACTCAACAGCTTTTAGCAAGACTGCTGTTTCTAAAGCCATTAAAAACCACACTGAAACAGGCTTGTTGGAAAAAAACTTGATCAGAGTCCAGAAACAGGACCAACACACCCTCAAGCAGGGCTGGAACTGGGAGGTTCATATCACCAGCAACCCTGTGCCCATCACAGAGAGCTGGCAAAGGGAGAATGGGAGGGTTTGCAAGAATCTTTGCAGACAAAGTTCTTTACTCAGAGAACAAACACCTCTCTTGTCAAATCCTGCTCTGCAAGGCACTTGGATTTGAGAACAGGCTCTCCCTGTTCTCTGATGGACTGATTCTATCTGATGCAGTTTGGACAAGTTCTGGATGGGTTTGAACAGGTAAACAGAAAATACTTGCACTGACTTGTTCTTCCTCAGACTGGCAAAGAATCAAATGTTACCTTCCAGCTGTAAACTAATAATTCAATACCCCAAGGCAAGTTTCTACAACCAATTTCTAAATCCACATTATGCAATTCTGAATCATAATGTTATTCTACTAAAAGAAATGGCATGTTTTGACCTCGACCCCCACAAAAAGCACTGGTTTGCAGATCTGGTATTACACTGGCCCAGCCTGTCTGCACCACCTTCTCCCCATAACTGTTTGGTAACAGAAGAACGTGTGTTTAAAAGCAACCCCATACCTCGATTCCCAGGGCAGCTCATATACATTGCAGCAGAAAAACCCCATGTGATCCATGGAAAACAGTTTCAGGTATGTACAAACAACTGCATTGCTCAACAAGCAGAGTTAGCATTTTAAGAAGCCCTTATTATACTAGACAGAGATTTGACCAAAGGGTGTTCCCAGGCATCTGAGCCAAGGAAACGGCATCCCTGGAATGAGGGAATGGAAACTCTTGCACTTGGAACAAAATTGTGCTGGGTCTCCAAAAACTGGGGCAAGGCCTGTAGACAGAGGGGATGGGGAAGATCTGCAATATCTGTTGTAAATGAAATAAGGACTCAGTCATTTACATACAGTGCCAACCAAAAGTACAAATAAGCCAGGCTTGTATCTCCCCAAATCACCCAATAAGGTTTAGCAAATCATTTAAAGCCGCTATTTGGAGGAAAAAGATCAGCTTGAAAGGAAACAATTTCAAAACCCATTAAAACCACACTACCACAAACATACTTTAACCATTCTCTTCCACAGACACTGCTAATAACACCCAGGATGTTCCATTCCAGGAAAAATACTATGCATATACAAAATGAAGGACTTGTGCTTCTTGAAATCCAAATCATTCTTCCTTCTGAGACTTTACAGAAAATTCTGTTGGGTTTTTTGGGGTTTTTTGATCCAGGCAAACCATGTTCGCTAATGGGAATTACACTCCCTAGGGCTGCTTACAACAACCAGCTCCACCAAGGGAAGGCACAGGGGGATGAATCCCCCAAGGGCCCAGAGGTTCCAAGAGTCCTCACTCTTGACCTGCGTGTCAGGGTCTGCACATCTCTGTGCAGACAGAGCATATGAATAGGAACATAAGAAGTAAAGTCAAGCAGAACTAAATAAGTACACAAGTCACTTCTGCGTGACTAACCTGAAACCGCTTCTTTCAGTTAAAATACATGGCAACATTCCTTTGCTCTGCCTCCCCTCCTCTCTCTCTCTCTCTCTCTCTCGGAGGAGGAGGAGGAAGTGGTGTCCAAGCTGACTCACAATCCAAGAGGCAGCGGCGAAATCTCAGCAATTCTGCTCATGGCCAGGGCAGGGTGGGCGGGAGAGCCGCGCCCAGGCCTGGCTCTGCCAGCCTGGTCCCGCTCAGGGCTCCGCGGGGGAGCGGACAGGCAAAGCTCAGCTCAGCGCTGCAAGCTCGGCAACATCCCTGGTCCAAGGGGTCCCTGTGCCCGCCTGGCAGCACCCCCGGTCCAAAGGGGTCCCTGTGCCCGCCCGGCATCACTCCCGGTCCAAAGGGGTCCCTGTGCCTGCCCGGCAACATCCCCGGGGCGAGGGATTCCTCTGCCCGTCCCGCAGCACCCCCGGTCCAAAGGGGTCCCTTGGCCCGCCCGGCATCACCCCAGTTCGAGGGGTCCCCGTGGCCGCCCGGCAGCACCCCCGGTCCAAAGGGGTCCCCGTGCCCGGGCCAGGGCGCACCCGCAGCGGGGCCGCAGCCGCAGCCACACCTCGGGCAGCAGAGAAGGGGCCGCCGCCCCGGGCTCGGGCGGGTCCCTCCAGCCCCGCCGGGTGAGCACCGCCCTCAGCGGCCGGCACAGCCCGTTCTCCGCAAGGCTCCGCGCTGGAAAGTGAATTGACAGCACCACGGTCAATAAAGCCGAGCCTTTGTGCAAATTAGCGAGCAGAAGAAATGAGTATCTGGGCAAGTTTAACTAAGTTTGGGACCGGTTCCTCTTTCCGAAGCGCGGCCGCCACACCCAGTGCCGGTGTGGGGCTCACGGAGCTCCCCGAGGGCAGCCCCGCCGTCCCATCCTGGGACGGAGCACAGCGAAGTACCGCGGGCAGGGCCGGGGGCAGGGGGGCAAAGCGCGGCGGCGGGAGGGGCAGCAGACACAGCAGCCCCCGCAACAGCCCCCGCAACCCGACCCTCGCTCCGCTCCTGCCACAGCATCCCCCGCAGGGCAGCCCCTACCCCGCTCCTGCCACAACAGCCCTCGCAGGGCATCCCCTGTAGGACATCCCCCGCAGCCCGACCCCCGCCCCGCTCCTGCCACAGCATCCCCCGCAGCCCGACCCCCACCCGGCGATGCCGCCGCTCTCTCCGCGCTGCCCGGGGAGGGCTCACCTGGCCGGGGCCGGGGCTGGGCGGGCAGGGCAGCTGTGGCTCTGGAGCGGCTGCGGCGGCTCTGGCAGCGGCTGTGGGGCCCGCGGCGGCCCGGGCGGGGTTTTGTAGGGCCGGGCGGGCGCTCCCGCCCCGCGTCCCCCCGGCGCGGCGCTGACTCACCGGCCGCGCCCGAGTGGGACCGGGACAGGGGCGCGGTGGGCAAGGGCTGGGCAGGAGCGGCCTCTCCCTCCGTGCCCGCGGGGCCCTGTTCCCGACCTGGGAAGCTTCTGGCGCTGCGGAGGAGGCGCTGGCAGCGCCCTGGGGTGCAGGGGTCGGGGCTCAGCCCTCGCCGCCCAGCCCCGCTGCTCCAGCTGCCCGGGGGCCGCACACCTTCCAGCCGGGAGCTGCCGGTGCCCCCGGGGCAGGCGGCCCCCGTGCCCCACCCCGAGCCCTGTGCCCTGCGTTACGGGGACAGCAGGTATTTTGCAGCCTGTGCTTTGGGCTCCCCCAGCCGCGGGGCTGGGACGGTGCTCGGGTCCCGCCGGGCACAGCACCCGAGCCCCGGGTGTGCAGCGCCCGACCCCGCCGGGCACTCCCTGCCACAGCCACAACAGCTTCCCCTGCGCGGGGCTCACCCACGGCCACCACGAGCCCCTGAGCCCGCAGTCACGGCCAAGCCCACCCCCCGGGGCAGTGCTCAGGGTTCCGTGCCAGCTGGGGAACGCTCAGTGACGTCTGCCACAAGCCATAAACCCTGGTAGACCGAGACACGAGCTCTGCTCTGCGGCTCACTGAATCATGGCCAGATAACCCCAACAGGCTACCACACCCAGCACAGGGGAGGAAATCAAAACTTCTGCCACTCTGAGCAGTGAAAAAGACATTCCTGAAGCCCAGATCTTACACTGGTAGCAAAAGCAAGGCAGACTCACGAATTATTTGCACATCTTCAGTTGGATCACCTGGGATGACCCACCCTAAAAGTGTGGCCAATTCACTGGTGATGGATCTCAAATACTTCAGGAAAAAGGAAGCCCTGCCCATTCCAAATACATGCAGTTATTCCTGTAACTTCAGTGTGGTTTTCTTAAGCCCTTGCAGGTGAATAGATCTAGGTAGTCCTTTCAAGGCTATGTCATCACACAGTGGTTTTGATTCTGCACAAAAATATCTGTCTCTGGTGGAAATTTTTTTTGTAGGCATAGGGAGATGACATCTGGCAGATGCAGGGGGTAAAAAAGTTATAGGTTTATCCAGGTGCATAAAAACAGCAGTGGCAGAAGCTGGCAAACAGAACAGAGACAAGAACATGGGCTGACAGATAATGTAATTGTTGGGATGAGACAGGATCAGAGACACAAAAGGGAGAAATAAATATTACACTTGACTTCAAATATGGAGGCAACAGAGTGGACACATAAGCTGGTCATTGCTGAAGGTAAAATAATGTTAATAGGCCTTTTCTGGTTAACCAAAGTGACATGAAGGAGAGAGCCATAGGAAAAGGCACATCATGGAGAAGTGTTTAGTCAGAGAACATTGGTGCCAGTATTGCATTAGTTTGACAAGTTAACTTTCTTTATGTCAAGGCCACTGTGGTTATTACTCTGTGTATTAATGAACCTGTCTTTCAAAATTAATTCCTGGTTATCCCGGTTCAACCACTGTCTGTCACTAACAGTTAAATAGATGATTTCCCCCTGTTTTCAGATTTCTTAGGGAGAAAAAAATCCCTGACAACTTGGAAATGTGATTCACAGATCAAAAATAGTTTAAGTCCTGGAAGTAACAGCCATTCTGTAGTGCAGTATTCACTAGGGGCTTTAAATAGGGAGAAGCTGCTGAGCAGAGGCCAGAGAGCCAATTTGCCTACTAATGGCTGCACAACCCCTCAGGGACAGGTTTTTTAACCCCCATCTCTTGTCAAACATTATTAAAACAAAAGCAGCAAGCCATAACTACAACATCCTCAGCCAAAGAAAGTGTTTTCACATATGCAATGTCCTGCCAACGTGCAGTACATATGTTGTATTCCTGTATACAATCTGCTGAGTCACTGATGAATGAATTGAGGGAGGAACATGTTCAGTGTCTTAAATGAACATTCATTTATCTTTCAGTCCTCTACCAACTGAACATTCATTTACCTTTCAGTCCTCTACCCCTCACTACGACTGCCATTTCCTGAGAAATAGGTTATTTTTTTAAGAATTCAATATTTCTTAAAATATGAAGTGGCTCATCTACCAGCATTAATTTTGGCTAACTAGATCTGCATGTGAAGAGTTTGCAAAAACTTTGATCTCAAACAAGCTATTTATCCTTATAACCAACAGCTTCAGAAATGTTGTCTCAAACATCCAACAATCACCAGTTATTCATCTCAGAATCACACATTCACTTCAGTTTAAAAGAGCAGCCTCTCAGAACTTCCAGAAACTTCAGGGACTGTTGAAGGGATTTCAACAGAAAAAAAGACTGCCAATAGGAAAAAAAGGGGAACAAGTACATTCAGAGTCATGAAAATACAACCATTATAGTTAAACATATTATGAATTCCCTCAATGCTCTCTGATTTTGTAGGTCAACTGACATCAAAGGCTCTTGTACCAGCTGGGGACTCTGAGTGGTATGAACAGCAGAAAACACATCCAGCCTTTTGGCAGAACAACCATCCATTCCCTAATAGCAAGGCCATGGATCCTGCCCATGGAAATATGATATATTCTTCATAGTTTCAAGAAAAACTCAGCAAAACCAGGGAGCTGAGGAAGGCAGCAGTCAGACTGTGCAAGGAGGAAAGCCTCCTGTTATCTGCCAAACAGGGAAGGGAAATTAGTTCACAGGAAATCAGCAACCAAGTGCCTGAATCACTTTTTAAGACGAGACATAAGGTTGTGTAGCACGTAGGTTATTTCTGAAGATTTGCCCAGAGCTTGGAGGGTTTGTACAGCACCTCCCACAGGGGCTGTGGTCCATGAGCACTGCCTCAAAGTAACTCCTGGCAGCATTAGGCTGCATAAAAGGCTGGGACAGAGACTGCACTTAGAACAAGCTGTGTCTGCTTCACAGATGATTTACTGGAAGAACATGCTTCAACAAGCCTGTAAGTAAGGGAGTGCCAAGAAAGGTTTTCAATTCGTTTTTGCATTGCTTAGTCCCTGCACTCCCTTAAAATACCTGCATAGAAGGTCATATTTCAAATAAGCAGCAACTCCTTCAGCTGCAATTACCTGCCTGTGAGCCCTGGCTTCCTGCATGCTGCCCACAGCAATCAGAGAACACACTTCTCTTGACTGGAGCTCCACAGAGTCCTGGGGACGGAAAAACAAATATAATTGTGCCAACTTCTCATTTTTCCCTTCTGATTGTTCACTGATTAAGCTTCATCCTGTAATCTATGGACATGTTGCAGGCCCAGTTATTGCATCCCCTCAGACTTAGTGACAGTATCATTGCTAACTCCACCATCCTTCTGTTACTGCTTAGTATTGACAATAATTTTATCTTTTTTCCCCCTCTCTCTTTCAATTTGATATACCATTGTTCTCTACCCCACAACACCTTTGATTTTTCTTGTCATTATCTTCATATTATGTTATGTGCTTAACTTGAATACTCAATTTAAGTTCCCCTCTGCCCAGACTTTATCTTTGCAGTAACATCTTTGCATACAGAGTCGCTCCAGCTGATTTTTCTCTCACTTCACTCTGTTTTGCTCCTTCCTCTATACAGATCTTGCTCACACTCCCTCAGGATGCTGTCTACAGAAAACAAAGGTGCATTAACACTGCAGCTATGAAGGCCACAATTCTGTCAATAAGTATTGCTTACTTAAACCTGTTTCTTCAGCTGACAAAAACGGGGAAGGGATCAGGAGAAGGGATTTTCTGGGCTAGGTGTGGCTGAGCCTCTGTGTACTGTTGCTCCCTGAATGGGTTATGTTGCAAGAGGACAACATAAATTCCATTCTGATTAGCACGTGGATCAGGCAGACCTCTAGGTGTTGTTTTTGAATCCTGGTTACCTGGTCTAATTTGGGAATTGCCGTGATACAAACACACACAGATTCCTTATTAGCACTTAGAGTAATCACAGGTTACAAAGAAAGTTAAATATAACTTAAAAGTTATGCTAGTTGGGTTCCCAGGGTAACAAATTAGCAGGTTATTATGTCTATGGCTACAGAAGAAAGAGGAAGGACTCCTGCTTAGCACACCTAGTAAAACTAAACAGAGAAAGTGTTTAACTGATTTTGGTGGGGAAATGGGGGTTGTGTTTGGCTTTTTTTCTTTTTTTTTTGAGGGGGAAGGATGTGTTGCTCTAAATACCACAGAACTGTGATCCCAAAGCCTGTTTTGGAAAAATAGGCTCAATACCAGAATACCAATGCCAACTTTTATGTAATGCAATACCAGAGAACCAGACATCTTGTTAGGTGCTCCACCTAACAACCTAAGCCCTTGGATCAATTCTATTCTGTGCAGCCTCATTCCTACACTACATGCACATTCCTGCACCAATGTTATTCTCCACTCAGAATTTCATTTACTTGAAATAATCCCTTTTAAAGAGCTAGACTTAATCTCTGGAATGATCCTGTGTGTTGGCCAGATCTCTAATATTTTGTTCTCTGTGTGTTCTACAAGGAAGCCTTACAATAGGTAAGGAAGCTGGCATGTGCTGGTCCAGCCTGGCAGCAGAGAGGCTGCATGTTTAGGAGCAGGTTCTCCATGTTAGACACTGCCCCCCTGGCCTGTGTGCCCTGCAGTGCCATGGTTTGCTGTGGGACCTTACCCTGCTGCCTTCTGACTGAGCAGGTCCCCTCTCTCCACTGTTAACTCTTCAGAGCAAAGATTAAGTATTGCATCTGCTAAAGAAAATGGTAAACAGCATGCATTACTTCATCAAGATACAAGAACAAATTCAATTCATCACAGTTTCCATTTTACCTTCACATGTTTCATACAAAGTCTACATTACATGAAAGGTGACATAACCTTGGTTAAAGGGTGTCTATTTTAGCAGTCACTGTGACAGGCAAAGACAGGTCAAACAATGTCCTACAGTTACTTCCCAGGCAGAATCTCCAAGTGCCTCACACATAACAGAAGAACCTGACAGCAAATGCTCTTCATAGCCAGTAAAACATCCATCTCTATCCCCTACCAGTTGGCTGCATCTTGCACTTGACTTCTAAAAGTTTCCTCTTAACACTGGTTTTGTCTTCACCTACTTCCAGGTCTATATTTGCAAATTAATTTCTGTCTGCTGCTCAGTATCCCTCTTCTGAAACTTTCATGCACATCTGACCACAACCTTAGCTTGAACTCTCACTTATTTTCAAAGATTCTCCTCCTCACCACTGTAAATAGCATCATCAGCCTCATCCTTTTATCTCTCAATCTCAAGTAGATCCTCCCACTCCAAGCCTATGGGCACAAGGAGTTTGCCTCCACAAAGAATCAGTTGCATGGGTGGCTGGGGATCCCAAATTAAGACCAGAGCACAATGAAGTTACAGTCAGAAACAAACTTCTTTAAATATTCACAAAAGCTAATAATAAACAAAGCTGTCTGGGGCACACATAAGCCTAAATAAAATCACTACTACTTGGCAAAATCCATAAGGTTTAGATCACTGTGGTGCAACCCATTGCACTGGCTGTCCATTGTTCACAGCAAACAACCTGGAATCATCTCTGCTCTGGGAAGAGGCTCAGAAGGAAGCAAAGCCCTTTGTTACTCCCATCTGGCTGGCACAGGTAGCAACATGGGCCATCAGCCTCCAAGGTGCAAGAGGCTTTTCCCTCATGCCTCAGTCCAGGCTCCTGCCCCTCCTGTCTGTTTAGAGTGTGCGAACCAGAGAAGCCACAGAGGTGACACAGAGAGTCAGTGAGGAATATGCAGCGTGAACAAATGCTAAACCAGCAATTCAGGTACGTGCGTAGCAAAGAACAGAAAAGGAACTGCTCTGGCACACAATCAGCATGAGCATTACTGGGCTCTGGAGCTCAATGCAATTTCTAACCCAAGCCCTGAATCACCAGCACTCTGGATTTAGAGCTGCCTCGCAGAGTGATCATCTGGTGAGCGAGGAGAGGTCGCCTGGATACAAACATAAACAGAAACGAAACACTTGCCAAAGCCCTTGCACTGGTACTGGCGGTGTGAATAAACCCTGCGAGCTCACCCTGAATGAAACGGTGGCGGCCACAGAAACAAACAGTCACTATGTGTGTAACCAAGCCTGGGGCATTTCCTCGGGCCCGCGGGGATTTCCTGGTGGGGCCGCACAGTTTTTTAGTGCAAAGATCACGCAGTCTGAGACAAAAAAAGGACTGTAAAGCACTGTTAGATACTAAAGAATTCTATTCTCAGATCATCAGGAACACCCTCATCACAGTTTAATGTACTTAAGGTTGGAGAGTTGCAATTCCATCCAAACCTGGGCGTCGTGCTGTCTTTAGCCCCATAACCAATCCTTTAAGTAGTCCTCACTAGTCCTTTAACATTAACAGGTTAAAAAGATTCATCTCAAGCCCAAACCCACTCTGCTGAGCTCAGCTTTCTCAGCAATATTAGCACAGCGCTGCCAGCATAAACAGGCTACTTAAGAGAGATTTTAAGCCCATTTACATGTCCCAGCGCTTAAAAGGATCCCGGCTCTGTAATGCTGCTCCCCAGACTAACACCACATGGAAAACACCGTAGGAAATCCTACCAGGGCACGTAGGAGCCCCTGACATCATCCAGAACAGACCAGCATAAATAATCACTGCAGAGTTTGGCCTGTCTTGCCAAGGGCCAGAAACAGCTACAAAAGATGGAAGCTGCCAAAAGTCCTCAGGGATTTTTTTTCCTAGGAACAGTGTTAGAAGGGTTGATGCAAACCCAAGTCTGTTCTGCTTCATTGTTTCCCATCATTATGTGCTCTTTCCACTTTAGTGACTCATAACAAAAACAGTCCCATGGTTTGGATTAATCTCCTGGCCTCTACCAAAGTACTGGGGAGGTTGTCACACTTTAAAGGTGTCCCTGAGAATCTTAGGGAACAATTCTCAAAGTTTCAAGGAATCTAATTAAGCACCACCTAAACCTAATCTAAAAATCCTTAAACAACAGGTCCCTACGGCAAACCTTGAGGCCAGTAACTGCACACTGCAGAAATGATCTCCTTGCTGTTTAACATCGTGCCACCTCTGAAACGACCCATGAAAGTGAGTTTTAAAATCATTTACAGTGAAAATTCCACTGACAGAACTCAACAGACTATTAATACTACAGCAACCTGGAATAGAGCTGCAAATTTTCAATTAAAATCATTGATTCCATGAAATTGCAGGAAAGTTTTTTTGTGACTTACTTGTTTTCCAACATCAACCCTGTTTTAGCAGAAAAATAACATACACCACATGATTTTGAGGAAGTTCTTACATGACCTGAACTTCATTACCTAAATTAGACTGATCTGAGGTAATATCTAGGAACAAATGATACCTTTCAAGACAAAGGAACATCACAGATTCTTGATTACACAGGACTGTCGACAATAAAATTGCTCTTTCAAGTGGCAGCTTTAGAGAAAATGGAAGGCAAAGTAACTTGACTTCAAAAAAGCTGTTGATTGAGAGAAAGGGGATGGTTGTTGGCAGATTTGTTTCTGCCAGGTAGGCTAAGACTTGTTTTTCCAGGTCAGAAGTACAGGTTTGAATTCTAAACCCAGAGATCTCTTCCTTTAATGAATCAGAAAAAACCCCATATTAAAAGCCTATACATGTAATACTTAACATTTTCACTAAGAGGAGAGGAGAGGGGAGAGGGGAGAGGAAGACAAAGTGTCTGAGCAGCAGAAACAGTCACTGTCCTTCCTGGGGAAAAAGGGGCTGCATCAAAACACTTGCAGGAAGGGCTTGCCTTTTCCTTGTATGGAAAGGTAGAACCCCAAATTCAAGCCACAGCCTCACTCACTCACTCACTCACAGAATAAGTACCATGAAGCCCCAGACATTTTTTAAGCCAAAAAAATGAGTAGAGTATTTTACCTTCTCACTTTGTCTATTTGGGCTGGTAGAAAACCTGTAAATAGAAGACAAGGTATTCTTTTGATACATATGATGTTGAGTGAAATATCTTCCCTGAAGAAGGCAGGAAACAAACTTATTTTTTCATGTACCAGCATACAAATTTACTGCTTGTCATTAAAACAATCAACCAAAGAGTGACAGGTTTACTGACCCACAAGACTCTTTTTCTCCAGATGTAACAAGAGTGTCAGTACAAAGTTCTCTCCAGGATTTTTAACCTCAATGTGCTGCTTTTGGATTAAACAAGCCAGTCCAATCAATCTCACTGTGCATTCTGCTTAGGTTACCTACACAGAAGCCAAAGAATTTCAGCTGTGAGGTGAGCACTCGTTAATTTGGAAATGCCCACAAAAGCTGGTGAAAGGAGCATGTGCAGCTTTGCAGTAACTGCACCTCCTTTTTATTTTGTTTCTTCTGCTATTTACAAAGAATATCCAGATTGCTGCACAAGATTCCTGTCCTCCTGTCAGCCAAGGGAACAGAAGTGCAGGTGACTACATGGCTCTGAAATAAATGGGGTTTGACTGCTGGGGGAGATTGTAACGTGGCCACAGGAGCTGCTCAGGAATGGGGTTCTGACAGCTTCTCCCTTCCCTCTTTCTTAAACTCAAATTTAATCAGATCATTAAAGTATTTGTTGAAGTGCTCTGTCTGCCTGGCAGTACAGCCCACACCAGACAGACTAATGAGTGACTGATTTCAGCAGGAATTTTTTTGGCATTCCTCGTGGTTTTTTATTTTGAATTGTTTGTGCAAAGATCTGGATGGTGGAGCTTTTGAAGGTGGAGCTTTTCAATCAGTTGCAGCAGGCCTGGCACAGGATGGCACTCATGCTGTTCCTTAACTGTGGGATAAACAAATGTTAAAGCCTGCATTAGCCTAAGAGTCATGAACAGACTTGAGTCATTTTCAAGACTGCACCATTACTCCAAATCTCATTTTCAGTGATGAAATTAAATTCTAAGCAAATATTGTCATTTTATTTATAGATGCTTTAAAGATATTTTCTGAAAAATACACCAGAAGCATTGATCTCAGCGCTGATTATTAACATGCATAATTACAAATTCATTTACAGAAAACCCTTGTGTTCTTCTTTCCATGCCTAAAGTCTGTCAGAAAGAACTGACATGGGAAGAGCTGGAGAAGCTCTGTAAGACAGGCTATGCTCATCCCTCCTCTAAAAGCAGCAGGAATGACCCACAGCAGCACCTGTGGGGCAGCAAACCTTGGGGGAGGCAACAGCAACAGCCACAGGCAAGACTTTGTGTCAGATGGATCTGGCAAGATCAAGGTTTCAGGTACAGAGATGCACCCTCACAGCAGGAAATTCATCCAGAAACATAAAGGAAATAACTGCTGTCAACAACTGGTTCTGCACACAGATGTTCAGAGTTTGACACTTTGTACTTCAGAGGATGGGCAGTTATATCCCTGTGAGCTCCCCAGGAACACCTTTAGTACATCTTGAATAGACAGGAAAGTCTTCATGTGGCATCACTTTATCATCCATGACATTGTTTGTTGAGGAGTTCACTTGCTCCTTTTCTTCCTCAACATTCAAATGTAACTATTCCCATGGTGCTCACACAGGGCACTGCCAGCAAAGCACTGACTGCACTGAGATAATTTATCAGCATCACTGCAGTATCTCAGAGTCTCAGGTTTGCTGTTTCTCTGAAAGCCTGGAATGATGCAGGAATTCAGGAGGCCCCGGACAAGGCAGTGGCAGGGAATGGACAGGGAGCCTACAGGTCTCACTGCAAGGCAACATTCCAGAAATGTAACCCCAGCTACATGTCTTTGAGTATCAAAAGGCTTGAAACACTCTTGAAACACTCAAAAG
>JAWWLZ010000019.1:16372072-16384438 GCA_035041345.1 Poliocrania exsul
CTCTCCAGTCTATCCAGGCCCCTCTGCAGAGCCCTCCTGCCTTCCAGCAGGTCGACACTCCCTCCCAGCTTGGTGTCATCTGCAAATTTGTTGATGATGGTGATAACATATTTATTTATAATGATTTCACAAAATTATAAGACAGATTTACAGCTCATTTCATCAGGAAGTATTTTACCACTCCTGTGAGAATTCATTATCCATATGAGTCAAAAGGCTCAAAACTTAAAATATTCCCCCCAAAACCCAAAGATAGTTTAGATCAGGAAGGTTACAAACTTCAGAGAACTGAATTCACACCAGAGCCATGTTTGTCTTTGGAAGAAGAATAAATGCAGTGCTGAAAAACAAAGATTAATGGATGCTATTTATCTAAAAACAATGTTGAAATATTCTCATTCACCACTTAAATTAAATCTTAGACAAAGCACATACTGAAGATAGAAGTGACAAACAAAATTAGAAAGTTAAAGTAAGGACATATGGACTACACCTTTAATAAATATGTATCTCTTCTGTTATTCTACAAATAGTCACACATTTTCTTAGGAAAAATCAACACATGGACTCACCAATATAAAACAAGCAGTGAGAATGTAACATGCTCTCTGTCCACAACTGACACACTTCACTTTCTGTAAGAGCTTCCACACCATAATAGGCTTGGTATTCCAGTTTGGGCAACAGGAATATGGGGGTAACCTACAAAAGAGCAGATACAAGAAAAATCAGCACTCACTGTCCAAAAATGTCCATAATTTAACAACATCTTGTGGTTTATACCTGTCCCAGTTCTCCAGCATAGCTGAAACAACAAAGCATTTCACAGGTTTTGTTTGGTGGCTCCCACTCTCTGAAACCCACAGCACAACCTCAGAGTCCAGAGGCTCTGTCTTATATTGATGGGGGTGAAATGGAACAAAAAAAATATAAAAAGAATAATGAAAAAGGCCTAGGAAAGCTTTTATTTTTTTATATAAAATTCTACCAGCAAGTAATTTTTCCATTGAACTAAATTAATTTGCAGTTTACACTTCTGTGCTCTACTGCCCTCTGCAGAAACTTAAGAAAAAATACATTGTATTTCAATTTGCTTAATGTTAGTGAAATGTTGCCATTTATTTCTTTTGTCAGAATCTCACTTGAAAATAGAAGCTAATGCTTGGACTCCCATCTGAAATGAGAGACTGTGTGCTAACAGTGACAGAGAAAACCTAAACCTTTCCTCACTGACAAACCACACCTTAAATTTCAGCAGAAATTAAAAAGAAACTAAACAAGTGCTCAGTTTCCAAATAACAAATCAAGCAGACATTTATGAGCAGTGGATCAACAGCAAAGAGAAGGTATTTTGAAGAAATACCATTCTGAGCACAGAATCAGAGCTACAACAACCTATTTCCATCCCAACAGAGCAGGAGCACCTCCCAACACATGCCTGCTGTAATTCCAGTGTCCTCAGGAGGGACACAGCACACCAGGTTGGCTGAGGGATTCAGAGGACTCTTGACAAAATAAAACATTAGTGAGCATTATACAATAAGCTTCCCTTCTCCCAATGTTACAAGAATGTTTCCATTAGAATTGCATTTCAATAATTGTATTCTGTAAGATAAACTATTTGTTAAGATGCACACCATAGTATTTTGAAACAGAATGAGCAGGATCTCTTTTTATTTTTGTGTCCTCTGTTCATTTTATCTTCTATTTCTCTGCTTAACTAGGCATAATAGTAAGGTTGAATCTTGCTGGGAAGTATTTAAGACCATGAACATTCTCAGAGCCTTGGGCCAAACTCCTGATTACAGCATTACCTTTTAAAAACAGCTCAATCTGACATGAGATGACATGAGTATTGTTACCCATGCACATCATTGCAGTAAAAAATGGAGAATCACACTTGCTTATCAAGTAGCTTTAAAGAAATCACAAGCTATTCTTCCCTCCCTTCAGCAAATATTTACTTTAGGAAGACACACTCTGGGGAGTTACAATGAAATGCCCTCACTGAGTGAAAGCACAAATGCTATAACAGACCAGGAATCACTGAGATTTCAGTTGAGCACAACTGTTTAAAATAAACAAAATAACAACCCAAAAACAAGCTAAAAGCAGCATGTGCACCTTTGGGGGTTTCTTCTTTTTCTGGTACCGTGGCAGTGCCTTCACTTTCTGCACAGAGCAGCGCACGAGCAGCAGCAGCTCCCCCAAACTGAAGAGCTTGTACACAGCGTTGCCTTCCTGAGGGGCCTCGTACTCTGAGGGGTCTTCCTCGAGCACCTGCAGGTCATTTGGCAGCTTCCCTACAGAAAACAGATCACACAGAAAATGTACTCTGGTTTTGGTACATCTTTTACCATGAAGTTGAGAAGCTTTTTTCCCTTGCACTGTTTCCTGTTTGTTTGTTTGTTTAGAATCTGTTTTGCTTCCTAAGACTTTCAGACTATCTAATTAGGCACAAAAAAGTCACTTACATATTAAAAAATAAAAATAATTACATTTGGAAAACATCCACTTTTATTAAAGACTGGACTCTTAAATAATCCCACATCATTAGACTTCTCATACAAATAGAGCTGGGACTCCATTCTTATACAAATGGAGTTCAAAAACACCTTTTTAAGCCACAGCCACTCAGCCCAAAGGAGAGAAAAGTTTTCTATGCACTGAGTGCCTCCTGAGAGCTGCTGTCCACTCACCAGCTTCTGGAATAACTCAAGTCTCAGGTCTGGGTGGCAGCAAAACCCTCTGCAGGTGGAGTTTGCTCCCATTGTGACAGCAGTATATTCAAGAGAGATGCCATTGGCTCCCAGTGCTTTGAGGTACATTAACAAACATCCCTTCATCCCACAGAGATATTTTAACAAAACATTTAAAATAAATAGAATAGACTCCAACTTTTTAAAGATTATTTACTGATCACTTATCCAGTTCCTTCATTTTTTCATCAGGTGGAAATGTGTCAAAACTACACCTGCAAACAGCTGTTGCTGTAGTGCTACAAATAAACACATTTAACATTAAATTTAGAGTCTATGTGCAACTCTGAATATGTTCTGAAATGGACACTGTGGGAGATATCATCATCCAAGGGACTGGAAGTAATTCTCTGTTAGTAAAACACATAACTTCACTCTGGCTTTCTGCAAAACAGACAAAGAGGTTTCTCCACTTGCTGCAGGATTTCCACACTGTACAATTGTGCTTCCTATTCTTACACAGTCACTCTTCAGAACATCAACTTACTGGTTTCACTATCTATCAAAAATCAGTATTTCTATTATCAAATACCTGAATTCCAGGCTCTATTCTTTTATGAGACAGAGTATCATGTCAACCAGCTGTTCAAACCTTTTAGTCAATACTGAAATACAGTTAAATCAATAAAACTGTAGGAAGTGATAACATAATTTTAACTAAATCGGTTGTGCTAATCTACAGATTAAGTAATTAAGTAATTAATTCCTACATGATCAAATGCACAGCTAGTTAGAGAATAACAAATGTGTTTTCCCACCAAAACCAGGGATTTGCTGGAATTCAGTATCAGAGTATCTGTGCTGGTGCAACCCTGCCTGGTTTCCTGCCCATTCACCCAACACAATAAAGTGCTTCTGACTTCAGTTTTGCAAAGCTCGGAGGCAACTCAGGCACAATGGAAAAAGTCCCTGGTCCCTTCAAGACTTCCACAGCTCTTGGCTGTGGTCTGCAAGTAGCACAGATTCAATATCCACCTAAATGCCTGGAAACTCAGAGGGGTAACTTGGATTGAGTCCTTCTGGGACAGCCTGTTGGGAGCCAAGGAACTGCAGCTGTGATACCAGACTCATATTTTGAGACACACCAATTCCACTTTTTCTTGCAAGTTTTAGTTGCATAATTTGACTACATTTTTAGTCTATGAAAAAGTTAAAAAGTTTCATTTATGATTGACAAGAATCTATTTTTGCAGACCAGACCACTCAAATATTTGCATTTCAGTGCAAAACTTATTTCACTACCAAATCACAGAATGACAGACTTGAGTTGGAAGGGACCCACAAGGATCATCAAGTCCAACTCTGATGATTTCTTTTCCTTGCTTAAAAATCTTGTGCATAACAACTTTTCCTTTCTCTACAGTAAGACAGTATTCCACATTCACCTGTATGGAAAAACAGCTCTCAGAATGTTCCCTTATGTGTGCAAGACAGGAATTACCAGCACCTTCTCTGTGGGAGAACCAAAGTCACATCTCTAAATAAATGCAATACCACATTCTTCAGATGAAGGAGTTAAAATGTTTTTCTCTTAGAGCTGAGTAAAGACGTGCAATTTTACCCCTTACACAACAAACACACTCACTCTTTGGCACTCCCTCAAAAAGCCAAGTCCAGGTGTTTCTGGCCGAGCTGCTGGGATTGGGGGCTGAGGCTGCCACAGTTTCTGTGCTGGAGGTCACCAAGGCCTTGGGGGACTGAGGCCCCTGGGCTGGCACAGCAGGAGGATTCTCAGAGCTCACCACTGGCTCCTGAGCTTTGGGGGAAGGAGACTTGAGAAGCTCAGTTTGCATTTTCAGAATCTGCCCGACAGGATCCAAATCCTTGGATAACTTTCTGGGAGGTTTCCTGGAGGATTTTTTGCCCACATCCACAGCATCTGAGCAGTCAGTCCTGCTGGCTGGAGGGCTCTGGGTGGGAGAAGGAGACCTGGGAGTCTCTGCTGGGCTGTCAGAAACAGTGGTTGGTACAGCTGGTGTGCAACAATCAGAGCTTTTACATTCTGAATCAATGATCAAACGTTCCTCATCTGTGTCACTACTGCAAAAAGAAGGGTGAGCCTCACTTTTCTGTGCAGCATCAGACTCTCTCTGGTAACCAACTGCTTTAGACAGAGGACTCAGCTTGGTTTCATTGCTCAGAACCTCTCCAGTCACGACATTCTGTGCGTTGTTCTGTCCCACCTCCACCGACCTCCAGCTTTCACCAGGGCAATTTCCCTCAGTGCTGAAGCCTGGAATGACACCTAATGATGGAAGCTCCAAGCTGGCACAGGCTGGAACTTCCTGCTCACAAAGGGTGCTTTTCCCTTCTTCCTCTCCACTGTTTATGGTGGATGTCCTTCTTCCCCCCATCTTCAGGCCATGAGATGTACCTTTAGCAGTGTTACCAACTGTAGGGAAAGTACTTTCCACTTTAGAAGTTCTTGAGAGCTTGGCAGATGCTCCAAACGTTTCCAGTTCTGTGAGATCATCATCAAAGTCCATCCCTGTGTCATCTGGAAGGGGAATCCTCCTGCACTGGTAGGCATCAGAAGGCACCTGAAGACAGGGAGGAAAAGTAACAATATTTAAAAAAATTACCAACAAAATAAACCAAGAACCAGAATTTGTTAATCACAAACAAGACACTGTCAAGTTGAAAGTATCAAAATGTTCTACTATCCATTTTTGACTATTGGGAAAGAGCAGCAGTGATTGAAAAAAAATTCCTGTTTAATGTGGAATATCTTGAGTTCTAAGAGTTGAGAGGCCTTTCCAAAGAGCAATAAAGTTCACAGAACTTTCTCCACTGAAGTAAACTGATCAAAATATATTTTAAAGAAGTAAACATTAAAGCTGAGATGCCCATGCAGTAGAAACACTTAAAGAAATAGACATTTTCTAACAGGGTCCATAACTCAGCAGTGGAAAAACAATCAACAAAACCCTTCTATTTTCCTTCACTATCACAGAAAAAGTAACTGAGGAATTACACCACAGTTCTTGGTTGTCTTTGCTTTTAAGAACAGGTGAGCCTACATACATCCCACTGGAACAGATTGTCCTCAGCTGGTTTGTCCATCCAGACATCAGAAAGTGAAACATAGGACTTTTTAGTTGCCAGGAAATCCATTGGAATTTCGTGGAAGATTTGATTCCTCTCTCTTACTGTCATTTCTTTTCTCAGCAGAGGTGAATCAACATAAACCACTTTAGCTGGTTTGCCACCTTTTCAAGAAGGAAAAGAAATTGAGCACACATTAAATGAAAGGAAGAAAGACTGTTGTGTAATTTAAATAATAAATCTTTCAACTTCCAATTATGGTCAAATCCATCCCACATGCAGGGTAGAAGAAATGAAAAACAATCCTCTCATTCACAAACAACAGAAAAAAGAAGTATGTCCAAGTACAGTGTGAATTATGGTGGTCCTGCAGCAGCAACACACCCCACATTAACAGCTGGTCATACCTCAAATGCAGTTCTATACAGAGAATTTGTAAAATACAAATTTAGGATTCATCACTTCTCATACTGCATTTTATCATCAAATGCATTCTGTTTCCCAAAAAGATCTTTATTCTTCCTTGGACGAAAGTCAATTGTTATTTTTGAACTCTCATTGCCCAGTTGGCTGCAGTTTCTTTTTTTCCAGTCAGTCCCTGTGTCAGGCTCTGCTGCCCCACTCCTTTGTGACACCTTAACACAGTTCCACAGGAACCACCCACAAGTGAGTGTGAGCCCTGCCCAACCCTGCACAGAAAGCCAAGGCAAGTGGGGAACACAGAAACAAATGAATGCCAGGGGTTGGTTACAGGGAAAGGTGGAAAAGGAAGGAGCAGAGAAACCCTTTCTAACACATCCTGAACCTCCCCTGGGTGATAATTTGGGATCCAAAAATTAAGTTTAAAAACTGTAATGCTGACACAAAAGGAATCAGGTATATCTTTACTGACAAAGTAATTTAATTTCAAGTGGGAAAACATGGAATTTATAAAATCTGCAGATATATGGTGGCTTATTTACTATCTACAAGTCTGTTACAGAAATTTGTGAAATGCACACAAGGACATTCCAAGACAACAAACAAAATACTCATAATGAATGAACTTCTGTGTATTTAAAAAACCCAAACAAAGTAACAGGAGAGGAAGTCTCAGAGTACTGAAGGAGTGCTTGGCAACCCATGGACAGCATTCATATGACTTCATTAGTTTATTAAAAATACTTTCTGTTGCAATTGGGAAAAGGTTCTCCATGGATGTTCATTACTTTTTTATTATTCTATGATGTAAACAGATCCTTTTAATTCCAGAAAATGTTTGCTCTTTGCTTTTTCATAAAATTTCAGAGTATTTCTTTTTTTTTGGCTTATTGAAATCAGTTCACTTGATAATTTTAACAGCTTCATGCACTTGATTTCTTTCCAAGGATCACAGCTTACAGTCTTGAAATACAAAAGGATATTTAACTGGTTTTTTGGTTTGGTTTGGTTTGGTTTTTCCCCAAGTGGAAAACAGCTGTAAGTTTAAATTCAGTGTTTATGGTGATAACTGTAGAGGTTGGTACTATTTTCAGTAACAAGGTGTAGAAAACTGTACAAAGAGACCCTGGATCAGCTTTTCTGGACAAACCCACAAACTTTTATAACCAAAACATACCATACCTGCAACAGGGATCATTTTAACACAAACTGGAATTTCCCATTGTTCCTTGTAGTTCAGTCCATGGTTATTCAGTAAAGTAAATAATGATTGCTTACTTAAAACAACTTGAGGACAGTATTTCAAAGCAAGTTTTTCTGCATTTGAATCTGAACTAATATCCTAAAAAGACAAAAAAAAAATTAAATTATTTCTTTTAAAGTTTGGGGGTTTTAAAGAAATACACACAGATTTAAACTTACAAGAAAAACTCCAACCCCAAACAAACATGGATCAACAACCCCACCCAAAATTCCAAACACCACCACAATGCTGAGCATCAGAAGGAAATGAAACAGCAAAAGCCTCTCCTGAAGGTTTTGTGTGAATCTTTTGCCATCACATTGCAGCATGAGAATCAAACTGCACTTCTGTGCAAAATATGCCTTCCAAATGACAATTAAAAGGTTACTCACATCGTGCATAACCTGAGCCTTTTTTTCTGGAGTTATAATAGATGTAACAGTTGTATAATCTGTGGGCAGCTGAACGGGCATGGCAGGGAAATCTGTTCTACCACGTCGTGCTGTGCCCTTGGAGAGATGAGCAGTATCAGAGAACAGTCTTAACAGCATCAAGTGACCCAACATTGCACTTCTCAGGAGGCAAAACACTAATGATTTATGCAGGTGCATGAAAAAGTTGGGTTATATGAAAAAATACACTATTAATGTAGTATTTTTATAGCAAACATACAGTGAAAGGTGTTAACAGCTTTACTACCGAAATAATTTGATTGAAGTTTTAATTAATAGTTTTAATTATCAATTATAACCTCTAATGCAAGCACTGAATAATAGTTGTGAATATCACAGATCCTTGTGTAACACAATCCTGATGTAATTCTACTCCTTTGAAAAAACCACAAACCCAGTATGTAAACATGAGATCTCACCATTACAAGAAGATTCTTTTCCAGCTTGAAGGTCAGCTGTGTATGAAACTTCCCTCCCATGATACTCATGATCTCCTGGAGGGTGTAAAACTCAGGGTACTTTTGCACATGTCCAATACACACACGGAGCAACTCCTTGCACAGAAAGAAAAGAAGTTTATGCATTTGTATCTTTCACAAGAATCTAATTTTGAGCAGGTTTTTTCTGCCAGTGCAAGCTGCATTTAAGAACTTGCAGATACCAGCACAGATCTGTAATATTCTTACAATCACTGGCATCAGAACTGAAATATATCCTTAATTCTCCTCAGCCCTCCATATGCAAGGCTAACAATGTATGCACACAGGCTCAGTACAGTCATTAGAGAGATGAAGTTTAGTAGAGTTTGAACTGTGTTAAACCAAGTAATTATTTCTTTAGTTTAGTTATCTTGGCTTCCAAAGGAACCAGTATTTTCTGTGTTACCACCCAGTGACATAAAAGTCACAAAGGCAAGGACAAGATGATTCCATTTGGGTTGAAACTCACTATCATGTCAACTCTAGATAATTTTTCGTATCTGAATTATGTATTTAAGACATTTTGGTTTTATTTAGTAAGCAGAATGAATTATTCCTGCTAGTATTGTTTAAAGCTAAATATGTGCCTCTATTTCATTTTTAACTCTGGGTATCAACCTTACAAGAAACAAGACTTCAAGTTTCAGACACATTTTGTGACCAGATGACAAGATCACTTTGAAAAATAGACAGAAGATCTAAAATTGTGAAACCAATCCCAATATTTAGGGAAAAATAAAAAAATGCAAGCAAGATTTTTGCCTTCACTGTGCCCAAAGTCTGTGTTACCCCACTGAGGGGGAAGTTTAATGAACCTGGATACTGGAATTCTTTCTCCAAAATGTGCTATAAAGCCAAGAATGACATGTGAAGTTTGATCTTAGAATGATCAAAGTGGATGTTTAACTCAGCATGAACCTGAAGATGATTATGATTAATACCTCAGTCACCTCTGACTAAAGAGCCTGTGTAAAATGCTGCTGTGGAGGGAAGTTTAGCATTGTGTCCAGTGCTGCATATCCAGGAGCAACTCCTTAATGGGAAAGCACACTGAAAATGTAACTTCTCCCTTTCCAAATACAAAGATGTGATTTATTTAATTGATGAGTCAGTGTTTTTACCCTACTGTATTCAGTGGCTCCCTGTACATCACATCTCACTGGCTGCACAGAGCCAGAGGCCCCGCCACGCTGTGAGGGAAAGGCCGAGTTCCCACGTCTCACCCCGCCATGGGATCAGCACAAGGTCAGGGCCCAGCACACCCCAGGAGCAGGGTCTGTGTCAGCCACAACTCCTGTATCACTGCTCAGGAAGAGATGGAGTTCCCCAGGCAGGGGTGGTTACCTCAGTGTAATGCAGGGCATCCTCAGAGATGGCATCATAATCCTGGGCACAGCTTTTGGCAGCGTTTTGGGCAAACTTCATAAATTCAGCAATTTCATTGTTTACAACTTCCTTCATTTGCTGGGGAAAGGAAAGATCTATTTTTAAAATAGAATAGAATCCTCTACACTAGGTATGTAACCAGCAAACTTTCCAGAGAGGCAGTTCAGGTAATGTTATGAGGGAGGGCAGACATTGCACTTGCTGCTCAGTTTGGCAAACGCTCAGGGCTTCACTGCAGAACAAAAACTTTGAGGTCCATCTCCTTAAAAATATCCCAGACCAACAAAACACCCCCCCAGCAAACAGCAACCTGCTTGTGATATGGTGGTTTGTACCAAGAAAGGTTGCCAGACATGGCTGATGGAGTTCACAAGACAAAGCCACAAAGATACCTGAGCTCTGACTTCATGAGACATTTTAACACAAGTAGCAACAACACAGTAGATACTGATGGGCTGGGAATGACATTCCCACTGTTACAGCATAAAATAAAGGAATTAGCACTAATAGGGAAGCACAAGAAACCAAATGGAATGGCTCAAAACCACTTGCTGGATAATTACATTTTACAGGACTCAACTGAAATGACATTTCCAACCAACCAGGGCACGTTGCTGAGACTCAGCTGCGAGTGTGAACCTGAGCCTTTCTACTTCTGTGAGAGGCACAGGAGTTCCATGACAAATGAATTACAACAAATTGAATTTAAAACCAATTTTCCCACCGTCTCCTTTATTCTTTGTAAAAAAAAATTGTTTGACTCCCTTTGTGATGGTTGTATGTACACAGTTGTGCACTTACCAAGTACGTGAACAATTCCCTTTGATTTGCTGCATTAACCTGAAAATGGTTTATTTTTTTTGAGTACTTGGTCATCAGGTATAAGTATGTTTTCTGCTCCTTCTCAGACAGACAAGAGGTGAATGGGTAGGGGAGCCTGGGTTCTGGAAAAGGATCATCATCAGCTGTGCTTTCAGTCTCCACTTCAGCTGGATCTGCAGCCTGCACTTTACAACTCTGCCTGTTTTCTGAAGAATTTGCTGTGGCTTCCACATTTTTCTTTGCCTCTCTGGAAGAAAAGTAACAAAGAATCTGCTCTTATCACATAAATACTAATATTTGTCAGAATTGACAAAGGCACTCATGCAAACCTAAAGTTCAAATCCAGCAAAATGCCCTGACAGACACTGTGCTATTCCAATTCCCAGCCTGTGTCAGAGAACTTTTCTCATTCTGAACCTGGACAATCAAACTAACCCTTGGCACCAGCAGAAGGGCTGCACTGGTTTAAACACAGGGGGGAAAAAAGCAGTGTGGGCTTTTTCTTCTTAAACAAAATGGTGTCTATGTTAGTCAGTGTACTCAGTATTGCTGGAACAAGCTAAATGTGAAATGGGTTCTTTGCTCTGGAAACACCCACCATTAATGAAAGGATAAAGAATCTTCACATTCCATCATTCACTCACAGCTGGTGCTCAGAAGAGTTTGCACTCAGAAAGGTCACACTTACCAGTCAGTTATGGCAGTAAAGGAGAAAGGCTCTTCCAAGTTAAGTCTTTCTTTCATTGTAAAAGAAGAAAATTTAAACTACTCCATTGCAACAACAGAAATTCCAGTTCAATGAAAAAGTTGATACAGAGTACACAACTCAAGAGTTTGATTTTCTACTCTAAACAATGGTGGAATGAGTCACCAAAAATATTATTAGGCCAGGGCAAGGGGCACAGCTGCCCTAACAACAACCAAAAAGCAACATAAAGCTGGTTTTTAAAACAACTCCAGCACACAAAGGCCAACCAGCTTAGCCCCGCTGTGTTTAAAATAATTGTGCTTAAGAGAGAAAATATTTAAGGCTAACAAAATGAACATTAACTGCTGATCTTGGGAAAGGCATATTTTTAAGGTACTGTTCCAGCAGCAAGAAAACATCTCGAGTGTCATTCAGGCCCAGCAGTATCACATCCACAGCTCTTAATAACAGTTCACAGCTGTCTCTCTGCATAGGGAGACGTGTCCATCCTCGTGGCACAAACTGGCAAAGTTAATTAAGCCGTAGCAGCAACGAGATGCTGACTCAGATATGCCAATGGAGGAACATCAAGAAATCCCAGCAGCTTAAATTGGGTATATTCAGCACTGAGTGAAATGGCAGCACATCAAGATCATTTCAGTGTGCAGTGCTGTCACAGTCTGCATCGGGGGGCAAACCAAAATAATCTGACAGAGCTTTGCTGTCCATATTTACAGCATTACACTTTATTGGAGCTGACAGCTTCAATTTTCCCCCTTCATTTTATCAGCAACCTGCCCTCACAGTCTCTGGATCAAGACTTAAGTAAATACCTATCAGAAACCCCAAACAAAAAATAGCAAATTTCCTCCAGCTTTTCATAGAATCAGTTGGGTTGGAAGAGACCTCCGAGATCATCAAGTCCAACCCTTGACCCAACTCCACTGTGATTACCACATCATGGCACTCAGTGCCACGGCCAAGCTCACCTTAAACAGGAATGGGGAATCCACCCCCTCTCTGGGCAGCCCATTCCAAGGCCTGAGCACTCTCTCTGCAAAGAAGTTTTTTC
>JAWWLZ010000019.1:16405366-16439990 GCA_035041345.1 Poliocrania exsul
AACACAGGGAATTGGCCTCAAAGCTCCACGTGGATCAGTGACAATGCAGACATGGAAACTTCTTCAGTCATGCCATGAGAGATCCAGGTTGGGGTATTTTTATTTCATAAGCCAAAAAATGTCAAAGTGTAAAGATTCTGGTCATTTCAGCAGGATTTTTATTCATTGCATCCAAAGAAAATGCCAATTTACACTAGCAGGGCATAATCACATTTTCCCTATCACTTCTGTATTTTGTAATAGATGTGAATTATCCAAGCTCATCCTCAGAAGAATCTACATACAGATGTTCATACATGAAGACCATCTTGTTAACACCATACAAAAGGCATCCAAGTACTGAGTTTCTCCCATGTTGATAACAATGCAGAATGAAATTACCTAACACAGAAAAAAATCATATTCTTGAAGAGGAACTATTTTCCTGTGGAAATGAAAAACCTGTTCAAAGAACAGTGTGCTGTAGTGGGGCTTCCCAAGGGTCTGCCACAATTGGTGGCAGTTTGGGGATGGAAGGCACGTTGGAAATGCAAACACTGACCGGATCTTACAATATCCCAGGGGTGTGGCAGCACCAGGTAAATGTGCTGCCTTTCCACAGGTAAAACCCAGACACTGAGGGACAACTGGAGGATGGACCAGGATCACACTGAGCCCCTGAAGGCTGGAAATCTGACAGACTTCTGTGTTTATAAACTCAAAACAAAACACACCATGTAAAAATCACAAAACTTGGGGGCTTCAGCTTTTGTTGTTGCTGATCCAGTAGATTACAAATTAAGAGAAGGAAAAAACGTGCCCCTTTAGAATTAAAAAGAATTCCTGTGATTTCCTGTTCTTCTTTATCACAAACTGATATATTGTAGAATGGCTTTGCCTTTTCCTATACCTGTACAAATCACAAACACAGAGGGCATCCCAACCATCTTGCTGCTTTTGATTCTAGCATGTTATTTTTTTTTTAAACACACAGAAATATCCATTCCTGATATTAAAGAGAAGGCAGTGAAGAAGTGGACTGTGCAGTGTGTTATGGCAACACCATGCTTGGAGAAACCACACCGTGCCCTGGCATCCCTTCATACCTTGTTCTGATAGTTCTCGATTTCCTCCTGCAGGAAAGTTTGCCATGTTATCTGCTGTAACTCCTCTCTCAAGTACTGGCAAGTTTCCATGTGGGACTTGGAGATATTCTGTGCGAGATGTTCTGAAAGAAAGAGCAGAAAGTGGCGCCCATTAAAGATGCCAAGACAGGAGAAAACTGAACACGTCCCAGACAAAGCGAGTGGGACGGGGGGGAGGCTGAGCCGGGAGGGGGGAGGAGGCTGAGCCGGGAGAAAGGAGGCTGAGCCGGGGGGAGGGAGGCCGAGCAGGAGGAGGTTGAGCAGGGGGAGGCTGAGCAGGGAGGAAGAGGCCGAGCCGGTAGGAGGCTGAGCCGGGAGGAGAAGGCTAAGCTGGGAGGAGGCTGAGCCGGGAAGAGGGAGGCTGAGCAGGGAGGAGGGAGGCTGAGCAGGGATGCGGCCCCCTGAGCGCCATCCCGCCGCCGCCGCCAGAGGGCGCGCCGCGCCCGCACAGCGATACCAGCGCAGGGACCGAAATGGGCAAAATAAAGGCGGGTTTGGTGAAAGCCGCGCTGAGCTGCGGGCACTGAGCTGCGGGCACTGCCCCTCTGCAAGCTGGGCTGGCAGCTCGGCCAGGAAGCGGGGGCACAGGGAATGTCTGTGACCTGCGAGGGCACAGCTGGCTGGAGGGAGGGCACTGCCAGGGGCTGGCACAGCTCTGCAGCCACACAGGACACTGCCAGTGCCAGCTCTGTGCCACGGGCAACTGAGCCCTTCCAAACACAAACACACACAGTCCGGGGTCCTGCTCAGCAGGACTCAGCCCGTGAGGAAAAGGGCTTTTTTTCCTCTACTCTCAAAGAATTAAAAAAATATTAGTAAAATATATCTACTGGAGAATGCAGATGATTAAGGTAACACACTAAAGAATCACTAAGGTTTTTTTCTTCAGCTTTAGTCACTTAGTTAACTGCTCATGATTTACAAGTTCCATACAATGCTTTAATTCCAAATAAAATTATTTTCTGCTGCTATACTTGATTGTAAGACCCATATGGCAGATTTACATAAAACTTGGTTCCATAAACCTTCAGAACACCTTCAAAAATTTCAATAGGATTTATGCTTTGCCCTTCTCTTTTCTACCCTGACTTCAGGTGGGCCTGTCCTCCTGTTCCTGCACACAACAAGTGGTGGTGTGGTGACTTATCTCACACAATTCTGCCTGTCAAGCCACCAAAAAGGAAGGCTTCAAACCAGTAAGGATGGTGGGCATCAACAACATGCAGGTGTTGTGAGGGACTGGAGCATTAGGGCCTCTGTGAACTGGCTTTGTTTGATGATGACCAAACCCAGCTCTTCCCAAAAAACTCCTGCACCAATCAGTCTGCTCAGTGTCATCCCTAAAGCATTAGTAGTTTGATGGAAGATACAACCTGAAAAGTCTTTAATGTACAGATGAGGTAAAATCAGATTGTATGTGCTACCTGAGCAATCAATAAGGTGGAACACAAGGTGATTTATACCTTGTTTGCCATCAGCTTTGCTGTATTTCAGAGCAATTCTTTTTTTTATACATGTGTGCAGTTCAAACATTTATTCTGAGCAGCAGCCCCTGCCAGCAGGATCCCTGTGCCCTTGCAGGACAGAGAAGGTGAAATATTCCCATGTTATTCCCAAGCCTCAGCCTCCCTTCCTTCTGGACTTATTTCAGCACACACCTAAATACTTTCATTGAACAGCCACACCTTCCTAAATTGAAACCTTCATGTGCAGACAAACATTCTTCAAGCATTGTTCAGTACTGCCAATGCTGGGGCACCCAAATCATGCTGGGCAGGGTTTAAGTGCAAGCACTATGGAAATAAAGGCAAGCAACATGACAAGCTTATTTTAGGCCAGGGTTCCAAACTCAAAACCCACCCTACAAAGGAAAAGCCCTTTCCCTTTTTTTTTTCCTGTGGGTTTTTAGTAACTTCCACGAGAGAAATAACAACCATTTGATTGAGACAAAGCTGGTAACATTGTCTGTACATGACTTTTTCTTCTCATTTTTACCTAAATTATTTTACCTAAATTATTTTAACTCAACTTAGACTCAATATTTTGGCTGTCAGAACAAATTATATTGCAGAGAACAGCATTCTGCAATGTAAGGACATTAAAAAGTAAGCCTTCTTGTGCCTTACTCTCTGCAAAATTTCTCAAAAAGAACATATAATAAACTACACAAAATTTTAATGTGAAATGCCTGATTTTTCAAACTAATTTTTTTTAATAATAATTAGCAAAAATGTTGCTTAAACAAGCAAAATCAGTTTTAACTGCCTGGCTGCTTATAGAAGTAATAGAATGGTGAAACCCCTTCTCTAATGTCCTGTTGTACATTGTTTATAGCCAGTTCACACAGCTCTAGCTCCAGTTTCAGCTGTTGACAAGTCACAGTTGTGGAATTCAGCCCTAGTGTAATAATTAAGGGAAGACTTTGAAGTAAAACATGCTAATTAATGTGTTTGTTATAAGGCTTTTAGAGAAATTATGAAAACTTGATACATTCAGAAATTTTCTTCAGTGTCTGGGGCCAGATTCTCTTCAATCAGTGGCAAGGAGAAGTGCCCTCAGATTAGCCTGAGATGCTTTGGTTTCGTATTTCCCAGGTAAAGAGCAGAGGAAAATCAGCCTCATCACTTTTTGTTAGAAAAAGAGTATTGAGGTAATGAAAAAGGAGACAAAATGTTAAAAAATAATCTGCCAAAAAAGAAATACCCAGTCTGTTTGCTCAGCACTAAAAATCAGCTTGTTAATCAGTATTCAAAGGGCTCTGCTGCAAGGACTGAAAGCAAAAGCAACACTGCTAGAGCTGATCAACCCCAGGCTGCTGGGACTCTTAGTCCAGAGGGGTAAATTGTTCCCTGTGTAGCCCAAGGTGAGGGTACTGTGCATGTCCCAGCAGGATGCCCACCCAACCCACGCTCCCAGCTCTCCTGAAGCAGCATTCTCACTACCACCTGGCTAAATGTGCCACTTTAATCCCAAGGGTACTGTTAAGACAATGACAATGGAAGCTTTTCTCTCTCATTACCTAATTCTGCCATGGACACAGTTGGAGAGGTCTCCCCATTTGTAAAAGAACAATAAGGGAAGAAGCCCGATGCTGGTGTGTAGTCACATATTGGTTCTGGTTTGATTCCATTAATATCAAGCCCCGACTGATCTGGAGAAGGCTGTATGTCTAAGTAGAAGCTGCTAACTGCAGAGTCTGCTTTGCTACCTTCAGGGGTATGCCCATCAATGTAATTACTGAGGTCGTCATGCAGCTCTGTTAAGCCATTGGAGGTGATATTGTAGGTTGGGGTGAGTGGCTCTGCCTCCCCGGGCTGCTGCTGGTGGTCGCGCTGCTGCTGCTGCAGGCGGTGCTTCTGCACCTCGGCGTACAGGCTGTCCCGCTGCTTTTTGGACATTCGACCAAACTTTACAGCTGAAACACAGACACACAACAGGTTACACCTCTGCACACACACTGCTGGCTTGTAAGCCTCTTGAGGCTTTAAACACTACGTGGAAGGGCACAAACCCCAATGGGCAGGATGGGCAGACCTAAGGATCACTCCTGTCATGGCAGGGACACATCTGATCTTCAACAGACCCTCTTAACATGCAACTGAAAGGGACCACTGAAATCACTGGTCTAGCTTAACTCATTAACCTTCCACTTCTGTACCGAAAAGATTCTCTCTTGTACATCCAACAAAGTTGACAGAGGCACCTCTTCAGCATTCAAATCCTACCTAGAAAAGTGAAAGTTAAAACAAAACACACTGGCCTGAAACAAACTGTCCAATTCCTATGGCTGCACATTCACACCCCAGAGTGAACCTAAAACTGGGGGCCAACACGTGGGCTCTCTCACAGCATATCAATAGCAAGCTTTACTGGGACTAAAGCACATGGGGAGAATCACCAAACCTGCCTCCAGCACCACGTGACAAGCCAAAGTGTTTACCAGGTGAGCAATTCTTAAACCCCTGTGTGTGTGCACAGATCTCTCTCCACAAAATTACTCCTGCTTTGAGAAGCATCAGCTGTGAGCCAGCAGCAACTGGTCTGCAGCATCCAGGGAATTCCTCAGGATGCAGGATGTGACTTTGGGGACCTGTGTAGCTGTAAAAGCCTCATCCTTTAGACAGGTGACTGCTGCCTTCCACTCTTCCACAGGAAAGCAACCACATTGGAGGAAATAGTCATACATGATCAACTATTTCAGGTTTTTAGTCTCATGCCCAATAAAAAAATTAAGACTGTCTTTCTTAAATCTCCTTGGTGGGGTCTCCTGTACCCAGAGTAGTGTGTGTGTGTTTGTGGGACAGGCAGTGCTGCTGTCACTGTGGCACAGGAACACACTGAGTCACATCTTCAAGCTGGGTAAGCAGTGGCAGCTTTGGCACCTCTGTGGGCGAGGGTGCCAGGATCACAGAGCCAGCTCTGCCTGAGTTACATAAGTGGCCATTTCACAGAGCTGGCCTTTTGTCACCACTCCAGCTGTAATTCTGTATTAACACCACTGGAACACACTTTCTGCAGAATTCTACCTTTGAAAAGACACTGCATTATTTTACTCTATGCATTTTTTTTCATTATTCATTACACACACACTGAAGTCCTCTCAGTGTTGTAGAGCACTTCTGACCCCCACACACACAGCAGTGCAGTTTGCAACCACAGCAGGTCACTTCAACTGGAACCAACACATGAAGTATTAACATCAGACTAAAAAACAGCATCTGCAAGAAGTGACCAGATGCAAAACTCTGAACTGGGAACTGTAATAGATGAGTAAGAAGAAAAATAAACCCAAGAACTTCATGTATATTGATGTATAAAGACATACAGCGTATAACATGAAGCAATATTTAAAAATCACTTGATGATCTCAGCTCTCAGCCTGGGTTTGAGTTCCCACACAGGACCCCAGAGCCTGCCTTACTCTGAGCAGAGCTTACCATCCCGAGACATCCCCACGGCAAGGCATTTCTGCAACCGGCAGTGCTGGCAGCGGTTCCGACTGGTCCTGTCGATCAGGCAGTTCTTCTGGCGGGGACACGAGTACGTGGCATTGCTCTGCTGACTCCTCCTGAAAAAGCCCTGGGGTGCAATTGCGAGATACAAGTCAAGAAGCTGTTAACTGGTGGGGCAAAGAAAGACTCTGAAAGGTGGCGTACCTAACAGAAAATGAAGGTCAAGTGCTCTATAGTCAACTAAAGGAAGTTAAGAGGGTTTTGTTGTTGGGGTTTTTTTTCTCTCCTAGAAACAAACAAAAAACAGTAACTAGCAAGAAACAGTTCATAAAAAAGTGTTATAACATGTAAAGGAAACACACGTTTAGTCAGTGATGTTACAGATCCCGTATTACATATGGTACACCAGTTCTTTCCAAAAGAGATAAAACTAATTATAGACCTAGATTTCCTTGATTTTCTATCCTTCCTGGGTCGGCACAGATCTCCAAAACAGGGAGGATTCAACAGCTGCTCCCTGTTCTGCTCTGGAGTGGCAGTGGCAGCTCTGACGTTCAGCCCCACCATGTCTTCATGTGTTTAAAAATACACAGCACGAGGCTGAGCACTTTCTCCTACACAGACCAATTTTTAAAAAGAATTTTATATACTCATAGAATCATTAAGGCTGGAAAAGACCTCTAGGATCTTTAAGTCCAGCTACTATCCCAGCAGCACTGTGCTCACATCCACACACCTTTGTGAACACTTCCAGGGACAGCGATTCCACCATTTCCATGGACAGCCTGTTCCAGTGCCTGACAACCCTTTCAGTGAAGTTTTTCCTGATAGTCAGTTTAAACTTCTGGCACAGCCTGAGGCCATTCCCTCTCCTCCTGTCCCTGTTCCCTGGAGCACAGCCCGACCCTCCCACAGCTCCCCCCTCCTGGCAGGGAGTTCAGAGAGCGAGAAGGCCCCACCCGAGCCTCCTTTTCTCCAGGCTGAGCCCCTCCAGCTCCCTCAGCTGCTCCAGACCCTTCCCCTCCCTGGACATGCTCCAGCCTCCCAGTGTCTTGTCTGAGGGTCCCAGAACTGCCCCCAGGGCTGGAGGTGCCCCAGCAGTGCCAGCACAGGGGTGGGCACTGCCCTGGGGCTGCTCCTTTGTGAGCTGGTTTGATGCTGACAACCGAGGTTCTGTCCAACTCAGTGCAGGGTTCAGACTCTTAAGGAGGGGGAGGCTAAAACATGTTTTCTGTATGATCTGCTTTCTGAGTAACCCCATCTCCCAAGGGAGCAGGGAGGTTACACACAGCTACAGCTTTATTGTCTCCAGCAGTGCTGCATGTCATTAACCACCATGCCAGCTGCTTGCTTTGAAGTCCACTCCATCCTTCTGCCACAGACTGCCCAAACACAAGCTGCTGTGTGTAATACCTACTTCACAAGGATTCTGCAAAGATGTAGTCATGCTAAAGAGGCACTTGAGATCACTGAGCACAGTATTTTAGTTTTACGTTGCCACATAATGGATTAATTAACAGTGCTGCAAAGAAAATAGTTCCTTGGAAAGGCTGGGCACCTTTTAATTAAAGCTGGACTTTTACCAAGGTTTTATTTACTCGAAGGCTGCACGCTGGAGTCCCTCAGCACGCTCTGTCCAGACACTGGGTGAGACAAACAAGAGGAAGGGCTCCTGGAGGACAATTCTCAAGTAAGAGACTTCCTAACAAACTGCCTGCAAACAGAAACCTGAGAAAACACCGAGACAAAGCCCCTGCTCCAGCTCAGGAGGAGGGCACCAGTCTGTGCTGATTATGCCCCTATTATTAAAGTTTAACATGGAGTATTATAAAAAAAAAAGGAAATTGAAGATGCTGTCTTTAATCTGTTTTCCTGTACATTATTTCTCACCCTTTTATTCTGGTCTTTGTTTCTGTTTGATTGAACTTTCAGCTGTTTTGCTCATGTTTGTCAATAGTGAGAGGATTGTCACAGACACTGAAAGTATTGCACATATTGAGCTCCAACTGAGTGCATTTCACCCTAAAGAAAACCTGAAATACCATGGAAATTTCTACCCCCCCAACAACACAGCTGATCCCACTGGAGGAACCAACTCTTAGGTAAGTAGAGAGTTTCCCTTCAGCTCTGTGAGCACCTTCAGTGGACACTGTTACTCAGGCAAGTGCAATGCCCTTCCCCAGAAAAACAGGATTAGGGACTGAGGTGACCAGTGACTGACTGATCAAGGCTCTGCATCAGCCCCTGAAAATCTCAGTTCTCCAAACACTTTTATAGTTGCACTGAATGACATGCTCTGACAGGAACTGCATAAACTCTCCTGCCACCACCAAGATCCTGAGAGTCAGCTTAATCAATATGTCCCCATAACCTCAAGGATCTACATGTTTTCCTTTAGCTGAGATATATGCTGAGTCTGAATTGCCAGTTTGGCATCTTTCTCTTTATTAAGAATAGTCTTGTCAAGCTGAGGATTATTTTTAGAATTGTAATGGAGAAAATACTGGCCTTTTTCCTTTCCCAGATTTTCCCTAGAGACACAGCTGCTCAATACATTTTAGTGTACCATATATCAGCTAAGTTACAGCTTCAAGCTCAATTTTCAGTAGAGCAGAAGTGCCTGAAACTGGGGCCTTTGAAAGCACTTGCACTTTACAAACCACAGATAGAGTGCCTTTAAAAACAAACCCTATGAAAACATCAGCAATAGCTAAAGAAAAAAAAAAAAACAACCTTGCCACAAACTTCAAAAACTCATCTAAACTTGTGCAGAGCTCAGAAACAGATGTATGTGAGATTTGGGAGTGAATTGACAATGAAGGTCAACTGAGGGGTTTTTGCTCTCAGATTTCTCCTCAATTGTTGTCATTTCCTTGTGACTTTTCCAAGCTTTTTGTGGTCCTTGGGCTCTTACATCACTGTAAGACATGGGGAGAAGCCCCTATTACAGGAGCCTTCTGTAAGTAAATATAGTTTCTTCTAGGTTGTTTTTACCCCCTTTATTAAAAGAAGAGAAGGAGAGACGCTCAGTTCTGTTGTTCTATTCCTCACTCTTGCCAGAGGCACGGAGTGGCTGTAATTTCCCCACCAGGAAGGAGAAGGAGGAGGAGGAGGATGCATGCTTGGTACACGTGTATACATTGGAACATTATGCAAGCCAGCCCGGGCCACATGCCTTTAATTGCATGCATGTTTACAGCCATAATTGCACGTGACCAGGCAGGGCAGACCCCTCCTGGAAACACAGAAACAAAACTACTGCTGCACTGGGAAGTGCTGGTGTTACACCCCTCTGGCCCCCAGCACAGCTGGACCCAAGTCCACGTCCTGAGTGTCCAGAGAGAGCCCCCTGTGATGTCAGCACACACATCCAGCTCCAGGATCATGCCCTGAATGCCCACAGAGAGCCCTCTGTGATGTCAGCATAGACATCCAGCTCAGGCCCTGAGTGCCCAGAGCCCTCTGTGATGTCAGCATAGACATCCAGCTCAGGCCCTGAGTGCCCAGAGCCCCCTGTGATGTCAGGACACACATCCAGCTCCAGTCTAGAGCTCTGCATGTCTCCCTCTTTATGCAGATGTATTAACGTGGTGCCAGAAGAAGAGTAGAGCAGATTACAAGCCATGGCTTCCTTTCAGCCTCCTATTTATATACCACACAATATAAGGGTTTTCATACACTGCCAAGAAATCAGGTTGGGGAAAAAAAAACCAAACCAGGCGCAAGAACTTTTCATCTGCAAGTCAGTCTGAAAAACAACTTGTTAAAAAACAACTTTGAAATGTAAATAGCAGTTTTTGCAAAGTCTATTAATAGTCTGAGTAAGTTGAGGCTGGTGCCTGAGCTGCTCCTCAGCAGCCGTGCCCCCCTGGCACCGCTCGGGCTCCTCGGCACCGGCTCCGGCTGCAACACTCAGCTCATGTTTGGGCTTTTGACAAATTTTCATTTAATGAATTGATTCCTACAGTTCATTAACATACCCACTTCCACTTCTGTATACACATATGTCTTAATTAGCTGCTCATTGGCTGTTTAATTACAAGAAAACAGCTGACAGCTGCCTTGCTGCATCCTAATGGCAGACGTTTTGGAGTGACTGTGTGCAAGGCTGTGACAACAAAGGCTTATTCATAATCCCATGATTTATGGCTAATACTTACAGACTTCCACGTATCATTAAGTTTTGCAATATTCTAAGCAATTAACAATTAGTTGGGGGGGGGGAGTCATTCTTTTACTGTTTTCCAAAGCAAACCTCCACAGATTTCCTTCAAAGAAATGTCAGAAAAATACAGTGCAATGTGAAAGACAGGTGATCATTCCAATGGGATTTTTAACCCCTTTATGACAACCAGCACATATTTTAGTTGTAAAGGGAGGAGAGTGCTGTGACAGTATCATGTAATAAACTATGTAAATAAAATATTTAATCACAAAATTAAAGAGCAAAAATGTTCAGTTTTAACCAACTGATAAAGACAGGAGTGAGCTTGTGTTTATCACCAAAGGGAAGTAACACAAGATGGGCAGGGACAGCACACCAGGGCTTGTTTTCTGAAGTGATCAGTGTGGATGTTCTTTGCATTTACAACAAAAAAAGATCATTTTAGGTCTTCAAAGACACAAGAGACAAAAGCCAGTACTGATAAACCTTTGGAAGCACAAGAAATGCCCCAAAGTGCCCTGCACAGGTGGTTCTGTATGACCATCTGTGTACAGCCAGGTACAGTCAAGAGGGATCACACTAATGCATTTGTGGGTCAGCTGGCCATGAATTAAGCAAAGTAACTGCATCAGGAACTTAAATGAGATTACACAGTTCATTGACAAAAAGTTCACTTCAAACTAAATTCTTTGCTATGTCCTTTGAAACATTCAGGTATTTTCTGATGGAACTGGATTCAACTTTCAGCTATGAGAAAAGGATATGGATGTGTACAAACCACTCTCCTTTCCCAGCATGGTCCCTCCTACAGAATACAAGGCAGTTAATGGGTTCCCACAGCTGAGGGTTGAGGAGGTGCTCCAAGTTTTTCAGCAGAGCTCCTACAACAGTTGTATTCCCAGTCTCACACAGGAGAATAAACTTCTATTTCTGACTTGGGGCACAGTCTTTGTGTCATTTCTCATCCCTGTTCTGAGTAAAATCCTTATACAATTAAGCTCATCTTCCTTTTCCCGCCCATTATATGTTGTATGCTGGATATCAGCAGTTGTCAGATTGAAAAAGAACCCTCTCTTTTAAAATTATCTATAATAATACACAGGAGCCCTCCTGAATAAAGTGTAAAATACAGCCTGGCTAAAAAAAAATTAATTTTTCACTTGTGAGGAGAAGAGGAGGAGTGTTGAATTTTATTTTTTTAAAGGCAAATTCAAATTCAGCTCAATGGGCTGATGGGTTGGGAGTACAAAACACTGCCAGTAACTTCATAAAACCAGCCAGCAACACCATAGCAAGGTAGGAAATGAAAACTTCTCAAGAAACACTAATGGGTTTCATTACAAATCTTCAGTTCTAGTTATGGGAAATGCAATGGAACAACAAAAACTGGTCAGGAAACATTCAATTCTGAAATGGAAGGGCTGCCAACAGGATCAGTGACAGTCAGTTTGACAGAGCCGGTCTGTGATTTCATCTGTGATACAGATGAGAACTGCAAAGTAGGTCTTTGCAACCAAGATTTCACTTTAGGTTTTAAATAAATTACATTTCTGGTGGTCATTAGTATTTGCACAGTGACAGTAACATGAAAGTTCATGGCAAAGTGGAGAGAAAACCAGTAAGAGCTGAGAACACCCCATGTTGCTGCTGCTGCTGTTGCTGCCCGTAGGTCACTCTCGCCAGGCCTGGCCGGAGAGGGCAGGGGCACATCTGCTCCCTCTGCCAGCCCAGGCCCTGATCCTGCCCCCTGCTGCTCAGGGATGGTCTGCAGCACCTGTGCAGAACCTCAGCACCTCCCCTGGGGCTGGGGGGGCAGATCTTGGCCCAGCACTCTGAGCATGGGACTGGGAAGCAGGTCCTTGCAGCCAAGTGCTTCTCACAAAGGAGGGGTTAGCAGAACATGAAGAGCAGTGTAAGCATGCTCCAACCTGCAGCTCTCACAGCCACAGAAAAGCTGGGAAAAAACCCATTCCAACACACACCTGGCTCCACTGGCACAAGCCAAGCTATGCCAACCTTTCCACCAGCCAAAATAGTTCTGCTGGGTGAGACTTTGTTGACATTACTGTGGAAAAGTGCAGCACAAACAGAACCCATTAGGCACAGCAGGGCATTTTAAATGCTGTCTAGGTCACGATCATTTCAACTCTGGCTGTGACTTGTGCCCACTAACACTGCCCTGTCTGTCACTACTGGCAGGTCACTGGCATTAAAGAAGGGTGAGCTTCAGAGTTACTTCCCTGCTGAAAGGAAAATAACTCACTTAACAAAGTTGATACTCATCAGCTTTACAATTCTACCTGAAATTGTATGGCTACAAAGCTTATTCTGCTCCTCCAAGAGAAGGAGAAAATGCCAAACTCATCCATTGGGCCACTGTCTGACTGCTTCCCAGGTTCAGATGGGTTTCAGTGTACTGGGCATACCTGCCTGCCTGCCCTTCCCACCAGCTGACCATTCTGGTGTGTTCTCAGCAGCAGAACAAGGACTGCACAGAGCTCCCAGAGAACTCAATTTATGATTCTGTAACTCAATTTATTCAGCAATTCAAAGGCAATCCATTTGTTCTGAAGCATAAGGAGCTGCACACACATTTCTCACTATCAGGCAAGCATCTGTTGTTCTGACTGCTGGAGGTGCACAAAGGACCTTCCTCCTAATAATCCACATTTGCATTTATTCCTGGGAAGGGGATCATTCTAAAGGAGGAATGATCTATGGATACCCATCCCACACCTGCCATGCTCAGGGCCCACCAGCTCTGGGGAGGGTGGCATGGGGGCTGCTCCCCTCCTGCACAGCTGTCCTGCTGCTGCTGCTGCTGGGGGGCTTTGCTCACACTCAGCACTCAGGACAAGGAGCTGCATGAGCACAACACAAAGGGTATCAGGGCTGGCAGCTCCCCTTTCCTTCAGCAGCTCCTCCTGCCCTGCAACAACTCAAGGAGAAGGCCCAGCAGCACCATCTGGGTCTGTGTGCCAGGATGTTGGGCAGGGAACCCAACATCAGCAGGCTGGTCCCAGACCACTGATGGGTTAAAGAGGTCTCAGACCTTGAACATAACTTGATCTCCTTTGACAAGACAGTCATACAGCAGAATTCTCCCTGCAAACGTCTGCCACTTCCCACAGCTGACATTTGGTAAAGGCTGCTCAACCACACACAGCTGAAAAAGTCCCCACTTTGTTATCAATGCCTTTTCCATGCATTTCTGGCATTTTCCACTCACAAAGGGCAGAAGGTGCTCTTCCTATATCATTCCAAGATTCTCAGATTTTTTTTTTTCCCTTCCTTCTCACCAATACTTCCACAAGACTGAGAGAATGCATTAATGAACAGACAAAAATCTTTGGAAAACCACATAAGAAATCTTCATAATGTGAATGCAAGGCAGTTACTTTTTGAAGATGGGCTGTAGTCAGGAACACGTTAGGAAAGCAGGCTGAAAACTGCCATAAACATAAATTCTTCACACCTGGAGTGTAGATTAACAAGAGAAAACCTACCAGCATGGGATTGCAACATGTACATACAGGAAGAAGGCAACAAGCTGGAGCATGGCTGTGCACAGTGTGCCACCCCAAGCCAGTGCTGTCACTCAGCACTGGGGATCAAAAGCAGAGATCAGCTGCACTCCATCTTGCCTGCTGTGGGCACTGTCCACTTTAACTCTTGGTTATGACAGATCCTTGTTCACTGGAGTGACCAAAGCTACAGCTCCAGGAAATAATTCAGAGCCTCAACCTCACACAGCAGTGGTTGGATTGCAAGGAACAGGCTCTGCTCCCAGCAGGACCTGAGCATGCTGGACACCAGAAGCTTTGCTGCTTGAGAAACACCCTCCCTGCCAACCAGGATGGTTTGTTACTGCAGCAGAGCACAGAAGAAACCAGAGAGGGGGGAGAGCTCTCACCTATTTCCACACAGCTTCATAGCAAGCTACAAAGCAAAAAGAGAGGGGGACAGGCAAGCAAGCCAAACCCCCTCAGCTGAATCCACTGCACAGGCTCTTGCTGGGCTGCCTGAGGCAGATCATCCTTCTCTAGCCCTTCTGCTGACTCAGAGAAAGGCAGTTTGCAGCACACACAGCACTGCTGTGAGAGTTTGAGGATTGTCCTGGAATCCATGGCAGGGCAGGTGTGTGACCAGAAATGTCCTGTTATAACCCAAATATAACCAATACTTCAGAATCCTCAACAATTTTATATTCTTTGAAATGGAGCCCACTGATCCTACTTAGGCCCAATGCTTGCTCTTTAAAAAAGGAAAATAATCACTATCAAAAGGCTAAGTGCTGTTTTCAGACTTAATATTTTAGAAGCTTACCTTGCAGCCTTCACATGTAATGACACCATAATGGATTCCTGATGATTTGTCTCCACAGATCTTGCATGGAATAATTTCAATTTGAGCTGCAACAGAAGCACGCAACCAGTTAATTACATTTTCTTTTAAACACCTTATAACAGCATTCCCTGATCAGCATTTGTACAGTGAAAACTAATAACCTGCTAAACATTATACTGCATTAACTATTCATTGCTGAACTGCAAGGATCCCCTAGAGCTTTGGACTAAATTATGGCTGCTCGTTATATAATAGCTTTTGGGTTATTAAAATGGGTCATTTGAGAAGGTGTTTAAGAGCCCACAAGAAGGCCAGAATCAGCATTTCAAAGCCAAAAAGAGTAGGAGAGTTCATATTTTGGCCAAAGAGCTAAGATGACACTAGAAAGGTTTCTTCCAGTGGTATCCATGAGAGACCATAACAGGTGATTTGAAAGTTTGCCCAGTCTGGAATCAAACACCTCACTTGTCCCACAGGGGCCACCACTGGGCCACCCAACTCACAGGGCAGCCCTGAAGGGGAGGAACAAGGCCAAGAGCAACTGCATTTTGCATAAAAAAATCCCAAACTGTTGTATCTGAATTGAAAGGAATTTATCAGTGTGTATTTGGGTATTCCTGACGACAGATCAAACAAGGGAGGGAAGGACAGCAGGGCTTGAGCCAATGTACCAACCCCAAAGGAGTCGGGGCAGTCTGGAAAATGCTGTGCAGGGGTAAGGTAGGAAAGCCCTCAATTTTAAAACTGAAACTCATGCCTATAAACACACCTATGGAATATAATTTAGAGTGTGACTATACATCAGGCACCTTCTCATGTGACCCCATGGCTGCAGAAGGGACTCCTGCAGGCTCAGGAATGCCCCTCTTTGGGGGTCGTGTTGGTGGCAACTCTGCCTGGCCAGGGCCGTGCTAAGGCACTGCTGTATCCCACACCAGCAGCCCCCCTTTCAGGCACTCTGGATGTGCTCCCAAACACCCCACACCCAGCAGGCAGAGAAGGGGGGACCCCACAGGAGCACTTGTCCTGCTGCTGTGGTCTCAGGGTCAGGCTACACCAGCTCTCAGCCAGCTCAGTGCAGTCCAACCAACCCTTGCTGTGTGTGCAGCTGTGACACACGAGCAGGGGCTGCTCATCCCTGGGAGGAACCCACATCCACTCCCAACCTGCATGACTGCTTAACAGAGCTTCTATTTCATCCAGTTTATGGCCATCCAGACAACACATAAAATCCCATCTAATGCTGCTGTCTCACAGTGCAGCAGCTTAACTTCAGTTGTATTCAACACTGTTTTCCAAAAGTCATGTGCACTCCTAAACACACTGCATTTTACATGCCATCAAACCCTAAGTGGCTGCTGATTATTCAACAAGAATCATCTTGCAGTGGTTCTGTGTGCTCCATTTCACTGCAGCCCAGCACAGCTCAGGATCTGGCCCAAACCTTAAAGTAATTATGAAGCAGAAGACCAGAAGATCTGTACCACAGCACTGACAGTGCTGAAATATTCCTAAAATATTCTACAGGTGATATCAAGTGCAATGGTGGGGGCAGCTGAGTAGCACCCAAATGGGACCTTATTTACTCCCTGGGGAAAGCAGTGCCCAACAGCTCTGGACTATATTGTAGTTCTATTGCAGCTTTCAAAGTATTTTCATACAGCAGGACACCACTTGCACCTCCTTTCACTCTAAGGACTTTTGTATTCTTGATCTTTAATCCCTCAGCAGCAGCAACAAAATGACAGGTGAAATCAAAAGGTCTGGTTAGGACACTTAAGGAAGGAAACACTTCTTCCCCCAAAATGGTTTTAATTACTTTTCTCTCAGCTAAGACATGAAACACAATGGAGCAGGAAGTGAACTAATAAAAGGGAAAAATAATGTGTGTGCTGTTTCATTAATGTGTTACATAAATTATTACTGGAGCATCGTATGTTTATGAACAGAGCTTGGAGCAGAAAGGGCAGCACAACCCCCCCCCTTCACATCCACACACTGAGGAACAGACTGAAACTCAGAGAAACTGAGAGTTTGCATCATGTGCAGCTCAAATTCAGAGAGCAATCCTGTGGGCAAATTCCAGAATAGCTCTACCAAATCCCAGCTGGGCCTTTCCAACCCAGGATTATTTTCCTGCTGTGCTGCAGTGAATCAGCAGCTTCTGCAGCTCCTTGGCCAGGGCAGTGACAAGGCTCATCTCCACATGGCAATGGCATTTTTACATGAGGCTTTTATGGCCATAATCACTGCCTTATTTTGAATAGGTATGATATAATTGGATGGAGCTTATCTGCAATCTCCAGCACGTTGGTTCAATCCCCCATGAAGCCTGGCTGTGCAATCCCTGTTTCTCAAGCACCAGGACATTTGCAGTGTTTCTGAAGGAATGCAGCGTGCCTTCAAAGGGATGGCCTAAAGCTAGGTTAGTAATAGTCTAAAAGGTGCCATAATTAGTCCCAAATGCATTTTCCAGGGTGCTTTGCTGGTGGAAGAGACTCTCCACAGGCTCCAGCATTCGCCCAGCACCGTTTGGATGAGCAATGGCCTCAAATATAATCAGGCACAGCTTCAAAATTCCAGATTTCCTCAAATTTCCATCAAGTTACTTCCTTTCAATTAGGCACAGAGCACTTAAAACTCCAGTTTCCTGCCTCACCCTGAGGTCCAGGACAGTGGGATGGATCTGGGAAGCGTAAGTGGCTCGGGACTGCCACAACCAATTGTAGTACAAATTAATGCACAGAGAGATCAGATCAATTACTGCTCCACGTGGTGCCTTTGCAAATCAACTCATTGAAATGGAACCCCTGTCACGTTCATACACTTTCCACAGAGCATGAAAGGACTTAAGATACTTTAAACTTACTAAATGCAAATTGCCTGTGCCAAGATTATGCATTTTTTTCTTACCAGGGTGAAAATATTTTCCCCACTTTTAACTTTGACATGCAAATATGTACTTGCTAAAACCTTGTTCTTATGCAAACAAGGCAGGTGGGAAATATTTTTACATGTCAAGAATATGTTCCGACTTGGTTTCTCACATTCCCAGAGTTACTTAAAGCTTCCTACTGTGCTCAAATTAATTGTACCTGTTCTCTGCTTACATTTATTTATATGGTATATTTTTCAAGATTACATAAAATACTCTAATTCATGCTTTAGACTAGAATTAGCCTAAATTACAGTTTACAATTTCTGTCTCCTGGGGTGGTGCTCAGGCTGATTCTGGTTCATGCATGAGCAAATTATTTCTTAAATATGAATTGCAGAAAAAAATAAACTCTTGTGGTTGCTTAGAAACCGCCACAGATACCCAGGTGACAGATGTAGTTTGTGTTCACAGATTAAAGGCCTAAGACTCTTTCACACCCTGAAATAACTGTGCTCCAGAACACTACAAGGATGTCCTGTGCCAAAGGCAGCAGTGAGGAGCAATAAAAGCCCAAACAAACCACCACGAGCAACAAATGACAGCTCAAGCTCTGAGCCCCACTGCAAGCACAGAACAAGCTGCTACAGAAACGGCTCTTGAGAGAAAGAAGGGACCATTCAAGGGCTGGAGGCAGCAATCCCTACAAACTGCTGTCAAACCAGCTCATGCCCCAGGAAAGGGCCTCTGACATCCACCAGCACCTCTCAGTTTATGTGCCTTAACTTGGAGCTGTTCCTATCACCAGAGTGTCTGCAACTTTCCTTCTGTACTGTCATATGATCTTCATTTTACAGCAGGAAAAGGGAGTGTGGACTCTGATCTGCTCAAAATCAGACAGAACAGCAACCTGAGCCCAAGAATTACAGGGAAAAAAACCTTCTGTTTTTCCCCCCAAATATTTCTTCTTCCTCCATGCACTGTCTTCACATGGCAATTCTCAGAAGCACCTCTGCTGTGCCTAAAGAACCCACCTGGCTCCCCCTAATTCCTCGGGAATGTGCCTACCACACAACCAGAGACAGCACTAAATGACATCTTTTCTTGGCACCTCAAACAGAGGAAGAATATGCCTTATTCCCTCCTACTCCACGGCAGGTTGTTCCCCAAACCTGGAACAGTCTCCTCACTGGCTCTGCCTGCCTTTTTGGAGCTCCCTCCCCAGCCAAACCCTCCAGACAGCCCCTCCCTTTTTGTTCATTCCCACATCATGAAATGTTGCTTTATTCCTTGTCCAGTTTGAGCAGGAGAGAAGGAAGAAAATCTAATTCTGTGTTTGTAAGGGAATGCTGTGCATGAGCTCATGGTTATCTTTAATTTCTTGCTTTCTGACTTACTGGGCAGACTCAACTCAGGGCTGTGCAGCCAAGGAAAGCAGAGGGCATCTTTCTCCCCAGTTCTGTCATTTAAACAGAAACACATTGAGTCCCCAACACAGGAAAGTGACTTACCAGTCCACCCCAAAGAACGCATTTTTCAGAAGAAAAAATTGTTTGTCAAAACTAGAAATTTTTTCCTCCCCATTAATGTATCTGAATGAATGTTTGTTTCTGGTGAATTAATTGTTTTGGGGCAGAAAAAGGATTTTTCTGTTTCTGCTTTCACGCTGTTATTTTAAAATTGTACATGCACATAAATAACATTTTTTTTCTCAATTCCCAACAGGTGTGAAACGTCATATTTGTATCCTGGGCTCTTCAGTGGATGCAAAAATTGGTCCCCATTCCTGCCTTTTAGGGGTGGTTCACCTCTTTGACTGATCTTGAAAGTCGGGTAATTAACTGAAGTTAATTGTCTTATTTGTTTCTAGAGTGATGAGGAAGGGAGGAAGAAAAAAAGAGGAAAGGAAGGGAGAAAGAGAAAGCAAGAAGGGAAAAGGGCATGATTCATCTTATTCAAGACAAGCAAAATGAACCTCTGAATGGAGATGCCTCCTCTTCACTCAACAGTGAAGGAATTTAATAATACCTCAATTACAAGCCTAACTTTTAGAAGGTGAAAGTCAGGTGAATCTGACTGTCTCTTACTATATCTGAATTAAAAAAATTAGCATTTTCTGGCAAGGCAAACCTGTGTAGGAAGTGCTCCCTTCCCCCACAGTACATGGGGTCCCAACTGCCTGTGTGCACCCTGAGCAGTTCCCTGTCACAGCTCCCAAGGCTCAGGAATTGCAGGCACACACCTTCCTTTCTCACTCAGTAAAGATGGATTCAAGCACAGATTGGTCAGTCTGCCAGACTGGTTTCTATTCCTTAAAACCTCTGTGGGCTCTGCACATCCTTCTGGGATCCACAGCTTTCCTAAAGCATCCCAAGCTGCCCAGGGCTGCTGGCTGAGCTGAGGGCTGGCCTGGGGGCTGGACATGGGGCACACCCAGCAGCCAGGGCTGCAGCTGGCACCTCCCGGGGCTGGGGCACTGCTTGGGGAGTCATCCCTTCCCTGACTGCAGCCAGGGCTCCAGTTCCTTTCCCTGATGTGGCTCACCCATCCCCACCTCGCCAGGTGGGCACAGCTCTGCAGCTACTGCAGAAGGGCTTGGAAACAGGTATGATACACACACAAACGGGGCCAACCTGCTTCTGAAGGGCTGCAGTTTGTGCCAGACATCCCTGCTAGTGCTGTTTGTAAGTGTATTGATTAAATTAGGAGGCATGCATATTCAGTGACATCTTCATACATATTCATTGCCTCAAACAAGGGGCCTGCATGTAATGTGGTATTTAAAGCAACATGATATCTGATCACAAACTGAATTAACAAGGAATGATTTTACTATATAATATTCTAATCTTCCTGCATTTTCAGCTTCATTACCTAAATAATTTGCTCTGTCATGTACCCGAAGTAATTTGAGCTGGCTGCAAATTACTCGCCTGCGAACACCTGCAGCTCCCAAAGGCTGCAGTTCCACCGAGCCCGGCGCTGGTGGCAGCACAGCTCTGCCCACCCCGCTCATGTGGGCACCAAGTGACCATCTGGCCACTCACAGACACCAAATCCTGACACACTGTGTGCTCCTGAGCACGACAGCTGGCTGGGAGACAGCCCAGGCATTTTTAGAACACACAGTAAGTGTTTAGAACGAGAGCTGTGGGATTTACCTGCCCACTCCTTGTGAGAAGGTGTGCTTATCCTAAATATATATATATAAATACAACCCCCACCACGCTGGCACTGGCCATGAGAGGCCTGCTGGAGACTGCAGGGACAGACCTGGCAACAAGCAGATCCAGAGAACTAACCAAGCCCAGCATCCTGGAGATTTGTGTCTCACAGGTGGATTTCTGGGGTGCAGTAAGACTGAAATTCCTGCAGAAGCCTTCCCAGCACATGAGGCATTCCTTGTGTCTTCCTCTGCATTACAGACCCTCCTATAGCTGAGCTCAGCTGTGCAGAGTCCCTTAGGGAGGGTATCAGATGGGGAATTTTCTGGGTATGTTTTTTGATTTTCACACCTTTGGGACTGCTGATGGTCTGAAGATACTTTGGAAAAGAAGAGGATTGGGGTGATGGGCAGAAAACCAGAAAAACACAAACAACCTCTCCAAGCCTGGCTTCCTTAGGAAATCACACTGGTAATAAAATAAAATAAATACTGGGGTTATACTGGTACAGATCCTTTGAAGTCTGTGGGTGTGATGGGTGGAGTAGAAACGCACAGGGCCACCAAAGTATTAATTAGAAGTAAAGTATGAGCAACACCTCAAAGGCACAGGGCAGAAATGCTGCAATGCCACGACAAGCACAGCTGGAGCCTCAGCACTCACCTGGCAGTGCCCACCCAAAGCTGCAGACATTCCACCCCAAAGGGGGCTAAAGGAGAGCCAGGGAACAGCTCAGCACCACCTGAGTGCCCCTCAGACCTGCAAGGCTGACTTTTAGCAACCAGTCTCAATCCTTTCAACCTCTGTTACTGATTTGGGCACATCACAGGGAACGCTGCAGAAGGAGCTCAGATTCTCATGCCAGGACCACTGAATTTAGAGTTATAGTTTTAATTCAAGTCAAGAAATTTTACTGGTACAAGTTGGAATTTGAAGAACTAAAGCTTTGCTACTGAATCAAGCACTGGCCTCAACAAAGAAGAGTACCCAGTGAGAAAAGGCAGGATGGAAAATGGTTTGAGTTCTCCAACAGGCAAAACTGTTCTAGTGAAGCTGTTGTGGTGAGGTCTCTGTGTTTTTAGTGTTATATTCAAATAGAAAATGGCTGAAAAACTGGAATATCATTGTATCATAATATTCTTAATTCTTATGAAGATAAATGAAAACCAAGTCCCAACACAAACAATTCAGGACTTTTGCAAGGGTTTACGAACACAAACGAGCTATAAATGGATTCAGGGTTTTTAGAGGAACTCAGAGACAATGTTTGCTCTCCCTCATTCACATGTACAACACTACATGACTTGAATTTCCTTCTGTATAACAGTCTTACATCTCTCCACTATCTTTGCTTTCTCCATCCAGAAATATTCTCATTCTGCTGCATCCAGACCTGTTCTATTGTCCAGGAGCACAGAAGAGCATCTTGGAGACTCAATCCCTTTTTACATCCAGGGCATACAAACACCCTCTCACTTTGTGAAATCCAGGGAGTTCCAAAAGCTCCAGCTTTGCTACTACTTTCATGAACTTAAATCAAACACAAATAATGAAGATGGCTGAAAATACACACCAGGAGATGGACACTCTAACAACAACTTTAAAGAAGGAGTTAAACCCCAGAAAAACCAAAGCACCAAGTCTGAATACAAATTCTGTTTATTCTGGCAGAGGAGATCCCCTCAGTAGCACAACAAGTCACAGGAACCAAACTGAGCAGCAAAGAACAAGAACTGGGAAAGAACTAAGGGAAAAGTGTTGCTATGCAATGTCCTTGCACTTCAAACCCAAAGCATTTGAAGACCAGTTGGATAATTTCCACATGGTGAGACCAGACTTCCAAATTTCATAAAACATTGGGGTTTTTTTCTGTAACATTTTGATTTCTCACTTTCCTGGTGGTTTATGAATAAGCATTTAACTATTTCATTTCCTTCTTCTTCTCTGGCTGAAAATTAGCAGGAGTTCTATAACAAACACAGCTTGGAGTGTGATTAATTTGACTTGGCTAAATGGAATTCTTGTTAAATAAAGCAATCCAGAAAAAGTTTTTCACAAGAAAACACACTGACACTGCAATCATGTGATTTCCTAATGAAATATATTATAGTTTTAATCAAAGCCCTGAACTGCAAGTCAAGAAATAGATACTATAAATACCATAATCCTCCCCAGTGCTGATATGCTGTGAGAAGGGGATGGTTGCTGCTGTCTCATTTTCTCTACCTATATAAGCAGGATAATCATTCTTTATCTCCACCTCTACCTACAGCTACCTCAGGTGACTGGTACTTACTGCCAAACCTTGGGGTTTGTTCTTCTGACCCCCGGAAGCAGCGAGGAGACCTCCAGAGCAACCACCCTGCACTGCTGGGATGGAAACTGCCCCCAAACTCACCACAGCAGGGCTTGTCTGGCTTTGTTACTTTGCTTTTTCCCCAAAGCGTACAGGTTTAACTACACCCCTTGCTCTTGAAAAAAATCACACAAAATACAAGTTTGGGGAGCAGTATAAGTGTGAGCTATTACCACAGGAACTGATTTGCTCCTGCATTTACTCCTTAAGCAGCAAGGGGGGTTTATGCTCATCCACAATGTATGTTTTTACAGGATTCTAGACCTGTCTCAGTTTTTGACATCCTTCATTTCTTCCTACAGACAACCACCAGCCCTGAGCATTTGTGAAGAGGAACACCCGAGCAGGGGTACAAACACAACTCTGCCATGACCAAATCCACCCTGTGCTGCTCAATCCAGCCAAGGCATATTGTTTGTCACAGGAAAAATGACAAACAGAACGGAGCTGGTGTGAGCACCTTGAGGCACTGAATGTGCCCTTGCACACTCCATCACAGTGAGGTTTCCTGTAGTCTTCGTAACTTATTTTTATCTTACATTGGGAAAAGCAAATCTATACCCCAATTTCTCCTTCCTGGTGTCTGTGCACTCGTCTTTCATTCTGTACTAGTAGTGGAGAGGGAAAAAAAGTGAAATCTGCAGGAGAATATAGTCCATTTATTTGCTGGAATTAGCTGGAAATACCAAATGAATTCTCCTCCTTTCCTCCAAAAAGAAACTTCTACAGAGTTTATATGTATTTGTACTTCTGTCTCATTTCCTAAATATATGGAATAAAAAATAATAAAGAATTGATTTTAAGAAATTAAGCCTTGCAGAAATGTAGCTTTTTGGAGTGAAAATCTAAATTACCTCTGACATTTGCTTCACAGATTAATGCACAGAGCCCCCATTTGAGATAAGTTTCTTGCTCTCAAGGGTTGGGCCTGGCTTTCTGAAGACCAGAATTTGTAGACTCCAACCCTGCCCTCCCACCTTATTTTCCCGAGTTAATGGTACTGGCTTAGGGGAACATCTCACATTTCTGTTTATTTGCTTGCAGTAGGAAAACAAAGAAGATCTTATCAACCACTTGTCAATTTTATGCACCACTTCAGCAAGTCACCTACCACACAGCTACCACAGCTCAGCAACCTCTACTTGCATCATTATTCATAAGCTGCAAGCAATCTTGACTGATCAACACTCTGAAGGCAACCATTCCAATGTGGACAGTACCCACAGGTACCCAGATACAAAAAACCCAGAACAAACAACAAAACCCAACCAACCACACAGACCTGGGAAAAGCAACACAGTGTCACAAGTATTAACAATGTCACCTTCACTGATAGCCAGGAGACAGGGCTGGAATGCCAAAGGGACCTGGGGTCAGTGAGCCCACAGCACCAGCTGACTGTGGGCAACACAACTTCATTCCCCCTCCTCCTCCTCGTGTTTGGGTTTCAGCCCCAGCACTGATTCCTGGCATTTCCTTCTCAGAAAATGCTGTGTCTGAGGAGCAGCTCCTGCCCACCACGTGTTCTCCATCACAATGCACACACTTTCCATGGTTTGGAAAATGGAATATGGAATGAATTCAGAAGAGGTTAATAAAGTAGGGGGAATCCTCTAAGTGTTTGTCACAATTCAGCTTTCTCCTGCTGTTCTGCCAGGCTGCCCAAATTTTATGGAGGGTTTGGGCTCTGCAGAAGCTGCAGGATGTGTTGCTGTACATTGAGAAATGGGGCTCTGCAGAATGAAGTTGAGGCCAGGCTGGTGCAGAAGCCACGTCTGTAACAAGGGAGCTGTGCCTGCATGGAAAACACTCAAAACCTGAATTTACTTCTAGAAGAAAAAGTTGCAGGGGTGGAAAAAAAAATAAATATTTCACCCAGACTTTCATCCATCATTCTGAAGTGACTACATCTGCATTTTTAAGATATTTTCTTTTTGGCTGTACATGAATTTGATGTCATTAAAAAGGCTTCCTTTGATGCTGTATGCCAAGTAGATTCATTAGCTTCCCACAAAGGTACACTCTAAATAGTCTAGTTTAAATTTTCATTTTCAGATGATTCATCTAAAGATGAACAATAACAACCAAAACCAACTCCAGAACTCTAAACAGTGAAAAGCCTTTCAGCTGCACTTACTCATTTATTAACTCCCTCCAACACCTCCTTCCTGGACTCACAGGGCAGCCAATACTGAGCATGAACTCTGCAACTCCTTCTGTGACTTATGGCCACTACAAGAAATCACAACCAGAATCCCTCATATCTCACACTGAAGTCCTTCTGCAGTCTGGATTCTGCATCTTTCTGGCTGACACGGGGTCACTTGTTTTTAATCCACAGATGCTTCCACTGCCACTATTTCTAGCACATGTGTTGTTTTGTCACAGCTCCTTTTCAGGAGTCCTCAGCAGAGGTCATTAGAGGATTAATGAAACGCAGAGACACCAGGGGAAGCTGCATCCTCAGCCAAGGTAGTTTCATCTATTGCCCTGGGTTTTGAAGGGGGAGCATAAAATAGATTAACCCTCCCTACTTACCTTTCCTCCATTTAAATGAAAATGCCACCAAAGTCCAAAATCAAGCAATGACTTAGAGCTGATAAATGTTTCCTGACACACATTAAGACACCAGCAAGGACAGACAATAGCAAATCTTACAGTCCTTTTTTATGACACTGGGCCAAATCCCTGCTGAACAAATAGCCACGTTTCCCTCCCCAGGAAAGATCCCTCACCCAGCCCCTGCCCCACCTCAGAGGAACAATAGCGGTGCAGATGTGGGATCAAAAGGAAGGTTACATCGCTCCTCTAACAACCACCTGGACAGGTCACAGCACTTCTTGGTAGCCTTTGTGGTATTGTATTTGGTGCACAAAGGAACATGACAGTCCTTCAGCTCTGGGGTCACCTGGCTGGCCAGGGCTGATGAGAAGCCACAGGAGGGCAGCTCTGCCTGTCTGCAGCTTATTCCTGCCTCAGATGTTCTCCTGGAAAAAGGTACAGGAGGGAAACAACCTGTCCTCAAAAACCCCACCAGGAGGAAGAACATGCAGGATGGTATCAGAGGAGATGGAAATTTTATGGGCTTTGGCTTACAACAAAATAAATGCACTATTAGTCATCCTCAGCAACAGTCCTACCACAGAAAAAGCTTTTTTCCCTAACATGTTCTTCAACCCATGTGTCACAGTGGTGTCCCCCACTAACCATGCTCACATTGTTTCCCTGGACTTGGCTCTGGTTTTGTGCTTCTTTGTACCCTCATGATGTCTATATACACCACACTCCGTGTTTGAAAACCATCTTTGTTTCATGACAAGGATCATGGAGGAGGAAGATAAAAAAGAGTTGCCCGCAAAAACGTTTTAGAAAATTACAAGCTTGTGAAAAGAAAAGGTCTAGCAAAAGCTCTTCCTTTGCCACAATCAGATTAGGTGCTCCGACCTTCATTAAAACCCGTTCTGTCTACTCATTTCACAGCATTTAATTTCCTGCCTCTCGGTGATTAAACCAACCGAAAGGTAGCAGATAAAGCAAGTTTGCTCACTGTTTCTAACAGATATATTAATGCTTTACGCTTAAAAAGCTTTCAAAGTGTCTTCACAGGCTGCTTAACAACCAGTGTCCATAAACCCAAGTGTGAGGTCAGAGCAGATCTGTGACTGAGCCTGACTACACAGCTCTGTGTGCCACGATACCTCCCTGCATACAGAAAGGCAGCTTAGAGTTAAGCTTCACATATTTAAACACTAACAAAGTCTACTTAATGGCAGTCTTCAAAATGACAGTGGCCTCCTAATCTGCTGCAGATAAAGAAGTGCCAAGATTAATGATTACGTAAGTGCATCACAGAGCCCAGAAACAATAATCAGCTCTTCTGTTGTTATTTGTGTACAAAGGCTATTAGAGTCATCTGACATTCCAAAATCCAATTTAAAGTTGTTAAACCCCTTTCACGTACTTACTTGAGGTTGGAAAACCGAGAGGTTCAAAAAGGGAAAGGAAGGGTTTGATTTCCTAATTCTTTTTCCCTTACTGATTTTGCTCTAAGCCAAATCTCTCTTTAAGAATTGCAAAAAAAATAAGCTTTTAAACAATGCCTGGAGTAACCAATATTGCTGTTGAGGGAATAATACCAATAAAACCTTAACATGCTTAGATAGCAAAATTTAAAATAAGGACTACAAGGAAACCAAATAACTCTTGTACAGAAAAAGCCCGCAGTGAATTGAGGGTGTCACTGACGTTGTCTGCGCTACTCTGACAATCTTCAGCAAAGCAGGGTGAGAAAGAGAAGGTGCTCAGGCAGCAAACACCCATCTGGGGCTGGGAATGGCCCCGGAGAGAACTCGCTCTCCAGTTAACAGGGACACAGCATGGTCTGCGGGGCACCAGCACACCCTGCACGGCGAGGCTGCCGGCTCCGAACACCACACCAGCAACTGTTTTCCCGCAAAATTGCTTTAAAAAACACAACAAAACAATCTCTTTGTTGCTGACAGAAAACCGAAAAGCAAGTTTAGAGGAGCGGGTTCCGTGCGGGTTCCGCGGAACGCGCAGAGCCGGGACGGGAGAGGGGCGGCCGCGGCAATTACAGTGGCGATAGTGGCACAGCCCCGAACGCACCTCTCCACTGGCTTCGACATTCCCAGGAGGGCGGATGGGCAGGCCCGGACTCTCAGAGAGAAGAGGGGGGCAGAGCAGGCAGCCCCAGGGAGCGGCCCGTGCAGCTTCACCCGGCGGGCCGGGCGGGCGCTGGGGATGCTCTAGGAGCGGGCACTGCCCGGCGGGGTCAGGGCTGGGCTGGCAGCGCTCGGGCTCGGCCACCACAGGGGTCCCTCCCTCCCTCGGCCGGGATTCAGCTCCTGCAGGTGATCAGCAGCCCAGAGGAAGGGAGAGATGCTCGCCCTCACAACCGAGCTCATGTGGCCGCAGACCCCAGACAGGCTTTTCCTTTTCCCTCTCGTTGACATCAGCCCGAGTTTCTTGTTCAGCACAAGAGAACCACTAGGACTGCGTGCAGAAGTTGTCTCTTTACGACTGCGAAGTGCTTTTCTAGTGTTCCCCAAGGTAAAGTCAATTAAGTGATAACTGCATCTGTGCAGAGAGTATTCAAAATGCTAATACCCCCACCCAGATAAGTCTTCAACTTTGCCTGCTTGTTTATCTCCAGCTCTTAGAAATTATTGCCATGAATGCTCCAGTGCCTTCCCCCATTATCTTTGCAATCCCGCTCCTTCCTCACGAAAAGGCAAAAAGCACAGCGTATAAAGAGCTGGACCACTTCAACCACACCGGGGAGTAAAACGATACAGGCAGAGAGGGATCAGCTCATCTCCTGCAGAGAAACTACTGAGTATTTTGCTGCTCGCAAAGTTGGCTCAGCTTTTCAGCTAACCCACCGAGGTAAGAAAATCTGCTATGCCATCAGAGGCTCACAGACTCCAGAAATAACAGCAGTCTGCATCATGAATTATCTAACATGATTTACCACTCGGGGAAAAGAAAATCTCTCATGTTTGGTGCTGTGCCATTTGGCACCGGACTTGAGAATTTTAATGTTTGTTATCTTTGCGCTGGAGATAACGCAATGCTGCTCTAAGATGGATCCCTCACCTCAGTGTGAGCAGACTCAGGTCACCCAAGTCTCTGGCCACAGGTGCTCAATGTGTCCCCATGTTTTCAAAGTGAAAAAATGCCACACAAACCCTGAAAAACAGCACTGAAAACAGAAGAACTCGATGATGTGCTGCCGTACCATCAACACCTATATGAATGCCTTCATACTTTATTATTTCTGTTTATAAAAATCACAACATTGTAAAATGGCCACAAAAAAAAAAATCCCTCTAACAGAACTCACTGATGCCTTTTTGAAAGAAGTCAGATGGTTCAATAAGGAGAACACAATCCTATGACTCACAGAAAAGGCCAAAGTACAAGCACTGGGTAGAATACAAGTATGACCAGGAGATTACAGAATAAGATTATTGATTCCACTATTGCTAAAGGTATTTGACAGATGAGAAGGAAAAACCCAACTTGCTTCACATGGTTAACACCAGGTTCTAAAGGCCAAATCACCCAAAAAGGCAGAAGCTGGCGAGTAGTGAATGTCGCTGATTTCTGTTCCCTCAAGTAAAGGAGGCTCGATAAAAGTGAGAAGACAATAATGGAAACAGCACCTGTGTTATTGCAATCACTTCATCCAAACACAATCCAAACCAGTTCAATAGATGAGCTTCATCACTTTGTGAGGACAAGAAAAGCACCTGGTAACCAGATGAATGAAGCCATACAATCATGTACCAAGTAATGAACAAACCTCTCAACCCTCTCAGGACAGTCCTTACCCATCATTTTTGCTGATGTCTTCCTATGTGTGTGTTCCACATACACCAGAAAACAGACAGGAATGAACACCAGGCAACTCCAAAACTGAACAGCTTTAACACTGAGCTATTTTAAAAGGCTCACTCACAGGCAGTTTCTATACTGTCCTTGATAAAGACCCAAACACTTAACCAGAACTCCCCAACTCCTGCTCTCTGAAGAACACTTGCAGCATAAACTGATTATCCAGAGCTCCCAGGGGACAAATGGAAGCACAGATAAGTGGAGGAGCAGCCAGAGGTCTTCTGAGAACAATGGAAGTGAAAGGAGAGGAAACAAACTCCACAAAGAACTGTTGGCTCAGCTCAGCCCTCAAGTTTCCCTACTCCTGAATGGAGCATTCATTAAGTAAAATAAGCTTCTTTAAGCAAGAATTCCAAACGATTGTAAAAACCATTTGACAAAGTGAAGAATTATTGTTCATTTTGGTACTTGACTCTCCAGAGAGAGAGACAGCTGTTGTTCCTACTGTAGTAATTTATTAGCTGTACCAACGCTCCTGGTTGTCTCAATGGTTAACAAGCAGCCAAATTCCTTCCAAATTTCTGTTTCCTAAAGTGTTATTTGGCTAGAAAAAGTTCCACACTGAATAAGGAATACGAACAGGTTTATCACAAGCCTTAACATGAGGGCAGAACATCCACATGGAACAAAATCTGTTTGGGGAGTTGCGGGTGCTTTACACAGAAAGTACAAGTTTTTATTTATATTATTGCAGCACGAGTTAATGCCAATTAAGTAGGAGAGTCACTTTGGATTTAGCACAGAACCTGGCCCAGGGCACTGGCACACAGAATAGAAATAAATACTAATCGTGCTTGCTCACACTGAGAGGATTAGATAACTACAGACGTAGGAAATTAAAACCACAACAAGATGACCCCACGCTCATGATTTCCCTGTTGTAGCAGATCAGTCAATATGAATAATCGACAATGTAAATTGAAATCCTCAGATAAAAATAATGGTTTTACCGCTTTATTTCTCTTCCCTTCACATAAATTGAGTTGACTATCTCTGACAATGCCATGGTTTAATATTCTAAACACACCATCTCCTTTAACAATGCCTGGAATAGAAACAAGCTGCTGAGCCAGATCCTCAAGGGGTGAAAATCAACATTGCTACACTGACTTCAGTGGAAGCACATTGATCTTCACCAGCTAAAGCTTTGGGCCCTAGTGGGCAATTAGGTTTCTATTATATGCTAATTTAAATAATGTACCACAGAACATTTGCTGTACAATAAAGCAAGTCTACATTCTGCTGTGCAAAAGGACAAGCACTGGCTGTGGCACGATGAGAGTTCTGGATCCTGGTTTCAAAGAGCAGGATGAAGTTTCGGTATAAACTGCTCCTCATAACAACATTTTTCAACCTGCAATTACTCACACTATACTACTTTAGGAAGCCTATAATTATTTGGTAAGTTCTTCCCAACGTCTAGTCTAGATCATAATTGCTAACACTGCCTCCTTCAAAGGAACCAGTGACTATGTTAAAATCTGGTTTTTGCTGGGTTCCTACTACACAAAGTGCCTGTGCTCTAATGGCAGGATCTGTATTCGGTGGAGGAGGAAAACCAAACTGATTTATGTCCCAATCTTGAGCCTTTGAGCAAGGCCTGAACAACAACAACAACAAAATGAATACAACAATCCCACACCTGTTTCTTTTGAGGCTTCTGAGGTGGCTGGCTTGGACCAGGGGCTGTGGTTGTGGCTGACACAGGCCAGAGACTTTTTGCAACAGAAGTTTATGGTACTGAGGCCCATCTGCAACATCCCCTCACTCGCCCAGCCACAACTCCCACTCCAGCCACAAGACAAAAAAAGCAGAAAAGTTGGGGAAAAGAGTTCAGAAACAAAGACAACAAAAAAGATTTTCAGGGGTCATGGGGCAGTTCAAGTGAAAAGATATTATCCTCATGTTAAAAATGTCAACAGCAGTCATTAAAAGATGGTTTGCTCTATTCTGCAGCATTTTTTAAAGGATGAGAACGTCCTTCTTTCAGTCTCCTTTTAAATGTCATTGGCACCCTTCTTCCTGCCTTAGTCATCAACAACCAAGTTATTAGCATGCCAAGGTCCCTGCATAAATTTCTGGGGACTTCTGATGTAGTTGGGCTGAGGGCACCATCCCACACTGACAGGTTCTCCTACAGTGCAGTCCTTCCACTGAAGCAGCAGGTTTAGTCCAAACTCTGTTCTGAAAGCTCAAAGTTCCCTCAGCACAGCAGTTTGGGAGCCCTCTGAAGGCTCTCCAGGCAGAGGGAGCAGCACAAGAGGGTTCTCCCCACGTGTCAGACTCCACCTAAAGACTAAAAAACATGCACTCAATTCCAACTGGTCTTTTCTAGGGAACCCTCAAGGCAGAAAGGCAAAGTAATGTGGGCCCCCACAGGCCACCAGGGTGAGATGTGGCATTCAGCTCCTCACTGACAGCACTTTATTCCCTTTACAAACATACTTACCCTGATAACCATTCTGCTCTGTGGCTGCATTGGTAACTGCTCAGAAATAGTTTCATTTCAAACACAATATACAGTCAAGCATTTTTAATGATATCAGCCACACAAGAAAAACGTGCCATGCAGGAAGATCTAAAATGCCCCCACAGTGAGAAGAGATCCAAAGCTTCCCCTGAGCTCCAGCCTCCTCAGCCTACTTTGGGTGGGCTCTCTACAGGCACAGGAAAATTAAAGTATATAACAGTCTGCACTCCAATGAAAGAAGAAGGTAGAACTTATTTTGGGTACAGTTCTGATGAACTAACACTCCCCAAGCACTTCAGGCAGCACAAAATTCCAGTCACTGAACAGAAGTGACCTCTCTCCATCCCCCCCAGCAGTGCCTGCACAGCTCTCACTGCCAGAGCCAAATGGGGAAACCACTCAGGTTGAAACTGTTCTTTGGGGGATTAACTTTAACCTGAATCAGTTTCCTGACTTAACTCCCCATGTGACTACAGAGATGCTGCTTGTGCTCACCCAAGGGAGGGGTGGCATTTGTTTGGCAATGCTAGCTTATGGGAGACTAAAATACACACAGAGCTCAGCTCTCAGCCCGCTGGATTGGTATGAGGAGATCTGGGGTAGCAGGCAGAAGGACAAGGAACACAAAGCTGGTTTTCCAAGAAACAGAATAGTCTGGGAATAAGTCACTGGTTTCTACAGCCAATATTACTGTGAAACTTGAAGCAAGTCACTTATTTGATGTGTCAATTCCTCAGCTGTGAAATGAGGACAACACTTTCTTACATCACCAAAGTGTCGTAAGTTGAAAATTAATGACTGAGGAACTTGGACACTCTGGTGCTGAGGGCCAAGCCAGAACGGAGCTACAAGAGCTGAGTGATTAGTGACAGGGAGGGACTAAAGAATCAACATATTTTTGGTGGACTATTTCCTTAGAGGATAAATGAGAGTAACTGCTACTTACTTGATTGCAAGGAATTGAAAGAGCTCTCTGTAGCTCCCTCGTGGGTGGACACCTAAACAATTAAATAGCCATGACCTAATTTTAGCCAGAAACTTTATGTCACAAGGAATTTACAGGGAGGCGTCTTCTGTATGTGCAAAAATAATTGCACTATGGAAGGATAGTTGGCCAAGGTGTTCATGCAGCTGGGCAACATTTAGGGAGAGACTGTATCCCATTCTCCTTCCTCATATTCCCAATTCCAAAATTTCTGACCATAAAACTGCATGATACAAAACACCATAGGGTTAGGACAGAGAAATTCAGTGAACAAGCTGCTTCCAGCATCAGCCTGATGGAATCGGTTCAGGGAAAATCTCCATACAAAGCAGCACAGGGGTGGGAGGTCACGTTATCAGCACATCTCAGCTGGTGTGTGACAGAGATGATGGGCTGTGCCCCAGCAGGTTTTGTCTGATGCCCACACACACCACTGGTACTAGAAGGCACTTCTTTTAACGTGCCATTATTATGCACACAGAGCCATCAAAGTGATAGGAAACACATCCCAGTTCTAAAAGAAGTTGTTCCAACAGCTTGTTTTCCTCACAGTTACAACCTGTCCTTTCCTTCTAGCCTGAACTTTTCTGCCTTCTTTCAAGAGCATATGGGAAACATTTCTTCCTCTCAGGCTAACTCAGGATTGCCACCACGGGACTGAAAAGATGTGACTCCAAGTCCCTATGCTGTCACCAGCACCGTCTGTGTGAGCCACGTACCCAGCACAGAGTTCTGAGTGCGTCCAACTTCTCCAACACGTGTGGGTCTTGCTGCAAACGCCAGGAGTTACAGGATTAAATAACTTCATGGAGCTGGGCACATGCCTTCCTGTGCCTCAGTTCATACCTGTGGAACACCAGGATTAGAGGCTTCCTATCTGTGAGGATCTATTAAATACCATATTGCGCTTGGATTCTTGAATAGGAATAGAAGCCACGTAAATACTTCAAGCAGTAAATAGTGTTTCAAGTCTTACTGAGCTTATTATGTCTCAAGAGCTCATTATGTCCTCGCTAGATTAGAGAGCACATACTCAAAAAACAAACACAAACCTAAAGAAAGTAACAATCCCCAAAGAAAGCTTTCAAGTCGAAATACCAGCCTCGGGATTTTTGCTCCTCCCTTATGATTTTGAGACGTGGGGCTGACAATCCAAAAATTCTTAGAAGGGGTTAACACTGACATTCTGTTCCCTCCATCCTCTGGGTGAGGGCATCAGCCCCAAATAATAATTATTATGAAGTTATATCAGTGGGTTTAAAAAAAAAAGGTGTCAATAGAAAGAGAAAATCCTGAGCTCCACAGGGCAGGCTGAAATGTCTGCAGCCAGCCTGGAAGGCTGTGCTCAAACTGCTGGGAATTTCTGCTGGCCAAGCACAGAGCAGCACTGAGTGCCCCCTCTGCCAACACCACCAAGCTGTGCTGGGTGGTCCAGCCCCAGGGCCACCAGTGTAATAAGAAGGATGTGGAGCTGCTGGAGGAGTCCAGAGCAGACCATGGAGATGCTCTGAGGGCTGGAGCTCCTCTGCCATGGAGCCAGGCTGGGAGAGCTGGGGGGGTCCACCTGGAGAAGGGAAAGATCCTGAGAGACCTGAGAGCCCCTTCCAGTGCCTAAAGGGGCTCCAAGAGAGCTAGAGAGGGACTTGGGACAAGGGGCAATGGCTTCAAACTGAAAGAGGGCAGGGTTAGATTAGACATTAGGAACAAATTCTTCCCTGGGAGTGTGGGCAGGCCCTGGCACAGGTACCCAGAGAAGCTGTGGCTGCCCC
>JAWWLZ010000019.1:16444775-16463751 GCA_035041345.1 Poliocrania exsul
ACTGAGTGCCATGATCTGGTAAAGGGACTGGAGTTGGCCCAAGGGTTGGACTTGATGATCTCAGAGGTCTTTTCCAAACCAATCCATCCTATGATTCTATGAATAAATGCAGATAAAAAGATGGTGCCTGTTCCAAGGATCTTTAATGGAAGTACAAAACTATCCCTTCTTTCACATTTTCCTTGCTCCCTGCTATTTGTTGACCAGCTCACCCCACTGTAATTCTGGTCCTGCACACCTCATATATGTGATTTAGATGATGACAGCTGTGCTTGGTGAAATAACTTGTTTAAGAGTAATCCCAGACAGCTTTCTTGCTTCACTCCAGTCCAGTTTAATGCACTCAGCTTTACCAGGTAGCCTGCAAGCAAGGCTGAGGTTTCACTGCCATGTTCCTAAAATCCAGCCTGTGGTTGATTGCTCGTTAATCACGCTGGAAACCAGCATAGTTTGCTCATGTTCAGGAGCTCACCATAGACAGTGAAGCGTTTGAGGTGCTGCAGCAGCTTGGCAGGGTGAGTTCACATCTCCTTCCTCCACCACAGCAAATCTGAGAGCAGCAGTTTCTCCTCAAGTAAAATGAAACCAAGAACAATCTCAGTTTCCCAAGAGTGCCAGTGGTCAGGTATCTGCTGGTGTCCTGGCACAGACTGCCCCAAGGTGCCAGAGAGGTCTGAAAGGTTTGGGTGGGGGCAGCAAGCACAGCTTTAAGAGGCCAGACATGAATTTGGGTAGACTGAAACACAATTAAAGCCCATCTCAAGACATGGTTTCTTCCAGTTGTCACCACCCTCTGGTGTGCCTGGGAGCCTTCCAGGAGGCTACTGAAGGAACCAAGAACTGCTGAAGAACTGAGCACAGTGTCAGAAAGGGCTCTGCCTCATCACAGAGGGCTCTGCCTTTCATTCCTGTGTCTGGGTTTGGCTTAGTTCTTTTACTAACCTTGGACTGCCTTCCTCTTTCTTCTCAAAGTTTTCCCAGCAAAGGGGAAAAAAAAAAACTGAAAAGAAGAGCAAAAAACTCAAAAGAAACTGAATTAAAACAGAAATTACGTTTTCTAACTTGTACAACTACGTATGCAATTTGTACACACTATGTGGGGAAAAGGGAAGAGGGAATGGGTAACAAGGAATAAGGAGGGACAAAACCAAACCAAACCAAACAGACAAATACAATCAAAAACTTCAAGAAAGGAGGAGAACAGGCAATGATACAATTTCACCACGTCTGGGCTAGCAAACCAACTGAAACAAGGGACTGTCCAGGTTCCTCCTGCTCCCCTAAGCTTTGCCGGAAAAAGGAAGACCAAATTACTTCTGTTTTTTTTTCCCTACTCTTACATGGAAAACACGTGTGGAATCCTTATGTAATGTCCACTTCCTTAGTTACACCTGGTTACTGAGGAAGCCCTGGATCAAACCCATCACAGCCTGGAACAGTTGGCTCTAAAGGACCCAAAGCCCAGAGCTGTGTTGTTACCCCTCACCACCCTGATAAAGAGATTAAAAAAGGCACTGGCAGTTTGCTCTCAAAAGAGGGTGAAAGAAGAACACAAGAAAGTGAATTAGAGATGAAGAACGTTAACATGAAGGAGAAGAAATGAAAGTAATGAAATGAAAGAAATGAGAAACTAGACAGCAAAGGGAAGAGGATCAGGCAATCACACAGCACTTCAGCAAGATGACAGTTCTGCATTCAGCCTGCAGGATCCCAGGGCAACGTGAGCTCCAAGCAGCCAAATTCCTACATCCACCTTGCCAAATGGAATAGCCAAAATGGAAGGATAAAGATGGAAACAGCAGAAGTACCAAGCTCCAGTCTAAAAATATACACACTACTTATTTCCTGCTCTGCCTCTGGGAAGCTGCAATCAGCAGGGCTTGGGTTTATTCTGGCCTCTCTCAAACTCCTGGAAAGACAAAATCCTATTAATGGGTGTAACAGGCTGGCTCACACAAATGGCATTAAAATCCACTGTGTTTTGGTTGCATCTGGATTTCAGTTTTGATGACCAGTTAGCACTTTTATCAGAAGCTTCACACAACATATATACTGTAAGAAGTCAAAGCTGGAAGTTCTCTTTCTTGCATTAAGTTGTTCGAATGTAGCAAAGCAGTTTTTTAATTGAACACACATCAGAAGTCATTTACCTTGAAAATGTACCAATCTGACAGGAGTTAATGGATTTATGATTAAAAACCAAGGTTGTTTTTCTGTACAAACCAGTAGGCTCTGCATAGCCAGATTTTGTTGCAAAGACTTTAACATGATAAAGGCAAAAAGCATTAATTGTATTACTGTCTGTCCAAAATTAATTGTCTTTGCAGTACAGCAATGCATTATCCAGCTTCTGTTCACACTTCTTTGATTAAAACAAGCACAACCAACCCAACAAATTACTTACTCTTCGTAGCTTAAGAGACCCAAAGCCTCTTCACAAAACAATTCTGTTGTCACTTTTTTATAGGGTTAGTTGATGCCTTCCCTCTCCTTTTTTCAGTGGGCTAAATATAATTAATGACTTCAAAATGGAATTAGTTCAACAGCATTGGGCTGAAAGCATTTTATTTACATGAATCCAGTTATAAACCATAACTCAAAGGCACACTGTAAAGAAATTTACTCCACTGAAAATTCCAATAGCAGCCCCCTATATGAAAGTGGTATTAAAGCTTAGACCTTGATACAATCAACTTAAATTCTGATTTTAACAGGCTTGGATAAACACATAAATTTTGGCTCAGTGAGTCTGCTTTGGCTGTCAATACTCTGAAAGAGATACAAGCTTTAACAAACCTTTAATGCAAAAGCCCATTACTGTACCAACTGAAATAGAAAGACTCAAGTATCAAAGAGGAATTCTTCCTCACTTTCATGGTATTACTTCTGTAAGACATCAATTGATCTATAGCCCTTGAAAGAAAACAACTCTCTTCCCTCTCCTGGATAAAAGTCAGTGCAGTTTTTTCATCCATCACAGTGTAACAGCATCAAAATATACCTTTTGCATCTGCTTAAAACAAGGAAAAAAACACCCTGCAAACCACAAAGCCATTCTGTGACATGTCAGTTTACTTTTTCTGGCAGATTCACTCCAGAAAAAAGTGTTTTAATAAAAAAAAAAAAAACAAAACTAAATGAGAGAAATGAAGAAAAAGAGAAGGAAGAACTCGTGACAGATGGAAGTCCTTTGCCAGCTGAACATGAGAACATTTGGAGAGGATGTGAAGGACAAGTGTGACTGCTGAGGAGTCTGCAGAGCACTCGGTGTGCTGTGCCCACTGCTCTGTGCTGGTGGCAGCCCACTGTGCCCCTGTCACAAAGCTCTGCAGCTCTGGGCAGGGCAGGGCAGGGCTGCTGGGCCCACCACACAAGGGGCAGGAGGTCTGTCCATCTCACTGGATCCTCACCCTCTGCACTGCACATGATTCTCCCCATTAAGGGCCATTTATGCAATGCCCTGAGATTTAATAAATTGCCAGACTGCTTGTTGGTTACTTAATAATTAATAGCATCCACAACATTTAGCAGCCTCTAATAAATTATGTAACTGACTTAATTTACGCTCCCTGGTATTAAAACCACTTATTGTTAATAAACAATGCTTTAAAGTACTTAGGTGGGTTCGTTAATTCATAGGAACAATGTATTTGGAACTGCTGTGATGGCATTAACAGGCAGGTAAACAATTTTCATTTCCATTCCTCCAGTGCTGCTGGTATTGTCTTTTCTTTGGTTTCTGTTTGTGTGTTATATGGTCTTTTCTCTGAAAAACACCATAATATTTACACTCAACTTTTTTTTTTTTTAATGGGAATGCTTTTAATTCCTCCAGTGCTAAATCCCCTTTGAGTAGGTCGTTCAATACCTGTTCTCATCATGAAAAGAATATAATTTTGAGTAGCAGTAACAAGCACAGCTTCACTGAGAGACCTAAATTCAGGTGAAAGGAGGGAAGTTCTTCCACAGTGGTATCAGTGAGGAGCAGCTCAGCCTCCCTGTGCTGGTGCCAGGGACCCCTCAGATGTCCCAGGCACAAAGGCAGCTCCTCCAACACGAGGAGAAACAGGAACAGGAGCTGCTACACCAGCCTGAGAATCCACCTAAAGCACAACCCCGTTCTTTACACAGCCTTTGGGACAAACAACAGCTTTGAGAAGAAATGCAAACACCTAAAATACAGGAGGTTTGGAATAATTTCTCCCACTCTACTAATGTGATTTATGAGCATTCAAAGTGCTTGGGACATGATACTGTTTTCAAAAGGCAGAAATGAGTAGGTACTTAAAACTACATGAATCTCAAGTCTACTTTCCACTGACACTGCTTACAATGGGCTTAATTATTTATGGGAAGAAATCATCCCATTAAATCTGCCTGAATTTTTGAAAAACAAGTAAAGGGAATAAAAATTAAAATCATGTTTGCAAAGCACTGGATTAGCAAGAAGCAATCTGGGTTTTGTCTCCTTGGATGAAGTTTTTAGATAGCTGGATCAAAGTGGTCCTTTGTGAAACAGACACTTTGCTGAGATGTTTGGAGCCTTGGAACATTTTCCAAAGTGATAACCATTTTGGTATCCAGCTTAAGACAAGTTTGAAAGCCTTTTCTGAAAACTGGAATTAATGATAATTCAATTAATTCTTCTCCCACATTATATTTGGTGATTATATTTGAAGTCATGCTATGTAATTTCAATTATTAAGGTGCTTTTACACCAGAGGCAGATAAGAGTCCTCAGAAACTGTAAAATTTGCACCAGTGGAAAAAATGCTTGGCTGACAAAAATTGCCTCAAGTTCAGCCTTCACCAGCACCCCACAGATGTGTTTGTGTGAGACACAGCTTTGTACCAGCTCTGGACACGCTCCTGAACTTTAACTTTGGGCTCCCAGGAGACCAGGTGGACATCTGGGTGTGTTGCCCACTCAGGAGATTCATCCCCATGTGAGATCCCACCCACTGCTAATACAAAATCTGAAGTTCCCAAAGCACTAATGCTGTGGCAACAGCTCAAGAAAGAAGTGAAGCTCCACAACCCCACATTGTTTTTGCTGGCACCTCCCCGAGAAATTTTTTCAATTCAATTCAATGAGGGGAAAAAAAAAAAGTATTGAAGGATTTCATTTTGGGATTTTGATTTTACGAGCTGCTGGAGACTCTCCCTGTGCAAGTGCATCCACCCTGAAATAACAAGCTATTAACCCGACAGTCTGGGCACTCTGAAGGTGGGAAAGTCTCTAATAGTTTGTTGCTGTTTTGGTTTTGGTGTTTTTTTTTTTTTTCTTTTAATTCGAAAGTAAAGTATTTCAAAAGTTCCTTCAATTTAGCATATAAATTGAATTAATTTGATTAGTCTTTCCAAAATGTAAAGCTGTTGTCTGTTCCAAACACGGTCTACGCCAAGCAGCAGGTCAGGACTTGCCGGAGTGGAGTGAGGAAAGCTCCAGGTTCCTCCACCAGCACAGCCCTGACACGTCTGCAGTTGGCTCCTCACAGCCAGAACAGGCACAGCCACTGCACCTACACAGCCCCTACAGCCCAGCACTGTGACTGCCTGAGCAAAGGGCTGATTTCAGCGTGCTGAGCATCCCCACTCTCCCCACACCCCTGGGGGCAGGAACCAGCAGTGCGATCAGGAGGACTCCAGGGCGCTGCAAGATCCAGGGAAAGCCACTTAGTCGGTAAAGCTCTTCAAGGACAGCTCCTTCCTCCCCATCATCAGGGCAAGGCAACAGATACAGAAACAGGCCTCCTTAAAAACAGCTGCATTATGTTGGTCTAAACAAGCAAACATCAATCTATTTTCACTGCAATGTCTTCCTCAAATCGCCAAGAACTTGATGTTTCTGAGGGCCAGAAGCTCCTTGGCACAGCTTTCTCTTCCCCCTTGGCCACAGGACTTGTCAGGGTACAGGTCCCATCCCAGGATGGAACATTTTTGCTGTTGTAATGGGGTAGCAACAGAGGATTTGATACAAGCTGTAAACACACTTCTGGAAGAATAATTCCTTCATGTGTCATCCCATCCACCCTGATCTCCAGACACAACTGCTACACCTCCTCACAGCAACGCTATGGAAGATCCCGACTTTTCCAAAGAGATAATTACAGGCTGCTCGCTGACAATTACTTCCAGTCTCAAAGCAAACAAGACAAACAATGGCACAAATCAGTGAGCCATGTCCTATCTTAGGCAACAACTCATTATCAGAATGAATGTATTGAAAGCACAGTATCAACAAAAGGAACGTTTTAACAATACAATGTTTTAAAAATATTAAGAATGTAGTCTGGGGAACTTTTAGAACATCAGCTTGAAGGTAGTACAAAGTACTGGGACCAGTAATACCAGAGGTGTTTTACAGCTGCTTTACTGGCAAAGAAGGGCTCAGCACAAGCCGGAGCCTCCCCAGATCCCCTGCCCTGGCCTCCCGCAGTTCTCTGTCCTTCCCCAAATGCAAATGCTCCTCTCTCCTGAGGTGCCCAAATTGTTGTTTTCAAGCCTTGATGTCTTAACACAATTCCCAGCAGTTCTTCTTAGCCTTTTACATTCTGACTTCTGTTTACTGATGCACTCCTTCTCCAAGTGTAGTAGCACATCAATTAATTATACAGTAGTCTGCCTAATCAGGTTTCCCCAGGGTTTTTAACAGAAACCCTTTGTATTTCTTAATGATTCCACGAGATTGTAACTATTTTTAGTTCTGCAGTAAAAGAAATGAGCCTGCTGACAATACTATCTCCAAAGAAGATGGAACTGCTATTAAAACCGTTGATCCAAGCACACTTGAACTTTGGAGGACTCAGCTTTAGTCTGGATCTTATGATTAACATTTTTGTATCCCACAGAAGCAGTCAGCACACTCAGAGAAACACAAATGAAGAAGAAAGACTGGAACTGAAGAACTGATGCGACCTAATTTACATTTTAATATTAAAACAGATACACTTAAATTAATAGCAAAGCCTCCACTGCCTCCAACACAGTCCTGTTACCAACTGGTCAATGGCAAGCCAAAAACTTGCTGTGATCAACATGTCCTGTCTTGTTCTGAACGGGGACATGAGCTCTACATGCCTGAGATCACTTTTCTTTGGTTCTAAAGCAGACATCCACAAACTTCATCACAAATTTAAGAAGGAATTCAGGAATAAGAAAAAACAACAAAAACCCACCAAACAACAAAACCACAACAAATTACTGAAAGCACAAATCCACAAAAAGAAATCTAGCTTTCACATTACAGAAGCAGCAAAAAAACAGGTGGAGGACTTTGCCTGTGGTGGAGCTGGTCACATGTTTGGCTAAACTGTATCTTGTATTAAGAGAGGTTATAATTGAGAATATGAAGCAGACAGCTGCCTTTCAATAAGAGTGATTCTCATGGGATCATAGAAGAGTTGATGCTGGAAGGCACCTCTGGAGACTGCTTGATGCAGCCCCTGCTCAAGGCAGGGTCAAACAAAGCTGGACTGGAGCTCGACCAAGGGTTGGACTTGATGATCTCAGAGGTCTTTTCCAACCCAATCGATTCTATGATTCTGTGAAAGGTCAAGGCTGTGTCCAGTCGATGCCTGAGTGTCTCCAGGAATGGAGACTCCACAACCTCTTTGGGCAATGTGACAGAGAACTGACCACAGGCCTAATAACATGTGAGTCAAAAAGCAGACCCTTTTGCTTCCATTTCTTCATTTGACACCCCTGCCCATCCTCCCCCAGTGAGAGGCAGTGCTGCACAGTGTCCCATCTGTGCCCCGTGTTTATGCCCTGAGTGATGGCACAGCCAAATGGCGCTGCCGACACCACGGGAGCTCCGCCCGGGTGCGTTGGCATCGCCCCATTCTGAGGCACTGCTTTTAATGCTCAGCCTTACCTGAGCCCCAAATCACAAATGAAGATGTGCCAGAGATCATTTCCACATTATGAAAGCAGCTCTTTACAGCATTCCACGGGGACCTGTCTGCAAGGATGAACTGTATCTCTGTACGGTTCCTTTTGTCCTGTATTTGTTCTTTGATGTACAAATATGCCACAGACTAAGCGGTGATCTCTTTGATGTTGAACTTTTATACTTTATTGCAACTAGCACACTTACAAGAGGAGCTGCCAGTCATTTTCCCTTCTAAACATTCGAATTTCATGAGGCATTTGCTTTATGAGTCAGATTTCTTAGTAACTTGTTTCCAGAATTTCCACAAGAAGTGTGTGCTACTCTTCTGGAAGGAGAACTTGATTAAAAATCAAGATCTGATCAGGTTTTTCAAGTATTACAAATTAATACAAGCATTGGCTAATATATTTAATGCAAAGTATAATTAGCCAGTCAAATATGTATTTCCTCACTCTCTTTTAGATAATTTGAGATGGTTCCTTGACTCCAGCAGTGCCCAGGAGTAGCTGTGTTGGGGACAGTGTAAAGCCAAGCCATGTGGGCAGTGGTCCCTCTCTGGCTCCTCTGCCAACCTCCAACACTGCAGTTCAGGCACTTCCAGAGCCAAAGCAGCCTCTGCAGCGGAGTTTTCCATAATGCAGTGTGTATACATAAAATTTCAGGCTGACAATACCAAGGCAGATTAAATTACAAAGTTAGTTCCTTCTGCAACAAAACAGTAATCAACACTGGCAGAAATAACATGTTATAAAGTGCAAATTTACCATCAGTAAATGCTTTCAGTGTGAGACATAAAAAAGCATTTCCAATCTGAAGCACTTCTGTGAGGGTTTTTAAATCAATCCTAGGAGCTGAAATTCTCTGGAGAGAGATTTTGCCGTTCACAAGGTCTCTGCTTTAGACTGACCTTTATGTTTGGCTATTTTTCCCTTCTGTAAGTATAAACACTGTGGTTGAGAGGGAAAACACCAGAAGAAAATTAGAGTATTTTGGATCAGTGACAGCAAAGAGGGAGCTCGAGGTTTCCACAACAACATCAGGACTGCTACTGATGTCCCTCTCCAAGCCAACTGGTTTAAAGGTGTATCATCCATGTACCAGCCAGAGAAAGGCACCACTCTGAGCATTTGAATTTCAAGTTAAAATTTTACAGTGAGAAAACTGTACAGTAGTTTTGAGATGTTTTTATTAAGCGAGAAAAAAAATATTTAAATTGAAACAAATTTGTTACAGACACTGATTCCTCTTTTTCAAAAACATCCAGCAGATCAGCAGGGAAAAGTGAGTGTTAAGAGCTAGCAAGATGCCTGTGAGGGAGGGAGCACTCCTGCTCCAGCCACGCCAGGGGCTGCACTCTACCTTGCTGGCTGGGAATGCCAAGTTAGTCCCAGAAATACCAGGAGGAGTTTTAAGAAACTTGGATAAACAGAGCCAGCTGCAGCAATACTGGAAACATCACATTTCCAAGGCCTTTTCATGTCCAGGTACAAGTTAGAATCTGGGTGAGCTCTGAGAACTATCACGTGCAGTAAAATAACCCACCAAGAAAAACACAAGAGTGAAATATTGCTGGTGAACACAGAGTGTTCATCAGAGCATCAAGAGGGAGAATTTGGATCCTCCTCGGAAAGAACAATAGGAAAATCCACTCCTCAGCTCAGCACCCTGTGCTGGCCCCGCTCCAGCCCCAGTGCCAGCCCCGGGGCACAGCCTGGCCACGCTGCCACAGGTGCTGCCAGGCAGGGCTGCTGCCCCTGCTATCGCCCAGCACCATCTGGGCACGCAGGAACACCCTGGGCCCGCTGCCCTCAGCCATTTAGGAGGCGCCGATGTATATGAGGGTTCTCAAATGAAACATCTCCAGCTCTCTAATTAACACGTCTGGCTTTTTTATTATCTGTTGATATAAGAATCTATCCAGCAGTTACAAACATCTCTATGTGCTTGTATTTTAAGCAAATACTTCTTTGAATTCAATGCAGCCGTGGTACAAGAAATAACTCTACCCAAAGCTTAACACAATACACCTCTGTCAATGTGACAATTGCAGGGAGTGTTCCCTGGACAGAAAACAAGTGAGGGTGAATGAACTCAGCCACTCCAGACATCCCTACACTGCCCCTCTCTGCAGGGCACAGTGCAGCAACAGTGCCAAACACTCCCCTGGACAGAAAACAACCGGACTCAGCCCCTCCAGACATCCCTACACTGCCCCTCTCTGCAGGGCACAGTGCAGCAACAGGGCCAAACACTCCCCTGGACAGAAAACAAGTGAGGGTGAACTCAGCCACTCCAGACACCCCTACACTGCCCCTCTCTGCAGCAACAGTGCCAAACACACCTCCAGCATCCCTCATGGACCACACCAGGCCCAGCCCTGGACTGAAGTTTCACTTACATTTATATTCTCCCAAACCGGTGAGCGATGCAACATCCATCATGCCAACAATTCCACAGGAAAGTAGGAGGAGGCAGCCCAAAGAGGGGGAAAACCAGTGGCAATGTACAACAAGCAGTTTTCTGCAGTGCACAAGGTGGGTTTATTAATTCCGAAATTAAGCTTCAAGTAATCACTATAAATTTACTAGAAATTGTGTGTTTTCCCACAATAGCCACTCTGACAGATCAAACACAGACAAAGATGAGCTAATTAATTTAGCTCAATGGGAAAATGCACCCATTATGAGTAGCATTACAGTTGATACAGGAGAGCAGCCACTGCTGTTCCTGTCAAGTAGTAAAGCAATTTATACTGTTCAAATTAGAGACAGAACGAAAGCATGCCAATACCTATATAGAGAAAGGAATGTTCTGATGACCAGGGATCATTTTTTACTGGCTTTTCACACTCTGCCTAGTCTAGAGGCTTCAGGCAAAGAGCACTTGGGGCTTAGATAGAATTTAACCTTCTTTTGAGGTGAGAATAAGATAAATGACACTTCCAATCATGTCCCATTAGGCACAGGGCCAAGCAGAGGAGGCTGGACAAGAGAGAGCTTCCCTCTTCAGAACCAGGAGGGAGGCAAACACTGGCTCCTGGCAGTTTTAGGCACACCTAACCCATGGCCCAGCACTAACTCCTAAGGCCCGTGGCAGTCTCACAACAGCTGTGAATGAAGTGCCACATGCAATGAGAACTTCATGTCTAATTTGATTGTGTTAATTGTACAAGACCCTAAACAGCAAGTAATACTTTGATGAAAGGAGAAAATTGCTGAGCCCAACTTTGTGGTGTTTTGGAAAAAGAGGGTGAAATTCATTACCACAAACACATGCCCAAGCACAGCCTTGTCTGCTTGCTCCAAATCACCTATTCTGAAATTACTATTTAAAACTAAGAGGATTCTGTCCAAAACACAAGTCAGCTGAGACAAACACAGCTTTCAATTGCATTTCACATGCAGGGCACCCACCCTTTTGAGATTGCTGAACTAAAGCAGTTCAAAATGCTGGTAGGACTTGGTATACAGAAAACCTCCATGCCCCACTTGCCTCCCCCTTGGCCTGCGGTGCAGGGAAGTCGATGCACCAGCAGAATCAAGCACATCAGCTCCCAGTACCTGCAAGAGGGGGAAGCAGAAGCCATTGCCATATTGCATCCTTCTCCATGTCACGCTGTTAACAAAATAACAGCAACAACAAGAAAGACTTGAGGACTTCTAGAATGCTAAACTAAGAGCACACTGCAGAAGGCAGCTTGTGCTGTCATGACAGGACCTCTTCCTTTTTTTAGCTGAGAGTGCAGAAAGCATTCTCAACACAGCAGGTGTGAGCAGAGGTGGCAGGAGGCCCCAGCACGCCCTGCTGGGCAGGGTGCCCGCAGTGCCTCTGACCAGCACCACCCAGAGCCAGTGAAAATCAAGCCTGGCACGCAGGAACATGGCCCATGGTACTCTGTCAACCAGTCAAAACTCCAGTTTGTGGTCCCTTCAGTTTGAAAAACACTCTGACAAACTCTTTGTCATAGTCCATCTGTCTATATAGAGATTTAATGTCACTTTTCCACCCTCTCGTTTGAGAATGATCAACTTCTTCTGAAGTACATAAATAAAGAGTCACGCAGTGGGTTTTATGAAGCACCTTGTCCCAGGATTCAATGGCAATAAAGAGCAGAGTATTTCAAAGAACACAAACAGTACACAATAATTACATGGCTGATACCCTATAAGTATGCTGACTATTCTATTTGCATTGTTCAGAAGTGAAGAGGTTAGACTTATTTACATCCAAGCAGCTTTAATTAAGCTTTGAGATAAATGCTCTTAAAATGAAAGCTGGGATGATTATACCTCTCTCCACATTGATTTTAGCCTAGATGGCTACATGTAGCATGACAAAGGGCCCAAAGGCAGGAGCACACACACAGAGCAGCCACAGCCATGGGTCCTGCATCACTCTCCATCACACTGGAAAGAAAACAAAAAATGCAGTGAAATCAGGACCTTGCTGAAGTCAAATGCTCAAGTGTAGTTGAGATGGACTGCACCCAACTGCATTCACTGAGAGCACTGAACACCAGGGCAGCAGAGACCACCCCTCACCCCAACAGTGCTGTGAGACCCGCAGACTCCTGTGCCAGGCACTCCTGCACTTGTGAGAGCTTTGAATGCCAGATCCAGGTTAGACTACACGGAGCATTAGCCATGGCAGAGATCTTGGCCACTTGGCCAGTCCCAGCTCCAGCATGGTGCTCCTGAGCACAGGACACTCAGGGCACTGCTGGGAGGGTGTGAGAGGTGCCCTGTCACCACTCTGCACTCCATTTGCTCCTGCCAACGTGAAGGTTCTACCTTCCCCAGCACCAAAATGGGATGCAAACGCTAATTTAATTCCATTTCTCCAAAAATTGGGAGTCTGTGGTGAGCTGTGCAGGCAGGTGAGCTCCGAGCAGAGTGGTGGCACCTGAGTGACTTCTCCAAGTGTGTCAGCACCCCCTCCTGCAGTACCCCCACTGTGGAGAGGGGAACAGCACGACACCCCGTGAGTCACCACAGCCCTGAGTCACTCCCTCGTGTTCTCAACAGAAGGTGCAGGCACTTGGGAGGCAGCCTGAAACTGCACTCAGCTTTGCCAACCTGTGTTTTGCAGAACTTCTTAGCCTAAATGCCTCTAGCAAGAAAAGTGGGGAAAGAAAAAAAAAACCAGCCACAAAAAAACTGGGCAAACTGAAGACTTTGTTAACCACAGGCAGGTTAGAGGATGAAGCAGAAGAAGAAAGTCCATCTGCCAGATCTCCTAACAAGGCTTTGGGCTTCAGCTTTCCAGTCAGTGCATTATTTTTTCCTCCAGCAAGCAGAGGACTGCAGTGTGCAGAGCCACCTTTTTCATACAGCTTAGTTATTCTTGGAGGACAGAATCCTCCCCTCCCCTGTTAATGTTTATTGCAAAAAGGAGAAAAAACCCTGATCTTCAAAAGGAAGAAGACAGTTTCTGCACCATTAGTTATGTGCATATCCCTTAGATATCAGTCCTCAAGGAAAAGACAAATCACAAAAGGAGAAAACTGCTGCTTGCTTGATCTCAGAAGTTATCAGCTGTAATTGCAAATTACAGCTCACAGATAAATACAAGAAAGGTGAATGCTTTTTTCTTTCATTGCAAGTGAAAAAAGAAACAGAATAACATTCTAAAATGTATCAAGTCTGACTGTAATAACAATCTTGTCGCATGCAGTTATTTTGCACACTACAAAAACTTATCTCATGGGAATGCAAAAGAAAAAAAGAGAACATGCTGCATCTCAACTTCCTCCAATAGAGATAGAGAATTGCAAAGTCAGACAACACTGAACACAACTACTCAGGAGAGACACAAAGATTTGCCAGTTTTTATTTAGTATGTATAGTTTAGAATAAAATATATCAATTTAGAATTCTGTTGTGTCGTCAAGATGAAGTACTAACAACCCTGCCAGTAATTAGCACATGATAGTGATCACTTTTATACCCTAATGTAGGCAAGAGAAGCAAGAAAGAAGATTTAAAATCCCTTTAGGTTAAAATTGAGTGCTACATCATTCTAGAAATAAATCCCCAAACATGTGAGGCTCTATAATGGGGAATGAGTAAAGAAATCAGCCCTTTTCATACACAGTGGGGAAGTACCTGATATAAGGAGAACTCAGTTCTTCACCAAGGTGTCTCTCCAGACACTACTCCCCAAAGTCATAAATGCCAGCACAAACACTCAAGTGCCCCACTGCAGAGTTGAACTGCAAAGCTGCAAGGCCATTCCCCCCCTGCCCCACCTGAACCCACTGCCATCCACCTCTGGCCCCCCATCAGCTCAGGGAATAAAACAGGAGGATATTTCACATCTGTGCAGAGCCCACACCCCAAACACCAGCCATGCTCAACTGCCCACCTCTATGACCTCACACCTTCAGGGATATATTTTGGTTTGTTTTTTATAAAAAAAAATACACAAAAGTCCTTGTGTTGTGTCCATAAACCACTTGAGTTTTGCCCCAATTATTCAGAATTATCCTGGAAGAATTATTTTTAAGACTGTATTACCAGCCAGTGGGAACAGGCTCACTATTTTAGCCAGGCAAGAGCTGTACAAAAGTTTCAAGAGTCTGATTTAGTGAGATGTTCAGCACCCACAGTTTCTGCTGACTTAAACAGGACAGATTCTCCTTACTTGAAAGGAGTGTCCCCAACTGAGACTTGTACAGAGCGTGCAACTGCCTTTGATTTTCAGAGCGAGACATAAAGACAGATTTCCTCTTCTTTTGCTTTTAAATCTCGAGAGTCTTTCAAAGGGCCTGAAAAGTACATTTCAGCAATAAACCTCAAACCAATCTTATCCTGCAGATGTAATGCAACAAATGTCTCAGGTACAAGTAAGTCATTCAGCTCAGTCATATGAAATTAAAGCAGCAAGAACACAGCCCCTCAGCTGGCAATTCCAAAGGCCAGATTCTGTTAATATTTAGTCAACAGAAGTTGGGTATTTGCTGAATTGGATTTAACTTTCAATAGTGCCATAGTGCAGGTAAATTTAAACACACTTCAGTTTGTAAAGCAACTTATTTTTCAAACCTATGGCAAGGTGTTTCTTCCATAGACATTTATTTACTGGTGAAAAACACAAAGTGCTGGCAGGCTGGTGCCAAGATACACGACCAAAAAAACCACGTCAAAAGGTCAGGCTTGCCAGGCTCGGCAGAGCTGCCTTGCACAAATCCCTGGCAGTGCAGGCTCAGAGCCTGGCTCTGAGGGACTGAGAGGGGCACAGCAAGGAGGGCAGGCTGCCCTGGGAAGGCAGCCTTGCCACCAGCCCAGGCTCTCAGGGAAACACAGCAAGATCCAACAATTATTGCACTAAGGAAACCAGCACTCTTCCTTAAGCAGGTATTTTTAAATGGCTGAGTTTTCATTGGGAGACACTGTCAGTAGGAAAATGAGTTGTATTTGCAAAAATCCAAGCAAAACAATTTTCCTTACAACCGAGTAACAACAGATTTTACTCATCTGGTCTATTTAAAAAAAAACCAGCAAGACATTCAACTTTACATCCACACAGCAAAAGGCAGGATTAGTAGCTCAAATGCCACCTTTACAGTACAAAGCTTGAAAAAGCTTAGAAAACTTCCATCTACCTTCCCACAGTCTCCCTTCATATGAAGGATAATAAAAGGACTGTTAGGTTCCTGTTCATACTTTATAAACTCATTGGTAGAATAAAACTTTCTGTCCAGGCCTGATGATAACACAAGACAAGGATTTCAGCCCTCACCAACACCAGGCCTGATTCACTCACCTCCCTACAAAGCACACAGGAAATGGTAAAATAGCACCCTTTTGAAGTGATCTCCCTGTCTTGGGCTAACCCAGCTGTGTACCAGCCTGACAACAGAATCCAGGGCTACTCCAGAGTATTTGCTCATCACTTCCCAGCACTGGGTATATTCTCCTCCAAGTCAGCCTTGGAGTTTCACCAGTGAGATCTGTGCCAATGGCTACGCTGGCAGAATGGCCAGATTCCTTTGCAAACTTTCCTAGTAAGCACACAAAGTTGCAGTCTCCTTTAACAGTATCAGCTGCTTCACAGCTCTGTTACAAACGAAGAATGCAGAGCTTCCTGAATCCTCTGCAGGCTCACAAAGGTTGATAAATAATTTTTAAAAAGCCATCAACCTAGAAAATACTTAGTCATTACACACTTTGATGCTTCACCTCTGCCTGTTTTCTTAGAAATAGGTATGAAAAAACCCTCTTTCCTCCCTGCTTGAAACCAGAAAGTTACATTTCTTAACACGCAGCCTGTCTTAAAGATGTATGTAGGTTCTTTACTGGGCTGGGCTGTTTCCCAGTGCTCTGAGTGTACTGGAGCAGCCATGGATGTGCTGAGAGCTGGCCAGAGCCTTTACTCATTCAAACCACTCGCCAGAATTAAAGAAAGCACCTTTGCCAGAACATTATGTTGCAGGAAAAAGAAACCAGCTCACAATTTATCTTCGGCTGGTACCAGTCTGGGCTATCTGAACAGCAAGAGGAAAGGAATTGATACTCTCCTTTTTCACTTAAATAAGAAAATTAAACCCAACGTGAAAATCCCATATTCTCCTGCAGACCATAATTTTTTGTGCTTCAGCTTCAGAACTGTAAAATATTAGAAGTGCCAAAAGATGCCATTACAGGACAGAGAATGAATAAGAGACCCAATTCACCGAATCATTTTACATTTTTCCCTTGTACCTTTGAGCTTATCCAAACTGCATTCCCTGTGCTACCAGTCTGCTTCTCTGAAACCACAATATTGGACTGTGGGTCTATTATTTCATGGCAGTCAGAGGCCCTTTTAAGACAAATGACAAGACATTTCCTCCAGCTGAACCCTGTCCAGCAAATTAGAGAAAAGATAAAAAAACCAAGAAAGTTTTTCAATGCACTAGAAAACTAAGTATTATGAAAACATGAATTAAATGTACTATAGGAGTAGTTTGTAAAAGATACGAAGACCTAAGCATTTCCACAATAAATGCACGAGGAATTACACTTTAAAACCCAAAAGGCAGGCTCTGCCAAGATTTGATATCAGTGCGGAAATTGGTTTAAATCAAACTCCCAGGATAGTAAAAAATATATTTCAGAGTTGAATTGCCGTAAATCATCTGCCTGTTCTTTAAAACACACCTTAAGTCTCTGGCCAGAAGCACAAAACACAATTACACTCTCCAATTTTTTGTGTGTGTGCTTTCCTCCCTTTCGTTTTATATTTTTTTAAATTTATTTGATTTTATGGTTCTAACAGGCTTATGAAGCATACACGGAAAAACTCTTATCAGAATATGTGGAATTCTAAAGGACTTCTGAAATATCCATGTAGTTTGCACTTAAAAAAAATGCACTTCCTTTTGTTACAGATGCAAGTATTTGAATCAACCCAATTACATTTTCTTGCCAAATACATTCAGCACGGCTAATGATTAATGAATATAGTGCTTTTCTTTTTATTCACATAGGCTTCTCTCCAAGAAGAAAAGGAAGCCTGGTAATTGAAAATTACTGTCTTTAAATGCTGTGCTGCTACTGGTGTGCACTACCTACTGCTCTTGCAAAGTGGGAAAAAAGGAAACAGTCTCGAGCTGAAGCAGGATTTCAGCATTCTTCTTCCAAGTAATATTTTTAAAGAGACATTTTCCCTAAAAATCCACTTAAATATTTTAAAGGGTACAGATTTAGTATTTCAGTGGGGACATTAAATTCAAATGCCATCGTTTATACTCTTTAGATGACCATGACAGAATGTTGCATCTAAATGAGATTTTTTTAATTAATAAAAAAAATTTCTAAACCTAATAACCGAAACCAACACCCGCAAAAACCGGTGACTTTAAAATCGCTGCAATGCAAAGTTGTACTGTGGATCTCATTTTACTAGAACACAGGGCAGACTACAAACCAGCCCTGAACTTTTGGTATCTCGTCAAAAACTTCGTTTGACCCTCCACAGTCTGACATATCCCCTCATTAGGGACTCAAACCGGTAAACTTCGGGTTTAAAAAAAAGAAAAAAAAAATCAATCACTAAGTAGCTCTCTTCTTTCCTTTTAACGCAAAGTCTCTGGAAAATGAGGAGCCGTCTGTGCAGACGGCACTTGAGCCCGTCCGCTCCCCGCAGGATGCAGCGCGTTCTTTCCCCCTTTGCCACAGACAGATGCACAGGACGCGTTTTCTCCGAGGGGCTGAGAGCCCAACCAGCTCCGCTCCGGCCACGGCGATGCTGCCCCGGCCCTCTCGCAGCAGGGCCGGCAGCGGGACCACAACCCCGCGGCTTGGGGGGCCGGGGGGACAGAGCCGGGCACGGGCATGGGCTGGAGCCGGGCACGGGCTGGAGCTGAGCCGGGCTGGGCACGGGCTGGAGCAGGGCACGGGCTGGAGCTGAGCCGGGCTGGGCACGGGCTGGAGCTGAGCCGGGCACGGGCTGAGCCGGGCTGGGCCCGGGCTGGAGGTGAGCTGGGCACGGGCTGGAGCTGAGCCGGGCACGGGCTGAGCCGGGCTGGGCACGGGCTGGAGCTGAGCCGGGCACGGGCTGGAGCTGAGCCGGGCACGGGCTGGAGCTGAGCCGGACTGCCCCTCCGAGCGCTCCCGCGAACCTCCCGCGGCTCCGGGGCCGGCCGGGGCCGAGCGGCGGCGCGTGGGGCGCGGAGGGCCCGGAACGCCGCGATCGCTGCCGGCCCCGCGGCCCGGCCGGGCTTAGGATGGAGCTCGGGCTCAGGGTCGGGCTCCCCCCGCCCCGCGGCCGGCGCTTACCTTTCATCGCGGCGAGCACAACACACATCATTTGTCGGGGGCGAACGGCGGGAGCGGAGCGGGCGGGAGGCGGGGAGGGGAGGCGGGACGGGCCCTCGGCGTGCAGAAGCACCGCGGCCGCCTCAGCAGCAGCCGCCGCCTGCCAGCGCGGAGCCGCGCCGCGCCGCCATCCCCCGCCGCATATGAGGCTCCATGTGACCCGCTGACACCGCGCCAGCCCCGGCCCCCCGCCTTGTTTACAACCCCGCCGGTCCCCTCCCCTCCCGGCCGGGCCCAGGGGCGGGCGGGCGGTCACGGGGCGCGCCGGGCCCGCGGCACCGCC
>JAWWLZ010000019.1:16532082-16545916 GCA_035041345.1 Poliocrania exsul
AAATGTTGCCCTTCCTCAGTCTCTCAAGGTGTGCAATATGAATTTTCTGCTTGGAGGCAAAAGAAATTTTCAGGATACGGCTCACAGAGCCAGGAATTGTCTAAGAAATAAGCTTAAAGCCCCACTCAGCTAAATTCAGGCTACATTTATGCTGAGGGGATGAAGGAACCTCAACAGTAAAAAGTATCAGCCTGAAAATCAGAGGTGGGAGATTTGTGGGGATGTCAAATTTTTGTTTTCTTTCTGAGAACACATGGAACCTCTTTCCTGCTTCTTGACTCCATGGTGGGAGCCCCATCTCCAGGGACTGCTGGGATGGGACACTGATGTTTGCAGCCACTGTGGCAGCTCCTGCTGCCTTTGCTGTGACCTCCAGCACATGCTGAATATTCTGATGGCAGCCACAACCACCTTCTCCTTGCACTCATTTGCTCAATAAACAGGCCCCCAACGATGGGATTTTCTCCAGCTCTAAATTTCTACAAGGCCTGTTGATGTTCAACCCCCAACTCCCTCCTGAGCAGCATAAAATAAAAAAGGGAGGCAGTAATTTGAACACTTTAACTCAAATAAAATGGAATAGGCTACAGATGAAACATTTCTCTACATAAACTTCTCCCCATTGAACAGCAAAAGTATTCTGAAAACAACAAAGGTGTTATTCTAGGGGGGAAAAAAGAAATCTCATTTAAAATGTGAGGCAACCTCAGCATAGGCTCCCTGCATCTCCCTTGGCTTTGTTATTGCCCATCCAAAGCTAAGCAAGGCTGTTACCTGGATTACTAATGGGCTGACAATTAAACTACTCCTGGTATAAAGCTCCTTTGCAACCAAATTTAACTTCTACCTTTGGGGAGATTTTTTTATCACTGAACTAAAGTTCACCCACTTTTTGCACAGCAAACAGACTTACCCTTCTCAGAAATTCAGTTTATCAAAGTTGGCCTGAAGTTGTGGAAGGGACAAAAACAAAACCCCAAAGAAACCACAGAAGATATTCCTTCCAGCTCAGTGCAAGACTACCAGAACTCAGAGGATTTATGCATTTTCTTGAGCCCATTGTGTGTTTCTCTCCTCTCTGGGCATGCTGTGCTCACACCAAGACAAGTAAGAGCCCATTCAGAAGACCTTTCTTTGCTGTGAGACCCCCCAGCCCTGAGCATGAACCCCTCAACACTGTCTTGGGCTGCACTCAAAATATGGGCCTGGGAAAATGCAGAGCTGAAACACTCCTCCTGCTTGGAAAAAGTTCTGAGCCCATACAAACAACATTGCAAGACAGACCAGGCAGTGCAAACTTAAATTTCACTTGGAATCCTGTGCCATAACTGAAAAATTGGGGAGGGAGAAAGAGAGGCAAGAAGGCAGAAAGACACTGATCAGTGAGTATTCCAAAGCCAGAGAAGTGAGATGAACAGTGTGCTTCTACCTTGGGGGCTCTCTCTAAAAGCTACTTGGATAACTCCTGAGAACACTCACACAGGATCTCTCTCCAGAGGCTCTAACTGGCAATCCCCAGGCAGCCCAAGCCTTTCCAGCAGTGCCTTGACACCAACTGATCCCCCACAAACACACTTTTCCCCCAGCAGGTTACCTGCAGATGACTAAACTGTTCTCATGCCCTTCCAATTTCAGCTGATTTTGTTCTGATTCTGCTGTAATTGGTTTATTTGCTTTCAGAAATGCTTTCAGGCCTGCCTTCAGCTCCAGTGATTTCTAAGCAGCATTGCTGGATTTGAGGAAGAGAGCACTTAATGTCAGTCATCAGGTGTGACCCATAAACAGCTGAGACTCATTGGAACGTCCCTGGATAGAAGGAGAAAGAGAATTTTAGACCCAGACTCTGTAATATGCAAAGTAGACCTGAGTGAACTGTTCACAGAGAATCATCTTTATGGCAAATTCTCCCTTTCTCCTTGTTATGAACAGGCTTTGGCTTTCATGAATTCACTTGTGATTTAACAGAATTTGACCTTTGGAGAAGCAGAAGTAAATGAGCAAACCATTGGCATTCCAGTGAGGATCCAGCCCCACAGGTCACAGCCACCCCCTGGTTATTCAATCAGGGGCTGCTCCTGCTCCCTGACTGGTTACCTGTGTATTTGGAATTGAACAGGAACGCTCCAGGATGGATTAGAGACCTAAAAAATAACTGAAATTCAACCCCTGGAAAAGACTGAGTGCATTTTAATACACACCAGAGCCAGTTTTGAAGTGAACATGGAGGGTGCACCATCTCCTGTGCTGAGGGGACAGCCAAGCTCCTCAAGGGCAACCACCTGCCAGCACATCCTGGCTCTGGGTGGTGTGTTATTGTCTCACCTGGGCAATATTTAGCAGTTTGGGAGTGAGGCTCCAGCCTGCTTGGGCTGCTTGTAAAATACACTCCATATCCTCTTACTTTGTTCAGTGCAAACAGGAAACCCTCTAGAGTTAAGTCTGGGACTGAAGCTTCTTAATTGTGTCTGGTACTTCCTTGTCCCCAACTTCTCCATCACTTATCCAATGTGGATGAGAATATAAAAAAGTAAAAATGTTTCAGGGATTGTTGGAAAAAGAATTGCCTAAAAACCAAACTGACAAAAATAATTGTAATTGCCCTGTTCTTTTTAAAATAATGTGAGAAGTTTTCATTTGAGTGGCCTGTTGGAGTGTTCCTCTCTTGCACTATGGTCCTGAGACAAGGCCAGTTATTTGCTGTCTCTCAAAGCTGCTTCTGTTGGTGAAGAGGCACATGAGCCCCAAGGAGCACAGCCCCTCTCCAAGGGGCAGAGTGGCACAAGCTGGACATGCCCCTTGAGCTCCAACATAAGCACAGGAACTCGAGGTTTGGCCCTTTCCTCCCACACAGGCTTCATTTCACAGAGCCAGTGCACACCAGACCACCCTGCAGGATTTGTACTCATTGGCACTGCATGTCCTTGGATATTTAAGAGAAATCCCACTGTGTGTAATTCTTCACTCTCTGTGTTGTCTCTTTGGTTGCTTCATCCCAAGTCATCCTCTGCTCATCGTTTGTTTTGTTAAAAGTCAGTCATGAGAATGTGTCTGCACCAGCCCTAAGGTGCAGGAGCATTTCCCATGCCCCTTGTTGCTTTAAAGCACTCATTTCATAATAATTTCCACAAATGGGTATACATAGAAGCTTTACAGCATGTTTTGTTGATCAGCCTAGGAGATTTTCCCGTATTTGGGTGCAGAGAAATTAGTTGTCATATTCAAGCTCCTGATCTCTATGTGCCTGTGTTCTTTCAGTGTTTTTGCCTCCAGTCCCACGGCACCGACAGGAGGTGTTTTGCACAGGTGGGTGTCATTTATTCCTGAGCATTCACTGCTCGTCAGTCAAAACACAGATCTGAAAGTGAAACTCTGTCTGAGAAGAAAGGTTAGGATGGAAAAAGAAGAAAAAAAGAGAGAGAGAGAATCAATAACTGTCCCCACAGACTCATTCAGAGAGGGGAACACTTGAGATCATGTAACTACTCTACTCTATAGGGTCATTTTATAAATTACATTTGCACTGGAAAGAAAGGGTCCCCAAATGCTCTGGATAATGCTGAATGCTTAACTGCCCAGTGGAGGGGGAAACCACAACACACAGACTATAAATCCAAAACCAAAACAATCCTTTACCAAAAGTAGACTAATGAAATAAAAGAGCTTCAGGGGCATGTAAAGTAAAAACTGATTTGCAAGAACTTTGACTGCCCATTTAAAACACAAACCTCTCCCTCTGTCGAGGCTTCCAGTTTTGTTTGGAAGAGCCATTCCTATTCCTTGATGTGAACCAGAGCCTAAGGAATCCTTAGAGGCAGGAGTAACAATACTGTAGGCTGTGTCAGAGGCAGCCCAGCCCCTGTGCAATGGCTCTCTTGGAGTGAGCAGAGGTAAATAACAGTAATTGCTTTGTTGGACTGCACGCCAGAAATAAAACCTTTTATGCTCAGGCAGAGGAAAAGTCCAAACCACGGCAGGAAGACTCAATTTCAGCAGAGACTGTAATGAAATAATGCTGGTGGAGCTGCTAGCCAGGAGCTGATTGGGGCCTTTGAAATGGAAATGGCCTTTGCTGTATAGCGGAAACAGGGAAAATGAAGAGTCTTGTTGCACAGAAATTGATATGCTTTGAACAGATACATCTATTTTCCCTAACAGCTCTATTTTCAAGTTAGTTCCACTACGTCTCTTCAGCCCCCCTGCTCCTGGGCTGAAGGAGCAGCCAATGTTTGTTAATCTTGGTTGGACTTGCCAAGATCCCGAGTCACAAGGAAGCTCCTCCTTTGTCCATCAAGCCACGTCTGTTCCCAACATCCCACTCAAACACCAAGTTCTGGCACACGCAAAGAAAGTCTGAGTGCTTTGTGTACCTGTGGCATTAAGGTCACCTGTCCTGTCCCCCCTGCTGTGCTCTGCCTTTCTCTCTCTTCTTTCACGTTTAAAAGCAGGTGTTTGCAAGGTCAGTTCAGGGTTAAATCTTCCAACTGATATTGTTTTTCCATCACCAATTAATTTCTGAAAGAAACTAGGCCACCATTAGGCAGTAACGATTTTCTGGGCATTAAATTGGGCAGCATCCTAGACAGTAACATTTATAACTCCTTACCTGTGCACCCCATGACACATTACACTGCTTAATGCAACACACCATCTTTGGGCTCTAATGAACAGCCTGGCTCTTAAAAGATCAATAAAAATCTCATGTAACTCTAAGCACCTGTGCTATCTCTGTTTTTCTGTGTACTATCTGCCATACTCCCAATCCTAATTAAAAACCAGTAATTAAAATATCACATGCAGCAAAAAGTGGACTATAAGGCCAAGTGGCTCCAAAGCATTGTTTGGGTTGTGTCACAATGACCTGGCCAGGTAAACACTGTTCAGTCAGCTCTAACAAAGAGGTCAGAGGCAGAAAGGGTTGGAGTCCAGTCCCAGAGGCAAATTCTGCTTTTAAGCTTGTGAGAAACTCCACAGTTTCCAGGGTCTTAATTTTAAAAGAATCTGGGGCTGGTGGGGCTGATTGTACACCAGAACCCCCCAACAAGCCACCAGGGTGGTTGATGTGATGCTACAGCACTAATGATGATCAGGAATAAGGCAAAGGCCTCACAGCTCAGACTGGTTTCCACCAGGCCCTCAAACATATTGTTCTGTTTCGTAATCCCCTCCCTTGCATTTACTTTTCCAGAGGAAATTCTGCTAAGGAGGTCAAAGCAGGCTGCAGAGAACATCTGTGTTCCCTCACTGAGGCCAGGCTGGAATGCAGATTGTGCTGCATTTACACAACGGCAACTGCGGCTACACCGAGACCAAAAAGACACAGCACTCCGAGTGGGCTCCCAAGTCTGAGCACTTTGTGCACACAAACTCCCTGTCTGAGCTTCCCCAGGCCACATGGCATGGGTCTGTCTGCTCCAGGCTGCTCACAGCTGAGTGGCACTGGCAGCAGGAAAACCCATAAATATCAAACACATCTGCAAGGAAAAATGCTCTCTCCTCTCTCTGATCTCTGCTTGAATGAGAGATGTGGAGGTTACACTGCAGATGAGAAGCTGACTGCACTCAGGATTTAATGAAACATCTGCCAGGGAGCTCCTGAGAGTGACATTCATCAGAGAGACATTTTAGAGACAGAACTGTAGGCCCACATGCCTGTTTGCTCCCAGTTAGGAATCTGTTTACTCTCTGAGAGGGACAACCACTGGGGATAGGGAGTGTTAGCAGGAGATCTCCTACTCCACTCACACAAATGCAGATAAACACACCAAGAACAAGAACAAACAATGCTGGCTTTGCTTTTCTACCAGCTTCCACTAGAAAATACAGCACTGTGCAGCTGTCTGCCTGAAACAAACCCCAAACCTCCTGAACAGTATGAGCAGCCTAATGAGCAAAGGCTCAGACTCTCATCCAGCTCAATGTCTTCAACAGGGTGAGAGACAAGAGGTACAGGACTCTCAGAAGTGTTCCAGCTCCAGTCCTGACCAACAGCCTATGCCACTGACTCCCTTTCACTCTCCAGAATGTTCCCTTCTGTTATTTCTGTCTGTTCCCAATCTTGTGATGTGATTAGAGTAGATGATTACGCTTACATAATAGTATCAAATTAATTTGCAGCTGAGCACAACAGCAGAGGAAATTGTTTCGAGTTCTGAAATCTCCCCCTCCCCAGTTTATTTCAGTGACATCAGGGGATTAAGGCAAAATGGGTCAGTAGAACACTGCTGGGAAAACAACCAAAACATCAGTCCTGACCTTGTAAACGAGAGTGAGAACGACTGAAAACAAAGCAAGACGCTTATATAGCATGTTCTGTGCAAAGAGCCATCAAGGTGAACCAGCTCCCTGGTCACCTCTCAGCACCTGCAGGCTGGCAGGGGATGGCAGGTAAAGCCACAGTCTGAAGTACAAACAGGCATTTCAGCATCATTTACCCAAAATCGTGGAGCACAGAGTGATGTGAGTTTTACTTTGTGTTGGAGAATGCCTTGATGGCAACAGTACAAGCTGTTAATAGTAATAAAAGTGGTAAGTCCTGCCACTCTCGCCCAAGGTGAGGGAATTCAATTAACCTGACATTGCCCACTCAGGAACTCTGCAGGGCTCCTCTCTTCTTCCTGTACAAACCATTCCCTGCTGCTGGGATGCTGAGATGGGAGTCACCTCACAGGGTTAGAGCCACACAGTTTTTAGCACTGAGCCTAATCCTGTGAGAGGTGCACAAAGCCTGTGTCTGTAACGAGCAAATTTCTGTTGATTCCTGAGACTTGGCTTGGGGCAGGACAACCCTGAGCCAGGATTCCACACAGCTGGTCTGGGATCACAGCTAACCCTTCATGCACAAGGCACCCAAAATATTCACCTCTACTTTGGAAGCTGATTCTTCAACAGCAACTCCTTAAAGCTGCCTCCATAAATAAATTTGGGCTTGGGTGCAGCTTCTCAGAAAGAGTCAAATGACTCCTTTTGTTACCTGTTTGTCTTTTCATCTTTTCAATGCACACACCTGCTTTCCATCCTAAATATTTTAATGGAGTTAAGGTAACTTCTGGGTTAAAAACAGCCTCAGTTTTACACCTGGACATGCCATAGCAGTGTAATTTGAGTTTTGCCAGCCTCACAAGCTGAGCTGAGCACAGTAACAAGCAGAGGTGAGCATTTACATGGCCCTGTTGCAGGCTGTACCATGGCAATGGCACTCCTGCACTTGGAAAAAGGCAGCATTTAAAAAAGGCTCTCAAGCATCCAAATTTTATCACAACAAATAAATCTGGGCCTAAGGCCATTCGTTATTTCATTTCTTCCTTGTGCTCTGTTAACAATCCCATCACATATTGATGTTTTATATTGGCTTTACAATGTAAAACACAGAGATTCCCAATGTTCTGAGTTCAGCACCCTCCAATCTGGGCACTGCCAAACATCCATCCCTCTCTCCAAATAATCCTGCATGGCTGGAGTTTGGCTGCCGTGGCACCTACTTAATATATTTGATCAAGTGTTCAGTGTCACAATATGTTGATGCATTTAGTCTCTGCCTTCACCAAGGTACACAGACAGGCTTTTTTCTTGTTTCTAGAGCATGGGAAATGACAGCAACCCTCTGCATAAAAATTTCAGCAAAAAATGATGAAGATCACACCAAGTTCTTTCCTGAAGTGCTGTAAACACAGCATAAGGTAGTCATGCTGGAAGCATAATCTAAACCCACTCTTCCTGTTCCTTCCTGTTTGTTGTTCTCTATCAACATTATAATGCTTTGATGAAATGCAAGGATGAATACTCAGACATGCTGTAATTTGTTGTGCTTTTCCTTTCCCCATGTCTGTAATTTCTACATAACCAAGACAACTTGCATTAATCTGATTTACACATAATAAGAAACACATTACTTTGTTCCTTTGACCATATAATCATGAAACTTGCTGATCATGTTCCTGGATTACAGAAGTCTCACCTGTGGTCACCTTTATTAGATGCTCAGTCTGCTCACAGATATTTATATTGCATATGTTAAGGAGAAAATATTAAATATTAGAAACTTTACATATCCTTGTGTTGAGCCAACACCACACACACTATTCCAAACATATTCTGTATCCAAGATAGAACATAACATGGAAAAGGATAAAAAAACAACCCAAACAAACAGGAGACATACTTTAGGTTTCCTCCATTCTGGCTTCTTAGTATTTTTCTGTCTTAAACACTGCCTTAAGGACACTCCTCTTACATAATTCCTCCATATCAAATAAAATGGACTTTCATGAGGGGAGAGAGGAGAAGGAATTGTGGTGTTCATAAATTGTCTAAGCCAATGAAGTTTTCAATGCTGCCCCATCTGAAAGGCAGCCAAGATGCTGCCCAGACTGATCTGTCACCAGGGTTTTTGTAACAGAACATGTTATATTTCCCTGCCTGTGCTGCTGGAGAGCAAGCAGCTCACAGTGCTGGCTATGGGTGCAGTCAAGTCATAAGAGGCTTTCCTATCTCATTTCTTTGTATGTAAAGCCAGAATGTACAGTCTGATCTATGACAATAGCCATGAAATCTCTGACAAACAGCTGCTGAAGATAAAAGCAAGGAATCAGGCAGAGGGGCTGTTGTGGATGGCTATCTCTGTTGCTTTATCATGGGCTGAAGAGTTAATTCCAGTAGCTGTGAGCACAATTTTAAAATAGACCAAGATCTACCAACCCAGAGCAGCAGCACTTCTGTCCCAAACTTTAAACCTTCGTGGTGTTTCCTGTCTCAAAGGGAAGCAGAGATTGTGCCTCCATCTTTTTTTGGTTATTTTTTTTTCAGTGTGGGAGATTGGAGGGGAAGGGAGTAGGAATTGATTCTACTCCAGAAATGTCTGTAGGCTCATATGGATGGTTGAGGGTAAGAAAAATGCCACTTTGAGCAGTATTTTATTAGGCTTGCTTTAAAGACACTGGCTCTTCACAGGCACTCCAGTCTGCATCCAGTGATCAGCTCCTCAGCAGAAGGATCAGTGATCAGCTCCTGCAGAGCTGTGGATTCCCCCCTCCTGATTTATCAGCAGAAGACAGTGCTGAGTTCCAGCTCTGCTCATTTCCAATTTCTGCCCAGGAGAAGCTGCAGGCTCTGAGTCCTGTGTGTCTGAGATGGATGATAGTGCTCTGAGGTGACAGCTGAGGGCACTGTGCTGGAATCTGCACTTTGGGGCTCTGATGTGTTCTTAAGTCATTAGAATCTCATCAGACAGTAGCAGAAATCATAAAATATAGACAAGGACTTCCACCATTTGAAAATATTTTATCAAGCATCACAGACAGCACCAAAAGTAACATGAGATTGGCATAATTTGGGCACCTGACTGAAAGGGGCAGAGCTTTTATAAACACTGTTTACATGCCTGAGTTTTCCTACACTGAAAGGGGCAGAGCTTTCATAAATACTATTTACATGCCTGAGTTTTCCTGCCACTCAAACTTCTTGCCTACAGCAGGGCTAAGGATTTTGCCCAATAAAAAACCACCAAAAAGAGGGTGTTATTTTATGAGACTTGGGATTTTAGGAATACTTTTAATAGAAACAAAGCAGAGATCCATTCTGAACTAGCTGATCAGCATCTTGTGGGATTTCTCTCATTCACTGAAGACACCCAAGTCAAGTCCCCACTGACTTCCAAGGGGTTTTGCAGGGCAACAGGGACCTGCCAGTGCCAGGAACCATGTACTTATTTCCTCAGACAGCAGGAGCCAAATGAATCTCATGAATATCATTTTATCCCATGCTTCAGCTGTTTATAATAATAAACCAACTCCTTCCTCAGGACCTGCAGTTTCTGTAGAAGTTGACCCACGATTATGTCTCCAAATAAGAAAACATTAAGGTGTTATAAACCACAGCTGTGTCTTCTCTCTCTGCTAGAGATGGTCTAAAGAGTTCAGAAAATTGCATTTAAGAGGCTGTTTTGCCAATTAGAATTGTCACTACCTGAGTCCTGAAGGACACAGCCATGCCTAAATGTATGTGCAGACATCAAGTTTCAGTCTCTGCTTCTTGTGTTTTAAGTATTTAAACCTCCAAAGAGTCCAAGAATGGTTTAGAAAACACATCTGTGTTCCCAGAGGTGTCAGCAGCCATTTTGGTGCACGTCATTTTGAGCCATCTCAGAGTTTTACAGGAGTTTCTGGACCACAGAATCTGAAGAACAGCCCTCTCTCCTGCATTTACCCATTTTTTTTTTCAACCTATGTATGTAACACTGGACAACTAACCTAGAAATCCAAAAATCTTAGTACCAATCACAGAGTTTGAAGATTGATGACACAGATTCAGAAATATCTGTGAAGGCATGGAGAAACAAAAGTGAAAGGGAATCTTCTAAGGCACACTCTGCATCTGTGAACTGATACAGCTTCCTCTCTCCTTCAAAGATCTAATGCAGTAACTTTTCCTATGGAAACAGATAAACCCAGAAAAATCAGAAAGAAAACAAGAGCCAGCTCCCCATGTAAGGAGTGAAAACTTCTCTAAGTATCCAAGAGACTCCCTGCCAGCTGATGCCAGCAGATGTTTCAAGAGGACCAACAGAATGTGAAGCTTATTCCTGCTCCTGAACCTGCAGCAGCACTTTGTTCTCTCCTGTTTTGTGGGGTTTTCCCAACAGAACATCAGGGTTGCTTTAGCCATGTCCACAAGCCTAAATTTTCATATTGAGGTTATGGCTATGAGATTTTCACTCTAGTGCTTGTCTAGTTCAGAGGCATGGAAAGAAGGAAGGGCAGGAACCAACCATGTGTGCTATGGAAAACATAACCCTAAGGAGCTCAAGGTAAGTTTGAATTCTGAATAGTAATGAAGCAGAAATATTATGAGAATCTCAAAAAAACACAAAGTGCTCAGGTTCTTCCAGCACCTCATGTGTGACCAAAGCAGGAGGATCACAAATGAGCAAAACCACAAAGTGCTCAGGCTCTTCCAGCACCTCATGTGTGATCATTACAAGAGGATCACACATTAAAAAAGCACATCATGCTCAGGTTCTTCCAGCACCTCGTGTGTGACCAATACAGGAGGATTACAGACCAACCTCTGCAACTGGGCTGCAGAACCCAGAACCACTCCAGTTTTGCTGAGGAAACAGCACACTCGATTAACTGTGAGCAGGCAATGCAAGCAAACAGCCATCTAGAGAGGTGCCTCCATGCCCTGAGTCACTGCCAGCTCCTCCTGAGCAGCAGCAGAGCTGCTGTCCTGCTCCAGCAGCACCGATTTGTCGCCGTGCCCTTCCAGCTGGGCTGAGTCGCTCTGCTCAGCAGCCAGAAATGACTTTCCACCCTGCAACCCCAGAGCCCTGCTCTCCACCTGTGCTTCCCTTCTCTCAGGCCTATTTTGAGTTCCTACCTGCCTGTGCTGGTGGGGCTGCTGCCCCAGCAGGCCCCGTGCCCGCTCCCAGCGGGACTGGCACGTTATTAACGAGGAGGTGGCTCGTGCCTCTCATTGCGCTGCCACGGAGTGAAAGCACCTCAGAACTAATTTAGCTTTCACTCACAGGGGAAGACACGCTGCTCCACCAAGAAGTTCACTCTTCTGCTGCCTTTAGCAATAAATTCCCCTTCTTTTTTTTGTTTTAACATTAATAAGGTGAGAGAATAGAGTATTTCCAAAAGAAATTAAGCAATGCAGGAGCTGGATGCAAGAGCAGAGGCTCCCAGTGAGGAACCACCGAGCCCAGGCTGAGCAGAGAACGTGCAGACTGAGGCAGATGTACAGGGTGGAGAACTCCACAGGCAAACAAGCAGTAATAAAGCCTGTGCCAAGTGCACAGAGTTAAGCAGGTCTCTCAACCATTTAAACTTTCTTCCCTGTTTGTGAGAGTTCTCTGTGGCAACAAATGCAAAACTCCTGTGAAATTAAGGACTATGGAAATAATTTTGCTCCCCAGGCTGAGAAGGTCAAACAGATCAGAAAGTACTTCATATCCATCACTGTAAGAATAGAAACCTAATTAGAGACCAGACATTGCCATCTAAAAGAGATCAAACTCACTTAAAGCTATCATCTGAAGCATATTTTTAAAGACTTTCCCTTGATTATTAATTCATTTACTTACACTGCATTCAGGGAGAGTTGTTCACTCAACTGAACCACCTCGAGTGCCAACCACACTGTATTTGTGGGGATCACTGTTTGTTGCACTGTCTCCTCTTCCTATTTTCTAACACACTTCCTATTTTTTGATTTGATGCTCTTTAAGATATTTTACATGTTGTATTCTCATACTCCACTTTAACAATCTGCATTACATGCTCACAAGTTTGTATTTTACTGATAGAGTGAACTACCAGAAGCATGAGATGATGGGACCCAAAATATCAGTGGGTTACAAGCAAAGACACCAAGAGGGTCTCCCCTCTGCCACAGAATCAAAGCCTTCAAGAAAGGGGAACAAGGAATATTTCTCTTACCACCTGCATTTAAAGACTTTCCATCTCTATGCCAATTAAACACCACAGTGGCATTATCAGTTAATCAATACTTAGATGGATTTGGATCAATCTCAAGTACAAATATGTGTGTGCCTTACATATAAGGAAAACCTTACTGATTTTAATGGGTATTTTCTCAGCCCTTCATATTTTGAATAAACTTAATGCTCAGGAAAAAGAGTATAATAATTAAGTCAGGCAGGAATGCTTCAAACTTTCTGTGCCACTCCTGCAGCAAAAGGGATGAATGTTTCTTTAATGGGCAAGGATAGAACAAGGATGAAATTAAATGTATTTTACCTTCCACTTTACCCCTCCTTGGAACAACTGGAAGATAAAGTTTGCAAGCCCAACTATTTTGCAGTGATATTTCAGTTAGTGTTTATCTTAGGCTCATACGCTCTCTACTTCTTATTCTGTACTAAACACTAAAGATAGAAATCAAACCAAATTAGATCACTATTCCTCAGGCTAGTGATAGATATTGGGTAGGGAATCTGAGTTTAAGGGTTTTTTCACCCCAAAATTATCTGCATCCTGAAAATTAATCAAACTTCCCCTTAAAGATAGAAGGAAAAAAAATAAGAAGAGATAAAAAGTTGGAGAGCAGTTATACAATCAGATTTTTTGGGGGTGGTGGTGGGATGGTGTTTGCATTTAAATCATTATTGTAGCTTTATTACTACCTATGTAACTTTTTTACTACCTATGAAAGTATCAACTCCTCTTTCTATTATGCAGTTAGAGAGTGTTACTATTATACAAACTGCTAGGGAGATTTTGACCACATAACTTACCTATGCCAAGAAAGTTCAACACTTCCTCCTAAATGATGCACTTTTGGCTTGCGCAGTGTCTGTAGGTGCCCCTACACAGACACACCAACAAACCCCAAGCCATAACTGTTATATCAGACCTCTGAGTGCAACCCACACCCAGATGTCTCACTATCAAAAGGCTTCCCACTGTCCCCCTGCTGGGAAATGTGTAGCTGGTGCCTGCTGGCTGGTTTTCACATGATGAGGAGCATTTGAAGGCATCAAAGATCCCTGTGTGTACATTAATCCCTGCCTTCGTGGTATCTACACTTGACTGCTGTAACACACTGTTTAATGGACTGCGAGGCTCAGCTCCTCACAGACTGAACTCTGATCAGAAATGCCAGTGCTCCCTCCCCAGGCTTCTTGCTGATTTGGGATAGCCTGAACTTAACCTGATGGTTGGTGAGAGATTGCTCTGTTTGAAGCAATTGGACAAGGGGGCACGATGGGCTCAAGCTCTGCCAGGGGAAACTGAAGCTGGAGATCAGAAAAAAATTCTTTGCAGAGAGAGTGCTCAGGCCTTGGAATGGGCTGCCCAGAGAGGGGGTGGATTCC
>JAWWLZ010000019.1:16573047-16587180 GCA_035041345.1 Poliocrania exsul
GGGAAGAAAAGAGGGGGGAAGAAAAGAGGGGGGAAGAAAAGAGGGGGGAAGAAAAGAGGGGGGAAGAAAAGAGGGGGAGCAAAAAGGATTTTATTTTTGACAACTCTTGATCCTAAACCTCATTTGACATAAATGCTAAAGGACGAATTAACATAGAGTAGAATTACTCTCTTTGCTTTACTCCTGGCTCCCCATTGAGAAGGGTGTAATTTATTGAACACTGGCTGATACTTTCCTGGCACAGAGATGACAACTTTTTAAAAGCAGCATCATCTTTTCTTCAGTTACACCACAAGCCTGAGCACCACTCTAGACTTGAATGTGAAGTGATTTAACCCTTCCAGAGCCACAGAGCACACAGCATTCAGCACAGCCTGCAACTCCCTCGGCTTCTGCCCTGTCATTGCCCTGTCTTACCATGGAGAAGGGATTAACAGACTCCCCAAAACGTGCCAGAGGCTCAACAGGAACCAACACCCCCCAACCTGGAAGCACAGGCTCTCCCTCTGACCATCATTCTACTCCCTCCCAAACCCAGAACAAGGGAATGCATCCCCAGGGAGTCACATTCACATCATTTAAGCAAAATCACAAAATATTTAATTAGATTTTGGATGTGGATTCTTCAGCCCACAGTGATTTGGTGCAACTGAGGCACTTGTTACAAAAAGAACAATGCTGACTTCTTATTAAGACCACAGATTAGAGGCAGTTGAGATAAAACCTGGCAGGGAGGGCAGAGGTTTGTTGGATTCCTATACATACAGAGATTTGATTCCTATTTTTTTTTCCCCTGGCAGTGTGGAAGCAAACACTTTTGTAGCTGGTCCAGGACAGAAACCCCAAGTCCTGGGAGTGCATTTCTGCTAAAGCATTTCTGTAAACCAGCCCCAGTGAACCCAAAGAACGAGTCACACACTCTCAGGTTTCTGAGCTGAACCCAGAATGAAACTCATTGCTCAACTGACCCTAAAAGCCATCTCACAACCCGCTATTTATAATATAAAAACACGAATGAGCTAAAAAAACCAAGAGAGCTGTGCAGAGGCTACAACTGCAGTGGCCTTTCTGCACCTCCACATCCAGCTCATAAATCTCAGCTGGCTGAAGGAAAGAGCCACAAAGCAAATATATTGACTTAGGGATTTCCATTGTGATAACAGATCAATTGTTCCACTGGAAGAATAACTTGTCTAGATGTCAAGCTGCATTAAGATTACAGGATACTTCTAGAAAGCCTCGTTAAAGAGTTACTAAATAACCACATGTAGATCAAATTCAGGAGTTTTACATCCCAGACTGCAAACTATGAATATCTTTCAGTTTATGGAGAGCTTTCAATTCCACAAACAACCTGAGAATGGAGCCCAGGCTTTCAAATGCAGAGCTGAATTCTGCAGTTTTTGTTTAACTAATAACTTATTAGTGGATTTAGAGCCAAAATGCTTAAGAACAAGCAGGACCTGTAGGATGCAAGGCTGTCTGCTTCAGAAAGTTCTCCAATCTGTATACTAATATTTTTATTATAATTTTATTATAGTTAAAATTTATTTTATTATATTTCAAAATAAGCCTTCAAAGTGGGAAGGAGAAATGCTCTTCTGAAGTTTACTTTTATCTCATTGCACTTTCCAAGCCTGAAGAAAAAGATCTTTATGGTACCAACCAGTTCAAACTCCCCCCTCCCAAAAAAACATGAACCCACCCAAACAGAACCTACAACAGTGACAAAAATTCAAAGAAAACCAGAGGAGGATTAACAGCCAAAAATAATAGGGGAGGAAAGCAGCTTACCAAGTGCCAACTGATTCATTACTGATCTCGGGCTTTGGAGATAGCAAAGATAAAACCAGCTAATTTGTGTCTCTGCCACTGCAAAGGTTGTTTTGAAGCTGTGAGAGTTTACACTTTTCTCCACCCTACACAGGTATTTGAGTTTGCTCCCTAGTGCTGAACTGCAGCACTGAAAGGCACCTACTGATGGTGTCCTTGGGCTTGAAAAACAGCCAAAAGTATGGAGAGAAACAGAGAAAGAAACCAAACTTCTCCACTCACATATATGTGATAGTCATGTAATATTCATGTGTATGTGAGTGAAAAACACCCAACAGCTTTCATGGCTTTGCTTCGGCCTTAAATAAACTTTCAAAGCTGATGGGAGTTTAAGGAAGACCAAGAAACAGGTAAAAACCACTTTTATTTCTTCTCTGCCTGAGAGACAGAGGAAAAACTCATCAATTCAGGTACCACCTTTAGATATTTGCTGCCAAGATGGGAAGGAGGAGGTTGGGAAAACCAGACATGGTTTGTGGCTGTTGATGAAATGTTTATGCTGCCAAGTTTTGTATTCTTACCTTATTACATAAAAATATTTAAAAATGGAAATCTAAAGCTTCAAACCCCTCTACATATTAGAAGTCACAGTATTTTAAACAATAGATATTTAAAGTCTTTGCTGCTGGCCTTGAAAAGTTTTTGAAGACTGTACAAGAGAGTCATCACTAACTTTGCATGGAACCAAAGGCCAATAAAAATGGTACTTGAGACTACACTCCAATGTGACCTCTGAGCACCCAAATTCCACCTTAACTCAGATCCTTTGCTTCTCATCCTCACCATCAAAAATATTTCTAGCACTGAGTTTATGGGTTTGATCCTTTCTTCATTCAGTCAGCACATCCCAGTGTCAGCCTTTGTAGTTGTGGCACCTTTGAAAAGAAAATTTACCTTTCAGTTTTGACTGGGACAAGGAGGGTGGAAAAACACGTTCTGGTGAAATGAGAAGTGACACAAATTTAAAGCACAAGTAAATCCTTCCAAAATTAAACAGGATGGCCCACTCTTCCTCATTTTCAGGGGAATGTTTGCTTCCCAGTTTGTTTGCTGCCACCAAGAATCACTGGAAAATCAGAAGACAAATGACTTCCATTGTGCACTTCTTTGCTGATCAGAACCTCTGACAATGCTGCATCTTCTGGTTTTTACACAGCAGTGGAATTAAAATCCAGAAGCACAAAACTGAATTCCTTATGATTGATTTTGAGTGAAAACAGACAAACCCCACCAAGCTGCCAAACTTCTGGAACCCCCAATTTGACTCTGAAAGGGGAATTAAGTGACATTAATGTACAGAAATTTCAGCTCATTAACATTTTTTCTGGTTCTGTGGGCTTACTGTGATTTGCTAAGATATTCATCTGTTCAAGAAACAGGGTGAATGTCACAGCTTCTTTAATGCTTTTATCCTCCTAAACAAAAGCAAAGAGCCAAGGACCACATGGATCAAATAGAATGGAAAACTTCCACTAATATTTGAGTGACCATTCCTACAAAAGTCTGGGTTCAACTGCTATTAATGTTAAAAAAAATAAAGCCAAACGAAAAACCCAAAACTAACCCCCAAAAAGCAAACCCAGAAAATTGATTTTTTTCCCATATATGCATAAAAAAATCTGCCATTCAATGCACATTTTATCAACTCTGAAACAGGCAGCAACTTGGGGATCAGGTCGTTATTTTTCATGTATAATTCAATGAACATCAATGCAATAACACAGAGGTATCACCACCCAGCAAGTACCAGTCAGCACATGGACACAACCACTTTTTCCTGCTGCTTCCCTCAGGTTGGGACACAATTCCTGCATTTGCCAAGCTGCCTGGCATATTTAATAGTTATTCCTACAAAGAGGAGCTCCCTTTCTTGTATATCTGCAGTGCTCACCACACAATTGGTCCTGATACACACACACACAAAAAGCAGAATATTAGATGGGAGCAAAATTACCACTCAGAAACAAACAACTTGAGTGAAATATTTTGTGTTCTGAGGAAATTTTTAAGGCATGGCAATGAATCCAACTACTGTTGACTTTGTACTGGAGGAAGAATGCAGGTGAAATTCTTTCTGTAAGACAAGAGTTTGGGGAGGAGGGAAAAGCAGCAAAGCAAATGCCAAAACACAAACAGGCACCAAGCACAAGGTACTTCCAGCTCCAGTTAGTCACATCACCAGGACAGGCACTCCTTTGAAAAACAAACCAAGAAATATTTAAAATTGAGCTTAAAATGTTTATTGCCTAAGTTAATTGGGAGGAATAATATTAAATTCTAATTTCTCTACTGCTGGTTTTTTTTTTGTTTGGGTTTTGTTTAGTTATTTAGTTTTTATTTTTATTCTTTTATTTTGAACACATTTTTAAGTGTGATAAGAGATTTTGCAGGTATTGAATTTGAATACAGAAAAAACATGCAAAGCTCCTTTCCTTGCTGTTTTATGAGCCCCTAAACCCACAACCCAAATGTCATAATGAAACTGGTAACAACACGGTCAGACAAACAGTTCTTCGAGAAACATCCTGGTGAAGGCTTAGCTGTTTCTGCCACATTTCCAGCACAGGGATCTTGGCATCAGATCACTGACAAATAATGGGGGAAAACAAAGGGCTCTTTGCCCTGCACTCCAAGAGGGTCTCCCAAAACAAATCAAACCATGCTGAAGAGTTTCAGGCTCTTCTGCAGGGCTGGAAAACCCACTGCATCTTGTACTAATGTGGTAAAAGTAAGGGCCCTGAAAAAACAAGTTTTAACTGAAGAATACTTATATTTTGTTCATTTGCCATGTTAAAATGGGATTGCTTAAACCTTGTTTCTGCTGCAGTTGGAATTCCCACCTGGCTATGGATGGACAATGCTCAGGGAGAGCACTCATGAAGTATCTATTAATACACTGTACACACCATAAAGGTACAATTTTATTGAGCTGTTGGTGAAAAGCTGACCAGAGAGGATGGGGGTTTTGTTTCTTTTGTGTTTTGCTTTCCTAACAATTACAAAGTGTAATTGCAGGAGCTGGGCAGGTTGAGCAAACATCTTTACTCTGTCATGAACAGGCAGTGAGAACTCAGCTGGAACAGAACTGGAGAAATTTTTGGTGAAGTAGTTAACATTTTGTCAATGTCAGAATATCATTTTAGATCAGGATTTGCCTTCAGTCTGTAATGGCTTTAAATGTCATAATTCTCAGCTTCAAGTAAAAGGCCAAATGTTGGAAGGAAGAACTTTAATGTGATCTACTCATGTTGTTGAAAATGGAACCAGGGTAGCGGCTCTGCCACCTCTTGACAGCTCAGCAGGCCAGGAAATGGCACCAGAACAGACAAAGGGGGGAAATATTAATCATAGAATTGATTGGGTTGGAAAAGACCTCCGAGATCATCAAGTCCAACCCTCTGGTGATTTTGAAACATCCATCCCTTCCAATAATTCTCTTCCCACAACACAGATCTAACTTCTATCATAAAATCTGTCACCCACAACCAAGCTGAGCTCTGCACAGCACAGCAATGTTGGAAGGGTCACCAGTGCTGTGGGGATGGCACAGCACAAGGGAATGGTCAGGGTTACACAGTCCATGTGCCACCCTCTGATCTCCTTCAAGGACAGCAGGAAGAGACAACCACGTTTGAACTGGAGAGATTTGCAGGAGGGCTCAAGAAATCACACCTGTCCGTGGTGCAGATTGGTTGGGAAATGAGGGAAAGGATTTATGTTTTGATTTGACCAAAGTGCTCTGTCTGTGGTGTAAAATTACCATAAGCTGTCGCAGCCAGACTCACACCATGAGTAAGGGGAAATACAGTGTGACTTTCATGGTGTTCATGTTATTCAAGTCAGCCTGAAGAGTGACTAATACTGCGAGATTTCTATTACACCTATTCCCGAATGAGTCCAGCCTTGCTGGAGCAGCTTTTGCCCAACTAGCACTGCTGGTTAGAGGTGTGATTTTTTTTCCCCTTTTATTCAGTAACTGTGCCATCCCAGCCCAAACTGTCCCCCAGAGGCAGTTACACCACTCTGAGTGTTTGCACTTCTGTAACCCTCTGTGTTCAGGGAACCCACAGAGGCTGCAGCATCAGCCACCTCATTCTTTTTTTTTTTCTTTTTTCTTTTATTACTGCAAATATTTATCCCTAAGCCTGAAACTAACCACCAGAACAAAAATGGCCTTTTTCCCCCCCACTTTGGGGCAGGGGGGAGGGTGGAGTAGGGACTTGCAGCAAAGTAAAAAGGGCTGATGAGTACTGGATAATCTGAGAGTTTGAGAAGTCTGAGTACTACAAAAACCAAAGAACAGCAGGGAAGAATTAAACTTCCAAAAGGCAAAAGCAAATTATAATCTCAATAGATAACAAATCTAATAATATCTAATCATATCATATCTAATATAACAAATATCATATCTAATATAACAAATCTAATAAAATCAATCCACCCTTGATTGGGGTTTACACCTGAGAAATGTGTAACATATGCACGACAACAGGGGCTCACTCCTTTCACTGACTGCTGATGGTTAAGCAAGTATTTATTTCTAAATAAATTCTATTTCTAGTCTATTTCTATTTTATTATTATCTATTTTATTTATTATTTAGATCTGCAACAAGGACAGACATAAAGCTCTACAACCATCCTGGCCACACACTCCTTTATAATATAATATCAGTGCTTGCTGATATTCTCACATTGCTAACACAGTAACTGAAGTGAACCCCAAAATATACTTCTGCCATTTAAAAAAATTCAAACCCCCAACAACAAACAATGCAGAGTAAAAAACCCCTCCATTTAAATCACCCACACCCAAAACCTCTGACCCACTTTAGACCACAAGGTTATCAGACCACAGTTTTGGCCACCAGTTTCAGCTCTGAAGGTGAGGTGTTTTCAGCCATGTTCACAAGACATTCAACCTGAACCAAATCACCTCAGCTATGGCACAACTTCAGCCTTTTCACCTGGGTTTCTCCAGATTCCATAAAACAAAGTCACAAAATAGGAGACAAAATATTTCCACACTCCACAAAAGACTAAAATTCTAATTGGCTGAGTTACAAACAGCTACAAAAATTTCCCTGTAAAATTTATACCAGGTGCTCAGTAATAATGAATAGAAATAAAATCATAACCATGTTTGAGGTAACTAGCAGCAAAAAAGGGAATCTGGTAAAATATTTAAGGCCACTAAGCATTGATTTCCTTGTCAGTGTTGCTGTGGCATCCTGGTGGCAGTGTGGGAAGATCTGCAGTTCCTCTGCAGCAGTTTGGTCTGAGGAGATGAACTTGTCTGTTCTAATGTGAATCCCTCTGTTGGACTCTGGTTCTCTGAGCGTGGCAACCTGCAGAGCTTCCCTTGGATGAGTCTAAGGAGAGTCAAGCACACTAGGACAGGACAAAGCTCTGATAAAACACAGAAATGAACCCCAAGCTGGCCCTTGGTCACACTCTGTGGTACCTCCAGCCATGCCCCTCTCCTTGGCTGCTGCACCAGGACAAAGCTGAAGCCCCAGATATCCCCCAACCCAAACTGGGTCGAGCTTTGAAAGACCCTGAGCTGATTTACAGAAATCATGCAAACCTTTGAGCTCTGCATGACCAAAACTATGGCTGCCCTGGGGCATGTTAACATTTTGGAGTTAAGCTAAGTCCCAAATAAAGCAATAAACCCATGGAAAACTGAGCTCAGATGCAATTTCCACACTGCCCAGAGGAGCAGAGGGTTTTGCTGAGTGCAGCTGTTGGGCTCCGAAAGCAGACAGGCTTTTAACTGTCACACACCCCCACAGTTCAGCTTTGCATGCACCACATCCATGGCAAGTGATGTCAGTAATCTCAGGAGCAATCTTGACCTCACACAGAGAAGCACCCACATACTTCTCACACCCACAAACACTTTCTCCCAAATAGAATTCATTGGACATATAATAATATTATTGAATGTTTCATCATTAAATGCATAGTGCAGAATTAGTGATGTGGGGAGCACTAACTCTGGGAGGGAAACATCAGAGTAACCAGAAGTGCAGTCTGATAAACTCTTCTGAATAACCACACTAAAAATATGTTATAATTTTGGACAAAGTCAGATACTGAATATTCTGACAGCACTGATTTGTTGGTTTTTTCCACTCCACATGGCAGCATGTTATTCAACAACCTACTGCTGATGTTTTACACAATTGTACAATGCACTGCTCAGTTTGGACTGGAGGTACAAATTTGGGTCTCATATCCAAGGAATGAAACCAATTTTTCCAACCCAAACCAGAACTCACAGCACACATTTTGCTGATGGGCTGTCAATGAACTGACATTTCTGTTACTGATTTACCTCCAGGCTCCTCTTCCTCCCTATGGTGTAAGTGGATTGTATGTTTTGTATAGATTCAGTTTGCTCTGTGGTGTAATAAAAAGGCTGAAGGAACTCGAAGGTCCATGTAAAAAGCAATTCCCAGGGAAATATCTGTTTCTTCTGATGGGGTCCATCTTCTCCTCCACCACTCCCATTCCCACTGTATCAGGCATGAAAACCCCACAGAAGACTTGACTTCTACAAAATGCAGCCTAAAAATCAACCTGCTGCTGCAATACTTCCCTCAGTACAATACAGTTATTTTTCTGCCCTCACTAAGAGGAGGTTACACATTTAAAAAAAAAAAAAAAGAACTACTCAGGTGTGGAATATTTAACAGTTTCAATGCAAGAAGAAAACCCACATTGCTAAACATCTTCTCATGGGGTTTTTTCAGACTCAACATGAACAGATTGTCTTAGTGCAATGGCCTTTCTGAGCTACATCACAGCCCCACAAAGTTCAGCTTTGTGGATGTCTGGAACTCATCTGCTGAGCCAAAAGAATATAAGGAGAATGTCTGCTGAAATCTGTCAGACACCTGTTTTCTACATTCCTCTCTGCTCCCTGGAGCAAGTTGTTTCAAAGGAAAACAACAATGCTTTATGAACTCCTCTGTCTCCTTTCATGTTTGCTGAGAAGATAAACAGCAGCTCCCCAAAGCCAGTGGTTATTGTACAGCAATTGTATTTAACACATGCACGTACATTTGTATCACAAAATGGCTGCAAATGAAAACTCAGAATATTTACTTTACCTGCACACTATTGCCAGAAAATTTCACAATAATTCTGTAAAAAAAGAAACCCAAATGGATTATTTTAAATTTTTGCCCTTTCTCCCCCCTGCGATAGAAAATATGAATTAAACCCCTGACTTTTTACACATTTTTTCAGCTATTGAAAATATTCAACTCCAAGAATCTGAGCACTAAAATATATGCAGAGCTACACATTTTAAATAAATCTGTGCCATGTATGACCATCTTACCGAGACAAGCACATAAAGCAGAACGTGCCAGTTCTCAAAGGTCACTCAGCATTATTTTAAGGATCTTCACTGCCTTTCCATTAAGTTACCATATTGGTAAATAGGAACAGGTTACCCAATGCATTGTGTGCACAGCCAGTGTGCCCCTCTGTTTCTCCAAGAGGGTCTGTGACACACAGAGGGGCTGGGAAAACACCAACTATCAAACAAAAAGCATTTTCATACTCAAGGGGACTGCACTTACATAAAGAAATTTATTGGGACATTTATGATCTAACAAAGGGATGAGTGTGTATATTCATTATCTAATTACTTAACTGTTTGGTTTAATTTTGTAAACAAATAGAGGAAGTAAAAAAAAAAAAGTCACTGTAGTTCCTTCTATCCTTAGAATGCCTGAACCACATGTCCCAACACATTTCCACTCACACTCTCAACAGGGACTCTATGAAAGAATTTCCAAAGCTTCTAAAGGAATCTCTTCTAACCAACAATAACCCAGGTTCCCCCTGTTTCTCCATTTCACACACTTCCCTTGTAAACTCAGCATATTTCTGGTTCCTTAATGAGAGTCCTCCAAAATATTTTCATCACACACCAAATAACACTGCCTGAAACAAGTGGTGATGATGTTACATTCAGATTGTTTATAGCACTACAAGAAATGCACAGCATGATCTGGCTTCCATTCAATGTCTGTAGCTGCAGAAGCCTCAACCAGCTTTCATTTCTGTCCCATCTTGCACCCATCAGAGGGAACGAAGATCTCTCCACCAATAAAGCTGTTGATGGTGTTTAATTTGAGTGGGAACTGAGAATCATCCTTGCACATCACTGACCTGTCTCTGAGCTCGCTTCATGACCTCTTGCAAATGTGTTCAGGACATTTTTAATACAAAAAACTAAGGCAAATCTGATTTTTCCTCCAACTGAGGCACATACCTAGAAAGCTTTAGCTGAAGGCCACAGAACTTCTCATCAGTTCCTGCCCGCAGCTGATTTCTGCACTGAAACTGCTGAGAGGATGTTGCCCATACTGCAACCTTAATCCTCCACAGGTGTGAACAGCAGAGCAGCATTCCTGCTAAATCCTGCACACATGGCAACAATGTTAGAGGGAAATCATGTCTGTTCAGCAACTCTGGGACTGTGCTGGTGTGTCAGCTTCCATCTGTGTCACATGCTGGCCAAGGATCTGGGCGAGGACTGTCAATGCTGAGAGGCACTTTGGGAGCTCCCAGTACTGACAGTATTGCATTTGCTTTGTACTAATGCTCATTATTTCTAATAGCAACAGTGGCATCCTTTCAGCATGAAAATACCCAGCACTTCAGCCAAGGGGAACACAGACACTGCCCTCTGAACACAGCCTGGGAAACAGAACACAAGTGACCCACCCCAGGGTTTGGGCAGAGCAAGGGGCTGAACTGGGGACACTTCCAGTAAGGCTGGACCTGCACTCAGCAGCACAACCAGATGGATACCAATAATTCCTGTGCATGGGAGGGCAGGTTATGGAACACACAGCAAAGTCCTGGCATGACTAACCACTCAAGTACCTTTTCCACTACTTCTACCAACAGAAACAAAACCTTACTTTAGGTTTCCATACTCCTGACTGTTCTATGATCCCCCACGTCGTGATGACTTCCTTCAGAGCTTCAAAATTGTCCAAGATTTGTTAAAAAGTGAACTCTGTTTACCTATGGAAGTTACACTGTGTGAGGAAACAACACTGCACACCAAGTGAAGTGAATTCCAGAGAGAGTGCTCAGGCCTTGGAATGGGCTGCCCAGAGAGGGGGTGGATTCCCCAGCCCTGGAGGTTTTTAAGGTGAGCTTGGCCATGGCACTGAGTGCCATGATCTGGTAAAGTGACTGGAGTTGGACCAAGGGTTGGGCTTCATCATCTCAGAGGTCTTTTCCAACCCAATCAATTCTATGATTCTATGAAAAACTAAAAAGGCTTTGACACAAGGGTCCTGCAAAAAGTCATCACTAATATGTGCCTTTACAGCAGTTCTTTGTAACTCTTTTCAAACAACTATTTAAGACCTGCACTAAATAAACACCTGGCTCTGGCAGCACTGGTAGCAAACATTCTTCAACTGCCCTTAATCCAAAGATGTTCCAAATGCCCTGTGTTTCATGGAGCTCTCTGGCACATGCACAGGTGTACACAGGTGGGGTTATCTCTTCCCAAAGTCCCAAGAAACAGAACACGAGCCCTCAACAGCATAAAGTGCATCCTATTTCATAGCTCCAAACTCAATACATTTTGATTTAATGGCTCAGCTTGCCAGGGACAAGAGGCAGCTGAAGCCAACACAAGCACTGCCTTAGCATTCTACAAGACCAGTTTGGATCTTTGACCAGAAGTCCATCATTGTAGGAGCTACCTTTACAAATGGGTGAATATCTTGCAGCATCACATAAGGGACACCCCCAACTGTCACATTTCCTTAAAACAGCAGCATAATTCCTTTATATGGCTAAATTAATAAAAATGGCTATTCAGATAAAAGAAAAAAAACCCCCAACCATCTCGTTTTTTGCTCCAAGTAGAAGAAACTCAGAAAAAAGACCTGCAAAACGAAGATGGGAGCAGAGAGAAGAGACAGAAAATGCCTGTAGATTCCTTAAAACAACTGAAAATAATTGTACAGTTTGAAAATGCTGAAACTGCTGGTTTTTTTCCTGTAGAGGAGCTCAGACTGCTTGGTTTGTAGCCATTAACCATTCCAAGGCACATTCCCATTTTGCTCAACACCACAAGACACTCTACATTCTGCTCAGCATCACATCTCGTTCCTTCAGGCTTTGCTGCCCTTCTGCACTTGGTTTGGCTGTCTCTGCAATGAAGCAGAAAGCTGTAAAGGGTTACTATCAGCATGGAGTAGTTATAATTTTGTATCTATAATTCATGCCTGGAGTACAGCAGTTTACCTGGGAATGCAGTAGCTGAACTCACACATGTTATACTGGGTATAGAGCAAGTTACTGCACTACACAAAGACCTCGGGCTGCACAGTAAGAATTCACAATTTTCCTCTCTGAGTTCATTTCTGTCTAGTCCTGATATTAAGAATTGGGCATTTTGTACAGGACCCTGGCAAAGTAACATATTCTGAGCTCCAACAACACCCCCAGTAAACAACGGTGGGATGTCCACCACCATCACAGAGTCAACAGTTGCTTTGCAAAAACCTTTTCAGGAAAGTCTTTAGCACCTGATTTATGCACAAAAAGGCAACTGTGTCCAAAACACAAAGATAGAAATGAATGACAGTCTGTTGGAGTCCATTAAGAAAAATGTAATATACAGTAGGACGAAAAATTCTCATCCGGTTGCTGTCGAAATATTTATACAGTAGATCCTCCCAGAATTGTCTCTCCATGTGGGAATTCAAATCCCTTCAATTTAATGATGCTCTTGGTACCAATTGTCAGGGGATACATATGCATAAATAGTGTATAAATAACAGCCCTGTTCCAATGCCAGCAACTGCAGACTTACACTCTGCTCGCCAGGTTTCAGCAACACCACCAAAACCTCATATTAAATCTATGTTAATATCACACTCAAGATCTAAAAAACTGGGATAAGGATGAACTTACCTCCTAATCATTAGGCTGGCACTCAAAATCACAGGAAGATTTTTAAGTGCCATGATCCTCCCTAAGGAACACTCAGACAATGAGAGATTTACATACACTGACCATTCACTAAAGCATAACAGGCTGAATTAAGACTTTATTTCTGGTTTAACCCTGGATTTCATGGCTTGGGACTGCTTTGCCTCAATCCTGAGTAATTTCTTTCTCTTTTTTATTTTACTATGATGAGAAATATCTTTAAGATGATAATAAGGCAGGGAAAATTACTGTCTGAGCTCCTGAAAGTGACTGTTGAAGCAAAACATTTACTCTATTACAAATTAATACTACAATTCCCTTATAATCTATTATTGAGTGCTTCAAGAATAGTTTGTACTCAAGTGAACAGAAATTCTCTCTACAACCCATTTATTGCAGAAGAAAAATTTAAGAGTAGTGTCACATTTTGAAAAATGTTATTTTATTGGCTGTAATTTTTCACAGTACCTGTGGGGACTGGATGACAGCTCAACACTGCAATTGTCCTTCATGTTGATATCCTTTTCTTAGTTGAGACTATCCTGGGAATACACTGGAAGTGATTTATTTGTCCCTGGACCTGTGAAAGGTTTCAGGAAGGTGGAAATGGATGCACGGCTAGTTAAGAAGAAATAAGAAATGAGCCCAGCATACTTATTTAGCCAGGAACCCAACAACCAGCAGGGAATACTTAATCACTTCCCATTACAACTGAGTAAGACTTGTGATGGCTCATCCTCTCCTTGCAGTGACAAAGCCAGCCTGGAATCAGCAGTGCTGCAGCATAATGAGGGATGCTTTGGCTGCCTGTGCTGCTGGGACTGATGTTCCAAAGAAACAACCCTCCCCAGTCACAGATTACTCAATGGGTAGCACTCAGTGGTCTCTACCAGTGGCCCAGAAAGCTCCTGGTTTAACAGGATCAGCTGGTTTTATGAGAGATACTTGCACTTGTCACCATCCCTGTGACAAACCTGCCCCATGCACCCGTGTTAAACCTGCAGGTTCCTGAGTGAGCCGGCACAGCAGGTGGGGTTCCCTCCCTCCCAGCAGGGCAGGGCCCACAAAACACCACAATTAAAAAGGCTGGAGTTGGATCCTATTGTTAAAGGTTCAAACACAGGAAGGTGGTGTTGGGACAAGCCCCCTCAGAGAATTTTTCTCACCCTACCAACACAAAGGTTTGAGCTTGGAGTGCCAGGACTGAGGCCAAAGGTTGGCTGATGACTTTCAGATTCCAGCTGAATGGTGGGGTGGAGGTGAGAAACAGAACCCCAGCACCTGGGGGTGGGGAGAGGTTTTATCTTTCTTTGTT
>JAWWLZ010000019.1:16592388-16603031 GCA_035041345.1 Poliocrania exsul
CAGGGGATTGAACCCATGACCTTGGTGTTATTACAACCAAGTTTTAACCAACTGAGCTGATCTCAGGGTCACTTGGACAGAGCTCTGTGTCAGGGCAGAGTTCCTCAGTTCAGAAGCAAATGCTTCTGGAAAAAAAAAATAGAAACTATTTGTCCTCCTGCCCTTGACATCATCAACCTCCTCCTAAGAAGGAGAGAATCCTCCCTGAAGATTCCAGAATACCAGGTTTTCTCCATTTTTTTCCTCAGAGAGCTATTTGCATATCTGTGTTCCAGCTCCACCACAGTGATTTCCATAACAGTTCAGGAACAGCTCTTTTCAGAACATTTCCAGAACTGCCAGAAGTGAGAAATACCTGATATTTTACCAGAAGCTCCTTCCCTCCAAAGGCTTCTAGACAACTTCATCAGAGTGAGCTCTGCAAGCTGTCTCTTGTAAAGTTTATTACTCTAAGGAACAGAAACCACTCCTTCTCCAAAAGCAGAAAGCCAGGGCAGAATAAAAATAATGGTAACAAAAAGCAGAATAGATCCTTAATTGCCTCTTTGGCCTTAGATAGCTGAGACAGGAAATTTTTATCACTGAAATTATCCTTTATTATAAAAAATAACCTTTTTTTTCTTTTTCCAAATTTAATCCACTCTCTTTGCCAAAAGAAACAGAACTATTTAGTCTGCAGACCTGAAATTCAGACAGGATGGTATTTGTCACAGTGATCATCTTTTGGGTCACTGACAAAGACAAGTTGTGAGTGAGATTTGGGCTATTTAATGGCAGTTGCTTGAATTGCCCCTAACCTGGGTATCTTTTTGTTACATTTTTACAGAACTTGGCTATGTAGAGATAAGCACTTGTTCAGCATGTCTTTATTACAGCAGAACTTATACACTGTGCTCCAAGATACAAGCATTACATCACTGTGTTGGATGGAATTAATGTGATTTGCCACTGAAATGGTTTGGGGAGTCTGTGCTGCAAACACAAATTGTGCTGATTTAGACCAAGTCCATTCATCAGAATTAAGGAAAACATGTAAAAACTAAGAGCTGAAATAAACTGCAGAGGTTTAGAGGCCAGACTTGCCTTTGAAACTGGTTTTATATCACTCCAGTAGTCACTATAATTTTGGGGTTTTTTTCAGATTACAAGGGGAAAAATACTCCTCTGTTACTACTAACACTGGTTAACAGTCAGACTTTCTGAAGCAAAGCCAGCAGATGAATCAAGTGCAGTGTCAACCACAGAGACAACAGCTCCTCTAGATCAGGGAGAGCCAGTTTGGCAGGAGAACAATGGGAAATCCTGGGAATGAGCTCCAAGATCTTTTTAGCCAAACAGCCTGACACCTTTTCCTTAGACTCAGGCAATAGTGGTGATGCAGAGCTCCATTTCCCTGGATTATTGTGCAAGAGGGGCACATGTGCACAGCCCCAGAGCCTGGAAGGGAAGGACTGGGCAAACTGGCACAGCTCAGCTGTTCTCTGTAGATCCTCAGTGCTGTCTCTGATTTTAAAAAGGGACATACAGTTGGATATTTGAGTCCTTCATAAAAAAGGAACAAGCAGCACAAAGGCATTGCAAGGGGTTTATTCCCCTTAATTAACAGAGTCATCATAAACTCAGGAGTTTCTGGTTACCTGTGGAAAACACTAGAAAATGGAATGAAAACTAATAGTAAGCATTACCCTGAAAAGAGGAAATATCTTCCTGCTTTGAAAGGGCAACAAAAAATATATCTGTCAAGACAGAAAGATCCATTTCCACAAGCTGCTGAGCAGGACACATAACACACTAAATGAAATGCAGACTCCACGAACCCTGTGAGCTCCACAGTGAACTGGAGAGCCAGGAAAAGCCAAACCTTCCTGCTTTTGCACAGTAAACAATTCAACCTGGCTTTTCTTCCTCGTTCCTGTATGTACATGAACTTCATTAACAAACAGGCATCAAAAAGGTGCTTGAGGAAAAATCAGTAATTGCTCTTTTATAACAAACCAGAAGTTACTGAGAAAATCTTCCATAAAGACTCTGTCAAAACAAGTCCCTCGAGGATTAGACGCTAAATCCTCTGTCAGATTTTTGCTCTCAACACAGGAAAAGGGCCTTACTATCAGAAGATCTTGGAAAATAACACCTTCCTCCCTCTCAGAAGGGGTATCTGAGTAGCACTGCATTCCTCAGAAGCCCAGATTCCATTTCTTCCCTTTGGTTTTTATACAAGCCCTACTTTCCCCAGCAAATACAGCACTTAGCAACTATTAAGCAACAACATTGATTCACTCCTCGTTTTGCTGGATTATTATTGGCTAGGACAGTACCTTTAGGAACATTTGCCCAGAGTCAATGAAGGCAATTAACAGGCTTTGAGACAGCTACAAATTTTCAAATAATAGCCTACATTGTATCTGGGGAATACACAGAGTTACATTTCTTTTGGTTTTCTTATTATTAATGTAGAAAAATTACAGTCTCCTTTGCTAGTCATACAAGCCAACTCTGAGTCTAGAAGAGATTTTTGTGAAAGATTGGGCTTAAATAGTCAGAATCTTGACACATGTCAGAGCCTTTCAAACTCAGAGTGGGAGAAATTAATATTTAACATGCTGTCAATGAGGAGCCATCATGTTTATTGTCTTAAAGTCATTTGGACAAGTCTTTTATTTTGGCTTGTCACTTGAGCTCACATCAGTAACACAACTCAGCATCCCGTGAGCTGCTGAGAAGCAATAACTGCAGTAACTGCATTTCTCCATCCTCAGCCATGGCCCAGCCTGTGTCAGCATCACCACAACCCCCTGCACTGCACCAACACATGTGCTGCTCCAACAGCTTTCCTGAGTGGAATTTCCAAGCTTGTCTGGATTGTGTGCCCTTAGCAGTGATCGATAGCGAGACAGAAAATCATTCTGCTGTTTAGCTTATGAGCAGACCCCCCTTATTTGCCAATGTTTATGCTTTTCAAATAATGTCCAAACAGTTCCCAGCACTCAATTTTCTTTTCATCCCAGCAATTTCTTTCCAGAAAAGAATATATAAAAGCCTCAGGTTGGCCAATCATGTCCCATCACAACTATTAATCGATAGTCTGTGTAACCTAAAAGCAAACAACAGTTTTGTTTCTATGTCACATGTGGGCCATTAAGGGGAAAAAAAAAAAGAGGTGGTTGTTCACTGAATTTCTTTATCAGGGAATTGGCAGTACTCTCATGGAGAAAGGGAAATCTCTGCCCATGGGAAGGCAGGTCCCCTGCCAGGTTAGCAGGGCAGTGCCATGCAAGGTCACCTCTGGTGCTGTGAGTGTCACCCACAGGGGCCCCACAGCCACCTGCACTGCCCACCTGGGTTTGTCCCAACCTCCAGCTTCCTGTAAGCCCAGACACCTGGAGCTGTCACCACACCCTTGGTTCAATCAAACACATGGCTTTAACAGATTTGGCTGCCTGAATTCATGATCTGAATGGAAAGTTCCTGCTGGGTTTTGCCCTAACATCTCATGCAATAATATACTTGTATCATTAACATCTTGAAATGCTCTAAACAGTCCAAACTGCAACACAGAACCTTTCCAACATACAGCTCAATATAGAAATAACTTGAAAACAGAATCAGTGTAATAATGGTAATCTATTGCTGTTTCTTTTTGTTATTAAAAAGAAGATCTAGGGACTGATCATGAACAGGTCACCAAGTTCAGCACTGGTGATGAGCTGGCTCACTCAGCAGTTCTGGAACAGATGAATCATACAAAAGATGTTCTTTAATCACATGCAAATGCTTCTGGTGCAAAAAGTGATACACAAAATACCACAGACCTATCAATAGGAAGCACCAAATTCCAAACTTCAGCCCCTGTAGCTTCTGCTTTTTAACATCTTAAACAAAGATGAACATGCAAGTTGTTCCTTAAAAGAACTTGCTTCTGAAGATCTTGGGAAGAACAAACTCAGCTGGCTCTGAGAGACAAGACAGTGCCAGCAAACAGGAGTCTCCAAATGGGCAGTGTCACTATTGCACATGTGATGGGACCAGAAACAGGTGCCACACAACCCCCTCCTCCTGCCTGACAGAGAGCACAGAGCCTAATGCAGCTCCCAGGAGCATCTGCAGTGTTTTTATGGCATCTTTAAAATAGGAACAGACATCTCTTCAGGATCTTGGCTGCTCCACCAATCCAGACGCCTGAACACCTACAGAAAGGAAAAATCACAACTCTGAAGAGTTTGCACAAGGTGCTGCCTTAATCCTCCTGTATTAAAGAACTCTTTGCAGCACTGCCTAAGCCTTACTCTAATACAAAGATCTTGTAAAGATCTTGCATAAGCTGGTCCATTTTTACATAATCTTTGATAGTTTTACAATGTATTTTTCATTAATAAATCAAACAAACTTTATAAAAATAGGTACTGTTACAGGCTACTTTTTTCCCAGCCCAAATTGTACAGCTGTAATGCTTAAACTTCCTGAGAATTTTCCAGTTGGTGCAACTAAATCAAGTAGGAAACTCTAAGCTGATGAGTTCTAGGGATCCTTCTCTAGTCTAGAGTAATCAGCAGGAATGCAAAACTGTCAACTACACCATTCTGGTTCTGTTCTCCTTGTGAATCTGAATGCCAAGCCTCAAAGGGACCCTACAGGAAGCAAGGAACATTCCCTGGCTGCCTCCATTCAGACATTCCAAGTGTCAGATGATACTCCATGCTATGATGGGCCTTTCTTCAGGCATCCCTAAGGGAAATCAGCTTGAAATGTTTCCATTACTGGTTAAAGATGTTGACAACATACATTTTGGCCAATGTATTACAAGTTCCAAATTCTAACTGTTCAGACATTCTCTCTTGAAAATCTCTGCAATAAAATGCTTCACTGAGGAACTAAATCAACTGCCTGACTGCAGATTCACAAGTCAGAGCTCTCCTGAAGTGCCTGATTCCCTGAGATGATACTTTAAAATATCATATACTTAAAAACCTCTTTGCCCCCTTGCCAAGACAACCCAAAGCCCTGCAGGTCACTGGTTGGGTTATCTGATCATGAACATTCCTCGAAACAGTGACCAATCCTTGGTTATTCTACCTTAAAACAAGAAATCAACAGGAGAGCTCTCCTTGTGTAAATCCATAAGCTGATTCCATGTCTGCAGAATAAATCATGAGCTTCACATATTTTTCTGATTCATCACTAAGTTAACATACATTTCAGACCATTTGATAAATAATTTTCTGAAGCATTAATAATTATGTCTTCCCTAACACAGACTTCAAGAGCAAACCCCCACTGTCCCAGTTTTTAAATGAAAGATGTTGTGATGCAGAGTGAGTTAGTGAAGAGCAGCCAAGCTTTCAGTGTGTTCCATCCTGTTTGCAGCAGTTTCCAGCCTCTCTAAATCACACTTTCATTACACACTTAGCTCAGAGGATGTCTGGCTTTCCCAGACAGGGGATAGAAAAGAATGCAAAAAAGAAAAACAGACAAACTCCAAGGTTAAGCCATAACACAAGAAATTAACAACTTAATAATAATTCTAAGAAATTAAATCAATGAGTCTTATTGAACCCTCATCTCTCTTATTAAGAATCTGAATAAAATCCTTCAAGAGATGCACATCACTAGTGAGTCCTGAAGCAACAAGATCATTCACTGAGCAACCCTTAAGTGCATTTACAAATCATCTCAGCTGAGAAGAGCACAACTTATTACCTAACAAATCCCTGACCCTGGGCATGCAGCCTTCACCCCACAGACACTCAGCTAAAGCAGCAGCAGAGGACTGGAAGGTCTAGACATTCTTACCTCTTGCACCTCCCTTTGAAAACACAGTGGAATATCAAAATTATAAAGTCACAGAGACAACCTGAACAATTTAGCTGTGAGAAAAAGAAGTCCAGAATACCTTTGTTGGTCTAAAATAGCAATGATAGAGGCAAATGAAAGGTGTTGGTACTGTAGAAATAATATAGGTATTGCCAGATCCTGGTCACTCTCTTCCTAAGACATATTTTGCTATTTTTGAAGCTGTTTGCCAGATTTCTGTCAGGCAGTAACTCCACACTCCAGCCCAGTTTGCAAACAGAGCCAGTTGTTTGGTGCTTACAGTTCACTCATTCAGCACAATGGCCCGTGATATACAGAGCAAAACTGTAGAGAAACAGAGATATTTGCCCCAGCCCAGCCCCAGGAGGCTGCCCAGCCCCTGGCACACCCAACTGAAGTGTTCTGAACTCTCACTGTTTCCATTTCTGTTCCCATTCATGGGGTTTCCCTGGCCACATTCAATCCACCATTTTATAATCTCAGTTTACAAAATGGGCCACGTAACTGTCTAATTTTGGTGATATTTGGGCTCAAAATAAGAAGCAGCAAAGTTAAGTAGGAATAAAATTATTTCTGTTAACAGGACTGCTGATGCACTGCAGTTATGGGAAGAACACCAGACCACACTGAATACATCTGGAATGGCAATGTGCTGCATCAGTGGGAAATGTTTTAGGTCCTTGGGTTGCTCTGGGATTATTAAACCATTGGTGCTTTGTGCAGTTATTTACACAGTCCCAGTAAGAAGCTTTCTATTAAATCTGAACGGGTCAAGCTTTGCAATGGCAGCCAAATGTGAGATACCCCCAGATATGGAACACTTGGGGAGGGGAAACTGTGCTACCAGTTGGAAAAAATACCAAAGATTGCACAGAGAGCTCAAAAACCTCCTTTAGAAAACAATCACACAAAGTGTTGTCGTCTTAAGTAACTCAGTTCTCTCAGGAGGACTTGATTTCAGGAGCACTAATAGTAAAGTCTTTGCATTTGATCAACAAGTGTCCTAAAAACATATTTACTAAACAGGGATATGTTGCACAAAACCCTTCCACTTGTAAGAGAAACGCAACTGGTTTTGTGGAAGAAAAATCCTTGTGCTTCTTACATGAACATCCTATCAGCAGGTATCTGAATTAACAGTCACTGTTGTACAAAACATTCAAGATAAACTAACAAGTGATGAAAACATCCCCCCCTTTCAGATTAAAATCCCATTAATCAGTTACCTTTTTACCACATCTCTTAATAAATTTGAGGTTAAAAAACCCCAAACAAATCAAACAGCTCAAGATATCAAACAGGTTCTGTGCAATAAAACTGCCTGTCTGAAAACACTTTTATCCAATACTTAATTTAAATAATTGTTGGTTTGGAGTTTTTTTGTTTGTTTTTTTAAGTTGAAACTACCTAAATTCAATCCTTGACCTTACTGAGAGTCTGAGCACCAAACCAGCTAAAAAACCTGGCTCATTGCTGAGTTATCTCATTCAGTGCAACCCAAATTACCACAAACTCTCACAGCAGCTTTCTGAGATGTTCCAATTACCAAACAACAGTCATGAGAAACTGCTCTGCTGGTAAGTTCCCAGTCAGCACCTTCTGAAAGATGGATTGTTTAGAGATGACACAAAGAAGAGAAAGAGAATGGAAAATGTTTAATTTTAACTACTTATGTTCATAAACACTGCATAGTAGCCAGAATCCCAGATCAAACCCATCCCACTCTGGAATCTGGAATATATCTTATCATGTTTGTTCACACCTTAAAGGATATTTTTTTAAAATACATTCCCAGCATGAATCTCTGATCACTTCCTACTGCTTTGCACAGAATTTAACTGAATGCCAGGCAAACAAAGAGATGGTAGACCCAGCTATGAGAAAAGCTGAAGAAAGACAACAAACAAGGAAGAAACCACAACCCTGAACCATTTCCAGGCTAAGAATTCCTGTATTACTTCAAAATTTCTTTAAAAAACCCCATAGATATGCATCTGCATATGGCACAATTTATATCTGATTGTAACAAAAAGAACAGTGCCTAAATAATTAATACACAACTAAAAGGAATGTCTACAAATTCTGGAACTGGACAGCAAGGATGATCATTGCCAAAGGTGAATCAGGAGCCCACTACTAATTTGTGGGGATATTACTTAAATTTATTACTGATATGTTGCATCTCCCCTTGCTACAAACAAATGAGGTTGCCAGAAAAGTCCCTGTGAATTGAAATCACGCAACTGGAGTTGCTGTTGTGTTTGAACAGGCAAACTTCAGCTAGAACTTCTTGTTCCTATACCAGTGTATCCCTCAGAAAAGAGGATGGCAGATAAGGGAAAGATCCTGTAATAAACACACAGGAAAAACTTGGATAAGCACAAACACCTGAGGTTGGAAACTTCTTTGACAATTTTTCCTCTCGCACAGATGGCGACTTAATTTATTTCAGAATGGACCAAAGAAACCAGAAATCAAGGCATGAAAATTAATTTAAAGTCAACTAGAGAAAGCTCAGCTTTTGCAATATAGAGAGAAGTGACCAATACTTCATTCTAAAAGTCGCATTTCTCTGCAGTGGCTCCTGCAGATGGAAGGAACAGCGTCCTGGACCTTTGCATGTTCAGTTACACCCGGGAGAGGGAGAAGGTCCAGGCGATGCTAAAGGAATGGCAGGACCTGCGAGATGGAGCCTTTGCCATAGCCGGGCTACTTCACACTCCAACATTAAACACAAGTAACTAGAAACAAGATGAGCGTATTAGAGAGACGGATGAGCTCTGCCCCCAGGCTGGGTCCATAGTGAGAGGATCAAACAGCCCCAAACGTGGCCCAGACAGACCGACAGACAGACCGATGACGCTGCCCCGGACTGACGGAGACCGATGGACGGACCGACGGCGCTGTCCTGGACAGACGGACCGACAGCCAGATCGATGGCGCTGCCCCAGACTGAACGAAGGACAGACCGACGGCACTGCCCCGGACTAACGGACGGACAGACCGACGGCGCTGCCTCGGACTGACAGGCGGACAGATCGATGGCACTGTCCCGGACCGACGGACAGACCAAGGGACAGATCGACGGCGCTGTCCCGGACTGACAGACAGACCGACGGACGGACTAACGGCACCACCTCCGTGCTGCCACCTGGCGGCGGCGACGGGAACAGCAGGAGCGCCCGCCCCGCTCCCGCCGGGCAGTTGCGGTTCCACGCCGGGCTGTTCGCTCCGTGTTCCCTCCCGCCCCTCCTCTGCCCAGACGCTGAGTCCTTTCCTGCATAACTCGTGTGACCACAAAGGCACAGCAGTGCAGAGCCCTTTCCAACACCACCCTGGTCTCTCTGTGACCACAGAGGCACAGCAGCCCTGTCGGGGCACAGAACTACGCGTGGCCACCTTGGCCATGCAGACCATTCCCAATAGTGCCCGCTTTGAGGTGCTGCGGTTCCAGCCCAGGCAGGTTCCAACTGCCTCGCTGTTCCCATCTCCGGGTTCCAGCCGGCCTTTCTGCCCCATCACGCCACGGTAGAGGTTAAGAGCAAGTGAGAAAGACCAAAGTCACTTCTGTTTGTTTTGAAAAGGGATTCTGACACAATGAAGCGCCTGTTTTTCCATGTATATGAGTTTCAGACGTGATTTTCCCCTTTCCTCCAACAAAAACTAATGAAAGGGAAAGGTTGTATCTGTATAGAATCTCTCCAGCTCTTTTATCCATCAACTCTTTTTTGCTGCAAATGAAAAAAATGGTCTTTGAGGGGAAGAAAAAAAAAAAGCAATCTTTTTCCAACACATTAAAGTCAGAAATCACTAAAAAAGCCCCAAACTAAAGAGGCAATGTCCCACGAGCAGCATCAGGCCCCTGGCTGAGCAAACACACAGCTGGCAGTGGCCAAGCAAAGGATTCAACACAATATAAATGCTCATTAAAAACAAACCCCAAGCCATAGAATTTCCCCCCACCCCCTGTAAGGAATTATCAGGAAATAAATAATCAATTATTTTAAAATCTAAACCAAGCACCAGCAAAACTCCAACACTTTCTCCTCACAGGCAGCTTGGTTGGCCACTTCAAAAATCTCATATTACTGCTAGTTAACCAACCATGTAATTCTAATTTGTTATCACAGACCAGGTACTCTGCATGCTTATTTAGTCCATCCACATGACAGGGTAATTTGTAGTTATATAATTTCATGGTAATTATAGTTGGAATTACTATGTACAAACTGGGCATTTCCAATGTAATTATCAAAAACGAGGGGCTCGGTATTGACATGATTAGTGGAACGCTTGCAACACAGAGTATTATGTAAGAGTGACTTGGAGGTTGTTCTTCCCTCCTCCTCCTTCAGATTGGTAATAACAAACAACAGAGCAGCAAGCAGAGACACAAGCCAACATTTTGGGTGTGGGTGGCACCTGCCTCCCGTGAGCTGATTGAAGGTGCTGATTCTGGTTTTTATCAAGGATGGCACAACTGTTCAAATGTTACCCCTCCAGTGAAGAGTTAAAGGGAAAATGATTTTTATTTTACCCTTCAGTGCTGAATTTGAAGGCAGACAGTGGCTCTCCAACCCTTCTTTCTGGCATATTCGTTAGCACACAGTGCTTGGTTTCTATTTGTGTCACAGGCACAAGAACAGCCCGAGCTGTGCAACCCATGGCAAAAAGCAGCTTCAGTGCTGGAGCTCAGCAGCTCTGGCTGCCTCATTTATTTACAAGTGTCCAGGAATCAAAGGCCTGTTAGGCCACAAGTTGTGGCCAGGTGGGGGTTGGTCTCTTCTCCCAGGCACTCAGCAATAGGACAAGGGGGCACGATGGGCTCAAGC
>JAWWLZ010000019.1:16603061-16624527 GCA_035041345.1 Poliocrania exsul
ATGGGCTGCCCAGAGAGGGGGTGGATTCCCCATCCCTGGAGGTTTTTAACCTGAGCTTGGCCATGGCACTGAGTGCCCTGATCTGGTAAAGGGACTGGAGTTAGACCAAGGGTTGGACTTGATGATCTTGGAGGTCTTTTCCAACCCAATCCATTCTATGATTCTATAAATTTTGCAAACTGCTTTTCCTGAGTTATCTTTGGTTTGCAGTTCATGGTCTCCCTTTGAGTTCATTCAGGGGAGCCTCCTCACATGGGGACAAGTATCTGAAGCCCAAGAGATAATTTGTCTTGGCATGCTGTGAGGGCCAAACCTTTGGATGAACATCTGGAAATGAAGCAATGGGCACATGCACATATGCAGAACATCAAATTCAAATGTGTTAATAAATAAAACCTAAAAATTGGATAATTCACAGCTATCTCAAGGCAGTGAAAACTGAACAGGAAAATTCATGACACTAAAAAGGGATTTTCAGATTCTGCCCATTATGGCCAAAGACAAACACCATATGTGAACTTTGAGTCTCATCAGCAAACAAGAGAAAAAAAAAAGATTGGCACAGATGAATTGCATGCATAAATTAATTGAACACAGTATCAAACTAGAATTATTTCACTAGAGCTTCTCATGTTGTACAGATATTCTGCCACACTCACCATGACATGCTGCAAACGTGTACCAATGGTGGCAGCAAATGTGAGTAAAATGAGTGTGCTCACCCAAAATCCTGGAAAACTGGAAAAAAATCAGGTAAGACTGAGGGAGTAACGAGGAAGCAGCAGCTCCTCAAGGCTATTTCAGTGAAAGCACCTCATTCATGAACCCCTATTTTGTGCTAATAATGTGACTTATGTTATTTCAAGTAGTTTATAATAAAAAAAACAAGAAGTGGGAAAGATTATCTGTCAGTGACTACTTCAAAAAACATTGTAATTCTTTATATCTTTGGTGCTGTAAAAAAAAAAAGTAAATCACTGCCCCTTGTAACTGAAAATGAAAGCCAGCTGGCTGGGAAGAAAATGCTGCAGGAAGGGCCCAACTAAAAATGACAGAACAGAAGATGTTTCTGCTCACCGAGCTCCCAACCCAAGGATGGAGATGGGGCAGCGGATGCTGTGCTGGAGGTGGCTCTGCCCTGGTTCAGTACAACTGGATTACAGTTACAGCTGTTCCAAACTGAGGGTTTGCCTGCAGCAAACTTTCCCCCCCTTATTTGCTTTATTTCTCCCAGCCTTTTCCTCTCTGTGTGGTTTCCTTCTCCTCACACTCAACCTGCAAGGTTCTATTCCCTGGCTCCAGAGGCAGCTGCCAATATTTTGGCAATGCAGCCCCTGGTGTGAAGCACAGCAAGGGCTGCAGGCAACGCTCACACTGAAGTTACTGCACCAAAGAAGAGGAAAGCAGGCAGCAATGCTTTCCAGCACTGGACAGATCCTTATGAAACCAGTTTATCAGGCCTCCAGATTACATTTCAACGCAGAACAGACTGTTAAAATCATTCTTCAATATTTAAACATGAAACCTGCCCCGTGTGGAACTGCTGCTCTCCAAGGTGGCAAACCCCAGCACGGTGGTGCAGGTGGGTTGTCCCTCGGGGTCTGGGCAAGGACCCCGGGCACAGGGCAGGTGAAACACTGAAAGCCCTGTCGAGCAGAAGCTGTGCTGGTTATTGCAGCCCTACGGGCAGCACTGACTGTCCTAACTGAGGGATTAGGCACAGACAAGTCACCAACAGAGCTGCTGCCACTTCCCACGGGGCTGGGCTGCCATTCACAACAGAGCAAAGCAGGATGTTCCCTTGCTTGTAATGACCCTGTTCTCCACATCCAAACAACAACAAAACCCTTAGAAGTTCCTCTTTGTTATGATAACAAGCCCAATTATTATTGCTTTTTCATGAACTCGAGCAGAAAGGCATTCCAAAGCTACAGGGAAACGGAACAGCAGCATCTGTTGGCGGGCAGGGCTGCGATGGGAAGAGGCTGCTCCGCGGGCACCTCCAGCTCCGGCCCCGCCGGGGGGACACGCCGGGGGCTCCGGGCACGGAGCGGGCAGATCAAAGCCCGAGGGGAGCAGCAGCATCTCCGCTGCCCCGCCCGCACCCATCCATCCATCCAATCCATCCATCCAATCCCTCCACTGCGAGGCTTTTCCCGCAGAACGCAGGAGACAATTCCCTGGGAGCCAGCGGAGAGCAGCGCTATAAATAGAGTATTCCCACTGCCTGCACACGCACAGCGCCGCTACCCCGCGTTAACTCTTTGGTAACACCACGCACAGACAGGAGAGAGCAGAGGAGCCCGGCGGGGGCAGCGCTGATGCTGCTGTTGGCAGAGCCCCGGGGGCAGCGCAGCCTTCAGAGAGGGCTCCCAGGGAGAGCCGGCGGGATGGGGGGCACTGCACAGCTCCAACCTGCCATCCTGTGCCCAAAGTTCCAGCATCTCACCTGGGAGGCTGCAAAGTTGTCAGAAGAGGAATTCATTTTCAGGGTCTGTGTTACCTGGTTAAATTCTGTCCCTGCCAACACTTGCTCAATCCCAGGCCAAGGGAAAAATAAGGCTTTATGTCACACCCAAAAAAAGACACACACCAAGGCCATTGACTGCCTACAAAGCTGATTAATGAACTGTATCAGAGTGAATCAGATCTCTTGACACCCAGCCCAACTATTCCCTCTTCCACACCTTCCCACTACCCAGGGACTTGTCACTTGCTGACTGTTTTAAGAAATTCCCAAGCTTGCCCCTACAGAAGGACCCGACTCCTTTAAAGAGAGGAGCCCAAGCAGCAAATTCATGAATGATGCTGCTCATACCACTATGGAAATGGGAGAAATTCAGATGGCATTCTCCAGCAAGGAGCTGAATGGCTATCTCAGAACCCTTTGATAGGAAAACATGCTCCTTTCTTGAAACATCCTCTCTCTGCTCAAAATATTTATGTGTGATAAATACTCTCAGGTATCAGTTTACTTAATTTCCTTTTAGGATATAGCTGGGTAGAACAATTTCAGACTCAGCATCAAATCTACAATTCTTCACAGAAACAAGCCTGTCTGGCTCAGTATTTATCTGCTGAAGGAGGTTTTTGTCTTTCTTTTATCATCCCCCACAATTACTTTCAGCTACATTTCCTGCAGGCAACTCTTTCACAACAACTGTAGAGCCACCACTCAGATCCTGTACCTCTCCCTTTCCTGTTTACTCTGCTCCTTCTCAGAGAAAATGCCCACCCAATACTGCCACAATAGCATGTTTGGCACAAACACCTTGATTTAACAGTGGCAGAGGGCTGGGAGGTTCCCCAAATGAGTGGTTTTCTGAAGTAGGTATTTATTGCCCAACACGTAGAGAATTTTGTGTTGCTGTAGAAATGTGACCCTTTGGCATTGTCACACCAGCATCCTTCTTTATCACTCACTATCGTATCACAATCTCACCTGGGCAAGAGAGCACTAGGAGAGAGCAGGGAATGCTGCTCAGAGTCCTGGAACACATGAGACTGATAACCCACACCCCAGCAATGCACAGAGCACACAGACACCAGGATTGAATATGGAAACACAGGACAAACATCCAGGCTCAGACTGGGAGATCCAGGAGGACTGGAATGTTTCTGAGAGCACTTGCTACAATTCTGGACTGGTATCTCACATCAGGTAGTTATTTTCAGGGAAGAGCACACACATGCATATATTACTTTGCTTTACTCTTCCCCTTTCTTGTTCCTTGGTTGGAGTTCCAGCCTCCTGGAGAAGTATTGTAGATACCCCTGCTGTGCTACAAGTCTCCTTTTCGGTTCAATTAACGAGCCATAAATAACACGATGAAGGTGTCAACCAAGAGTGTAATTTATCATAACTTGTCAGAGGAGCAATTCTTAGGAGGAGAACGCTCGTTCTCAGGCTGGTGTAACACACCAAGATTTATTCCTCGCCCAGTACCTCCCTCTGCTCCTTTGGCCTGCCAAAATTTATCTTGTGCTGGAACCCTCACAGGTGTATCGCTTTGACAAATATGCTGTGAAGTCTGGTATTCATCACAGGCAGGTCTTTGTTGGGAAGGAGGCAGGCAAGAAATAAATTTGTTTGAGAAAGAAGGTGCTTGTGATTCAGTGTGCTCAGGGGTATGGGGAGAGGCAGACAGGCTCATTATTTTTAACCTCCCTGTGTCTGCAAGAGAAGAAAACGAGGTAATGCAGTTGATGTGACACTACAGTCCCTGACTTCATTACCTGCTGCATGGTTAAACAAGCACCCAGGTAATTACCACTGCTGCAGCCTCACCTGGCTCCACTGCTGCCTCCAACAGGTAGGCCAAGTGAGGGCTGCCAGTACATTTTACAAAGGGGCAATGTTCTTATGGCCAAGTCCTTCACATGAATTAAGATGCAGCAGCTCAAAGGCTGTTCTGACAAAGCCCAAGTGGATATGAAGCTACCCGAGCTATTTTGGACACATGAGGCAGCACTGCCAGTGCACAGAGAGAGCAGAGTCTCCAAAACAACAACCAGAGCAGAGCAGTGGCTTCACCTCTGCAAGGGTGAGAGGCTGAGCCAGTGACACTGCTCCAGGTTTGCACCACCGTGGCAGTCCCACAAACACAACTGGAGGTGAGTGTTTTCCCTGCAAACACAAGGCCTGAGACTCACAGATCCCAATAGGAGATTTGCAGCATGCAAGAATGAGGGTAAATTCAGCTGCACCTGAATTTGATGTCTGCAAGAGGGCACAGTGCCTGTAACAGTCTGAGCCAGGCACAAGGATTTATCTTTGCCAACAACCACAGTTTGACATTCTGAGTGAAAACTGGTCCAATCCTACCAATACTGAGACTGAGGGGACTTGGAAAGCAATTCAGTTGTAGAGTACTAATACAAAAAACCCTTCAAAGTGTCATACTGGAGACATTTAAATGCCTGAAAGTTTTCTAAGTGTGATACAGAAGGAGTAGAAAGCTCAACAGTAGAACATACAAAAAACCCACCTTGATATGATGATATTTGCTGAAACAAAATATCAAACCCAAAATATTTTACTCCTTGATCTTTGGACTGACCAAATGGCAGTTTTGATAGTAAATGTCAACCACCAAACAATGTCCTGCAGGTTTGAAAAGCCAATGGGCTCAAGGAGCTTGCAGCAAGCAGAGGCCCTTCCTCAACAAAACTTTTAAGCATTGAAAACCTCATAATTTAATATAGTTCTGTTAATTTTGTGCTTTTGAGGCTGACCTAGTGCTACTACAGCATTTTTAATAAAAAGAAAACGAGCTTTGTAGTGGCTGCAAAAGCCAAGCACAGAGAAAGACTCAGGCAGGCTGGAATAGCACACTTGGAAGAAACTTTCATCTGCCTTTTTTTTTTTTTTTTAATAAAGGAAAAAAAAAAGTTTTGAAACTTGGAACTGACAGTCTCTTGGTTCAAGAAGCACCTAATTAGCATAACAGCAGCAACATGCTAAACAAATTAACTGCTGTGGGGTCACAGTGGCCTCCCACTGACACTGATCCAGGCAAGCATTTATTTTGCTTTGTTCTAAAGGTTGCCCTGGTTTGTTTGAGTCTCCACTCCCTCACATAATTTACTACCATTTTCCTACCAGACAGAGTTGTTCCACATTAGGAATACTTTTCAAAGCAATTAAATCGAAGATGTTTGGATGTAGCTCCTGGTTCTTACCTAACACAATTTAAAAATCACTTGGCAGGCAGAGCTTCTGGAGAAAAATTGCTTTCCAGTGACACAGCAAGGGCATCAGCTCCCTGCCCACCCCTGGTAATTCAGTTCTGGGCACCATTCACAGCAGTACAAACACCTCACTTCTATTTTGCATATGGCAAATACTCTCCCTGTTAGCACATCAGAACGTGATGTAAGATCTTGAGCAAGGATTTCTAGAGAAAGCCAAAAAAGCCCTCCAAAAAATGCCTCATTGCAACCAACTCAAAGACACAAGCTGCAAAATATTTGGACTTGCAGGATACGTTTTAAGGATGTGTATATCCACAGAAACACAGCAAGGATGTGTGCTGAGGCCTTGAACAGGGAAAAAAACACCCAACCATGTCCTAAGAAAATCCTTCCATCAGAACATGCTATGTCTCAGCTCCTGTCAAACACAATTAAGGGGAGCACAGGCACAACACAAGCAGGGCTTAGGTCTCAGCATGCCTGACACAGCTCTGGAGGTGGGTGGCACATCAAGCTTGAGGCCACTTTTCTGTTCTCCCTGCTCATGGTGCTGACTGGAGTCCAAACTGCCTCTTGCCAGAAGTTACAGTTGTGGCTGGCACAAAAACAAGGACTGTATTTCATTTAAGAGCTGGAAAATACTTTCCATTCTGTGTTGAAGGGAGATGAAAGCCTGGTAAGTTTTGCTGTCGTAGAACAGCTCCTGGTCCAGCAGCCCAAGCAGTTCCCTGGGACCAGGTAAGTCTGCAAAGGTCTACAAGACATCCAAAGGTCACCAGTTAGAGAGGCAATGACCACCTCTCTTTGGCCCAGGGAAGGATTAATCATTATTTACATCATTCCAGGTTTATCCCCAAAATGAGACTGAGCAGTACCAGCGCTTGAGCTGAGTTAAGCACACCCCAGAAATGTCCCTGGCCATCCTTCCCAGCTCACAGCATCCTTCCTTCCTTCCTGCTTGCACAGCAGAGAATAGGCCCTGTGCAAACACTCCAATTCCCATTGCAGGCAATGGATGCTGCATTTTAGTTAAAACAAGCTCTGCACACCTCAGGCTCCAAATGGAAAATTTTTTGAACTGGGCTTTCTTGCACTTGTATTTTCTCAAATGTACTAGGAAAGCTAAAATATATTAAGAATGGATTAAACAAGTTAAATGGCATTTATCAACAGAGATCTTTTTGTCAGACATCAGGTTATGATGTGAGGTCAGTGCCTTGCAATCAAATATTGTCTGTTTGCTTAAACCAACATTCTAGGGACATTGACTCAGGAAGAACAGAATCACATTTGCAAGGAAAAATAATGTCCATTTACACCCAGCCATTAATTTCTGTGTACCCACATGGCAGGCCATTTTGTGCCAGCTGAAACTCCCTCCTGCCACATCACCATCGTCTGTGCTTCGAGCCCTGTGGATCCGACTCATCTCCTGACTTCAACACAGCAGGAGCAAATACATTCCCTTGTAAAACAAAGGCAGACCCGTGTGGAGGTGGACACAACAATCAATCCACTTGCCACAGAGGCAGTAAATGTTCATTTACCATTCTGTGACCTGTAGCAGTACATGGTATGCCTTTTGCCAGCAGGAGCCTTGCCAGCTGCAGCACACCACGACTCGGGCAGCAATCACTCACAACCAGCCCTGCCAACCTTGAGTTTGCTGCTCATTAAGGGGAATTTATAGCAGCAGGATGGACCATTTTCTGGAGACCATCCTTCAGTTCTAAGTGCTAATGTTGCTGCTGCTTGGAGCCAGCAGTTACCATTAAATTGCCCTATAGATCTTGCATTTGCACTCCTAGTCCAACTTTGTGCAGCCTGAAGAAGGAAGGGAACCCTCTCTGCTGTCACAGCCTGGACTTGGTATGTCTGTCACAGCCAGAGAGGCCTCCAGAGAACACTGAACTCATCTGGGGTACTGCAAGGGAGCTTCCTAAACTGAGGGAAGTTACTACTTGATTCATGGTGCAGACAGCACAAGACTGGAGGGATATCACGTGAGCCTCTGGATAACTGAGAGCTTGCTGAGGAGAGGAGTCATCCCTGAGGATGGAGAGAGGATTTCCTCCCTGACACCTGAGGATGGCACTGAACACTGAGCTTGAACTGCAACAAAGCAAATTTCAATCAGGTGTCAAACAGCTGACATGGATTACCTGAACCCTCACAGAATGCTGGTCTTCAGAGTTAGGGTGGGCACACACCTGCTGCTCAGGAGTGATTTTCAGACAAATTCCCTGTGTTCAGGCACAGGAATGGCCAAGGTGACCTCTTCAAGGTACCTTCTGAGCCTACTCACTGTTACCCTCTGTGTTTGCCACAGAAAGCAACACTAGAGAGAGTAACAACCTCCAAATAATCCTCAAGTCACTGCACCCAGACACATGGCTTGTTAGACTAGAAATGACTTTGATAAGTATCTCAGGGATCTAAACAAACAACCCAGAAGGTGTTCTGTCAACCTCTGACTATTAGAACTAACCAAAGCCAGCAGATGCTCTGTATCTTGCAAAGAAATTAGTAATTAACAGCATGGCCTTCCAGCCATGTGCAGGACCAATTACTCAATTACCCAAGTGGGAGCTGACTGTATTTCCTGCCTTATTACACACAGTGCCACAAACCTCCCTTGCTCTCACTCTCACTTCTTCCTTAGTTGCTCCTTATTCAATTGTAGATCTGTAAATTTCTACCCCAGCCAAAGAACCCAAAGACCATTATAAACACAGAAATAATTATAAACAGTAGCAGGGCAGTGAATAAACTTTGTACACACCTCCAAACCATGGAATATAAAGCAGACAGGACACAGACAGCCAGAGCTGTGGAGCAGATATGGAATCACTGCTGCAGCTGAAAAGCATCTCCATCATTGGTGTAAATAAACAAACCAGAACCCAGCTCATTTTTACAAGCACAAGGAGGAAGATGTTGTGCTAAGGCTCTTCTCCACTCTTTCAGGCAGCAAGTTAATTATGTTATGCACATGAGGATAACTTGCTTTGATATGTGGGGGCTGCAGCCTTTGGAGCTGCTTTCCCAGCCCGTGGCATCAGCAGTGGCCGGGATGTGTCCCACAATGGTGAGAGAAAACCTTAAAATAGAAGTGGGTTTGTTCAATTCTGCTGAACTGTCAAAGGTGCTGTGGAGGATAAACACGATATTTTTGAAGTACTTTGTAAGCTGAGGACAAAAGCAGCCAACATTTTCAAATGAACCCTTATCATTTCTGCAAGTGCTTTAAGAGCTCGAGTCCCACAGAAAATCAATGGGACTTGGTGCTTGTCTGCACAGCCTCATTCAATTCAAGTTAAATCAAATTAACTAAAGTGAAAATTACTATGTATTAAAGATCATTAAGTTCTTTGAAAGACTCCTCATTCAGAAGCAAAGTGGCTTTCGTTAGTTCTCATTTTAATTCATTTTGCAAGTACTCTGGTGTTCATTTTGGCAAAACATCAACCTTCAGACTGTTTGTCCCAAAAGCACAAAGCCTCAGATTAGAACCAGAAGAATGAGAATAGTTTCACAATGCTTTCAGCAAAAGCAAACAAATACTGAAAACAGTGGTTTAATCAAAGGCAACATGGCAATTAATAATAAGATTGTTTTCCAGGGCTAATATGGCAGCCCCACACCCAAAAATACCCCCAATGAAAAACAAAGAAAGAAAAAAAAATCAAATCAATCAAACCAACCCTTCACACCTGCTGTAGGTTTGGAATAAAAGTAAAAAACCTTCCACATTTCCCCCTCTTTTTATGTCCTGAACTCAAATTCTTCCCAATGCAGTAACAGTTATTGCTGTAGAGCTGTCCCTGAAGTGCTGGATGTGTGACAGTGTTTGCCTTCTGAGAGCTCTGATGTCCCCCAAAGGGAGGGACAGCAGTGAGGGCAGGCTGGGGGGGCACAAGGGTTGTCTGAATTCCCAACAACAGGTCTTAGTGTCTAAATGACCAAATGTCATTCTGCTGGAGGTATCTGCACTGCTGGGGTGGCTTAGTCTTGTCAGGATGGCAACAAAGACAAGCAGAAAACAATCAACACTTCGGGTCCCAAGGGCAAGAGCCTCCTGGGGTGGGGGAAGAACAAGAAAAAAAAAAAAAAAACAAAAGGCTTTACTGAGGGTGTAGAATCAGCCTCTCTTCCTGCATTTCAGTGATGGGAGTGATCCAGCTCTTAGCACGGGACTACAGGAACCTCACAACTTCACTTTGAGACAACGTTCTTGGCATTCCTCTTCAGAGAGGAAGGGCAATAAATATAAAATTACAACTTCAGACATCCAAAGGAAAACATTTCATTTCTAACTTTCTCAGAAAACAACAGGCAGGTGGGACCAGCTGATTAACTGAAGGGCAGCTCTGGTAATTCCATGTGTTAGATATGATCTTTACTTCACCAACCAAAGTGACAATACACAGTGGAAAACGTGGCCCACCAACTGTGGGTCACAATGCAAACAGCACTTGAAATACTGACACCTCTAAAGCCAAGGCAAATCAAACAGCAGGTATTACTGCATGAAAGGGGGAAGGGAAATGTTTCCCTGTGTGTCTCCAACTGCACAGAAAGAACCCAAGACCTTTCCTTGGTGCCCTGGACTGTGGATCTTGGTGGTGCAATGTAAATTCTCACAGCAGGAGTCAGGGTAGTAAACCCAAGCAGGTGCCAGGGCTCTGCTCTGCACCATGGAATTATCCCTTTTTTCATGGCATGGTCATCACACAGCAGTCTCAAACTCCTGGGAATTCAGGAAGAGCCAAGATCTGCCCACTTGGTTAGCACATAACCTATTTTGAATTATTTTGCCTTGTACCACCAGAGTTAAAACACAGAAGTTGGTGAAAAACTGCAACTTAACAACATGAAACAAGGTTTTTCAAATATAACCTCTCAGTCTACACATGCAACCTGCAGGATCTTCAGATGCCCAAATCCTCAAACACTGCAATGGGAAAATACAGGGGTCTTGTTTCACAACTACTTGACTGTTACTTTGGGAAACCAACCATGACAGAACTCACCAGTACCAATTCCATGGGCATGATGCCCAGTTTGATGCCCCTCTGAAGCAGGACTTGCTGTGACACTGCCTTGCTGCTTTATTGCCTCTGTCCAAATGGAACACTGAGATTTCTATTGTGCTGTTCTGTTCCAATAAACCTGAGCATTATTTCCCTTCTTAGTTAGTAGGGATGAAAAAGGCTACTCAAAAAAACCCAAACCAAAACAAAAACCCCAAACAAACAAAAAATCCAACCCCAACACACCACCCAAACAAAACAAAAAAACAACTGCAAACAAACAAGCAAAAAATCTCACAAACCCCCCACAAACCAAAGCCTCAGGAGCCTCTAAGTTTAATTTCAAGCTAAGTCTTCTTGTGTTTCTCCCCAGAAGGAAAGAGGAGGTAGAAATGTCCAGTGAAATACATACAACAGTACAGAAAGCAGAAAAATCCCCCCCAGCCAACATGAATAAAGGAGCAGAGATATGGAAAAACTCCAAACTAAAACAACATTTAAAACATATTACATGCAGTGGTGATTTATTTTGCCAAAGATTAATTCAGAGGGATGTTTTTGTTCCTGTTGTCCCACCTCTGGTTCTCTGCCTGGGCCTTTCCTTTAAGGAGAAGAACATGGAAATATTTTTAGCTGACCCACCCAGAGGGAGAAGAGAGACTGATTTCTGAGTTGTCCACTCTCATTTTTTTTTCTCCTTTCCCAGCAATTTTGTTATTAATTTATTCTATATCACAGCAACAAAATCTTTCTTAGCTATGAGCTGATTTTCTAAGAATTCTGCAGAGATTTGCCCACATTGCTGTAAAACATAACACCTCCTTCTGCCTGCAAGGATGACCTCAGAGCTTTGGATCCAGTTCCATGCTTGAAAAAGGAGTAAAATGCTCCAGGTTTTCCTGGGTGAAAAAGTACTCAGAAATGTGACCTCTAACAAGGGAAAGGCAAAGACAGAGCAAGTTGCAATATTGAAATCCTTCTGGTTTTGTTGTCTGTTCAGGGATCTGAAGGCAGAGATCCCAATAACACAGGTGAGCACAGATTTGATTATTTTTTTTATTATTATTATTAGCAACACCTAAATTATGGAGCCACACAAATAACCAGGAGAATTCTACAGTTTTGCTACAGCAAGTTATTAGTTTATGCTGTTTCCAGTTGTACACTGTGTATTCCAGTCTGTTTTTAAAAAAGCATCAGTTCTGTTCAGCTGTGGCCTTTTCCTTCCTCTGTGCATATTTAGAGCCCATTATTTCGTTATTTATTTTCGGTAATAAAGTCTGCAGGCATCACTGTTCAAATAAAATCCCAATATCCCCACCACAAATGCAGAAGTCTGGCACTTTCTTCATTGACTGGAGAATGAGCTGGCAAAGCTAAAAGCTTAAGCCAAGCTTTTAAGATGTGTCTGATTCCTCTCTCCCATTGGCCCCCACCCCCTGCCCCGTTAAATCTTGGAGTAAAAGAAGATTAGTGCAGATGGATGAAAATATTTTTTTCCACTTCAGCATTTGCTGTCACTGTTCAGTGCTAAGCAGGTTCTCGTGTGGTGTCACTGGAAAGATGGAAATTCCTACACTTCTCTTAAATATAATCACCTTGCCACAAAGCAGGGAAAAAAAGAAAAATTGGCTGTTTATTTTGCCTGGGCTGTGTGTGATTTATTCAGCAGAACTTGTAAACATGGTAACATCTCAATTTGATGTGTTGCCTTTCACCAAAGTTCAGCTGGCTGCCCTTGCACCACACCAGCCTGGCCCTGGCTCACTGTGCCCAGCCAGCAAATTGACCTGGACCCAGGAAAGATGAAAATATGCAGACTTAAAGTAATCCCCCTTGCTGAGCATGCAGGCACATGGCAGGATTAACCAGGGAGGGGAGCAGGGGGGGCCTCTGGGAGGGGTGGCACCTCTCCTGCTGCAGCAGGGAGGGAGGGAGGGATGGCAGGAGGGATGGCACCCCTCCTGCTGCAGCTGAGGGAGGGAGGGAGCTCTCCTGCTGCAGCTGCAGGACTGATGGAGGGATGGCACTCCTCCTGCTGCAGGACTGATGGAGGGATGGCACCTCTCCTGCTGCAGGTGCAGGATAGGAGGATGGATGGAGGGATGGCACCTCTCCTGCTGCAACTGTAGGATGGATGGAGGGATGACACCCCTCTTCCTTGCAGCTGCAGGATGGGTGGGTGAAGGGATGGATGAGTGGAGGGAGGGATGGATGGCACCCCTCCTGCTGCAGCTGCAGGAGGGAGGGAGTGAGGGCACTACTCCTGCTGCAGGTGCAGGATGGATTGAGGGATACATGGATGGCACCTCTCCTGCTGCAGCTGCAGGACAGGTGGAGGGATGGCACTCCTCCTGCTGCAAATGTAGGATGGATGGAGGGATGAACACCCCTCTTCTTTGCAGCTGCAGATGGGTGGGTGGATTGCTGGAGGGATGGCACCTCTCCTGCTGCAGCATGGACGGATGGATGGAGGGATGGCACCGCTCCTACTGCAGCTGCAGGACGGGTGGGTGGAGGGATAGATAGGTGGAGGGATGGATGGATGGCACTCCTCCTGCAGCAGCTGCAGGAGGGAGGGATGGCACTGCTCCTGCTGCAGCAGGGCTGGCTGGCTGGCTCCACCACACTGGGCAGGGCTGGCAGGAGGAGGGAGAGAGCCAGGCCCTTCAGCTCCCAGTCACTCACCTACACACACACACAGAGACTCTCACTCACACCCTCTGTAATTAAGTGCTTATGAGCCAACACAGAGTCACAGGAATCCACCTTCACTAATTAAGTGCACATGATCCAATACACAGGCACAGGAGTCAGAGTCCTGTCTATAAACTGGCCACTTACCCTGAGTGACCAAGGGGGACCATGGAAAGCACCAGCACGAAGCTGTTACATGTTGGAAATGTTGCAACACCAAATAAAAACAGACCAAGATGTAAACACACACTTTCACCCCTGAGCGATAATTGAAAAAGAATCAGCTTGCTAATGACTTCATATTCCTAATGAACATTCAGATACAACTGGATTCAGTCACAAGTGATCCCCCATGCTTTCAGAAATAAGAGAAGTGGCCACACTACAGACTTCAAAGTAGCAGCATCAAATGTCTTCAAACTACCCTTGTCTCCCACACAGGGAAAACAAGTAGCAGCTTAGGCAGTCATGTAAGGATCAATTATATTCCTATAAGCAGCCAATGTGAAGCTGCACTTCGTTTTTCAATGCTATCAAATAGATAAATATAATGAATAAAATAAAAAAATGATACTTTTCTTAATAAACATGATATAGTTATTAAGTCTGATCAGTAACCACATTTCCTCTCAGTTGGAAAATACACATTTTGATTACTAACATTTGTGCATAAGAGAGAAAAACCTGCTTCAGAAATCTCTGCATCTGATCTAAACTAGCTTTGTCATTCTTAACAAGAATATTTGCAGTTCTGAAGCCCATGGATTATCTGAAAAAACAAAACAAAAAAGCCTGTGATACTCAGGGGCCCTGTGGGTCCCCAGCACACTGATCTTTGCATCTTCCTTCCCAGCTCCTCCTGCTGGAATAGTGACCCCCCTGATGCCTCCCAGCCCATCTCCTCTGGTGATGCAGCCCCTTCAGTCTGCTCTGATTGAACATGGGCTGAGAACCATGGGACCCATTTTTAATGGTGCACATTACCAGGCAGGGGTTACATGCACCTTTTTTCCCCTCTGTATAAAATCTATGTCCACTTTGATTCATTTTGTATTATAGAAATCTCATGGGGATCTCCCCAGTGTCCACCATTGACACAAATCAGGCTTGGATTTGCTAAAACAGAATAAAAGATTCTTCCCATTTCCTTCACCCTTTCTTTCCAAGGCCAAAGCTGATTTTTAAAGGCATTCTGTGCAATTATCTAAATCAAGGTTCAATTCAAATTCCTTTTGAAGCAGGTACTTAAAAAAATAAAATCACTCTGGAGCTGCAGAGGGAGCCAGGAGCCCTGCCTGTTCCTCCACAGCAAGGTCTGCACTGGCAGGGCAGGGATGAAGGGTACGAGTGCTCTGGGGTGCAGGTCAGATCCACCTTCTGCTCCCAATGCCATCGTGGAAGAGGTTTGAAAACTGAGCCAGAAGTGTCTGTGAAGTATCCTTAGGAAGCCATGGGCAAATAGAGGGTTCCCCAAGCCCTCAGCCTCAAGAACAGGCTCTCCTGGTCCTCAGCTCTCCCCACCTACCAACAACACTGACATTAAAACCAGCAGAAGCTGCTCCTACAATACCTTGATGTCAGCTCACGAAGAGCTTCATGATTTCAGGTGGTTAAAACTTGGCTGTAACAATGCCAAGGGTTCAATCCCCTGTGTGGGCCACTGACTTGAGAGTTGGCCTCGATGATCCTTGTGGGTCCCTTCCAGCTCAGAACAGTCTGAGATTCTGTGATTCTGATTTGCACAGCTCTGGCTGCTGCCTCTGAGCAAGCTGGAGCTCATCCACCTGCCCACCTAATACTGTGGGTTTGCCATGTGGGAGCATTTCCTAGTCCTGGCAATCAGAATCCACCCATGGTAAATTGGATCCCCCAGGAGTTAAACACACCAAGATGAGCAGAGATAATAACCCATAACAAAGGAAGTACCTGGAGTAACTTTTACAAGTACTTTGCTAGAACTGTGTGTTCTTCTCAAAGCATCTTTCATGTTCTTACAAATCACAGAACACAGAAAAAAAAAAAGTCTTCAAAATGGATAATGGGGCATTCAGAAAAATTTCATAATTTGCATCTACAATTCAGTAATTGCTTGCTTATTGTATCAAGTGTATTGAGTCATAAAACACGGCCTAGGTTCAAGAGAAGTCACACAAAATTCTCTTTTTTTGGCCACATTTCTAAATTTGGAAACATCTCATTGGAATTTACTGGACTGTACAGTGTCATTGCTCTCCAAGATCTGAAAAGATAACATCATATTTTGTTTTGTGCAAGTTCCATTACAATCTTTATCTGAATGTCAAACCATTTAACTACATTTTAGTTATCTAAACACTTTGTGTAGTTAAACAATTACATGACTGGTGCATTGTTTATGTTTTGAAAAGGAAAAGGAGCGGGTTACCCTTTGCATGTGTAAGAAATGAAGATCCAAAATGTGAAAGGAATTTCAGATTTCAGGAGATATTATACACCATATTGCCCCAAATGTGCAACAGTGGAAACCTCATGGGTTGAGATGAGAGATCCCTGAACAAATAAATACCACATGGGCAGAGCTGACCCACCCTCAGATAGATCCCTGTGCCTGCAGAGCTGTTTCTCCTCCTGCAAATGCCCATTTCTCCCAAGTGTTTGGGGGAAGCACATGCTCAGTCTGGAATGTTGACATGAGCAATTCCACAGCACAGCTCCACTACACAAATTATTTTGAATATCAGAAGAAAAAGGAGAAGCTTTTCTCAGAGAACGCTGCGTTCTCAAAGGCAGTTCAAGGTCTCGCTCCTCAGCTTGTATTTACTGTCACATAGTTTCATATTATTCAATATAACAGTTCAGTATCTCTTTAAGATATGACATCCTCAAAGGCTCTGAAAAGAGCTCTATCCTCTAAGGTAGGCAAGGGTAAATAATCCTATTTACAGCCAGACTTCCAAAAGTCTTTAGCCCATTCCTGTGTCAGATGAATCAACTACAGCACTCCAAGTTTTTCCTCCAGATTTTACATGTTTAAGAAAATAGGAAAGGCTGTTCCATCCAGCACACTCTTTCAAGCCTGTGATCAAACAGCCTCGTTACATCCAGGCGAGTTTAAATGACACTATAAATAGCAGCAGGTTTTCTGCTTCCTTAATACATAAAACACAAGGTGCCACTAAAAGCAGATACAGTGGAAATGATTCCTTTTATTTGATAGTCCTTAGGTTGCACTAAAGCTATTTTTAAAGGTCTTTTCAACATAATTAGTGTAATTTCCACTATATCCACTTCCTACATCCCAAAAGTGCCAAAGCAAGTGGCCTTCATCATTGGCATTCTAAGATGCTCTCTGATGCCACCACACCTGAATGAATCAAAATAATACGAAAAAACCCATTTTATTGGCCCCCTTAGTGTCCCAGCCTTGCTGGTGAGCAGGAGCTGGGTCTGAAGAAGCTTTCCCAGCCATCATGAATTTGTGGTCATTGTGGTTTTCTCCATCAATCCCTCAGGAAGGCAGCTGGGACAGAACCTTTTATAACATTATTGAGAGTTTGGAAATGAGTCAATTGGTGAGGAGTTCCCCAAATTTCCACAAGTTCTGCTCCTTCCCACGTGTGTCTGTCACAGGCAGTGTTTGACTTGTCCACATTTCCACATCAATGGGCAACATCTCTTTAATCTCTGTCATTCCTTTGCACCAAAACTCGAATCACATGGATTTCCTCTGCCAGAAATCATAGCAGGGACAGCAACAAAAACAGATTTTACTGTGAACAGACTCCAATTGATTTTTCAAGGGATTTAGAGAAGCAATTCTCCTGGCACCCAGTACAAATCCTTGCCAATAATTAGGGCTGTAATGAGAACAAGCTGTTCCCTTCAAGGTGCCATCAAAAAGAGGAAAACACTTGTCCTCAGGAGGCCCAGCCCAAAGCTGGCTGGGCACATCCCTTCACTCTGTGCCAGGACCTAGCAAAGGTTTGCCTTGTGCCACTGCCCTGCCCAAGGAAGGGGTGCCCACCAGGTAACACCACAGACCGTTGTAATTCCTCCAGTGCCACACACATTCCAAACCATTCTTCATTTACATTTTGAGTCAACTTTCATTTCCTTATGAGACACAACAGGTTCCTTTATTACTTTGGCATCACAACAGGGACACATCAAAAGCTTTGAGCTGGAGGGGACCTTAAAGATGATTTAGTTCCATCTTCCCTGCTCTGGCCAGGGAACCTGTCCCTGGGTGTTCTTGAACACCAACACTGCAGTTAATAGCCAATATTTCATGATTTCTGTTAACAATTGCTCTCAGGCCAATTATCTTAATTGAGTGTTCTGGCTGGCTAATAATTTAATGGCTAATGGCCAGCAAATGAGTGATTTTCCAGCAAAAAGTTACAAAAATACCAAAGAAACTGCAATGCAAAGGAGACTGCCAGGCCTGTATTTAGGAGTGGGAGTAACTCCAGAGTGAGATCCTGACTAATACATGCCCATTCAGAAATCCAGCAGCTTTCAGAACCACCTTAATTAGAAGGGAAGATGGATTAAAATACAGTCTCTCAAATAAGAATTTCACTGAGAAAATCAGAATGTGTTTTCCTCTTTAGCTCTAAGCATTCATTACCAATTTGGTGTAGAATAGTTCATTTTTTAGCTGCAAATATGAAAAGTCTGGAAGGAGCATCTCATTAACTACTTATCCACACAAAACCAAAATCATAAAAAATTCTGCTTAATGGACCCTTACAAGAAAACTGTTGGTGAGTGCATCCAGCAATACTGAGCTGAATTTCACAACTTAGAGGTCATGGGGATTCAAACATTATAAGTGTATTATTTTTGTCACTAAAAACATCACCTGGGAGTCATCCCTCTACATACCTACTGAATTAGAACAGAATGTGACAATAAACGCTTTTCACCTAAGAGTCACTGACTCTGTGTGTGCCCATCTTAAAGTTACCCAGTGGTTATTTTTTATTTTTAACAATGGCACATTTCATAAGTTTATCTGTACAAAGTGTAAGAGGTTTACTTAGAAGGAATCAGAGCAAGAAACCAAACCAGGCTCTGGGAAATGTGAAGGAGAAGTGGTGGGTGCTGTCAAGGGCAGAGAGTGGCACATGACCATTCTTGATGCACAACTGTGATGGAAATTTCTTTCCAAAAGCTCTGTTAGAAATTTCTGACTGCAGTCAGGGAGGTGAGGAGATGTTTTCTCTTTAACCATCAAACCCTGAGTTTCTCATTCCTGAGCAACTGATGCAAACTCAGGGGGAGGGAAGGGGAATCTCTGCTGATCCCTGGAAAAGGAGCTGAAAAGGAGCCTTGGCTTATTCCAATCTTTAGGTAAGTGCCCAGAAGCATTTGGTTTAGGTACCATGAAGGTTTCCATGTATTCCTGGGACATGGACACACAGCCTTTCAGTGATTTCCTCTTTGGGAACAAACCAGAAGCCAGTTGATGTTCCAGTCCCAGCTAACGTGGTGCCAATATTGGTCCTTACTGGTAACGTTCCTACATGGCTCAAGGAGGGGGTCATTGACATTCTGGGAGGAATTTTCCCCTGACACAAATCCCATGGTGGGAAGAAGGCTGGGAGCTTGTGGGATGTATAACTCCAACATCCCCACCCCAGGAAGGAGTCCTGCATCAGCCACTTTGCCTCATCTCCCCTCCAACTGCAGCAGAAAACCCTCCTTGGTGCCATAAGGATATTCGACTTTAGCAGGGGCTCCACTGGGATTTAGAGTATGTAAGAGTCAGGTAATTTCAACTCTTTACCAGTGAATATTCTAACAGGATAATGTCAGGACAGAGCAGGAGAAGAGACTGGAAAAAGGCCAAGATTTCAAGGTAACACAGGAAAGGAGGGTTATAAACACAGTGGGGAAAGAAAAGAAAAAAAAAAGAAAAAAAGAAAAAAGGACACAAGATGAGGGGAGAAGAAACACCTAAGAATAATGACTCCAAAACTTTTTCTGGGTCTGTACTTCCCTGTTCAGAGGCACACAGCTGAGACAATGCAGCTGGCTCTGTGACAAATGTGGAAAAATAAGCCAATTTGAGCTGGTTGTTAGCAGTCGGAGCACAGCGTCGCAGATAAATGAGTGTGTGCCTCAGGTATGGCAGCAGATCTGCCCAAACCATCCCGGAGAGACTTGCCAGGATTGCAGCAGCCTTTAACCATCAGAAGCAGCAACAAAGTCCTCTTCAATCTCTCATCCCTGTGGTAAAAGGTGACCTTGGAGGAGGATTTTCTTCTTCTTCCTGCCCTCTGCTCCCTGTGCCAGCTCTATCCTTCCTCCTGTCTCAGAGCTAGACATGTTGTCTTATTTAAGAGTAGCTAAACCCCACGCTCTCCCCAGCACAGTTGCTCAGAGTGCTCTGTGTGGGTTGTCACACCTCCAACTGGCTCACTGTGTCTCACTCCAGGGGTATTTTGAGCCAGCTCTGCTGTTTGCCAAAGCCCCACTTTGGCTCAAGGTTCTCCTCTCTCTGTCCTCAGCTGTGCCTCTGCCTCCCTTTCACCCATCACATTCACCCAGGCAGTTTGTTCCCTCAAATAAATATTTCACCTGCTGATGCTGCTCCACCTACTGCTTTTATCCCCTCCTTGAGGAAGAAAAGCAAACACATGACCCTGAGATCAGCTCAGTTGGTTAAAATTTGGTTGTAATAACACCAAGGTCATGGGTTCAATCCCCTGTGTGGGCCATTGATTTGAGTTGGACTTGATGGTCCTTGTGGGTCCCTTCCAGCTCAGAATAGTCTGGGATTCTGTGAGTTCAAAATCTCTGAAGAAGGTGTAAATAAAAACTGCCATATTAGTTCACCCACCTTTGCCTTCCAAGTCTTACAAAGTAAGAACAGCATTTTTGGCTAATTTCCTAATTTACCACACAGGGCAATCCTTGTCAAGAGTTAAGGAAGAAGACTTGAAAGGAAAGGAAAATATAGAAGGAGATAAGAAGGACCAAGGACAAAAGAAGCACAAAACTCCTTCAATTCTGAGAGAAAGGAAAGGCCCTGACATTTCCACTCAAAGGGGAAACAGAGCCAGGGACCTGCTGACCATCTCTGACCCACCATGGGGCCACGGAGGGATCTTTGATGGCCAAAACCTGCCCAAGGGAGAAGCAGCAGCCTGGCCAGGAGGGCAGGTGTGGGCAGGGGGGTGGGCAAGGCACCCACACTCTGGGGCTGCTTGGGAAAGGTTCCTCATCCCAAACCTCCTCCTGTTTCCAGACCACGCTGTGGTTTGCCATGTAAACACTCCTGCCACCACATCACACGTAATGGAGGAGGCTGTTTCAAGCAGTAAAACAGGATGATTTCCATGGCAATAACAGGGAGCTTGGCAAGGCTCTGTGATAGACTTGGCCCGGTGAGAAAGTCTTGGAGAAAAATAAACTATAATTGAATCGCTCAGCACTAAGATCCTGTAGAATTCTCCATATTAACCCAGCCTGTTTACCTGCAGGCTCAGGACCCTCTTACTTGGAAAATGCACCTGAAAAACTTATCTACTGATGATAACATGCACTTGAGCTACTCATTGTACCAGCCTAAGGTGAGGAATGCCTGCTAAAAGAACTGACAATACTGTTTTACAGACAAAACATTTAGTATTTCTAATGGAGTCCAAGCTCCTTGGAAAATGCCACATAACATCTCTCTGTGGGTCACTGTGATTGTCACACACTTGTGAGTTTAACCTTGCACTCCAAATCCCTCTGATGCAAACCAGCTTCTAACTTCTACTCCCTACGAGTGGACTTCACATTCCAGAAAACACCACTCCAGCTGCATGTGGGGACTGAGACAAACACAGGGCAGATGCTCCAGCCATGGGCACCCAGCACACCAGTGACCAAGCACTGTTCTCCTGACCCTGCACTCTCCTCTCAGCATCCCTAAACCTGGGATTGAGGTTGGTCTCTCCTCCCAGGCACTCAGCAATAGGACAAGGGGGCACGATGGGCACAAGCTCTGCCAGGGGAAATTGAAGTTGGAGAGCAGAAAAAAATTCTTTGCAGAGAGAGTGCTCAGGCAT
>JAWWLZ010000019.1:16670371-16684957 GCA_035041345.1 Poliocrania exsul
CTGCCCAGAGAGGGGGTGGATTCCCCATCCCTGGAGGTTTTTCAGCTGAGCTTGGCTGTGGCACTGAGTGCCATGATGTGGTAAAGGGACTGGAGTTGGCCCAAGGGTTGGGCTTGATGATCTCGGAGGTCTTTTCCAACCCAATCCATTCTATGATTCTATCATTCAATGCAAAGCAAATCTGTTCCATCTCTGAATTATTCTTTTCCTCCTCACTTCCACAGGGAGCTTTATGCTCTTCAGCTGTTGTGCCACTGAAGGAACAGGAAAGGTGTTTGGAGTTATCCTGTGTGTGTTACCTGCATCTGGCCCACACCTGAGGAGTGGAATGTTTGCAGAGGAATGGAGGATGCTCTCCAAGCCAGACTCCTATAGCAGAGGGCAGGAGTTCTGCACTCTGATCCAGACTTCTCACTTTTGCACAGAACTTCCTTTATTAGACTCAATCCTTTCAGTGGTTTTCCAGTTGCAAGGAAATATTGCCAATCTTTCTAAAACCTGCACTATCTGCTCTGCTCCTGGCAGCACATGGTGGCCAAAGGTACTGCCCACAGCAACAAATCCCATGGAAGTCCCAAAGGTGGAGAGAGAAATCTATGGACCTGACACAGAACAAAACTTCCTGGCTGGTGTTAAACCAAAATCAGATTAGATAATTACAAAAGGTCCCTTCTGAAATCTATTAGAGAAGCAGCAGTGCAAAATACAGCCTTTGGTGTTTGCAGAGGATGTTTTTGCCACTAGTTTTAACAATCTGTTTATGGGACTGGGGGACTGGGATTTGGTTTGGGTTTTTTCCTCTTTTCCCCTCCTCCTTCCTGGCTACCTGAATTTTCCTCGAGCATCTCTGAATTTGCAGCAGCAACTCCCAGGAGATGGCTCTGCCACGAGAACAGTCCAGGCTGCAGCTCCCCAGCTGCCACCTCCAGCCAGGGATTCTCTGGGGCTCCTGTGCAGTCTGGGCTAGCTGGCTTTGCTTGGGTTTATCTTCTTATTTCTCCTTATTATTAAAGTGTTTTCTTTAATTTCCCCTTATTATTGTTAAAGACACTTTGTTACCCAGGGAGTTCATTCCAGTTGTCAGGCAAAAAGGATTCTAAAATGCAAAGGCAGCAAATGAATTGTCCTTTTCTCTGCTTCTCTATCTTCCTCACTGCTTTTAGCACAGGTTTTTTCATCAGACACATACACTGATGTATAATAGGTGCCAGAATCAAATCTCTGATGTGCCCAACAGGCACTGGATTATAGAAAGTGTCCCTGTAGCAGCTGGTGAGTTGGGCAGAGAGGGTTTTCATATCATCACTGCATTATACTGTGCTGACTTTCCTTACAAAAACAGGAATTTTCAACTTCAGTCTGTGATTGGATTTCAGCTCTTCTTCTGCACCTGAGTTCTGTGGGGTAACAGCAAGAGCGAACAAACACACTTTCAGCCTTGCATTTTATGTGAAAACCCAAAAGGCAGGCAAATTTATCAGGACTGCTGGGAGATACATTACTGTCTTTTGGCAAAGGACATTGAAAGATGAATTATTTCAGCTTGGTTTTGAAAAACAGCACAGGTCAAACAATGGAACTGTGTGACAGCTGCAAGCACACACAATAGCAAGGAGCCCCAGTGAGCTGGTACTGAAAAATGGTTCCTGCAAACTCTGTCCAGCACATGGCAGAATGATTTCTGGGGGCAGATGTAGGGGGGGAAATTTATATGTTGTTCAGCAACCTTTTTTTATTATATAGTTAAGACTTTTAAAATACAGCATTTTCTCTCTCCACATCTAAGTCCTCAATTTAAAAACTACCACTACATAAGTGCTGGTGTGGGATGCAAAGGGATGCTATGAAAAATGAAACTATTGTACTTCAGACAGTCCTGCACAGCTACAGCCACTCCTTTTGCTCTGACTATGCATGTGCACTTCCAGAAACCCCCTATATGCAGATACCCTGATGTTGCTAAATATTAGCAAGGCATGCTTGCAGCATGCTGATCATTAATGCTTTTTATACCTATTATTTTTGTTCTATTACTTGTATAACATGCTTTAAAAAAATCAGGAAAATTTTAGAAAAGCACAGTCCAGATTGCCAAGGAGAAAAAAAAAAAAAGGAAAAAAAAGGGGGGAAAAAAGAAGGAAGGAAAAAAGGTAGAAAGTTCTCCCTCTGTGTGTCCTGCTCTCATCAAACAAGCTGAAATCAGTTGAAAGCAGTTCCAGAGAGCACAGAGTTCCATGTCACACAGGTGTGTGGGGATGTGTTCCCTTCCTGGGGCAGGTACCTCAGGGCCATGTGAAGTGAAGAACAAAGCTATGCATTAGCTATTTATACACTTAGGCAATCAATACTGACACACACGCACGTGTAATTACGTAATTATCACATTAGGAAGTCCATAATGAATGATTTAATCAAGTAAAAAAAGAATATCATAAATATGGCCACATGATAATGAAACTGCACCACATGAATAAATCTCAGGGAGGAAAGGCAAGTACACCCAGCAGAAAGTGGTAGGGGACAACTAGTTAACACACCAGGATGGATCACAACTGTCTTATTTAAGAATCCTGAGGACATTCCTGCCCTTCACAGAATGAGAACCAATAAAACCCTAAATCATTGACACGAAGACTTGAAATAAGCAATGATTACATGTGGATTAATGTTGTTAAGAGGTAAGAGCCATAAAAATTGCTATCTGCTCATAAACACAGACATGGCATGATGAGATGCCAGATTTCTGAGAGATCTTTTCTGCTCCAAAGATTCATTTGGTGGTTCTATAATCAGAAGCTGCTCCACTGGTTGTGTTTGCTTGGACCTGGTTCCCGTCAACCTCGAGGTTTGCAAACCACGTCTCTGCAGCTCAGGAATGAATCATTCATGAAGGCCCCTGGATTTGCATCTGGAGCCTTTCCTTGGGGCTGTGTGGAGCTGGCACAGCTCTCCCCCAGCATCACAGTGTGTTCTTGCTCCAGAACTGCCACCAGAAGGGCTGCCACATGTCCCTGTGAGCACAGGAGCCACTGAGGTCATCATTTTGCAAACATTTTATGACCACAACTGGATGGATTGAGCCAAACTCACCAAGTTCCACCAAGCTGCATCAGAAGGGCTGACTCCAAATGGGAACGGCAGCTCCAGCTGTGGTGGTAATAATTGCACAGAACTGGGGGTGGCTGTGGACTGGAAGAGATGGTCACAGTGGAGTGAAAGCAAGAGGGAGAGTTAAAGATCAATAGAAACACAGAGGCTAGCCAGGCCAAAAGCACCCCCACTTCTCTATCAGCACTTTGGAAGCCTCTCCTGAGCTGCCTTTGCTCCCATGGCTATGCCAGCCACTGGAACTGTGTCCCAGTCCAAGGTAACCAGCAGTAGTGTATTTCATCATCATTTATTAACAAAGCAATAAACTGCACCGAGCTTTCTGTGCCTGACAAAAAGGTTGCTGCAAACACACTTCCATTATTCTGTAATTTCAGCAAAGAGAAGCGAAGAATTGGATGGGAGAAAAGGACACACCAGGGAGTGGCAAGAAACAGTCTCTGGAGAGCTCAGACCAACAAAAATGCATAGTCTCCACTGTGGAAAAAAAATATGGCTTAATAAATCATCATCTGAAGTTGCCATGGTAATAGTAAATGTCTGGTTGGCTGTACTGTTTAACTCCATCCATCACTCCTGCAGGAGAGGCACAACCTCAGGTTCTGCCCCGTGCCAGGCACTGGAGATCCTCCTTTTGGGCTGAGCACAGAGTGTGCAGCTCAGCACAGGCAGGCTCACGACCTGCAGGGTATTTGAGGTGAAGGAACACTTTCTTTATGCCAGTCAGCTCCACACCACACACCCGCTGTACTTTTTGCTTCCTGGGGCAGTTGTCTCCGAGCTGCAGCTCTGCCAGAGCACCAGCAAAGCAGCTCCTGCTTTCCAAACCTGGCAAAGGCTCCGGGACTGACTGAGATTGCAGTGCCACATGGAATGCCGTGCAATAAATTAGCAGGGCTGGAGGTAAATATAGGCACACACACAGAACCCGAGAGAGCTTTTTATGTGCCAACGACTCCTTGGAGGGAGGGGCTTAAGGGAAAAGAAAGACTCTGACAAGAAAAAGGATGGTGCGTGGGTCTCTCCCAGAATAAGGTCAGCTCCCACAGACTTCCTCAAGCAAGTTTCTTAATGTTCCTGTATCTCGGCTCCCCCATCTGTACAACAGTGTTAACATGTCCTCGCCTTATCTAAGCTTATTAGCATGGAGAAAGTGATTTGTAATCTGCAAAAAAGAAAACTTTTGTTTCCAAACTTCCCTGGCTGGAAGAGGCTGAAAGGACAGCCCGGCTGGCAACCCCCGTGCCAAAAAGCACTGTCAGTGTTTGTAAAGCCAAGATAAAACATTTCCACATCACATAAAGAGGCAAATTGGCGAGTCATACTCAGAGCAGTGTAATAAGATAAATGAGGGAAAAGACAGTCAAGAAAAACTGAAGCGACAGCAGCACTGGGAACAATTACTGGTGGGAGAAATGCAGCTCTGAGGAAGGGAGAAAGTCAGTTCAGCTCCAGCAAAGGACATGCCAGAGCTGAAATCCAGATTTCAGGGGCTGAAAATCACTCAGGGTTTTCTAACTCCTCATTATGGTGCTTGCTGTCCCACCCCAGAACATGATCATCCTCCAGCATGTGACATTAATTTACTTAAGGGCAGGTTAAATCTCCTTCCTGGTGTCTCAGAAGTGAGGTCCCTTAGACCCCATGCAGCCAAGGAAACCTCACTGCCAAAAAGCAAGGCACAGTCCGTGAAATGTGATCTGTGAACAAAGAATACTTGTTTTCATTAGAACAGGGCTCAGAGTGCAGTGCACTGACTGCAAGAGCAGCAAATCAACTGCACTCTCCTTGCTGGAGTCTCCTGAGCCTTTGCTACTGCAGTTTCACATTAGCCTAGAACACAGCTCGTGGAAAATTGGGATTTTGTTCAAGAGGAGCTACCAGATTTCTTTTTACTGACTGTTCTAGGACAGTGTCAACCACCAGTATTTTTCTCAGTCTTTACAGGAAGCTCTGTATCAGGCCACATACATGAGATACATATAAAAGTATATATATATAATATATATAAATTACATATAACATAGATATTATATATAAATAGTATATATAAACTATATATACATGACATATATATTATATATAAAAAGTATATAATGCTCTTCTAGAGCAATTTATCACAACTCCACATTCTCTTCTTTAAAGAAATATATTACCTGCAAAAAGGGACAGGATTTTTAACCCAACTAAAACTTACTGTAGGTCTGCATCCTTTCTAAAATGAGCTCTTTTCCCAAGCTGTTAGGATGAACTGAAGTTAAACCTTCCCAAAACAATGACAAAATTTTGCACATTATAACCCAAATCATCCATTCATTACAGGTTGCATCACAGTGGATGCAATTTGAAACTTCAGTGGAAAGATAGAGAGGAATCAAAGTGATCCTTGGAGGAAAAGTGTGATGTACAAGCTAATGCAAGAGCAGAATTTTGTGTCCTCTGCACAAAGACATCCATGGCTTGGCATTAAATATGTAAAAGATTTGAGCTTGGGCAGCTGGGAGCTACCAGTGCTCTCTTTCTGCAAACACTTTGCTTTCACTCTAAAAAGGAGGCCAACATATCAAAATATTGCCAGACTGCAGCAGTCACAGGTCAAATGATAACTCACTCAATTAAAAATGAAACAGAGGACACCCTTCCTTACCTGTGAAAACATTGACACAAAACATGGCCTGTAAATATATAGCAGAATAGGTAAAAAATAGTGCAAAACCATAATGAATGGCTGAGCTCAAATCCAAGCAAAATGTGATCCCCTGTACTCTCTTTTCTCCACTCCCAAGGGGCACAGGACTCAGGGGGTCTGCTGGGCACTTGCTGCACAATGTCAAACAAAGCAGGCACTATCAGAGCACTTGGGTACTAAGCAGGCTTGGAGAAAAATACACTGAACGTTATTTTGTCTCTTCTGAACAAGGACCCTGCCACTGTCTTCATATTCACAACCACAAGATATTTTTTATGTAGTGGCATTTACCTCAAATTCAAGAAATTCCTCAGACATCCACTGTTTTTAAGATCTTAAATGTTTCTCAGTGTATTGATAACCTCTCTCCTCTGCATGTAACTTGGTCTCTGTGGGGTGAGTGGTTAAAAGAGGCACCAAAGCAGCTACAGTTTTCTCTTTCTTTTAGCCATTCTGTGGACAAAAGAAAAAAAAAATGTCCAACCATTGTGGCTCCTGTGCTGACACCCAGGACATGGCAAGGCTGGTTTTGTATCAGAGGCACCTTTCAAAGGACAGGAATGGCAATGGGACTCTGGGCAGAAAGCACTGAAGAGGTTAACAGCAAAAAAACTGTATTAATAAAACATGAAGTTATTTAAAATAGTTCAAGTATAGCAGAACTCACTTTCGGTTATGCCAGACTGGATGATGAAGTTTGTGTGATTAATTCCATTCTCTTCCTTTTCATCTCAGCAAACTGTCAGCTCTGTTGTACCAACAACATACTGTTACAGTGGCATCGGGAAGAGCTCTTGGAGAGCAAACAAAAAATATTAAGTGAGTTTGCCAATTACCTACCACAGGTTTTCCTCACAAACTGCCTAATTCCCTTCAAACTCTATTGTTGGAATATCTAACCTTTTAAAAATAATAGGTACCACTTAAAAGCAATTGCTATTTTAATTGAGAATTGGGGTCGTAAATCCATTCTCTGAGAAGCATTTTTACGTTCTGCTGAATTCTTTTGAACGTGCCTCTCTTAATTCCCTTGCAGGCAACTTTCTGCTATAATGAAATTTTTCATTTGCAAATTAGATTTGCTTGTAGCTAGAAACAAAAAGCCATCATCAGAGAGCCAGTAAAAGGGAGGCATCTTTACCTAGTAGGAACAATTAGTTGCAGTGACTGTAGTTGTAAAAGCTGCCTCTTTTCTTCTTTCTCCCCCAGCTCTGTGATCTAAAGCAGGACTCAGAAACATGGGCACAACAGGAAATTGTGTGTGTGCACACAGTAAAATAAAATCAACTCTGCAGAGCTGTGCCTCTTTGCAGTGTCTTAAAAACTGGACTGTATTATGTAGGATCCATTTGCTCGATGCCATTTCTACATACACTATGCATACATATTCATGTTAAAATACAGAAAGGAAAATTTAATTATTAATGTAGAACTACCACTCAGCAAGGGACTGAAGCACAGGTTCACACAATAAATAATTTGTTTAAAGGCAGCAGCGATCAGGCTTGACAAATGCCACAAACTTCACAGTGAACTCAATTTTGGTTTGCTAATGTCTTATTGACAACAGAGAACTCAAAATAACGCAGCAGCCAAGCCCCCCACAGCCCACTCTCTCAAGCAGGAAAGCGTGGTGGTTACTCAATCTCACTTTCAAAAAAACCTGCTGACAAGAAATAGGTATAAAAAACCCAAATCAACTGATCCAAAGCTATTCAAGAAGTTTTTCAAAGTATTGAAAGGGGATAGTTTAAGTTGCAGCCTCGTACCTCGACACACATAAACCTGGGCTCATTCCAGAACACTGGGTACCATTCAGACTTAAACCCATGTTTTTCCTACATGCATTCTGTTTAAATTTGCAAGACTTCATATTATCTGGAGACCAAAATAATCCCGACACTGTACAAGGCGTTGTTATTTGAGCAGCCGAACCCTGTGCGAGAGAGCCAGTATTGTATTTTTAGGTTCCCTGCGAGAAGCATTGTTCATTTTTATCCTTTCAGTGGGTGATCTTTATCTCTGGCAGCCTTTGGGATCTTTTCTTCCTGTTCCAACACCAAGGACATTGTCGTTATTCTTCACTCTAATGAATCCTGTAGTCTTCGGAGTGGGCCACAACTCATTTGGGGAAATGAGTGAAAGGGAATAGCTCCCAGATGACAATGAGGAGACCCGAGAATGATCCCATTTGCAGGCATGAAAAGGAAGTGGCTGGAAACATACCTACCATTAGGCACAGCAGGAGCTGCAAGCTTTGAAACTGGCATTGCATAAAGAGAAAGTTCTGCTTTTGGAAAAGGGGCAGATTTTATCTGGATACGTAAATCTGTCAATCGCCACATGCCTTATTTCTCTTTGCAGCAGAGAAGGTTGTGAGGCTTTTTTTTTTTTTTCTTTTCCTGTCAACCATTTCAAATACAAAATTCTGTTCTTTTTTTCTAGTCAACCCTGCACATCAAGCTCAGGAACACTTGCTGAAAAAGTTCTTCCGGCCTTTTATCCTGAGTCCTGTGGAAACCAATTTGAGAGCCATAAACCAGGTTATGTGCAAAACGTTGACGAAACCTTCGCTCGCGGCTCCGCGTTGCGATGGGTTGTAAAAATTAAAGATCTAGAACTCTCTAACTCCCCTCCTTTTTCTGAAAGGGGGTAGGGTTTGCCAACACTCAGGGACCACAGGAACGGAGCAGTCAACAGGAACAGAAAGTACAACCAGAATTTGCCAGACTGTCCCCAAACTCTGCAAGCTGCCCAGAGCCATATGTGGTGATAGCAGTGAGAGAAACACACCCGGTGCTGCTGCAGCTCCGTGCCATGCCTTGTGCTGGAGCAGCAGGGAAACAAGGCCAAGAGCCTCAGAACTTCCATCTATCTCCACCATTTGGTGACCAACTAATACATGAAAGCTGGGAATGAGAGCCTGTTCCCCCCTGCAGTGGGCTCAGCTCCCGGGACACTTTTGTGTCTGAGCATCATCACAGACCAGCACGTTCTGATGGCGATTCAAGACAACCCACTGCATCTAGATCCAGGTCTGGAACAGAGAAAGGACATGTTGACAGCCATGAATTTGCAAATTGAAGGCTGCTCCTGGGCAAACATGCTGACCAGGTTGGCTGATGTGCACCCATCAGTGGAGGTGAAGAAATTGGGAATGCTTAAGTAAATAGTTGTCCAATACTGCACTTCTGCTTTTTCTTGTATCTGGTGGATTAAATTTCAAGGTAAATAGATTGGCTAAAAGAGGATGAGACAGGAACATACAAGTGCAGAAGTATGCAGTCAAGTTTTCTTGCTAAATGAAAACATTTTATTCCTAGGTTATAGCATGTCATCTGGCACAACAGCAAAAGTAAATATGTAAAATCCGAATATCCCAGACTCTTGGAAAACTATTTTTGTGAAGCTCACTGTTGTCCCAAACACAGACTTGGGTCTCAGGCTGAACCTGCCCATTACCAGCTCACAGACACTGAAAAAAGTCTTGCTGTGACACCTTGCCAAGGTCTTCAGACCTGTCCCACAGCCTTTCACCCAGGGTGGAACACACTCCTGAAGCCTGGCTGACCATGGAGCTGCAGCAAGCCACAAATGGCACAAAAACTGAGATACTCTGCTTTGCTCATCTCACAGAGGTCCCAGCTGCCCTCAGCCAGAAGAAAAGTAAGCCCTGCCTCAGGCTGTGCCCTGGGTATTCCACCCTTGTGCAGCACCAAGGCCATAACACAGCCCTGGCCCCCCAGATCCTTCCTATTTTCCTTGCTGTCATTTACTCTTTATCTTGATAACCATAATTCTTGTGCAATAAATGCCAAGATCTCCTGTGTAAGTGCTGCTGTTTTCTATTTCTTTCTGCTTTCCATGTGCTGGTAACACACATGGATGCAGCTCTTCTGGAAACTAGTTAGCATTAAAAGGGAAAAAAGTAAAAAACAAGGAGAAGAAACAGGTGAAGGCAAAGCAAGTGACTGGCAAGAGAAGCTGTAAGAACAGAAGACAGCCTGTCATGCTGCCAGAGGTGACAGGGAGAGAATCAGGTGTGTGTTTAAAACCAAGCAGGCAGCTGCATCTACAGCTCAAAGTGCTACTGCAATCCCATTTCAGCTGCTGGAAAAAAGAGGAGGAGTGGTAGGGATGACCCTCAGGTAAGGGGTGCAGATAACCCTCTCTCACATTCAACCTCACATGAATTGACCACACTTTCAAGCACCTCTAAACCAGCAGAGCACTTTATGTACCTTCCCACTTCTGTCATCACCCCCAGCACTGAACAGGTCCAGTCTCCAGAACCTGACCCAGCACCACCCTAAAACTATGGAAGAACTGACACCTCCTCCCATCTGCTCTCGAAGGTCTGCACTGCACTGGCACAGCACAAGTGAGAACAGGGAGGTGACGCTTCTTGCCCTCTCACAGCATGTGCCTTGTACCCTGGAGGAGCAGAAGGGAGCCCCACAGAGAGTGGGAGGTAAAGGAGAGAGGTTCAGAAACAGGCCAAGGCTGAAGGGATGTCCTGACTGCGGGAATTGTCCGAGGTGGAGCAGACAGACTAGAGAAGAACGTTCTTCCTCCTGCACCTAACCAGGTAACAACTCTGATTTTCAGGAAAGCTGGAAGATCAATGAAGAAGATCAATTCTTCACAGTGTTTCCTCCTCCTGCTGGTCCCAGGCAGCAAAGACCTGCTGAAGTCCCCCCCATGCCCAGGGAGCAGCAGCTCCACCACAGACCTGAGCCCTGCAGGGGCCCAAATGGAAGTCAGAGTAAATCTGCCAAAGTTATCCTGTCATGTTCTTGTGCAGGCTTCAAAATGGTAAAGTTTGTGATTTTCCTGGATTTTAAAGGAACAGAGTAGATCAAACAAAGTATTTAAATACAATTTGGATCACACAAGGAAGAAACAGTACCTGGAGAGGAGTGCAAAGGAAGAGGTGAATCTGTTGTACCATTTCTGACTTCAACACGCAGCATTCTGCAAACTTTAACTGACATTTGCATCACAATATATCTCAGGGATAACAGCTTCCATGGTGATTATGCCTCACCAAAGTTTGATAATTGTTTTATATACCCAAAATGGACCCAAAAATTGTAGTATTTGAAATGGTGAAGGCCAGTGGGGCTGCTCAAGCTGGACAGCAGGAAAATAAAGGGACCAGCAGGAAAATAAAGGGACCAGCAGGAAAATCCAGGGGCCAGCAAAATGTAAGGCAATTCTGCTTTTGTTTGAAGGTCAGACATGAGCAACACAGTACTCATGTTATAGGGGGGAAAAAGTCCAACCCAAATAAAACAACTCAAATCACAAAAAAAAAAAAAAGAAAAAAATCACTTGTTAAGCTACTTGAAGACGTTTGATATCACAAAAAGACTTAGATACAAATGAATGGCAGAGACCACAATGCTTGGGGTGTGCCTGTGGCAGGCAGAGAACCTGTGGAGCAGTGAGAGGTAACTCCAAACTAGAACTGATCAACATCTTTGAGACTGGCCACCCTTTTCAGACAGAACCACACTCAGCCCTCTCTGTTCTTCCACTAATTCTTTAAATAGCACTCAAATCATCTTCTCATTTTCCTTTCTTACTTCAAGCTGATGACTCCACCGCATTTTATTTTATTTTTTAAAAGCCTCTCCAAGCAATTAGTTTCCCTAACTATTTTTTATTGCTGGCATGAAACATCTTTAGATTCCCCCCTGGAGGGCCATCCCTCCTGCCTCCATAACCAATTGCTCAAAATCCAGGGCTCCCATAATTAATCTGAGAGATACTTTCTGTAAGGGATGTATGACATTTAGAGTTACACTAACACTGCCTTTGGTTATGTTTTGGCTTTGTTTTAAGCTTTAATACTGAACTTTACTTCAATCTAAGAAGAACCATGTGAAGTGACTGCTAAATGTCCTTTATTTTCCTGTGTCTTGGAGAGGTTTGTGGATGCTGTGAACAACTTGCACACCTTGCCTGGCAAATTAACAGGTACAGGACATTGAGCAGGGCATTCCAACTCCTGCCACATCCATGGAAATCTGTGTCCCAGGGAGCTGGCATCCAAAGAAAGGGATCTGTGAGCACTGCAACTGTGGATCCTCTGCATGCAGGAAGGGATGAAATCCCTTTCCCTCAACATGCTGAATTTGCCTCGAAATGCCACTTTGCAAACAGGGTGTGTTTCATTCATCTGGAAGAGAAGCAACATCAATGTCCCTTCTACCTTAACCAATCTGATAGAAAGGATTATTTGTCTCCCTCAATTAAACAATTTGCTGATCCTTTTTCTTCTCTTTTTATGAACTCAATAAACAACCTGTTTCCTGCTATATGTTAAAGTTAATTTCTTCCTGGGAATAGTAAGGCAACACATACTTTTAAATCACACCTTGGAACAAATGCGTCTTAGGCTTTCTATTTGTCCTGTCTGTCTCATTTTAAAACCCAGATTTGCTTCTTATGACCCATCAAGAAAAAAGAAAAGCCTCTTGTTCCTCCAATCAGATTAAAGATTGTGGTGCTCCACAGATCCCTTATCCAGGCAACTTGGAAAATTATCAGCAGAGGTTTGTCTTTTCTGTGGGTTTGGTTTTTTACCAGGTCTCAAAGTCAGTTAAGTTTTACCAGTTTCCCTTGAACATAAATTCTGAGAAGTGCTGAATTTCAGCTCCTACTTTAACATCATTAATTTTCCTAGATGTCTTGCTGTATAATGAAGGTGTTGCCCTCCACCTCCAAAAGCTTTCCCTAAACCAAAATGCTCATTTATTTGCCTGATCCAAGGGGACACCAAGAGATCAACAGCTCTTTTCTTTCCTGACTATTTTTCTCTCCAAAAAAAAACCCAAAAACCCCTCATTCACCAATTCTTTAGCTTGAAAAGGTGTCAAGACTGAAGACACTGCCCCAGGAACTGTGTTTATCAGATGTCTGATCAGCATGTTCTTACATCCTGGGCACATCACAGGCACAGTCCTCTCAGCTCTTGCTGCATCCCAATGTGGGCACAAGGGGTTCAAACAGGAGGGGGCAGAAAAACTGAACGCTTTGGGTTCTGACAGAGGCTGCTCTGGCTGTGGCCCCAAGAGGAAAAAGGCTTTATTCTACTCCTGTGGGCCAAAATCCCATTAATAAAGGGCATAGTTACTCCATATAAGCTGCACTATGGCTTTCTTTCCACTGAATCAAATGAAATTTTACCTCATTCATCAACTCAAAATATTTTACCTAATGAAAACAAGACATGTTCACACTAATCACTGTATCCCTGTACTTGCTCTCTTCAGAGATCTCCACGTGAAAACCAAATACAGTGAAATAAACCCCAAAATTCAGTGAGCTTTAAAACTAAACCACAGACAGGGGAGCTGAATTTTTCTGAATAAAGAAATGGATTTTTAAAAGCCATTGTGCAGGTGAGAACTAGCTCAGTTCAAGAAGAAAGGATGTCTTTTTTTATGACACACACAAGGTCCTGACACTGCAAAGTGTGTGCTGGGCATTCTGCTCAATTCAGGAGGGCTGAGGTGCAGGATGTGCTGGAGGATTCCACCTAAGCCATTACCAAAGGGAGGCTGGAGAAAGAAAATGCTTTCAACTCTATACCCTCAGTATTTCACCATTTAAAAAAAAAAAAAGAAAAAAGGGGGAAAAAAGGAAAAAAAAGGAAAAAAGGGAAAAAAAGAAAAAAAGGAAAAAAAAGAAAAAAAAGAAAAAAGAGGAAAAAAAGATGGAAAAAAGAAAAAAAAGGGAAAAAAAAGAAAAAAGGGGAAAAAAAAGGGAAAAAAGAAAAAAAGGGAAAAAGGGGAATAAAAGACATCTGTAAGGTTTTCAGTCCACACCTGCTGTCAAGCAGCAAAGAAAGAGATGGCCTGGTATTCATCCTCACTTGCCTAAGTAGGCTCATGTATCATGATAAAATTGTTAACAAAGGAAAACAGACATGTCCAAAATCCACTGGTGAGGTTATTTTGGGTTTGCTTTTTTTTTTGTTTTAATTTTTTCTCATATTCCCTCTCAAAATTTCAACTTGGGATGCTTGACAAAGTGCATGGAATTTTTTCCCTGGCTTCTGACTTGTAATTTATGCAGGCTATCATAATGTGAATAATGAAACGATGCTTTGCATAGTTTTATTCCTATGGGTTATGAAAGGAAGAGCTTTGGCACTGTCCTGTCATTGCAAATGGTCCTGGATTTCTGATGTCTCACTTCAATTGATGTTAATGAGAAAAGGAATACTCAGGCAAAATCTGCTGTTGGCACAGCATACAAGAAAAAAGCCTCACAGAATCCCAAAAGGGGGAGGTGGAAGTAGGCAAATCTCTAATGCATAAAGTAATAGTTTCAAAAGATCTTTACAAGCTGTAAAGTAGCAGTTGGCAAAGAGAAAAAATTAAAAAAAACCCCCTAAATGTCCTCACAAGATTTGGGCACGACCCAGACCTTAATTATGTTTTGTATAGGCCAGCACTACACATTTTGGCTGAACAAAATTATAATTTAAAATATAAAATAAAATAAAATATAAAATAAAATAAAATAAATAAAATAAAAATAAAATTTAAAAAGTAAAATAAAATAAAAATAAAAATTTAAAATAAAATAAATAAAATAAAAATATAATTACAAATTAAATTAAAATAAAATAAATAAAAATAAAATAAAATAAAATAAAAAATTAAAATAAAAAATAAAATAAAAATTAAAAAAATAAAAAATAAAATAAAATAAATAAAATAATAAAATAAAATAAAATAAAATAAAATAAAATAAAATAAAATAAAATAAAATAA
>JAWWLZ010000019.1:16708396-16720583 GCA_035041345.1 Poliocrania exsul
TGGGGCAGCACAGACACTGCCAGGGCTGCTCTGGGGCAGCACAGACACTGCCCTTCTGCTCTGGGGCAGCACAAACACTGCCCTCCTGCTCTGGGGCAGCACAGACACTGCCAGGGTTGCTCTGGGGCAGCACAAACACTGCCCTCCTGCCAGGGCTGCTCTGCAGTCCCTGAGGCTGCCCATGGTGCCAAACATTCAGAATCCCTGTCCTGTGCCCACAAGGAATCACAGCACCCACCGTGCACACACACAGAGTGTTGAGCCACTGGTGCCAAATGACAGAACCTCTGCCCATTTCTGTCCTTACTCCACCAAGACACATCATTATCAAGCCAGCAGGACAATGCAAAAACACAGCATGATCCACCCCCTGTGCTGTTGGACACACACACTTGGGTTTACTGCAGAAAAAGAAGGTACTTTAAGAAGATCATGTACCTTTTGACACAGGTGAGGGGGCAGTAGGTTCTGTAAAACACACACTCCAGAAGAGAGATGGGTTTGGAAGGATTGAGAAGAGGTGAAATGACACCAGAGAAGTCAGGCAGGAAGGTGGAAGAGCTCTGCTCCAGCCCAGCTGTATCAGTCACACAAAGCCAACCTGGTTCCAGGGCTGTGCTCAAAGAGCCTCAGTCTACAGGGGAAAACAGTTATTGCCAAGCTAAACAGCAACTGAAACATGTGAGGAACAGCCCCATGACAGCTCTTCTCTCATTCTTTACCTCACATGGAACTCCAGATATCCACACAGACCTCACTTGGTACAAGCATGTGCATGGTCTCAACAATATCTCTGTTGTTGGGGAGAGTTTGGAGTGGGGGAAATCACAGGAAAATGGTGAACTGCACTATCTTTCCCACTGGGAGTGGAGCTTGAATGGTGAGCAAGGAGCCCTTCTCTCCTTGCCCAGACTCCATCTCCCCTCCACACCTCCCCAGCTCCTCCTTCCTTTGCTGTTTCTCAGCTCTAATATGAGCCTGCAGAGCAGTCTGTTCAGCAAACGGCAGCAGAAGCATCTTGTACTCCATTTATGCTGCTCTTTCAGTCATCCCCTCCACCCCGTGGGAAACTGGCAAGTTGAAAAGAGGTCATCCCAGTCTGCATCCCAGGAAGACAAAAAGTTTGCATGGAAAATAGGTGTGATGTCCAAATGCCTCTGCCAGACGGGCCCAGAGCAGAATGGGTTATTCTGCTGCAATTCTATCCTGCAGGATGGCCAGGGCTGCAGCAACCAGCCAGGGATGTCCTGATGTATAAGGCAGACATGAGAACTCAGCTGCATTATTTATCCTTTTTACATAATGGATGAAGGGAAGGAGGAGTTATAGAATGGACTTCAGCCTTAACATAAATGTGTCTGCCTACAGAGATGGCTTCAAGGTGCTAAAACAGACTTGGGTGATGCTGCCACCAGAAAAGATTTCTAAAAATCTAGACAACAAATCAGCCAAAAGCAAACACATGCAAAAGCATTTTAAAAACTTGCCTGCAAAATGGAAAGTGAGGCAGTCCTTCAAGTGCTAAATACCAGATGCTTAAAAAGCCCTAAGCATAAAAATTCCATTGAAAAGTACTGAGAAGTTTGAATTGAGAATAAAAAAGCCCTACACAAGGAAGTAACTCCAAGAAGTCCATACAAAGCTGAACATTACCCCGTGCTGATTAAAAATGTAGCAAACTTCTTTTTACAAATTTAAGTCCTCACTCTTAGACTGAATGTCTCAGAATTCATGACTGATGAATAAATTCCAATTCTACTTTAAATTATTGCACAGAGGAGAAAGTCAAAGAAATATAGCTCAGCCAGTGACATTACAGCCAAAGCCATTTGTGGATATGTGGCATTTTTAAAGACAACACTGGTTTCCTACATCTTCTCTAGTTTCACAGATTTCTACTTGGAATTAAGTAGCTTTACCTTAATGGAAGCCCTTTCAGAGAGGAGGACAGTGGCTGTAGGTGCACCTTTTACACTCAGGCTTAAATGGTGCCCTGCAACCAGTTCATGCCTCTAGCAAAATAAAGAGGAAAACAAAGAAGTTCCCAACACGCTCTGAATCTCCTCCATTCGATTACAGCACTGCTGAGAGGTATTTAGACACAAACCTGTCTGGAAGAAGCATGAACACATTAGCATATCATGGCAAGCTGCAAATTAGGATTTTAGGCTTTACACAAGAGACCATTTAGCCTCTGTAGGATCTTGTAAGAACAATACAGACTGCAGACATTGGAATATTCTCTTTCCCAGAAAAAAAGAAAAAAAGGAAGGATAGGAGCAAAATACTGTAAAGGGAATCACTCTAAGTTAGTCCAAATTTCTGACAGAATATTAAGCACTTGGGTCTCAAGACAGACACAACCTTTTCCCAGGTATCTTCATAGCAATGGGTGTATCACAGGATGGCAAAGCCAACATACCAGAAGGGTATTTTGTTGCTCTTTAACAGCAGCAGCACTTCATTGTGCTCTTTGGAAAACCATCTGGGGTAAGAAGATTTCTGAAAACAATTCCATGTAAGAGAAAGCTGAGAGGCCATTTTGTAAGATTTCCAGTGACAAACACACAGAGCATAAGAAATGGGGCTTAAATGTGGTTAGACTTCTCCAGCAGCCTCTCTCAGTGGCTGGTGTGACACTTGCCCAGCCAGGCATCCCACTTGGAATGCCACTTTTCAATCAAGGAAGCAACATCAGACCTGCCCCTAGTTTTAGATGCAGTTATTTATCCATTATTATGAGATGCAATATGAACACCTGAGAGGCAGTTTAAGACAAAAATCACTGTGCAGATTTTACATGCAGGCTTTATTTTGTTCCCCATTTATCATACATTACCCAGTAACTTTTGGCACTATTCTCAGTGTTGCAAGAACTCGTGTACACCCAAAAAATTGTGTACATTCATTGTCATTAATGATAACTTGCTTAGAAGAACTGCAATACCTGTGCTTTCCATGCCCACCCCAGTTCTGCCTTTCACAGCTTCTCTCTGAAAGTGCCCTTTCAAACTGAGCTCTCTCCCTGCCAGCCTTATTATCCCTTCTCCTGTTCAGCATAAAGATGAACACGCTGGAACTTGTTCTGTTTGCAAATAGACATTACACTTAAACCCTTCATCACCACCAAGAGAGGCCATCAACAGATTATTCCCGTACTACACTTACATGAAGTGCTTCTGGGAATAAATCAGGAGCCATAAATCCTTATTTAATTAACTTGTGCAAGAACACACGACTGCACTAGCACTTACACACTGAGGCTCTGACAAGGCCAGTGGCAAAGCCCAGCAGGTAAATCACACCTTTGGTGTCTGTACAGCCATGTAGAACATCACCCAGAAACCACAGAGAGAATGAGAGGTTGACAAGACTATAAAATACAGGAGTAATTTCCAGTGGTAACAGCTGTCAATGGAAAAATCAAAGGAAATGCAGGAACTTTTTGGCAAGTACAAACCCCTACAAATTTCAAATGATTTTCTCAATTTCTGTAATCCTAAAAATCCTAACATATCATAACCTCCAACCTAAAATAAACTAGTTATATCCAACACTTCTTCAGTCACCAATAAACAATGTATTTTTTCTGTGAAGAGTATGGCATGAACTCAACACAGGAGAGAAGATCCCCAAGGTAATGGCTTTGTAAAAACCTCACATCTCGATATATAACTGGTTTTTTATTTCATGCACAACTTGTTAGACAATATAGACAGCACTGGATAACATCATCTAAAGTAACAGAACCAAGAACTATTTTAGTTTTTGACAGATGCATCTTTCAATGAAGCAAAAGCTGAGAAGGATTCTTAGATATAATAAATGCACAGGAATCAAAGCCTGCACTGCTATTTCACTAGAGAGTGAACAGCCAAAAATATGAGATAGATGCAAAATGATATTCACCTTCCAAACCCTATAATTCAATATAAGTTTAAATGGTAAATAAGCTCAGCATTGAACAATGCTCTAGAGCCACCCAAACCCAGTCACATAAATCATCTTTTTGAACAAGTAAGCTTTTAAACAGGCACACTTAGAGGAGACCAGGCTCTAAATTATTATTTTTCCTAACTTCCAAAATAAAGCTATACAACAGTAACAGAACCAACAAGATCTTTCAGAATAGCCCCTGCATGCCAAATTGGAGCACTAAGTAGTATTTCAATTTTCTTCTCCATTTCAGCTTCTCACTCACTGAAACATCCTCCTCAATTTTTACATTCTTTTTCAACAGCTCTGTGTATAAAAGGATTCCCTTTTCCCTGTTGCCCTGAGCACCTTTACCAGCAGAGGGGCTGGAACCTGAGGGAGGTTGAGGGAAGGGTGAGCTGCCACAGAGCAGCAACCAGGGCTCGAGCCTGACATGCTCCACTCATCTTTATTTGTAGAGCTGTGAGTGCTGCTCTGACTGCTCAGCACAAACGGGCACTGCCCTTCCCCTCTCAGCAGTGCCGTGTGAGAAACCAGCCGCAGAAACACTTCCACACTTCTCCTTGCCTTGTCTTGGTCTCCAAAAATCAGTGCAACACACAGGACAGTGTGGGCACCAGGAATTTAACTATGGCAATACATGGAGCTCCTTTTTTTGTGGATTAAAGCTGAGCACACCGAGGCTCTTCTGGAGCTGCATCTGTGTCACACTGTCCTTACAAAGGACTTGCACAAACAGTGGGAAGGAGACAAAGCCCCCAAGTGAGCAGCCACTCACAGGTTACATTCTGACTGCAAGTACCCCCTTCTAAATGGAAATAATTGTCCTAGAGGGAATAACCTCAGAACAAACCATCTCAACAGCAGCAAAAAGGACATGATAGTTCAAGACCCTCAAACAAAGGCTTCTCATTACAAGTGAAACTCTGCAAAACTCATGTCCAACAACAGCTCTGCTTTCAGCAGGACCTGTGCCAACCCAAATCTGATTTCTCACTCTGTAATCTATGTAACCAAGCTTCCCTGGGTGCTGCTTCAACGCCCAGTCATTCTGTCACTGTAGTTCCTTTGATGCTCTCTCCTAATCCTCAGGCACCAGCACCCCCAGACAGCTCTCCCACACTGCTCATCTCTGGCAGCACCTCCTGCCTTCCCCTGCTACACCCTGATGTGCAGCACAGTGGTGGTTTAACAAACCAGAATCTGCCTTCCTCCAGCAACACAATAGTGTGGATTACACCTTAAAAAAAAACAACAAAAAAACCCACCACTTAAAAAACTCCAAAGTCTTTAAGCCAAGAAACAAATTATTTGGTATTTTTGTGCCCAGAAAACCTGGATTTGATTGCAAAGAATAATGAGTAAAGACAGCCCCAGCTTAATTAATTGTTTCTGTGAAGGCAACTGTTGTTGCAGAGAAAAAATGCAGTCCTTTTAATATCAAAAATCATCCTCAAACAGAGACACAAGTGGAGGGTTTTGCAGCTCCTACACTTGCACATCACCTCTGACTTCACAAATAAGTAACTGCAAACAACTCAGTGCAAGAGCTGGAGAGAAACACACACTTCTGCTGGGCCTGTAGCGACAAAAATTGAAGGAGATGGCAGTAGTTGAAAGCTTTTTCAGTAATGAGGGAACTGAAGTTACCAGTTATAATTCCGGCCAACCTTCCTCCTTTTTCATGCTGGGGGGGAAGAGACAACCACGATATTTTCTGAGACCACGAGGCTGCCAACTGGCTGTTCTGCTGGGAAGGATTAAAATGCAATGTCAAGGAGAACTGTTGGAAGAAAGGGACTAGGAAAAGCATACAGCTGGGAGCTGGGGACTCTGCCTTTCCTCTGACAGTACTACATGGATTTTAATCCTTCTGTGGGACCTGCAGAGCAAGGGGCTGCTCTTCAGTCATTTAATACTGACACTTTTAAGTTTACTTGGCAACAAGAGCAGGAGGCAAATTCTTCTGTGTAGTTTCACTGGTGTAATTCCAAGGCAGTGACAGTGGAGTCAGTGGCACTATATCATCATAAAAGAATTGGACTCACTTCACATCCTGTACGTTCTCCACAATGAACAGGACAGGGAATTTGAAAAAACAGCAGCTTCACATATATTTGACAATATAGCCCTTCTGCCAACAGAGACATTATTTTAGTTAGCCAGAAGCACCCCTTCTTCCAGCACAGAATGCAGATTAATTGCTGCAGCTCCACTGCCACGATTGCCAAGGCTCTGGGAGCACCAAGAGGCACTGGGAACTGAGGGGCAATTCTGTCCAATGTGCTCCTGAGTTCCACCCCCCCAAGGGCACACACAGGGGTATGAAAGCCTCAGTCCCAGCAGGGCACCCAGGCCTGTGGGGGCTCCCACCACTGCCATCCTTCCCCACCGCCAATCCAGCATCTGCCACCTCCTCCAGCTTCATTTAACTCACTTAACAAGTTCTGCCAGAGGATCCACCTTCGTCAGTAAAGCAACATCCGCAGCCATAACAAATTAATAGTAATAAATGAGTGGTGTCTTATATTGACAGTAAACTGGTGGGTGTGATGAAGAAAAGATACTCATTTGCTTGATACATTGTGGGATATTAAAATCAATGCTTGATATTTCCAGCTAGGAACCTACTCAGTTGTTTTAATTAAGCTTGAAGCCTTCTCCTTTCCTAAAGCACTGAAAAATAGCTTAGCCTAAAAAATCAGCACAAATTATAAAGAGGCACATTGAGAAAGTTGAGGAGAATGGTGGTAAGGGGTCAGATAATTCTTAGTTGGGTCAAAAAAATACCAAAGGGCTTGCTGTTTGTAACATGTTTATGTACATACACGTCATTGTTTTTCATTATTGTTTTTTAATACAAATTCTCTGGCCAACTTCAGATTCAACCACACTCCTCGTAGTATTGTCCCATCCAAATGAAATGTGTGTGAAAGGTGGTGTCTAGAAAGACCTGCAGCTGCCTGGGCAGGGATGAATGCACATAGAAAGGCCTGCACAGGTGGAAGGCAGAACACTGTTTGTAATGATCTGGCCATGAATAAACACACACACCATGACAACCCAGAGCACCAGGGCCACCAAAGCCACCACAGCAGCGGGGAGGGTCTCAAAGGTAGAGCCTGCAAGCAAATAGTATTTCTAGAGGGAAGGAGAGCAGTGAGAGTAGAAGGCAGAGCAATAGTTTTATGTAACTCAGCCTGGCTCATACTACAAAATTTCACTGGCACAGTTATGTCAGCAGCGAGAAGAAAAAAACCAAAATACGCCCACAAGTGGCATCACAATGCCAACAAAGCCTCCCAGGGAGATGAGACTTTTCAGCAAGGCTGTCAGTTGGTCAGTGCAGTCTCTATCATTTAATCAAATGATTTTAAAAAGGATCCATCTGACAGGATTTCATTGTCCTCTAGAGTAGAGTGAGGAACTACACACCCTACACACCCTGCATGGTGCAGGTGGAGGTGCATCTCCCACAGACCCCTCTCAGGTGCTCAGTCTCCTCCTGCCCTGCCCTGCCAGGCTGGGGGGCTGTGCAGGAGGGCCCACCTCGAGATCTGCTGCTTGCTCAGCTGCTGCCTTTGAACTGCCGAGGCACTTGGTCCAATTAGAACTGCGGGGAAATATTCATCCTGTCCCTGACTAAGATGAAGCACTTCTTTCAAAAGCTCCGGTGGCACGGCGCCAGCACTGGGGAGTCCAAGTGTTCTGTGTGGAGCCAAGAGTTATTAATTAGTTTTATTAGTGGCAGGTCCTTAATGTGAAGTGACAGGGAAAGAGAGAATATCCCATCACCACTGAAATATAAATTGTCCAGATTTCAGTTTTGTTGTTCCACAACACATACAGGCGGCCAGCCAGGGAAGAGTGAGGAAGAGTGAACACAGCCAAATGCCTGTATTCAGTGTTCCTGTATATTAATGGCGCTCTGAAAAGACTCTGTTACCTCAGGTGGCTCTCCGGGGAACTGTTCATGAATTTTAATTATGAGGGAGGGAGCATTTGGAAAAATAACGCCGCCTGCATGTAAGCATTAAGCATGGCCTGAGCTAAGGCAGTCACTTCCCATGAAAATAAAGCAGGCAAGATGAGGGGGAGAAAGAGTCTCCTCACTTTCCCTCTGGTAACACTGCCAGTCTTTGGAGAAGAGGATTTGGCCCCGAGGATGGATTCAACATGCAGAGATCAGCCTACCAAAAACGTCTGAGCACAAGCAGCATTAATTCTTGCACAGACTAATGCAGACATGTAGGTAATCAGGTCACAGACAGACGGTGGGGGAAAACAGTCCCATGTCAAACGCCTCAAACAAAAGATCATTCCTGAACAGGTTAGCAATGAGTGCCGAGCACAGCTGTGCCCAGGATGCCCTCAGGCATCAGCTTGTTCCTGCTGCCCACTGCCTGAGCCCAGCCCGTGGGGTGCCCAGGCTGCACCAGCATCCCAACCCACTGCCAGGGCACTCCCACAGGCTGCGACATCACAGGCAGCTCACCCAGGCTGTATCAGGGGTTTGGAAGTATCCAGTTGTAAACAACAGCTTGAATTCTAGATGAGATGCACTAGTAGCACTGAAAGAATTCAGTATATCAAACAAATGTGCAATATAGGTGTCACTGTCAACTATCAGTTGCTCCAGAGGTCTGAACAGCTCTCAAGGATCATGCAAGGCTTTACACAAACACAGAATACTCAGAAGGAACGGCAGATATAGGATGGAAAGTGCAATACCAGAAGGGAGGTGAAATCACCTGCATGAGGTCCCATCCCACCTGTTTTGGAGCACAGAATTTACAGATGCTCTGCTCCTCTGCACCTGCAGATGATCTGACATCTGACACTCAGGTTGCTTCCAGCACCCACTCCAGTGTGGCTCCTCCACAGCACACGGAATAGGAAGGATAAATACAAGCCTGCAGCCCAGACCTGCAGCTAAACGAGCTGTCAGTGTTACTGCTTCAAACTGCTAGAGAGAAGCAGAGGATAGGATAGTCTCTCAGTCCCCCCCTTTCCCTGCCAAGCAAAGCCAAAAAACCCTCAGAGCAGAAAATAAATACTCCAACAATCCGTACAGCAAAACACAACTTTGGAAAAAATATGGGTGGGGGAGTGTAGGGAAGAGGGGAAGAAAAGAAGAAAAGTGGGGTAAATAAGGAACCACCCAACCCGAATCCCTGTGTGTGCTCTGCCACAGAGCCCTCCAATCCCAGCCCTGCTCTGCAGATCTGAGCAATCACAGTTATCTCTGAGTAACAGGGTACCTGCAAGAAAGGGCCTGGAAAAACATTAATCTGATGGAGAGCTTGAAAGCAGCTGCATGAAACAAAGCCAGCCAAGGCTACTCTTGCAACTTCTGAAGTAAATAATTTCCCAGTGGAAAAGGAGCCCCATGGACTAAACTAATAAAGAGAACTGTATGATCTAATGGTAATATTTTTAATTAAGTTAGCTTTATCAGATTGGCAGGAATGAAGTGATACCCTAAAGAAAACTAACCTTCAAACAGGAATAAAAAAAGGGGGGGGGGGGAGAAGAATAAATTTGCATTCAGACACCCATGAAATTCCAGGAAAACTTCAGAACACCAGTGACAGAGCTTCTTGTATTAAAATCTCTTCTAAATGTTGCAGCTGGAAGACAAGCAGCTTCAAGGAGGAGGTGCAAATACTTACCTTGCTTAAAGAAAATAAAAAGTCACTACTAGCAGCAAAAAAACCCCAAACTTTTCACTGCTTAGCCTGCTCAGACCACTGAGGGGGAACACACCAAAAAACCCCCAGCAGCTTCATGACACTCCTCTCAAAGCAGAGCTTGTGGCACATGGAAGATTATTCCTACTGACAAATAAAAACCTATTAAGGGGAAAGGAAAGAATACAAAAAGCCAAAGATGAGCTGGGCTATGAAAGGCACCGACCATTTGCACTTTGCAGGTCTCCATAAAGTACTTAAACTGCAGGCAGAGCTGCTCAAGAGACTGAATCACAGATTAGAGCTGCTGATGTACAAAGACAGACACAAAACATGTCTGGAAATGGTGCTGTCTTTATTAAGAGAACAGTTCTATTTAACACTCAGAGGTCAAGACAAGACCCTTCCCATTGTCTTTTTTTGAAAGCAAAATATAATGCATCAGCCCTACAGTCACTAAGGCTTTAAAAGCTCAAGTTTGGACTCCAAAGCCACATCTCTACTCTCTCTGATTTTATTTTTAAAAGAAGTGACTCAAATTAGCACATTTGTTTTTAAGATGTTGGATTTAACAATACAGAGGTGAAGGTGGGAAACACAGCTATTTACCACAGCCAAAAAGATTTTTCTAGTATGTTCCAGGACTTGTGCTTTTCCTTGTCATTATTTTTCTCTGCCACACTCTCTTGAGTCTTCTCATCCTGAAAGTAGCAACCAAAATGACTCTTCATATAACAGTGTCCAAGAAATGGAACACAAATTATGAAACACCAGAGAGCTGAATAGGAAGGGGGAAAAAAAAATCAAGTGTTTTATATCTCCTCATTCTAATTGGGATGAACAGTACATGTGTTCACTGAAAAGAGAAAATAAGCCCATTAGCTCTCAAATAAAAGACAAATATCAGGGAACACTCACAAATGGAGCTCTGTCTGCCCAAAATGAAAAATACAACCCAAAAATTTCAGTCCATTATGATGGGGGTTTCAGACCATCAGGTAGCAAAAGAGTGGAGCCCATCTCTGAACACTCAAATACCTTCTAACTGTAGCTCCTTATTAGCTGTTATAAGCTTTGCTTGAGGCAGAAAGAAATAAAACATTTTGCTCTTGCACACCTATTAAATCACCAGTTTTTTAGACTGCAGCACTGCTTTGGCTTAAGAAAATTACTTTTTTTAAATTTTTTTTGAATCTTGAGCAAGTAGTAAAAGCTCTAAATTTAAAGATGGATGTGTGAGAGATCAAAAATGATGTATCCATGCAAATAATTTCAGCATACTCCTTCCAAAGCCAGCATAGAGCTCTTTAACTGATCTTAACAGTTCTGTGCATAAAAAGTACTAGAAAGCCTCCAGTTGAGAAAAACCAAATAGATGATATGGATAAGAATAACACATGTAGATTGTATTTACCAACAGTGAGATGACCATCTTCTGAACATGCATTTGAGTCCTGTGTTGCAACCTTTTTTTTGCTTTATTTGGTGTCCCTGACCATCGGTGACATCGGACAATATTGCTGAACAGGAGTTGGAAAAGCCCAAGCACCAAAATGCCAACTTCCTGCCCTGGGAGGTGGGTGGATGGCACCCCCTGTTCTTGCAGCACCTTGCTTTTATTTTACCATGTTGGTTTAGCAGACTTGAGGCAGGGGCTGGGATGGCAGGATGGCTCTGGTGCCACGGCGCTGCCCTGCCCTGTGCCCGCTCTGCTGTGCCCGCCATCACTGCCCCCTTCCCTCGCCAGGCTCACCCAGCAGGGCCCTGTGCAATGAGCAGGAGAGCTGCCCATGGCTCCATGCCAGGCTCCACTGCACACCACAAGCATTTTGCCAGCAAAAAGATGCAACTCTCTCTGGGGATCACCCTGGATCCAAACACCCAACCTGGGGGCTCCTCGTGTGCCAGGGAGGTCGGGCATTGTTATTTACTGAGTGCCAAGCAGGTGCTGGCATAAAATACACAAAGGCCATTGCTGCTCAGGGGTCTCAAAAGAACCCCAGGATGTGGATAAGGGAAAGCACAGGGGCTCAGCAGGGATGGGGAGGAAGTCTCAAGGAAATACATGGCCTGGGACAAGCTGCCCCCCAACTCCAAGCCCTTGAAGAATCCAAAGCTTCAACACCCTCCACCTTCCTCCCTACTACCTCTCCTCACTTCCTGGGAGAGTCCATATTTTGATTAAACACATGAGAAGCTGGAGAAATGTCTTTATTATTTAATGAGGCCCTGCAAACATCCCACAGGGAGCAGAATGCCTGCACTTGGAAAGCAGCTCAACGGTGCATTTGGGCTGCCCTCAGCAGGGCTCCAAAGCTGAGCCACAGCCCAGCAGTGCTGGGCGCCCTGAGAGATGGGCTGTGCACTGGGCATGGGGAGCAGGCAGAGGTAATTGCTGCACAGCCTCACACACACATTGTCCTTGGGGTGCTGCTGGGAGGAGCTGCTGGGGAACAGGGCTATGAGCAGCTCTGGAGCAGCACATGAAAGCTGAGCAGTGTTTAATCACTGCAGAGCCTCACAACACAGCAGCCTGAATCAGCCTGTTACCTAAACCCTCT
>JAWWLZ010000019.1:16806028-16821350 GCA_035041345.1 Poliocrania exsul
CATAGGTGCCCTGTTCATCTTGATGCCCCATGGAGGACAAGTTCCCCCATGGGCAGCTCCTCCTCCTGAGGACAAACCCCAGTGCAGAACCCTCCAGTGGCACACTGGGCACTTTGCTGTGCCCACCAGAACTGCCTCTGTGTGTCCAACGTGCTGCTCAGTGCACCTGTACAGAGGGGCAACCATGCCTTAATGAATTTAGGATTTTTAGGGCATGTTAATGGGCTGTTCAAGCTTGCAATTTGACACACAAAAGTCTGCAGGTTATTAAACCCTGCATTAGTTTTGCCATAAGGACGAGTCATGCAGGCAAAACACTTTTTCAAAGCCAGTTCTGGCTGTGGGTTGATGTACTAGCTCTTCACTCATATTTCCCAAAATTGCTTTGCAAGCCTTGTTTCATTGGCTGTTGGAACAGGATAAAATGTATTTTACAATTTGACTTGATACAGAACTCCCCAGGAGTTCCAGAAAGGTTCAAAAATACTCCTCCAAACACTTCAGAGTGCAGGGGCAACTGAAGTAAGATCTAGACCTGGTGTAACCTGGCCAGACCCACCCCTGGGACTCAGAGCCACTTCTGTGCCATCACCTCTAGGAGCTCAGCCAAGCTCTGGGTGAGCTGAAATGGCAACTTTAGTCCTCAAGCCACATCCTTGCTCATGTCAGAGCCTGGTAAGGGGCAGCTGCTCCCTTGAGGGGCCACACCAGCCCTGCCCATGGCTGTGCAGACACAGCTGGGGCTGAGCTGCAGGGGCACAACTCCCCAAGGGCTCAAACCAGACAGGGAGAGCCCAGACTGAGTTTGACTGACTCCCCAATGGCCATGGGCAGGTCCCACGTGAGGCTCATGGGGACAATGAGGTGGCTGATGGAGAAGCACCTCCTATCTCAGGGAGCATCAGCCCTGCTGGTGCCTCCCACGCCCAGGAGGGAGGGATGTGGTGTTTGTGAAGTCCCCAGCTCTCACTGCTGCCAAGCCAGCTCCCAGTTTCAGTGTTGACAAACACATCCACAGCAGAGCAGGCACTTTCTGACTGTGTTTTCAGCTTGCTTAAGGGTTCACTGCCCTTTGAATGTTGGCATTGCAAAGAGAACAGACTCCAAACTGAGTAGCAATTGAGAATTGGAACTCAAGCCCTTTGTGTGTGTCTGAAGTGACTTTTAAAGCCAATTCTTACTTCATTTGAAGTGATTCTCTCTTCTCAAAGTCTCTCTGAGAGTCACAAGCTTTGAGACATGTGAATTCCTGGCTATCCAAGGAGTTCAGTCCCTCACCCATCCCTGTTGCCCCCTCACCCCCAGCACACGGAGCTGCAGGTGCCCAGACACTCGCCTGGCACAGGAGGTGGCTCTGAGCCTGCCCAGCCACAGCACCCACTAATTGCCCAAGAAAAAAGTAGGTTGGGAATGCAAGTGTGACAGGCACCGTCACACAGGGTGATGGGAAGGAGCTGTGGCAGTAGAGAAAGCACAAGGATATAAATGTGGATAATTGGAATGATTTAATTTGCTAATGTTGCATAAGAGGCATAATTAGTTCAGTAACAGTGAGAGCAGCAGAGGAATCAGACTAGTAATCACAAATAATTACGTGCCAATTACAGATAGCAAGGGGGTTTTGTTGTTACTGAATGGTCAGAATTTGGGAACTAAACCAAATAACAGACCTCACAATCTCTGTTTCAGTCACTTTTCCTTTCCTACAGCAGCAAAAACCTCTCTACCTTTTCTCTGGTAAAGAAAAAAAAAGTCAGAACCAACCCCAAGAAAAACCCAAGATGTGATGTGCATCCAAATTGGAGAGTGTTCTTCTCAGGAAAGATGGACTGGTGGTGTCTTTCCAAAGCTCCCTCCCTGTAGCCAAAATCTCTGTCTTGTCCACACTGTCAGTACCATCTGGCAGCAGCCTCCTCAGCTCAAAGCCATCTGCCAGCCATTGACCTGCAGCTCTGGGTGCTCTCACTGCCATGCCTGCCTGAGCTTCTGCACTGCCACATCTCACCAGCCTCCTACCCCATCTCACACATCTCCCAGCAGAGCTGAGCCACACAGCTCGCACCGAGCCAGCAGGAACGGAAGGAGTTGAATACTGATTGTCTTTCCTGTGTAAACCCCCCTTTTAAAGTTTTTTTTTTTCTGGTTATTTCCTAGTTAAAATAAATTCAGGGCTTTGAGTTGTTCTGCAATAACAAAGTAATACAGTACTGGAATAATTCACTGTTCAACACGAAGCATAAATCAGTTTATTGAAATGGACTATTTCCTCTTAACTGCAAAACTAAAATGAAAATCAAGAAAATGGAGATCTATATTTTATTACCACACTGCATGACACTGCTCACAGATTTCCCTTCATCTGACAGTGTTTGGCTGAGGGAAACTATAATTACCTCGAGTTCCAAGTTGGACAATTTAGTTTATTGCCATTTTATAAACTCCAAGTTGGACACTTTTACTCTAGTTTAATGCCATTAAATAAATTCCAAGTTGGACACTTTAGTTTACTGCCATTATATAAAGTTATTGTAACAAACTAAGAAAATCCTGTGTATAAAGAAGAACAATGTCACCCCCATTGCTGGAGTTTGAAATTCATGTTTACTGAGGGGAACTTTTGTCCCAATCTGAAATGATATATTTAGGAAGATGAAAACAGTTTGTGTGTCTTTCAGGTTTGCACAGAAGGAAAGCACATCCCTGAGAGGCTCCACTTCGATTCCCTCCCACCCTGAATGAGATTCCTTATGTTGGGGAAAGGGCAATATTTCAATTGCAGAGAATCCACTGCCACTATCAAAGTCAGTACCTGGAAATCCAGAGTGTGGTTGTTTTCCCTAATTTAAAGAAGCACCATCTCCCTTTCCTCATAAATCTCTTGGATTGTAGCAGGAAAACATCACCATTCACCCAGACACCAGTTCATTGGGGGCAGCCCTTCTAATGCTGGTTTTTCTTGCCATAGTTTTCTTGAAACTAACTTTTAAACAAAGTTTTAATATCTAAGAGTGTATTTTACCCTTTACTGAGACAGTTTTAGGCAGGATTTGGCTTCTCCCCAGCACTGTTTGTAGCACATCAATTCTTGAAAATTTTGAACAAAGATGTTATGGTGATTTTTCTCAGAAACAGCAACAAGCATAAGAACCACACGGAACAACTGCAGGAAATCTACTTTCTATCAGGAATATTATAAAGAAATTTATCACCAGTCTGCATAAATATGTTATCTACTCACAACCTGCTGCTGATGTAACCTCATCGGGGTACACGGCCCTGAATCTTCAGGAAAATTAATTGGGCCACTATAAAATATGATCTAGGGCTTTATTTATTTACCTAATTTGTGCAGCTTTCTGGGAATGTATTTGTTACACTTTTCCTTGTAGAATTGCACAGATGAAACTGTTGTGTTACCATGGGGTGGGAGCAGAGGAATATTTTCTCTTCTTGGACTGGGTGACAAAGCAGGGACACGGCAGCTCCTCTCCTGTCCGGGAAACTCCTGACACAGCTCAGTCTCTTCAGGAGCTGCACAGGCACCTCGTGGGGAATAGAAGCTTCTCTGCCCCTTCTCACTCTGTGTTAAAGGTTCAAACACAGGAAGGTGGTGTTGGGACGAGCCCCTCAGAGAATTTTTCTCACCCTACCAACAAAAAGTTTTGGGCTTGGAGAGCCAGGAGTGAGGACAAAAATTGGCCGATGACTTTCAGATTCCAGCTGAATGGTGGGGTTGAGGGGAGAAACAGAACCCCAGCACCTGGGGGTGGGGAGAGGTTTTTCTTTCTTTTTCCCTGTGTGCTGGTTTGACTTTTTGGGGTTTTGTTTGGGCAGCTGCAGAAAAGGAGCCACTGCTTGGTGGTGAGAGCTCCTTTTCTGGCTCTGCTCTTTGCTTTTCCCCCTCCATCTCTGGGCACCCTGAGCTTCAGAGAGAGAGAGAGAAGAGTCACAGCTGCTTCAGGACACACTGCAGACCTTTTTTTTCTTTCCTGGGGACCAACTTGGACTGCAAGGAGATTCCTGGGAATTATCACCATTCATCCACTTTCAGCTTTTCCTTCTTTGTTTGGTACAAAGGACAAGGAGAGAGAGAGAGAGTCCACATGAGTGTCCACCCCTTGTCTCTGGCTCGCTGGGAAAAGACTGAGAACTCACCTCACAGCCAGCCCAGGTGTGACACTGACACTGTCCATAAATAGAACTGCTCCAGGAGGAACCTACCGGGGTTGTTTTTGTGGTTTTTTGTTTGTTTGTTTGTTTTTGTGGAGTTGTTCTCTTTTGCTTTTACATTTGGTGTTAGGGGAGCAGTTTGCTCTGATCTGTTTACAGTTATATCTGTATCTACATATATATATATATAGTAGTTAAGAACAGTTATCCTTCTTATATCAATTTTGTAATTAAAGTTCCTTTTTCTTAAATTTAATAAGGAGCTATGTGATTATTGAGGAGGAATCCTCTCCTCTGGTTTTTGATAAACATTTTGGTTTTCCCTCAAACTGACACTCTGCCTACACTTGTGCCTTGCAGTGACACCAGAAGGTCTCCCCTGCATTGTGGGGCCTGAGCTCTGCCTGCTCTCACCTGCAAGAGATGCCTGATTTGGGAATGTCAGATGGGTCTGAGCACATATAAATGTAGGGAACAGATGTCAGGTTATGGGATAACACAGCTCTGAGTGCCCTGTGCTCATTCACAGCCTCCCAGTGCCATGTCCCAGTGCACTCAGGGCACCAGGGAGCAATTCCCCTGCCTGCTCCCATCCCAAGGAGTTCCCTTTGTCTCTATACCTCTCTCCAATGCTGCATGTCCACCGAGTATCTCCAACTATCTCCTCACCAACCCTCGGCTCCCCTCAGAGCTGCCCAGTGAATCAGGGCTGTCAGGCTCCAGAGTGACAAATTAATTGCATTTCTCTCCCATGCAACAAAGGAGGTGCTTTCAGAGCACTTGAGCTCAGAGGAAAAAAGTTGCCATCAGAACACCCGGTGTCAGAGCAAACAAGGGGCAAACCTGGAGTGGGGCAAACAAGTGTCAGACCTGGAGTGGAGCAAACAGCTCTCCAGGGAATTCCATGCAAGCCACGTGACCCAGAAGTGGGAGCAAGGAAAGGGAATGGCCTTCTTTTGCCCAAAATGCCACCAAAATTGTGAAAAGGAGGAATAGTGAAAGCTGCTGCTGAGTTGCAGGGCCCAGCACACCACAGTGCCCTCGCTGTGCCCAGGGCAGGGGCAGGGACACCCCTGGCATCAGAGCTGGCATAGCACGCAGAGAAAAAGCACAGAGGGAAAGGAGCACCAACCTGAGACCAGATGTAAGATTTGATTCAAGGGAGAACAGTTCCCCTCTGCAGAAAAAGAAGAGACAAAAGCAATGCCCTCCTGTAATTCTACACTCTTTTTGCTTGATAAGTCTCTTTTTACCCTGACAAACAAGTCTTTGTGGTAGCTGTCTAAACAAAGGAGTTGGAACTAAGAAAATAATGGGATGGAATTGGCCTCCTGTGACAAAATAACCAGTTTCTTCATTAAAAGAAAAAAGAAAAGAAAAAAAGAAAAAAAGAAAAAAAATAAGAGTAATACTGTTTTTAGGGAATAAAAAGTTAAAAAATAATTATGAAATACAAATACCTGTAATTCCCTGCTCAATATATTTACTTTGATTTACAGCTCTCAGGTAAATCATAGATTTTACTTTCATGACTCAGTAGCTTTTGGTGCAACTTTTCATGGAAATACAACAGGTGGTTCCCACATGTCCTTCTACATGAATTTAAAATTCTTTCTCCAAATAGTCTTCCTAGTACAACCTGCTCCCCAGCATGCTCACATGAAGGCAATAGGAGCTGTGAGAATACTGCAATTTCAGTATCTGAATTGGGATCTAAAACAGATAAAAAGGGCAAAGAAGATTCATTACACCCACTGTGAACAAAGTTGTTTGAGGGAATAACAGCTTCATGTTTATTCAAACATAACTGAACCCATTAGTCTTCAAAGGTCAACAAAATCTTAGGAAGAGTTCTCTGCTCTGTGGGGTTCCCTGCTCAGAAGGTTTCATTTTAATTGTGACTAAAAGCAAGGGTGGTATGTTCTATAAATCCCTGGTAGGGCCACAGGCACCGTGGCAAAGCTGAACTGGGCATGGAGAGATTTTATCAATGTATTTTCACACATAACATTTTACAAATATTCTATCAAGGGCTCTACATGCCCCAAATTGACCTGTTACAACCAGATGTTGACAGACACCATTTATTGTATCTTTTTACCCTCCTCCACTTTTCCTCTTGGCTGTCTCAGGCAACTCTGTGATTGTAGAGTTCCACCCAAAGCCAAACTTTACCAGGTTAAACTGAGTTAGCAGGTGAAACCAAACAACCTTCCAGGGCTTTTTGTGTCCCTCTCACCTTCCTGCACAACTCTCACCCTTTGTATGTGAAGTGTCCTCTTCTCTGGGCCTCTGACTGGGACTCTTTCCTGCACCTTTGAATGTCTCCTTTTCTATTTGACTCTTTTCCTGTCAGACAGTTCCATAGAGATGTAACTTCTCCCTGCAAAGTAATATGGAGCAATTCCCACCAGGATCCTGCCTTTTCATCCTTCTCCTTCAGCTCTACTTTGACCTTTTGTCCTACAACTCCCACCCACTTCTAGCATCTCGCTTTGATTCCTCCCCAATCTCCAGGGCCACCTTGAAAAAAAAACCTGCCATCAAATTTGGCAGGTCAAAGTTAATAAACCTGAATGTCCTCTCAAGTGTGTAAAACCTTGTTGCATTCAACATGGGGAAAGGAATTCAGGTTTAAAGCAATGTTAGTTCTCAAAAGAGCAACTGCAAAATGTGTGTCTGCAAGGCCAAAAGGAGCAGTGGGAGAGATAAAGGTCTTAATCTGCATCCAAAGAAATGCTCCTCAAACTTCTCTTCAGAGAAGTTGTGTGGCCAAAGAAACAAAGCAGCCTCTTGAGTGGCTTTCCAAAACAGAGTCAAGGATATTTTCCCTGAGGAGCAGCCAGGGAAGAAGCTTCTGGAAGTCAGGACATCCCTAAAGAGCAATAAGTGAAGAAGGTTCTGCAGGAACAACAAATTGCTAAAAATCAAAGAGCATTTGGAAAAGAAAGACTTTTGATATGTTTGTGGCTCAAGTCTCCACCCATCCAATAATCTTGAGTCATTAATATAATGAAAATCTCTGCTGTTTGCTGACTGCAGCCAGGAGGGAGAAGGGGATGGGAGCAGACTCTGCAAACTGGAGGTGCCCTGGGAAAAAACACATTACCAAGAGTTTATTCCATGGTAATTCTGTTTCCTGAGTCACAGCAATGCATCTGCATTTTCAGATTGAGCACTCATGTATGTCTTATGCTCAAAATATGTCAGGTTGGAACAACCAAAATATATAAATTAAAAGCCATAAAGTGACATTGCTGATTTAAGAACCTGAGGGCCAAAACTGCTGTCATAAAAAAACCTCCCACCACTATTTACTATCTTCAAATGTGAAATTGAGATAGACAGAGATATATATTGTCATTTAATGTAAAAATTTCCTTGAATCAGCTCTAATAAATGACTGGAGTAACATACAAGGGATTAAAAAATTCTGTGTGGAATAGAAGGCTGCAAGAAAGAAAACGAGCACATTATAAAGGCTGAGCAAAAGAACAATTCCCCAAAAGGTGACTGGGGTCATTGGGTCTAAATAGCAGAGGGCACTGAAAGTCTTTTGGGGAGGGCACAGGACTGAGGCTCAGGAGAGCAGTGGGTATATTTGGGGCATTGTTTCCTCAACTTCAGTGAGGTCATGTCATGTCTCTCTGCCTCAGCTTTCCCACAGAGAAAACAAGGAATAAAGACACCGAAACTCTTACTGAAGTGTTTAGAAATCTGCTGATGGGAGAGCTTGGCCTTGTGACTTATGCAATGTCTCCAACTGATCTGGGGATGGATCTTCTGAATTGGCCAAAGAGGCAAGGAAAAGGTTAAAAAAAATTTAAAAAATCAGAGTTTGGACTAGATGATCCTTAAAGGCACCTTGGTCAATGGCAGTGTTTGGTTTTCCCAGCCTCTCCTGGGGGTTTATTGTCAGTGCTGTGGGGTTGTTCTGGTGTGCCAGAGGAAGTTTTGTGCACCTCTGTCTCATTTGGTGGGATTTGCTTCCTTGGCTTCCAGTGGAACCAGCACTCTACCCAGACCACTAAGATCATGCAGGGATTTGTAGGGGATTGTAGTTTGCATTTATCAGTGGCCAAACTCCCAACAACTTCAATGGGAGGATTTGTTTCTTGGCAGTAGAAGTTTTATTTCACTCATTAGCCTGCTCGTGCAAAAAGACTCCAATAAACCTGAATATACAGATACATTCAAAACAGATGCTCTCAAGGCTTGCTATTAATCAAAAAAATTCACAGCTGCTTTTAAAAGATTCATCATTGTTTTCAGAGCTGAACAAATAATTCATGAGTAACTTACTCAGTTCAGCCTACTTTGGTTCAAAGGTTATCAATGTGAAGATCGGGATTCCCTCCAATGTTTTCATGTTTGAATGTGATGAATATGTTAACACACAGTTTGTGGGTCCTGATAATCCAGCTATAAACTGCATTCTTTGCTGTGGTTTGCCAAAGGAATCAGAGGGCACTTGGGGCTCGATCAGGGAGTGTGAAGGTGCTGCCAAAGCACCGAGATCCTCCCCGTGTTTGTGTCCATAACACCGTGACACAAAATCTGAGAACTCGGGAGTTGCAACAGGAAAAGCAAAAACGGCATCAAAATGGAAAACAAATGGATTTCAGAACAGATACACCTTACAGAAAGCTCAGAAGGAAAAGTCACATGCAGATTTCAGACCCTTTTCTGCTCTCCAAATTTAGTCTGGATAGAAATTGAGTGTTTTTTACTCTTCTACAACTGTAACATTACTTATCTCCAAATTGGAAAGCTCAGGAGGGCAAAAGGAGTCTCCAGTTGTGTCTGTGGCTATGCAAATCTTCAGCTTAATTACAAACTTTAATACCTTTTCCAGGTCTAGTCTTTTATCAGCTTAATCAAACACATCTTAATTCAGGTAGTAGAGCTCTGATCCAGAGACCAAAGAGCAAAGAACTATTTTTGTAGCTCTTAAAGAAGGGCTACAGTGATAACAGTGTAAAATCCCTAACAGAAACCACAGCCACAGAGCTACCCCTTTTATTATACACTTCCAAGTCTTTAAATAGAAAAAAGAACAGATGCCAAAGCAGAGCCATATGTTTTAATTGTAGCTGTATACAAGCATGATTTTATTTTTTCTGACAGAAAATCTATAGCTTGAGTGGGAAGGTACTGAGTGGAATCCTCAATGCCATATTTCTGGCCAAAGAAATCAACTCCCTACAGAACACGTCAAAGTCTGAACTGAGAGATTGAGACATTTTGATAACAATTCAATACTTGTCTCAAAACATCCAATTGCTTTGAAGTAATTGGTGGGAGGAGACAAACTACTAATATTGGATTTATTTGGCAGAGTTTGTGTCTTACACTGAAAACAACCACTTGCTCCCCTGGAAGCTGTTGGCAGGTACCGTGCATTTAAATCAAGGCTGGAACCCAAACTATCCTGCTGCTGCAACACCCAAGATGCCTCTCACTCATTAATTAATCACCCCCTTCTTTTCTCAATATGGATGATGGGAAAGAAAATGGTTAATCAGATCTCAGAAGTCCCTGCAAGTTCCAGTCCTGGGCTGCAAAAAATACATTTATTCTTTGAATTCTTCCTTCCCCAGACCAACCTCAGAGATGTGAGGAACACACTGATGTCCTCAGTCAATGACTGGTGGGCAGGGCTGCTTCTCTGAATGGAAAGTCTGCATCTTTAAATGGAACACTGCCCATGCACTTTGTAGCTGAGAGCAGAGGGAAAAGCCTAATGCAGCTGGGTGGGTGGAGAGGTTGTGTGTCTGTGTAGGTAGGGAGGAACAAGGGGCCTTATTTGAACTCAATTTAAATATCCCAAACCAAAAGGCATCATTTAAAACCAAAAAGGGGGCAGGACTTCCTGAGTATCTGCCTGGAATGTTACCCAAGCACTGCCTTGTGCCTTCAGTTGTCTGGTTCAAAATTCACACTGCACCACAAAGAGGTTTTTCCATGCCAGAGCTGTTCAGCAGCTCCTGAGCTGCAGGGAGGGAGCAGTGCAGTTCCCACTGGGCAGATGTTGGGAGTGAAAGGCACTCCCAACAATCCCCCTCTGCTCTGGCAGTGCCACCAGAGATGCCATCAGCTGAATGGGCAGGAAGCACCAGCTGGGCTTTGGCCAAGGACTTCTCCAGGCCAGGCTGCTGGGGGTTGTGCTGCTGTCTGGGCACAGCCAGCAGATGGATTTGCCTCTGCTCAGCCCCTGCAGAGCTGGACAGATCCCTCAGCTGGCAGCTCTGACAGGCTGGGGCTGCTCCCAGGCAAGAGGCTTTGCTGCCACCTTCCCTTTGTTCTGAGCTGCCCCTATGCTCAGCTCGGCTGGGTTTAGAGCCCCTCTTGGCTCTGCATCCCTGATCCAGAGTCAGGAGTCCTCTCGAAGCTGGAGCAATGAAGGAAAATGCTGCTTGCACGTGAAAAACAACCACAAATTAAGCACGGACCACCAATTCATTCAGAAAATATTCTCAGAAGATTAAGAGTGTTGATGCTCAAATGAGAAGGTAAAGCCTGCTGCATAAAGCAGGAGCAAATGCTGCTGCACCAGCTGTGTTTATTTGAAACTGCAAGGAATGAGCAGGCTGGATATTGAAAAGTCCATCTGACAGATTAACAAATTCAGCATGGATTTGTCCAGAGTTAAATCTGTCACTGGTCCGATGGTGCTAAATTGCTTTTAGGAGTTCATAGCTCTTTGAAACTGGGACAGCTTGACATGGAAAAGTGAATGTGTTAACCTGAGCAAGGGCTTAGACCAAATTGTTTTTGTGAGGTGTCATTTATACAAAGATTGATTAAAAAAAAAAAAAGAAAAAGAAAAAAAACACCCAACGAGAAGAACAGACCAGAAGAAAACTTCCCATCTGATTCAGTAACACTTGCAGTGTAAAGCTGGGTTCAAAACAACCTGCATTAATCAAGTCCTTGCTGAAGCCTATCAACATCCATATTATTTAAGGCTTGGAGAACGATCCATTTTTTATGAAGGAGAGTTTTTCCTACTGATGTACTAAAAGGCATCTACTGTAGTAGTGTTGTTACATCTCTGTCAGCTCCATCAACTTCTCAACACTCTGCATGTGATCTGATCCTTGGACAACATAACTAATGAGAGGCTGCGAGTCCAAACTGTTGCCAAGGATGCAATCCCACAAATTATGAAACATCCAGGAGGTCAGAGCTCACAGACAGCACAAATTGATGGTATAACATGGGAGAGAGAAGCAGAGGGGGTTGCAGCTGCAGGAAGGTGAGTTGTTTATTTAAAGAAAGCAAAGAGTGTTTTCGGCTTGTGCTGTTGATCATCCTTAAACTGTTCAAATTAATGTAATGACAAGAGGGTCTGTGCCCTGGAAGAACGAGGCAGATTCTCTGTCAACATGAGCCATTACCTAAGCAGACAGACAACAACAAGAGATCTGCACACGCAGTTGAAGCTGGAAATGGGTTTTATAAGCCTGGTACAACTGACAGCACCAATCAAAGATTACCAAACAGGGGGAACAGCCCCAAGGAGGCACAGAGCAGCTGCTCTCTGCTCTTACACAGTGCTCAGCAGGACACCTTGTCCTGGGGGGTTTCAAAACACTGGTGGGAATTCTTGCCTTCTGGGCTAATGGATTTTACCAAGGAAATCTGGAAGGGGCAGCTACAGACGTGGCACAGGGCACAGCAGCCTCAATGTTTCACATTATGAACCAGAAATGAACCCTTGAAATTAAGTTGTTCAGATTTGAGATTTGTACTAAGGTGGCTGGAGAACCTTCCCTGCCTGGCTGGGGCCACCCTGGCTGAGGCCACTGTGACATCAGAGCCCAGAATGAGGGCCTGAGATCTCTTTCCCAGAACAAGAAGTGCATTTTGGAATGGGAAATGCTGAAATTGCTGCTAATTAGATCCAGAACACGGGTAAAATCAAGCAGATATCCAGCAGGCACTGAGAGTTTTAATATTTCAGCTTTTGTGCCTTCTCTGCTTCAATGCAGGCTTTAGGTGTCAGTGACACAGGTACAACATCCATGCAGGGTGTCCTCTCCTTGCAACTGCACCTTGGCCACGCAGATGAAAGCCAAGCAGAGCCTCCCATGCTGCAGGTCTGCAGCCTCACAGCAGCTGTGGAGCCAGGCTGGGCCCTCCGGGGTGGAATGGGATGAGTGCTTTGGGAAGCAAAAACTGGGGGAAGAGAGAGAAACAACCGCTTGTTTCACTGGTTTGTCCCTCTTACATTGAGGACTGTGGGTGGCAGGAGGAAGAGCAGGTTCTGTAGAGGATGCAGAGGTTTGGCCATGGTGAGCCCTGTGGTGCTGCAGGGCCCTTTCTCCTCTGTCCTTGGGGAGCACAGAGCAGGCACAGTGCCCCCTGCCCCGGAGGAGCACAGAGTGGGCACAGTGCCCCCTGCCCTGGTGCAGACAGAGCAGGCACAGTGCCCCCTGCCCTGGGGGAGCACAGAGCAGGCACAGTGCCCCCTGCCCTGGGGGAGCACAGAGAGGGCACAGTGCCCCCTGCCCTGGGGGAGCACAGAGCAGGCACAGTGCCCCCTGCCCTGGTGCAGACAGAGCAGGCACAGTGCCCCCTGCCCTGGGGGAGTTTTGCTCTGTAACACAGTGACACTGGAGCATGACAAGAGCGGCCCTGCTGCCTTTCACATGGTGATAGAATCATAGGATCTTGTAGGTGACAGAATCATAGGGTCTTGTTGGTTGGAAAAAACCTTTAAGATCATTGAATCCAGCCATTAACCCACCCCTGCCAAGCACACCTCTAACCATGTCCCCAAGTGTCACATTTACACATCTTTTAAATCCTCCCAGGGATGGGGACTCCACCACCTCCCTGGGCAATGACAGTGACAGCCAGACCAAACCCATGTCATGAGGGAGCTGCTGTCCCCTGGGGCAGTGTGAACTCATCAGTGACACCAGCTCAGTAGGACAGGAGACACCACATGGTGATGGACAAGCAGAAAGGACAGAGACATCCCCCCCAGACCAAAGTCCTGCTCAGTTTGTAGCTGCTACCTGTGCTGTGGACACATCCAGCCACAGCCTGTCCTCTAAGAGCAGCCTGTCCTCCCCAGGCTGCCAGTGCTGGAGAGCCTGAGCAAGCAGGATGCCAGCAAGCCTCACAATTATGTTCCCTCCATGAGAGACACCTGCTGCAAGTCCTTTGTCATTGTGTGGCTGTGATGTGAAAAGGAAATTGAGTTTTATTAAAAAATTGAACTTAATGAAAACACACCCTCCCCCTGCTATCAAATGCATTTCTACAAACAGAAAATCTAACTCTGCAGTAGGGGTTTTTCTGCTCTTTCTGGAGCTGAATAGTACAGAGGAGACTGTGATATAAATGGAAACATTACAATCATAGAACAGACAAAGCAGTGCTAGGCTGTATCACCGGATCACTATGGTCTCCTTCATGAAAAGGAAAAGCCTGATTGACTATAAAAGAAAATATTAAATAGCTGTAGTTTACCTAGAAAGCCTTTAAAGCACAGATGGCCATTGTCTGGGGGATATTGATGTGGAGAGATAACACGGGTCATGCACTATTATAAAAAGAACAAGACAAGGCCCACATCTGACACTGTTGAGCAGGAAATATCTGCTCTTTCAGGGGGTGACCAGGCCAAGCCACAGTTCTGTGCTCAGGGCTCACATCTTTATTTAAAAGCACCTGTCCCCTCAGTGCAAGGCACCCTTTGCTGCTTTATGCTGGACAAAGTAGCTGGGCATTCTTCTTTTCATCTGAGGAGATGGGCTTTAATTGGCGTTCAGAAATTATTTCTGAGTGGGTTTAGGGGACTGTTCATTGTGCTTCTGCAAAGGTACCTGTGAAGGCATCAGTGCTGTGCCACACCTCCCTCACTGCCACCCAGAGCTCAGTGTGCCCAGCCTGAGATCACACAGGCACCAAGAGGGCGCCCAAGGGGGCACCCAAGGCAGCACGTGCCTGTTGGAACAAGACAATCTGAAATTAAAAACCTGAGCTGCAAAGCTCACAGAACTAAATATCTTTCATCAATACAACATTTTTCTTTCCTCTTTTCTCTTTCCTTATTTTTTTTCTTTCTTTATAACAATTTTGCCACTAGTTCAGGTTTGGAAAGCGGTTCCAAGCCAGACCAGTGCCAAGGAGGAAGCAAACCCATTGAAGAGCAGAGTCTGTGGCTGGCAGTACTTCTTGGTCTGAACTCAACTGTGAGAGATTTTTGATAAGTCTGTTGAAACAGTCTTTAGGAACCAATTTAATTTTCATCAAAGGTGTCCTTTCTCTTTGCCAGAGAATGATGCTTTAAAGCAGGACCAGCTTCAACTGTACAGCTGTCAATTATCACATGAATTATGGCAAAATGCATTCCTTGAATCTCTGTTTCAGAGCCTCTGCCATTTCTCGTGGAGCTGGAGCTGGTGTGGGTATTGAATGTCCCCATTCATTGTGGGAAGGGAAAACACAGGGTTTCCCTTCTCCCTTCCTGGCTCTGGGGCAAAACAAGCCACTTTTTCCTTTTCATCAGTACTTTCAGAAGTCCCAAACCTGATGTGCTAATGATCTATAGTGCAAAAATAGTTTTTCAATATTGGTGAGAGGGTTGAATTCTGTTTCCCCACCCCTTTTCACCAAGTTTTGTCTTAAAAGAAGTGAAGAGTTGGCAATACTATGCCTTCCCCTGTCAGCTTTAAATCCTCTTGAGTACTCCAAATGCTGCAGCATTTCAATCAAAAAGTATCCAGTTCTGATGGTATCACAAGACACACAGTATTTGAAATCTTTGATTCAGAGGAAACTTGATTTACTTTCCTGTGTAAATTGTAACCATTCTGCCAGCAGAGAAAAGAATGGAAGGACAATCCCAGGACATTCTACACATATAAATATCAGAAAGCAAAATAAAATTTGCAATGTATAAAAATTGTGATGTTTCAGAGAATAATAACAGCTCAGTTACTGCTGCTCCAGAAATAGTAATTTTTAATGGTGTATTCTAACCCTAGAAATGCCCAGCTAGGACTTTAACTCCTATGTTAGTTCCAAGAAGCCTTTTAGAAAAAGCAATTTCCTTCCTATGCCACATAAGCAGCTCCAATCAGTGTGTTTGCTGCCATTAATGTCTGTTAAGTGCATCCCTTGGTGGCAGAACAAC
>JAWWLZ010000019.1:16822299-16833958 GCA_035041345.1 Poliocrania exsul
AGCTGTTCAGCATCCAGCTGTGGGTTTTATCCAAACTTCCACCTTTGGGTGTTTTTTCAACCTTATTTTCTGCTCTGATGCCACAGCTTGGCCAGTATTAAGGTGATTTCCAGCACATGGAGATGCTTTTTCTTGGAGGGCCAGAGGTAAGAAGTGCCAGTGCCAGTTAAGATGCCTTCCTGAGGGAGCTGCTGCCCCTGAAGGTGCCGTGGTGGTGCTCAGCTCACACAGAGACTCAGGGCAGGTTATTCCTGAAGCAGAGTCATGGGGACATTGCAAAGCCATCACACCTGAAACAGCAACAGCAGTTGCTGCTTAATTGTTGAATTAACTTCTAGGAATTCAGTCTGTAGCCACAGTTCCACTCTATTTCCACAGCTGAAGAGAAGTCTCACCGTGGAGTCTGAGCCCACAGTCCAGGTTGTTATGCCCCCCCTATGGACTGGAACTGGAGTTCTGGAAAGCCAGAGCATCCCAAGGCAATCAGGGGCTCCCAGTGCAAAATGCAGCCCCTTCCTCCCAGAGAGGATCCTGTGGCTCTGTCTGTGACAGCCTGAGTGGCTGCACAGGCTTTGTAGGCCAAGTTAACAGGGAAAGAACAAACTTGAGAGAGTCTGAGACATGTGACAATGTAAAATTCTGCTCCAAACTGTATCTGAGAGGCTTCCAGTCCATCCCTTCCCCACCTTTATTGGCCAGCAGGAGATACAGAAAATAGGTGTGCTGCTCACCTTGTTTAATTTTACCATCTTACATGAATAAAAAAAAAATGAATATTTTATAACCTTCACTTTCATCATAAATAATTTTGTGACAGTTCAGCATTCCTGCAGATTATTTACAGCTTTTTGGTTGATGTGTGCTCCAAAAACATTTAAAAAAATGATTTTTTTTTCCTGGATATTGCCACAGTAGCATGAACACACCTTTCAGATTTCCTGTATTCACTTCAAGGACACTCCAGGCTGAGGGGTCCAAAGTCTCCCTTTGCATGAAGTTTTTCTTTAATAAAGCACCAACATTCTTGCTCCAAAAATGCCAAATATAGTGGAGAGAACTCCTTGATAACATGTTTTTGCTAAAAACTATTTATATTCATAGATTCCTGACAGTTCACTTCGTTTTGATTCAGTTCCTGCATTTACCCTTCCAATTCTAATTTTGTTTTAAACCTTGTTTTTGGTTTAAGATTCCGAAAAGAAACAAAAGCTCTAATCAGGGGCAAAGATAAATCACTACGTAAATGACTTATTTTGTGTGCACAATTGCATGTAAATAGCCATGAACCTTTTCCTAAAGCAAGACAAAACATAAAATAGTCTGCTTAGCTGTAAATTTAAACCTATTTCACTTTCAGGCTTCACTGCTTGCAGTGTGAATCAGCCTATTATCTTTAAGTATGAAATTAGAAAAAAAGATTTGCAGTTTGTGTACACCCAAAGCTTAACATTTCCCTGAGATTAACAGGGTGTTTCTTGAAGATGGAAAGCACATAACACCAAAAAACACAGTTTAATGCTGGTTCTCAGGAGCAGTTTTGTTTTTATAGCAAATGCAGTTTGAGATTAAGAATATGCTTTCAAACCAACTCGTGAAAAAGTGATACAAACCAAAGCAAGGAAGCTTTGTGGGGAAAGCAAAACAAATTACTACATGGCCCAAAAGTTAAAGACATAAAATCTGCACTTTCCAGTACATTTGCTTGCATCTTCTTGTGGTATGCAAAATAATGCATAAAAATTCAGGATTAAGCATATTTAAATGTCACTTGAATCAGAATTAGAATATTTGTTAGAATGTTATAAATAAGGCATCTCTTTGGAGCAGTCTGGGCTCTGGAATTGCCTGGTCAATGTTTTGGGTTTTGCTGAGGAATATGTAGCCAGGGGGGAAAGCAGAACACATCATTGTCCCTCCCTTCGTGTTGCTGAGCCCTCAGTCTTCCCAGGAACACTGAAAAGATGAAAATATTAACAACATGTGATTCCTCTGCTGGGTTTGCTTTGGGCTAATTCTCATCACTGGCACACACAAGGACAGAGCAGGCGCTGCCTCTGCCTCCCAGAGATTCACATGGAACACAAAAGTAAAACATACTCTGCATTTATTTCCTCCCAATCTGATGGATTTTAATTTCTTACTGAGCTCTGTGTTCTCTTTCTCTGTTCCCAACCCAAAATTAACCCATGAACACCAACTCAAACATATTACAGATAAACAGCACCTCCAATGGGTGCCCCAGAAGGGGCAGGGGCAGCTTTGGGGAACATCTGGAGAGCTCCTCCTGTGCTGCTCAAGGCTGGCAAAGCTGCCAGCACAGCCCTTTGACCATCCTGAGGGCACCTCCTGCACAAATCCACCAACATTCCTGGGTTCTGCTGAGCTCCCTGAGGCTCACACACCTCAGGGCACAGAGGTGCTGGCAGTGCCAGGATCTGGCTGATGGTGCTGAGCTCCCCAAGGCTCACACACCTCATGGTACAGAGGTGCTGGCAGTGCCAGGGCCTGGCTGGTGGTGCTGAGCTCCCTGAGGCCCTCACAGCTCAGGGCACAGAGGTGCTGGCAGTGCCAGAGCCTGGCTGGTGGTGCTGAGCTCCCCAAGGCTCACACACCTCAGGGCACAGAGGTGCTGGCAGTGCCAGGGCATGGCTGATGGTGCTGAGCTCCCCAAGGCTCACACACCTCATGGCACAGAGGGGTGGCAGTGCCAGGATCTGGCTGATGGTGCTGAGCTCCCCAAGGCTTACACACCTCAGGGCACAGAGGGGTGGCAGTGCCAGGATCTGGCTGATGGTGCTGAGCTCCAATCTGGCCCTCTGCATTCTGGATGACTGGGCCACCCCTGCCCACAGAGGTTGTTCTGTCACACCAGGGCCAAGCAAAGCTGGGCAGCAGCTCAGGCAAGGAATGAAGGGCCCAGTGCCATTAATGGTTCTTCGTGTTCCTTCTGAGGACATCTCAGAGTGGCCAAATCTTCACAGAGCAGTGCTAGGAAAGATTGTGGGGAAATGGAAAGTGTCCCTGGAAGGTCTGGGATAAGGGAAGACTGGGACACAAAGAGAGGCCTGGGGGGTGTGTGGGGTGTGTAGGGTTTGGAAGTTTCACAGATGCATTCCCTGAAATTTTTGTAGTCAAGTCCTTTGCTTACAGTGCTCGGGATCTTGATAGGGAGTTCTTAGGATTGGGAGGCAGAATTGGAAACCAGAGGAATCACTGCTTGGTTGTGGTTCTAAGGACAGTTCATAAAACTTGTACAGTTTGATCAGTGTCTGCAACGCTGGATAAACCCCTAGTTCCTACTTAACATGTAGAATTCAAGGTCTATGCATAATTTTTGCATCTCAAGCAGCCCATGGTGCTTGAAGTTGCATTTATGTGCAGCAGAAAGAGTGGCTCTCTGCCAGAGGCTGTCTGAACTGCATGAGCAGGTTCCCACAGAGAACATCAGCATCCCCAGCACCAGCCAGGAACCCCAGGAAGGGGTTGGCAGCTCCAGAGGCTGCCTGTGCTGCCACAAACATTCATCTGTTGTTTCTGTGCTCTTTCACTCTTCCTCTTTGTTATTGAAATGGGAAAACCAACTTCCACCCACTTCAGATGGTGGAACTCACTCTGGAGGTTTTTAGCAAGGTGTGCAAGTAAAACAGGATTATACTCAGATGGAAAACCTCAGAAAGTTGTCCTGAAAAGGACAAAACTTTGTAGTTCTTCAGAGCTGTTCTCAGGTACCACAGCCACAGCCACCTGCAGGAACCCCCCTGAAGAACAAATCCTAAGCCAGCACCCACAACAACTCCACTTTCCATTATCCCTGAGGAATTAACTCCTTTATTGTGTTATTTAATGGCAAAGAGACAGAAACCAATCACAACAAATAACTACAGAAAGGCTATTTGACCTTTAACATCAATAAACTTGTAAGTCATGAGAGGGAATAAACAAGGAGCTCTATGAGGTTTTATTTATTGTTTTTCAGAAGATAACTCTGTTTTGACTCATTGCCCACATTTTACAGTATCCCTTTTCTGCTAACAGCATTCTTGGCAGATTAATTAGCTGAAGTATTTAGAGAATTAGTTGGCACCAAAAAAAGGATTGCTGGTGTAGTTAAACAAGATGAAAGATGAGCAATAGGTGATGGAGGAGTTCACTGGGAGACCTTCCCCAGACGGCCACAGGGACCAGAGGTCTGTGAGCAGTGCTGGAAACAACAGGCTCTTGGCAAATAAAGTCAGTGGAGAAAAGAGAAGACATGAAAGCAGGAGAGTTATGTGTTTAAGAACATTGACTCAGTGGAAGGATGGCTGGGGAATGAGGAAAGAAGGGGCAGATATGAGTGAAACACAGACAGATGCAGCACACATGGGTTTGAACTCTGCTGCAGAAGACAACCTGCCCTGGATTTCCAGGCAAATGAGCAGCTCATTTCATTGCCTACCAGGCAGCCAGAGCAGCTGGAGAACACATGTCTGAGAGGTCCTTGTGGGCAACCACTGCAGAGCAAGGCAGCTCACACAGGACACTCCTCCAGACAGAGAAACCAGAGCCAAGAGACAACCACAGTGCCCAGAACCAGAGGGCAAACACACACACAGGGCATGGCTTGGAGGTGGAGCACTCCCAGCAGCACTGCCGTGCTCTGGGACAGGGATGTTGGGCTTCAGGATACAGGGTAGGAAAAGGGGAAATAGGGGGAGAATGGGAAAGAGAACCACCAGGAAAGAGCTGCTTTAGGCACCCTCTCAACGTTTAGTGAGGGTCTAACCAAAGGCATAAAGGTCAGTTAGTGCCCCAGATCCTGGCATGGCCCATCCAGTGGCCTCAGCTCCTCACCAGGGAGCTTCAAAGGACAAGAGGGAACCTTTCTGTACCACAGCAAATAAAGTGTGAAGTCTGTTGTAAAGACTGTTCAATGACATGAGAAGGTTCAGATTAGTAAATACTGTTCAATGAAATGAGAACATTGCAGAGTAGTGAAGACTGTTCAATGAAATGAGAATGTTGCAGAGTAGCAGGACAGACAGAAATGTGCCCAAAAATGAGGAAGGCTGTCCTTACTTCTGGCTAGGGCAGGATTGCTGAATACTGGAATGATTAAACCCCAAGGAGAACCAGGAAAAATGAAATTTGTGCCAATGCTTCTCTAGATGCCAACTTCTTTTTAGTAACACTGAACTATTCCTGGAATGATGACTTCCCACTTCCTAGAAAAAAAGCAGGATTTGGGAATCTTACAACTCAGAAGTTAGTGAAGATTTTTATTTGGAATTGGATGCTGGACCAGTTTCCTGCCTTGACTGCAGAGGGCAGGCCCTGCTGTGTGGGGAATGCAGGTAAAACGCTCACTGTGGGATTACCCCACTTCTTATGGGAAAAAAGCCCAAAGGTGAGGGGAATATAATCCTCCCAGGGAAGAGAATTGATTAATTCCCAAATGAGAAACATCTTACAAATAGACTGAGAACTCTCCCTTACAGAGCTAGAGGTGGGAAATAATTCTTTGGAAACTGCAAGCCTCACCAACAGCACTTTTTCCTTGAAATTTCTGGAATTTATTTGGAGGCAGAATTTTGAGCAGAATCACGGGTGGACTTGGCAAGTCCCTGTGAGACTCAGTGCTATTGTCACACTCTGTTTTTGCTGGGTTATTGCTCAGAAAAGCTGAACCTCAAGAACTCTGTTGATTTCTGGCTTTTCAGACGAGTCCTTTCTGAACTGAAATTTCTCTTGCCCTTTGCTTTCCTTATTTGTGCCAGGAGTGGATTCATTGCAGAACATCCACATTCACAGGGAGGGAGACACTTCCTGGTGCAGATCAGTCAGCACAAGGTCTTGTTTGGAGCTGCAGCCTCTCCCTGGGAGGTGGATGGGACCTCTCAGCAGTCAGCAAAGGAGTGTCACCAGCAGACCTGTCACTAACCACTCACTATGACTTACATTAAATAAATGTTTAAATGCTGTGAAGTGCTGAAATGTCAAAAAGGGAGGCTGAATGAATGGCCTCAAGTGGAGGGCTCATGTGAGAGCTCCCAGAAAGTTCAGTTGTGCTGTCCTGATAACACGAAATCCCCGCTGGTTTCTCCCATTGATCATCTGCTTTTTGTACTTGCCAACAGAAATGTATATTTAGTAACTCTCTGAAAGATTTACATCTATTACATTGACACAGAATACAAATGAAGCATTTCAAGTGGCATTTTATGGTTATGTTGTAAAACAAATTGCCACATCTGTTTGAATTCCTGTTTTACCATACCCATCCTTCAATCTTCTTCAGCCTGCCCTTCTCTTCCCCACGTCTGTCTTATACCAGTTCATGGCTGTTTTTCAGCTTCCTTCAGTTCAATGTGGCCACAGCAGCTTTGCCTCTTGCCACACATTCCATTAAGTTGAGGTATTGTTCCTGTAACTTAAGAGAGGAACAGCACAGACACAGTTTTCTCAGATAATGCCACATTAATCAATCATTTTTAAATACCAACAGGCATAAAGTATAAAAAACTCATAAGCCAGTGTGTGTAAAGTGCTTCCTTGGAAGGTGTAATTCATCACACACCTTTGCCATGGTATCAGTGATGCTAATTTAGCCCTTGCACTTCAGTGGTGGATCACACATGCCTTGGTCTGGGCACACTGTTAACATGTGTGGGCTGCTAAAATTCTTCATCCTTCCCCATCAAAACAGACAAAATACAGCCAAGTGAGAAACTGTAACAGCATCTGCCCATATTTCTTCTGCAATTAAGCACCAGGAATCATCAAACTTTGTGTTGTTCATTTAATACTTTCCATACCAATAGAATGGAAAGCAATTTAACTGAGCAGGACATGGTAGATAGTAATTCCAAAGCATGAGCAGTGGCACTCCCAGTCCTGTTCCTTCAGTGCTGACACTGCATTTTCTCCAGCCAGTTGGGGATCTTCCTGCTTGCTGCAGGACATAGATGTGCTAATTGACATTTATTTTGTCAATTCTGACCATAAAAGAACCTTTTGAGAGCTGTGCCTACTGTTGCCATTTTGTAGCATAACACTCTGTACAGGCACATTGCCATGATCTGGTAAAGGGACTGGAGTTGGACCAAGGGTTGGACTTGATGATCTCGGAGGTCTTTTCCAACCCAATCCATTCTGTGATTCTGTGTCAGTTGAACAGAAACCCAGCATTGCTGCTGAGATCACACACTGCTTAGAAATGGCACTAAAACACCTGGAAAAGCTTCAAGGAACTAAACATCTGACAGAAAAACCAGCACACTGAGCAGGCATTGCCCAACAAACTCCTCAGCAATTTCCACTTTCTCCCCTCTAACTTCTCCTTCCTTCTCATCCCTGCCCTCCTCTCCTCCTGTCTGTCCAAGCTCAGTTGGACCTGCAGTGGAAAGCAGCCAGGGCAAGCCCAACACAGCCCAGAGCAGCAGCTCAGGGGCAGAGTTTTCTCCTCCCAGGGGTTGCTGCTCTCCCCTGGGCACTGCTGGGTCCAGCTGCCCCTCCTGCCACTGATGCTCTGAGCACTGGCACAGCATCCATGAACTGAGCACCACCAATGATGCCCTCACCAGCTCTATCCGGGGCACCCATGGGTGCCACCAGCACACTCAGCACCAACTGCTCCATAACCTCACTACACAACCAATAAGAAAGGTCTCATAATTTGTTTTTCAGTGCATATATGGCCCCAATTCCATGTGACTCCTCTTTGCCTTCAGCTTTGCACACAGAAACAAACCCTTCCCCAGTCTGTGAACACAGCAGAGATCTCAAGCTGTCCAAACAATATGCCCATCTCATTGTGTCCCAAAGAAGAGATTATTAATAACCACTAACGAGTATTAATAATTGCAAAGATCATCTACTTCAGTGACATAGATGGCAAATTCCTCATCCAAACTGTGGCCTTGAACTCCTTCCTTCTTTCCCACAACCTCAGGTTGTGTCTGGGCCTGCACCCACACTGACTTCCCAGTGGCCATGCTCAACATAAGCAATAATAAATTATAAACTAAAGTGGATTAAAAACACCCATCAGCCATCAACACACAAACATGTAACCCATAACCAGCCCCTCAAAAGTGGCAGGTTTTGTTTGCAGCAAGCTAAAGAGTAGTTTTAAGCAAGAAAACCAATTCTCCAGGGACACAAGTCCCATTGGTGAGCATCCATTTGCCACCACAAGGAATTCATTCCATGCAGAAGGGCCCCCCGAGGTGCTCAGAGATGCAGGCACTCAGGTGTGTTCCCTCACCTCCTCCTGCCAGCACCTTTCAGCCCTTTCAGTGAGATCTGCTGGTGTCATTTATGTGAACATGAAGGACATCTAGTGGAGCCTTTCTTGCTCCCAGCAGAATGTGCACTTGGAGCCTCTGAGTCCCAATTTCTCACTCCTGCAAACCATCTCATGCCTCTGCTCTCTGAGGACAGAGGGTCCAGCCCTGCCCAGCTCTCTCTGCAGCTCCTGCCCTGCCCTCCCTCTGCAGAGCTCGGTGTGTCCTGCACTTCTGCCACGTCCTCTCAGCCTGGAGAAGTCTGGAATAGTCAACCCCACACCCCGCACTGGGGCACTGCTGAGAATGTTATGATTCAACCTATTCTGAACCACCAGGGATTGCAATCAGTAGACTTGCACTCTCTGGACTCACCCACACTGAACAATTCATGTAATTCGTGGGAAAAACCCTCTTAATTTTATCCCTTAGCACTGAGATTATGGAGGGCCTAAAGTTGCCACAAAACAACAACAAGGCTTTTTTTTTATCTAACTCTCATATATGGCTAAGCACAATTAAGTCTGCTGTGGAAAAAAACCCAAAGGCTTTATTCAGATTGCCTTGTAAAAGCTTAAACATAAATATTTAATTCAGAATATTTTCTAAATTCACTTTCAAACCCCCATCACTCACAGCATTTCAAAGGCTGAGGCACAGAGGTGTTTTATCTCTAAAGGAACAAGTAAACAAATGCAAGTTTCCCCCTGTTCATTTAGCTGAATATGTCAAAGCAAGAAGTTGCTAAAAAATTAGGAAAGATGTAACTAACGACCATTGCAATAGGTGGGTATTTCTCATGGTAAAGATATAAAGTGAAAAGGAGGAAGGGGACTCTGATGGGTTGTTTCTATTGGGGTAAGAGTAGATATGTGTGTTTTGTGCTGGAGTTCATGTCCCTTTCCCACAGGGCATCTCTGACTGTCACAGCAGGTGCTCCAGGGCTTGCTGGGCACTCTTGCCCTGCAGGGCTGGAGTTTTCCAAAGGCTGCCCCATCTTTGCTAGCCCTAAACAGCAGCCAGACCCAGCCAAGAGCAGCGTGGGCAAACTGGGAGCACTTTGTTCCCCTAATTGAGGCCAACTCTATGGCCAAGGCAGCTGAGCCCACTAAAAGCAGCCACAAAAGCACTGAGGAATTCCCTGTCTCAGGACCCAGTGAGGAGGTCGAGGGCAATTATGATCTATTTTCTTCAGCTTGATCCTAATCCCTCTGTACATCCCTGAAACAGCCTTGGGTGGCCCAACTGTGCCAGTGCTGCAGTGGGCATCCCTTCACCCCTCTGGCCCCAGGGGCACTGCCCTGCCCACCCAGCCTGACACCCAAGGGCCCTGCAGGAGGGACAGGGGCAGGCTGGGGGCAGTCACAGCTTCCATCCCCAGCTACCAATATTTTTAGCTGCTCTAACAAACAAAACAACTTGTCAAGATGACCCAGGATGTGTTTGAACAGGAAAATACAACAGAATTTATGGGTAGAGCCACACAAAGAAGATACCAAGACTGTAATGCAAGAAACATCTTGCTTTGAAGTTGGCATGTATGTCTGTGTGTCTGGATGGATGGATGGATGGGTGGGTGGATGGATGGATGGATGGATGGATGGATGGATGGATGGATGGATGGATGGATGGATGGATGGATGTGTGTGTGTGTGTATCTCCTGGCCCAGGCAGCCTATAACCTCGAGCCCAATATTCCATGTACTCCACTTGCCCTCTCCAGAAGATATTTCATTCACCTTGTGCATGAAAGAAGCATATTCATGATGACTGGGAAAGACAGAAAGGAGATATCCAGATTGCACTGAATCAGTGACTGAAACACTATCAGCAATGCACTAAATTTTTAACATTTTTTGAAACAGAATTGCTATTTTTTTTTTTTATAATATGATAATTTTTTTTCAGAGACCAAATCCAAGATTTGCTACATTCAGATTTTCTCTCTGCCTCACCTGGGGGCAGGATTCAGTCCAAACAATTCATCAGCAGAGCTGACCAATACAATTTTGGCTGTCCATCAGCTATTAATGCTGTTCTACTTCCTCCCTTTCAAATTTGAGGGAAATACACATTCGATTTTCTTAGTAAATGAAAAGCTCATCTGTCTCACCAAAGTGCCAGCACAAGTGTTGCAAACTATTCTAAGGTGGGATTGTAAACTATTCTAAGGTGGGATTACAAACCTTCTATGAATTAATCACTGTCCACTGCATTGGTAAAACCTTAAAATGAGGCTCTCTAACACTTTGCGTAATGGCTCCAGGAGTCACCAAACACCTCCCAGAACTCTCCTAGACTGGAATTTTTCATCAGCTTCCAGATTAAGTGTGTGGCCTTTCCCACTGTGCATCCAGAACAAGCTCTACAGCTCAGAGAACTGTCCCCAAGCAGCACAGGTTCATGTCCCTTGGCAGTGGGTGAGTTTGCCATCCTGCTGTTGGCAGCACATGGAGGGCAGGCTCAAGGGGTACATGGTTATTGTTAAAATAAGACTCAAGCAGATTCCCAGAAACACAAGAGTTTGAGAAATCTGCACCAGAGAGTCTAAATTTTCAGGGCAAGCAGCAAAGTGTGAGGTCTTTGACTTCCCTCTGTTCAGGTGGAGGCAAAGAGAGAAGCTGGAGTGAGAGGTTAAGGTGGGCTCTCACTGCTGAAGGTTGGACAGCCCCAGAACTGAGAATTCCAGCATGATTTTGGGAATGCACAGCAGGAGGGGACACAGGTATGGAGAGCTGTGCTCCAGTGAGCAAACACTGGGTACAAAAACTGATGAAGAGTGACCACCAGATCCTAAATGAGTAAAGTACCACTCCTGTACCCACACCTGTAGGAGCTCCTTTTGCTTGCTCAGGATGCCCTTTTCTTGGTGCTGTGCCTGCACAGTTCTGCTTCTTCTCTGCCAGAGAAATCACTAACAGCAATAATAAAACTCATGAGGAATACATTTAACAGCAAGGTACCATATCCTGTGGAAATTATTGCTTTGTATTAATATTTATTGTTTACCAACTGTATAATAGGAAGGCTAAATGGTCTACTTGAGTCGTTTTGTGAGGATGCATTTACACTTAGAATGTTTAATAAAACATTTGCCAATAGCTGTCTGAATAATATATGTTTATTTTTAAATTAGCCCATGGGTTAGCCCATAGAGGGAAGCATTCTGTGTTTAAGGCAGTGCTGCCATGCCAATCTCTCTCACACAGACACACTCCCTTCAGCTCAGCTAAAGCACAACTCAGGATGCTCCACAGGAGGAGTTACATTACAAAATGTGTTGAGTGTTGTGTTCAGTTCTGGGCCCCTCAGCTCAGCAAAGAGATTGAGGGGCTGGAGCGGGGCCAGAGAAGAGCAACGAGGCTGGAGAAGGGACTGGAGCACAAGTGCTGTGG
>JAWWLZ010000019.1:16844585-16866243 GCA_035041345.1 Poliocrania exsul
AGGGATGGGGAATCCACCCCCTCTCTGGGCAGCCCATTCCAATGCCTGAGCACTCTCTCTGCAAAGAATTTTTTCTGTGTTTGCTTGCAAGCTCTGCAGAGCAGAGGCATCATCTCCTGTGAAGCTGGACAGCACAAAGGACCTCAGCAACCCAAGAATGTCACTAGTCAGAATGTTACCAGTCCTCAGGCACTGTCAGTGTAAACAGACCCACAAAACTTTTGTTGCCATCCAACACTTCAGTCTCCTGCCTGCCCACAGAGGGGGGGTTGCCACTCCAGGCTCAGAGTGTTGCTCCTGTTCTCCAGAGCTGCCAGCCCCCAGGCACTGGTTTTCCTCAGGAATATGAGCCATCTCATGGTCATCTCTGTTTGCAGCCAGGTGAAACACTGAGGGCTCCCCCAGGAGATGGGGAGAGCAGAGTGGAGAGATGGAGAAAGTATTTTCAGCCTGCCCAGCAGTTTCCACAGCAGCACAAATAAAACCAGGTATGTAACAATGACACTAAAGCCCTTCCTTCAGGACTGTTTCTCTCCTCCCCAGGTGACACTCACAGAAAGGACCCCCAGAAGCAGCTCTGCTTTGTAAATCCCCAAACCAAGCTAGACAGGGAACTACTGAAAACAAGCAGTGTTTCAAACAACCCTCCACTCAGTAAAGATTGTCTGCTTTTTGTATTCAGAGCCAATTAATTTTTAAAATAGGCAAAGGCAATTTTCAAGCTCTGAAGTTTCTAATCCAGAGCTTATAAGCCTGAAGAGGAAAGTTCAGGTAAAAGGAGTGCTGGTTTTCTTTTTTTGTAAATACTTTCACCCTGATTATCTGCCATTTTCATCTCTCTTTAAAAGTGAAGAGTCTTAAATGTTGGGAAATGTATCCAAAAGCACCTTGTCAGGTTGGTCAGAGCTGTCAGCTGTCAGTCTTGGTGAGGAACAATGCAGAGATTCCGTGGAGATGAACATGCTGTACACATGCCTATAAATAGACCCCTCTATTTCAGTTTTGGTGAGCTGGAATTATATATGCACCTACATACATCCAAGGCTATAAATAAAAATTAGTGGCTTGTTCATGGAGTTGGAGTTGGATATGCTAAGTCTCGCTCTCTGTTTTTACAAATATGTATAGATTGTTAGTATATATAAATATATTTATATATATATATAGAGAGAGAGAGAGAGAGAGATCTAGGACACCAAATTTCTAACCCCTTAGAGCTCAGGGCAGGGTCACCCAGCAGAAACTTCATCTCCACATAGTCCCTTTCTAAGGGGAAATAAGGAAGGATGGAGGGAGGACACCAGAGTAGGGAAGGTTCTCACCAAACCTAGATATGAAATACATTAATTCTCCTTAAAGCATCTGTCAGAAGAGACTTTCAGCCAGAATGAGTGGAAACAGCTGGGCCCAGCCCTGGTGGGTGAGACACAAGGCTCTGCTGAGCAGTGGCTGAGCCAGACAGACAATGCCAGGCCAGGCTGGCATGCAGGGCAGGGCAGAGTGTGGGGGTAGAGGAGGCACAATCCTCCTCCATCACAGGTGCCACATCAGGGGATGGCACAAAGGGCAGAGGAAAGGCATGAGGTGACTCTGGCAGGCATTATCTGCCCTCCCCAGTTCATCCCCAGCAGGTCCCACACAGCCCCAGTGCCCCACACACCTGGTGAACAGCCCTTGCTCAGGTTGCTCATGTCATTCCAGCTGCTTATCAATGCAGCCCAAATTCCCTCTGCAGCCCCAGACAGGCAAAAATCCACACACAGACCAATCCCAGCTCCTGTGGGACACAGCTCTGGAACAGGGATGACACCTGGGCACACCATGAGCAGCTCCACACAAAAGGTATCGATAGCTAATGATAAACCAGAGAATAGACAGGCATAAACACTAACAGAGCTCAGAGGGGCAGAATTAGACAATCAGCACTAATAGACAACATTTTAAACGGGAGTGATGGGTAGGGGAAGTTCAAGCTTATCTTTCCTTTGAAATGAACCTCTAATACCTCCTTCATTTCTTCATGTGAGTCTTCAGACATTAAGAAAAAACTCAATTCTTTCAGTTACGCTCCTGGACACTGATCCTGGGAGGCAAATGTGTGCTTTGGTGCTGGTTATTTTCTATCTGTCTCTAACACCAAGAGTGGACCCTGCTCTAAAACATCAGGATTCCAGAATTTCAGAAGATGTTTTAGATAACTTTTGGTTTGAACATTTTTCATTTATCTCTGCAGGACTTGTTTCTGCAAGATGCTTCTTGTTCTCATCAGGTTTGAGTGACACTTAAGTTTATCTTTAATCTATTTTATTTCATAGGAGGTGAACTAATTGTTAACTTGTGCTGTAGCCAACAGGAGCCTCCAAAGCATTAACTGAGAGTTATGGCAGATGTGAGGCTGTGGAAGCTGCAGGAATTCAATATCTGCAGGAATCCAGCCCTTGGATTTTAAGGAATTGCTTTGAACAACTTTAGGTAGGCTTGTAAATGTTTCTCATTATATGGGTCAGTGTGGCTTTTGAAGTTCATTCACTCCACCTTACAACTACCTTCAGTAAAATAAATTAACTGGGTTGAAATCCCATACTTGGTGCTCACCTCCAAACAAACCAGGCATTAGGGGATTGTCACCAGCTCAGGATCTGTAATTAAGTCCATGGCCAAAGCATTTAGCTCAGATCTTGTTAAACTGATACCTTTGGCTCTGTTTATTCAAGACACTGCTTTTAGAGAAGGGGTGAAGGAAATGTCTTGCACATAGAGCCCCATGGAGGAGCAACACACGAGCACAATGTGAACTCTTGCTTGTGCATGTGCAATGTGGAACACAAGCCCAGCCCAGCCAGGAGCACAGATGGTGTTTTACATGACAGCACTCATGACTATTGGCCCTCCAGGCATTTGGGAAAAAAAAACACAACAAACCAACAAACCAAAACAAAGCAACCAAAGCCTCAACATCTCCCAGGATCGGGTCATGCTGGAGGAGACAGGAAGAGCAGCATCACTGGTTAATAAACATCTGATTTACACCCTGATAGGTAATTATGCCACAGCTGGTAGGGAAAATTTCAAGCAAACAGTTAAAATAAATTAAATATTGAAATGGAGAATTAACTTAATCCAACCATCATTGCCTTCTCAGTGCACTACATTGTGCCATTGTGATATGAGAAGGTCCAGAGCAAAATAAAATACCTTGGCAGCTTTTTAGGGCCAAAGTCAGCCTTAACATTCCTTCTTCAAGCATTTCCATTATAGAGACTTGGGTAGCTTTGGAACAGCTTGTGGTGCTGTGTTGGACAGAGCAGGTCTTTTATGTGACAAAGGCAAGACAGGACCAAATCTGGTCCTCCAGTATCAAAACTGGGCCTTGAGCAACATTCACAGACTGGATAAGGAGCATCTCCTCAATGAAACAGGCACCTTCCCAGAACTACCCAAGTTCAAACCTCCTGGTTCAGGAGTGGCCAGAGCACATTTTGCTTTTGTTCTGTTAAATATCTCAGGCTGAGAAATGTATCAAGCTCAGCTTGATAATTGATGTGAGCAAGCCTTGGATTTCAGGCCACTGTGTCCCTGTGTGCTGCTCTCAAACCCTTTGGAGCAAATATACCCAGAGCGTCAGACACTGGTTCATCCAAACCAAAGCCAAGGCCCTGCAGGGACACCCTGAGCACACCCTTGTTGGCCATGTTAAAAAGCCCAAAGTGAGCACCTTTCCACCTCCTTGCAGAGATTTCCTCCCTGTCTCTCAAGCAGCTGCTCAGACAAAAGGACACCACGTGGGTGTTTGACACAGCACAGAGCACAGCTCTGTTTTCTGGATCCACCTCTGCCTCTGAATGCCCCCAGAAGAAACCCCCAGGTTAAACTTCACAGCATGCAAATGGAAGGGGATGGTGTTTCCAAGGAGTCCTTCTGCCTGACACTTAGGAAAAATATCTACAATGCAAAGCATGTCATCCTGCTGGTGGGAATTGCAGAAGGAGAGGGAACATTTTCTAAGACATCTGCAGGGAATATTTTATGAATTGAAGAGTGTTTTCTCTTAGGGGACTGTTTCATTGCTTCCCTTGATTATCCATCTTTTAACAACCACGTTTTTAAAGGTTTTTCAAAAGGATGAAATTTTGAATCAAGAGGACATGTGATTCCAAAGGGGATGAGTGTTTTACTTAGGTAGCCATCCATGGCATTGGGGGATTTCAAATGGAAGGGGGAAAAATAAAGGAGACTGCAAAAATTAAACAGACTGAAAAAAAAATGGGAAAAAATACTGATAAAATTTCTCATTTGTTTCATTGCAAAGTGTTCTGAGAAGCTTACACTGAATAACTAAAGCAGCTGAAAGGGGCACTCAGATAATTCCTGTACTGCTCCCATCCAGATCTCATTGTCATTGCTGCAGAGCAGCCCAGCATGACAGGACCCAGCCCAGCAGAAACAGCCCCATTTCCCTGCAGATACAACTCTCCAGTAAATTGTTAGGCCAAAACTGGAGGTCTGAAACCACTCCTGTCCTGCCCAGACTGTGAGACTGGCCATTGCCACACAGGTGCTGGTTTCTGAGATCTGCTGGCTTTGTTACGCTCACAAAGGGGCAGGGCCAGGGGAATGCCAAGTCAACAGAAGTGCAGCAGTTCCAAACAGAGAGGCTGCTGAGCACTGGAAATGTCCTTTCACCTCTCCAGCTTTTTCACTGAAAGCAGTTGTAGCACAGACAAGGGAGCAGTTTTGGACACCATTCTCTGCAGGTCTCCATGGGCTCAGCCAGCCACAACCACGTCCTGCAACAGCCCCACTCTCACATTTCCCCCCACCACGAGCAGGCAGAGAAATTGCAGTTCCTGGATGAATAACAGACAGCAGCTGCAAACATCTTGTCCAAAAAAAGTGTACATTGGGTGGATTATTCCTCCCAAGGCTCCCAAGTGCCCTTTGATGACAACTTGAGAGAGAGCACCAAAACACTGCACTCTGACGTGGCTTCTTGGTACACATCGTGGAGTTAAGAGAGAGAAGGTTCAGGTCATCTGGTGAGGTGGGTGAGAACCCAGGGAAAGGGCAGGGCAGGGAAGGAAGATTATTCCTGAGAAGAGGTGCAGGTTCAGCACCCTCATGGCATAGTCACATGGCTCCAGTGTCCTTGTCCCAAGGGCAGAACGATCCTGTTCCCTGAGTACCTTCTCTGCCTTCAGCATCTTCTGCTGCTCCTCACCAATCAGATCTGTTTAGGTTTGCTTTCTAAGGTCCATCCAGCTTTCCCAGCTTCCTGCAAACCCCTTTGTGTCCCAGTGAAGGGCTGGAGAGCCTTCCTGCTCTGCTCTGCTCTTCTCTGCTCTGCTCTGCTGTCCTCAGTTGGATTCAAACCAAACTGTTTCTGTTGACTCCCAACCATTCATAGCAGAGAGAATGAGAGTGAAAAGGGGGATTCCTCTGGGCAGAGGGAGCAGGCGGGCCCAAGGTGGGCAGGGCAGGAGGGCCCAGGGTGGGCAGGGCAGGACAGGACCAGAAGGCAGCAGTGTTTGTTGTGACTGATGTGACCTGACAAAGCCCATTCGCACAGAGTGTTCTGCTGGGCTGTGGCACCGACCACACAAAGGAGGCTTAATGTGACAAATCTGTACTACAGGAAGGAGGGGGATAAAAATTTAATTTATATTTCAAGGAGATTCACATCACCCTTTTAGGCAAGGCCTTTTTGTAGAATTAAACATATGGTGGGTTTTATTGTGCAAAGCAACAGGGGCTCGTGTGGGATCAGGCTGTGAGCGGTGACAACGCCAGTTGTGGCACTTCAGAGAGTGTAGTGGTTGAAACCTGGGTTAGTAAACCACAAACCTTAAAGAAATGCCTGTCTGCAGCTGGTTTGGGTTCCCAGAAATGTGCACTGCTTGGCCAGGGGAGGGGTGCTGAGGGAGAACTGAGCAGCTCCAGCATAGCCTTTGCTGCTTCTGCTCCCCTGGGAAATGCAAATCACCATCTGCTCACCTCGGTGATGAAGGAAGGGTTAAAAACCAGGTGTAGCTGGAAAGAAAATTTCAGCTTCACTGGAGAGACACAGGGAATAAAAAAAAAAGCACCAACCAAAGTGCACAAAGCCATGTGGGACTCTCCTCACAGATGGGCCTGAGTTTGGATCCCACCAAGCACCCAGGGCTGGGGCAACTCGTACCAGGAATAGGGAAACTGTGCAGGAAGACTCTCAGTGCCAACACAGCCAAGACCAGGGTGCCACAAGGATCCTAATTCAGAGTATTAAAGCAGAGGAATGCTAGAACTTCTCAGCTAGGCAGCTGGTTTCTCCTCCCCCCCACCAAGGACTGTCAGCCCTTACTTTCCTACCTAATAGGTGAGTAATTACTTTTCCAATTTCCAGCAAGCTGTTGATTGAAAACATGTAATTTTGAAATCATGATATGACAAACTCCCATTATGATATTACATGACTCAAGCTGCCATTATTTTCTGGCAGGAAAACTATTTTGATTGAGCAAATCCATTTCCTTAATCTTCAAAACAGGACAGTTGAAATAGCAATTTCCAAAGGAACAGCAGAAGCAGAAAATCTCCGCTGGCAGCTGATCTGCAGGGTTGAATGCATGGAGTGCCAGAGTGGTACCAGGGTGGGCTCTTCTCCAGGCAAGGTGTGTCTCAGAGCAAGTGCTGCTGGGCCTAATTACTTCAGGGCCTAATTGCTGGGACACTTTTAAACCAAAGGTGCTTTGCTCTGTTTCTCAAGGCTTTTGTTGTTGCTTAAAGAACAAGCACACACCCCTCCCATGCCCCAGTGCCACCCAGGAAGGGACTCTAACACCATGACTGTCATAGAATCATAGAATCAGTTGGGTTGGAAGAGACCTCTGAGATCATCAAGTCCAACCCTTGGTCCAACCTCACTTTGATCACCAGATCATGGCACTCAGTGCCACGTCCAGTCTCACCTTAAAAACTTCCAGGGATCGTGAATCCACCCCCTCTCTGGGCAGCCTGACCACTCTCTCTGTAAAGAATTTCTTCTTGATATCCAACCTAAACCTCCCCTGGCAGAGCTTGAGCTGTGCCCTCTTGTCCTACTGTTGGTTGCCTGAGAGAAAAGACCAATCCCCACCTGGCTACAACATCCCTTCAGGGAGTTGTAGAGAGTGATCCTGTGCCATCCACCAGCTGAAGTATGGAAAGCAGAGACAACCAACTTTTCAGCCACCTGGCACACTGATGCTCCTCCCCAGACATGGCAGGGGGCCCTGTGGTGTTTCTCAGTTATTTCTCTGTATGAACAGGCATCAAATTTGCATCACATACAGTTTAGAGGTTCCCCAGCCTCTGCCACCTCTCCCTGCTGTTTGCTCCCATTCCCACCAGGTTTTTGGAGCATGATTGCCGTCTCAAGGTCCTAAAACATGTCCTGAAATGTGTGATTTTAAAATACACCAGCTATTTCAAACACACAGAATGTTTTCTAATACAATTTCCCTTTCCTTTGTCCAAACCGAAAACGCAGAGAGGTCTGGCTGCAAGAGAATACAATGGCAAGTGCTTTTAGGTTAAAACATTGCCATGTTCTACATTCTTCTTACATGAAGAGGACAGCATCAATTACTTCTGCCATGTGCAAAAATGTACAAACAGACTACATTCTCCTGGGCTGAGCTTTGTCCATGTAGTCAGCCAGACACAGAAGCTCCTTGTGAGCCTCAAAATGCATTCCAACCGATTTCCAGCTCCTCTGCTCTGTTGATATTTTCCTGTGACAGGTCTTTTTTTTTTTTTTTTTTTTGCACAACACAGTTTTGCTGGGAAAAATCAAATCATTAGCTTGTGTACTATTTGCTCAGATGATATGATATCCATCCTGTCAAAGATGTATCTTAATTAGTTAAGACAACAGGCATTTTCCAGACCTGGCCTGTCGGATAACATTTCCTAGCATAAGAAAATTTAAGGGTGATTTCACATAAAGAGCTTTAGTGAGACTGTATTTCACCTTCTACAGGCAAGTCTTTTCTTTACCTTCTTGAGGGCTGATACAGCTTATCTTCAGGTCACTGAATATCATGAGACATCATTCTCAGAGCTTTAGTAATTTTTATTGTTTAAATATTTAAAGAACAAGACCTCTGGGGATGCAGAATTGCAGTAGAGTATCTACCAGAAATTTAAGGTGGAACACATGAGATATTCTCATTGCTCTTCTTGGGTGTCCCCTGTTCCCTGTCTTCCTAGAACAGCATTATTTACTGAGATAAATCCCAATAAAGTTAAATTTAAAGATATTATTATGACAATCACAGTTAATACTGAACTTTATGCTTTCTATCACCTCAAGAGCAAAACCCCAACAAAGCCAACCTTACAGACCCAACTAAGCAGAGCCTGTTCAACCTGAGCAGGGGTCACAAAGCTGCAACACCTTTATTGTGCCCCCCCCCAGCCCTCAGTGCAGGTCCCAGGCAGGGTGGGAGTGTGCTCTCCTGTCTAAGTTGCTCTTTTTTAAATTAACCTGAATGCCAGGTTTGTTGGTTTTACCATAGTTGCTTTAGGGACACTGAGACTTTATTGCTGTAGTGCTCACTGTATTGTGTTTATTTAGTAATGAAGGGCATATTAAAGGCTGGTTTAAGGTGCAGAGCCTGGTGCTCATGCAGCAGCAGTGCCCACAGCCAGGCGCTCCTGGTACCCACTTACACAGCAACAAAATGCAACCCTCTGAAATCCAACACAGTGAATTTTTAATTTTTTTTTTTAATTTTTTTTGGAGGTAGGGATTGTGTCTGCTAAATGGGTGGAAGGAACCACACAAGCAGGACAGCAGCCACTCCCTAAAGAGCCTTTCCTGGCAGTGATCTAACCCAGACCAGCTCCAGCTCCAGAATTACCAGCTTGAGTATCAAGCACTTCTAAACTATATGCTAAGCACACAGTTTTTGTCCACTCAGTGCACACAAACTGCAGGTGCTGCAGTGCTAATAACCCATTTGCTGCTCCTACTCCCTCTGTGCAGCAAATTGCTGACCATTACTCATTCTGTGGCTGTGTTAGGGTGAGAGGCTGCACCACGAAGTGTTTCCTGACCGACTGAAGGGGTCTGGGGATCTCATGTGTGCAGGGCAGAGCCCTTTGCAGGCACTGCCCAGGACACATGAGCAGCAGCAGCTCTCTGAAGGGCTGACTCCTGCAATGAATGAGGCATTTCACACAAATGAATGTGTCCTACCTGCTCAGGACACAGAACTTGACTGTCTGGCTTCACACAGCACGACTGTCAATGCCAGTGCTCTGGCTTTGAATTCTGCCTGAATATCCTACAAGGCATCTGGATAGCACTCAGCTAAAGCTTAGAAGAAAGTAGGCAGAGGGATAATCTTAAAAGACATGGCTTAAAACACTTTCTAGAGCTTGAGAGCCAAGCTTTGCATGGAAAGAACCATCACACTTCAGGTGAGGAGAATGCTCCTTGGGGTAGAGCTGTACAGAGCTCCCAAGGAATGTCCTGGGACATGCAGGCAGATGCCATGGGAATGCCTGGAGATGCTTCTGAGGGGACAGGAATGTCACTGGGCACAGCAGATGGAAGGGAAATGCTTCTGTTTGACAAGTGGGAAAAGCATTGTTAAGATGAAAACTTGGGAGCTGAAGGTGAACACAAAGCAGGGAGAGGAAGGAGACAATTGAAGGGCAATTGTAGGAACGGACATGAGGAATTATTTGAGCCTGAACTGCCACACCTGGGAGACCATTTAATGCCAGGTCTAACTGACTTGATGAGCTCATTATCCTGCACAAAGCTCATCTAGCCAAGAAAATAACAGAAATATTTCAGAGGCCACAGAATTAATTTTGATATTTAAAATTGCCTAGCTGATCTTCCCCTCTCCTACCTGCACACACAGACAGACAGACACACAGACACACAGAGAGACACACACACACAGACACAGACACAGACAGGCAGACACACAGACACTCACAGACACTCACAGACACACAGACACAGACACAGACACAGACAGGCAGACACACAGACACTCACAGACACACAGACACAGACACAGACACAGACACAGACACAGACACAGACACAGACACAGACACACTTGAAGCTGTATCACATTGAAGGGGAATCACTTTGGGCTGTTGGTGTCAGGACAGGGCAGGATATGGACTGGTAGGAGGTAAAATGAACACTCCTGACAAGAGCAGAGCACCCAGAGAGGCTCTGAAACACGTGTAGCCAATGGACAAGGCAGCTTTACCATGGACCATCAGCAGGGTGGAAGGAGCCTGTTTCTCTTGTTGCTCCTGTTCCTCCCACATCCCTTCCTTTGGCTTTCTAAAGGACTGAAGATTTGGTCCTTGGTAAGTACAGATAAATATTCCCCATAACCTCTCCCACTACCAACTGCCTCAGTTTTATTTTCCCAGCCTGGTTTGGCAGCACACCCCTAAGTCTGAGGGATTTATTACCTACAGATTTCTAGGAATATGCCCTGTCATTCCTTGTCCTAAAAGCCCCTTCCATTGCTGGGTGACAGGTCCCTCTGAGTGCTTCTGTATTGCTGGGGGCACTCCACAGAGACAGCACCAAGTGTCAGAATATACCTGGGTGGGTAATGATGCAACTGTTCTTATTTACTGTTGCAGTAATTTTTCTTCTCTTTAAGTTGTTATTTTTCATTCTCTTTCCCTTGGAATCAAAGAGAGGTTGTTAAAAATTCGTGAGCACAGTCATGCAGTAACTGTAATGATAACAGACCACAAAATTCAAGCATTCACATCAGAAAATCCCACAGTATACTCTGGAGGGGCAAACAGTCTATTTTTTCCTCAAGAAAATATTTTCTATAATAAATATATGTGGACAGTTTACAAAGTCCTCAGAGGCTAACCAGTTAGCTGTAACAAGTTCTATACCTGACACATTTTTCTTCAGGGTAACTCGCTTCATTCAGAGTTTTAATGTTTAAATAAACTGCTGCCCGAATCAATAATCTCCGAAATCATTCACTCTGGGAAAGTCCTTCAATCCTTCCCCCCTGTTTTAAGCCAATTTGTATGCAATGCTGCAGCCACCTCAGGCTGCATTTCATTACCTCCCCACTCCATCTTGAGCAGCCACCCTGTACTTTTGGCTACTCTTTTCCCAGCGAGGAGGTCCACGATGGTTTGTTCTGTGCCAGCTTGTCTCAGACAGCTGAGAAGCCCTTCTGTCTTGTCTCAGGGTTTTAGATCACTGCTGGATTCCAGCAGAGACGGTGAAATCTGAGGCCAAACAGCTGGAACAGACCTGCTAGTCTTTCCTGGTGACAGTAACTGAAGAGGTATCATTGCTGCTGGCTTTGATAATCTCAGAAAAAGCAGGGCTGGGAGGAAACAAACCCAGGCTCATCAATCTGATCTTGTTTCCTCCCCAGCACCAAATTTGCAGAGAGCTGCTCTCCTCCTCTGACATTTTAAAAAAATGCTTAAAATATCTATTAATGAAATAGTTTTCCAAAGACTTCACAGAACAGAATTAACCTGTTCAAAAACCTTGTAACTTCAGGGCTGGGTAGGCCTAACCCAACTAAATATTGAAGTAAATGCCTTAAATTCAGCTGGTGGGCATTGCTGGGCTAACAGAGGCGGGACCACTCTCACAGTCATGTCCTCCCCAGCAAAGGCAAAGGTTCCTCCTCTGTCCCAGGGGCTCCCCTGGGCAGCAGTGCATGTATATCCAACCCAATTCCCATGTCCTTCCAGCTCCTCTTGAGGCCCACAGCACCATCATATCCAGAGATCCAGTTGGATGCTTGACCTCATAACCAGGAGGACATGGAGGTTACAGGAGGTGCTTCATCTCAAACCACACAAAACTGGCAATAGCTCTGCCGGGAACAGCCTGGGTGAGACCAACTCCCAGCACTGCCTTCTGCCTCCTCACACCAGGGCCAGTCAGCTTGTTTGCCAGGGGGCTGGAAACAGCCCAGTTCCCAATGGGAGAGCCACCAGTCAGGAAGGGCCTGCCCTTGATGCTCTACACAGCCCCAGGTTCCCATTGATTTATCTGAGGTGCTGAGCTGAGAATGTGAACATGAACATTCAGAGATGTGTGACAGAAAGTTTGCACCTCTCGGAGAAGACTCTGAGCACTCTGAAGAACACTCTGCACACTCTGAAGACCCTGTGGACTCTGAAGAAGACCCTGATCACTTTGAAGAACACCCTGCACAGTCTGAAGGAGACTCTGCACACTCTGAAGGAGACCCTACATGCTCTAAAGAAGATCCTGCACACTCTGAAGGAGACTCTGCACACTCTGAAGAAGACTCTGCACACTCTAAAGAAGGTTCTGCACACCCTGAAGGAGACCCTGCACAATCTAAAGAAAACCCTGTGTACTCTGATCTGCAGCACAAGTTTCTGGTGGAATGTGCATGAAGAAAAAGCCCTTCCCACAGAGGAGAGGTGGTGCAGGAGATGAAGAAATCCAACTATTTTAACACTACTAGTGCATAAAAACAGACACACTGTCCTCCCTCGTTTTTGAATACAGGAAGAGCCTCTTTTAAAGTCTTAATTGAAAAAGTAGGAATAAAAATAAAACGACTTTGGGAAAGTTTTATTGGGAAAGGTTTTTTGGGGGAAAGTTCTCCATTTATGTCTCTCCTCTCTAGAAACAGGGTTGCATTTCTCTGTGCATAAGCAGGGCTCATTAAAAGGCAGGGAAAGAGATTTCCCTCAGGCTCACTTGTGAATACACTGCTGGCCTACCTTAAGTAATGGCCCTCATTTACCAAAGTGCTGAGGGTCGTTCCCCCAGTTCAGCTGACTCGCCGTGTGAGCTGCTGAACACCCCCAAAGGCCCTGACTCAGCACTTCCAAGTTTGAGGTTCCTGCTTCTGAAAACCTGCAAAAAATCCTGAAAGTTGGTGGGCAATACCTGGCATTCATTTTTCAAATCTCTGTAGAAACAGAGCGAGGGTGGAAACACTCAGAGCCACAGCATCAACCTCTGCATCTCAGCCACTGATGGGCAGGGGATGGTCCCCCCTCCTGCTCCTGCCACCTCTGCCAGCTGTTCAGGTGCACAGCCCAGCCCTGGAGCTGCAGCAAGAGCACAAACTGCTTCTCCTTGGCTTGTCTCTGAGGGGGTCAAGCAGCTCTGGGGTTCCTCTCTCTCTCCTTACCCCAACACAAGCTGGATTGCAGCCTGTTTCCATTCACAGCAAATCAGGGTAGCTAACCACGGAAACTCCAGAAGCAAGGGGTTGATAAGGCACAAATTATGGGGAAAATGAAGCATCCAGAAACTGCATGAAACATCCAGAAACTCCTCATTTGTTGCTGCTTGCTGCTCTGAGACTACAACTGAGGAGATATGAGAAAAAGGGGACAGAGAGACAAATCTCTGGGTCAGAACACTTTTTTCCCCAGGAAAGCCTTCAATCCTTTTTATTTTATTTCTGCTTTGGGATAATGAATTATCCACACTTGATTCTGTGTCAATCACTGTCAAGTAGCCTTAGTTGGCAGCCCATCATTAGGACCAACTCCTGCATTGCCTTTCCTCTGCCATCTCACACCAGACAAGCCACCAGCTCATGAGTCCCACACCAGGGCAGGATGAGGCCACCTCAATTAATGTATCAAAGAAGAAAAATGACCAGAAATACATCAGAAATTTTTACTTTGCCCATGGCTGTAAAAAAATGTATTTTTACTGCTGAAGAATTGACTCAAAACCACCTTTAAATCCAACTACAAAATGTATTAGAACTTTCTGCATTTGAGAGGAAAAAAAAATCCAATACAACCAAACAAGGACCTTCCTACAGATTTGCCCAGATTACCAGGAAAGCTATGGGAGAATGATAAAAGAAAACATCAAAAAGACAGACTGAGGAAGATTCTATATCCAAAATGCTGCCAACCCAGAATAAACCTGTCAGTTTGTTACATATCCAGGTGGTGTTTTCCTGCAGCTTTTAAGATCCTTAACGTGCAGTTCTCCCCTTGAGATGTGACACTGTGAAGGTGGTACCTTCTTACCCCACAGATCATCTCTGCATGGATTTTCAGTCTCATCTCTGCTCAGGGGAGGATTTCACCTGCCTTTCATCCTTCCTGTGCTGTGCATCCAGGCTGAGGCTCAGGGAGTTACCTGATCCCTGGGGTCACATCCCAGAGGAACAGCCCAGGAACAGCCCTGTATGGGGCACCCCAGGAATAATCCTGTCCCAGAATACCCCAGGAACTGTCCTGTCCCAGAGCACCCCAGGAACAGCCCTGTATGGAGCACCCCAGGAATAATCCTGTCCCAGAGCACCCCAGGAACAGCCCTGCATGAAGCACTCCAGGAACTGTCCTGTCCCAGAGCACCCCAGGAGCTGCTCAGGGACTCGAGTCCCTGCACTCTCAGAGGCACAAATGGCACTGCCACGCTCAGTCTTGGCCCAGCTGTGCAGCCCCAGGGGCTTCAGGCTCTGTCCCCACTCCCATCTGTGCAACTCTGGCAAAGTCAGGGGGTGGCACAGGTGGAAATGAGAGCAGCCTTTGCACTGCACAAACATTCCATGTGTGATCCAAGCAGAAGGTCAATTCTGCAGAAACTTGGCTCCTACAAAAGGCTTTTGACCTGAGGTTGAGGCTCACAGTGGCAAAATGCAAGCAAAAAATTCTATAGGCAAGCAGACAGGCCTCAGTGATGCTTCATTTGCAAAGCTGCTTTGCAGTGGGACTGCTCAAAGCAAGTCAACATCACCACAGTGTGTGTTCCAAGAGAGAAAGGGAAAACAAACTGATCCAAGAGGTGACATTTCTGTATGGAGAGGAAGGGTCTGCTCTGCTGCACCAGACAAATCATCCAGTTCTACTCCCTGTTTCTGAAAGCAGCTTGCAGGGCATGGTCTGAGCAGAGGCAGCAAACAAAGCACCAGACCTTACCCCTGGAGAAGACCTTCCCTCAGATCCCTTCAGCTTATCTGACAAAACCACACAGCCTCATATATTGCAGTTCAACTTACCATAAGCTGATCTGAAACCAGACTCAGGAAATTAACTCAGGAGAGTGACTCCTGAATTACCAGGCATATTTGTTTTTAACCCAAAAGATATTTCACTTTTTTCTTTAGAAATTCAGCATGAAGTAAGAGATCAGAACATCAGCAGAGCCTGGTCTGCATCAGAGCAGTTTTGGCTTCTTGCTCAGCATACTTTGTAACAGCACTTCCCCTTGAATTCAGAGAATCTGCTCACACCATCTGACACTCACTGAGAAGGGGAGGAAGGCAGAAAGACAAGGACAGAGGGTGTGAGAGTCCAGCTGAAGGCAGAGCAGCACAAGCACATACATGTGTATCCAGTCTGTGTTTTCTAACACACTTCCCACTGAGCTTAACCAATCACTACAACCTACAGCTAATCAGTAAAATGTCTTTGTACTTCCTACAGTACAGAGGCATGGATGGTAAAAATTATTTTCTCAGGAATAGAAAGCCTTAACAGAAGATAGGATATGTAAAAAAAGAAAGGCACACAAAAATAAACTACACTGTTCATGTGTTTGACACGTTGTGTGCCACTTTAAATCATCTGGAGGTTTGTTGGTAGGGCAGCTTTGAGCTTAAGGGGGAGTATTTCAGGACCAATATTTCACAAGATACTGTTGGACTTTGGAAGGGAATGCAGCATAAAAAGAGCTTCGGATTGAGAGCAGATCTCACCAATCTCAGTTTCCTGTGTTGTTGTTTACCAAGGAGTGGGCAGGAACAGAATGCCATCCTTTTAAATAATTTGCAAGCCCTTTACATCCCAACTTTCAGAAGCCACCAGAGACCAGGCAGGTGTACATGCAGCTATAGAGCCTATCTGTACATAGAGAGTAGTCCTTTCAGGTTCAGCAGTTTGGAAGATGAGGCTCCCTCAAAATGCTTCCAGTACAAGACCCAAGTCAGTGCCCACACTTGCAAACCCCGACAGTGGCTCGTTATGTCCTTGATTGAGAGGATTATTGATGTGCTCGTTACTACTACAGTTCCCAGGATCAGCAATCCCAGCCTGTGGTGTGGCTGTCTGTGCTTGATAATCCATGCCAGCCACAGAACTGACAGCACAACTCACAGAGGCCCCACTCAAAGAAAGCCCTGAAGAAGCCCAGAGAGCTCCCAGAAAGGTTGCACACCTGAGTTCATGTCCCATGATGTGGGGACCACATTGTGCTGGCAGCTGGCAGCAGAATTTTCAACTGAATATTCACAGCTTGTAATGTCTGAGTGCAAACAAAGCTTTTCAATATGGAAAAGTAATTTTAGAGGAGCATGTATGATTTTTCCAGTACAGTGCACAAACACCATGGTTGTTTTTGACAGGGGCACTGCCCAGACAGAATGAGGAGAGAGGAAGACCCAGAGAGCACAGATGTCTCTGGGGTCCAGATTTTCACATATTAGGTCATTAGTGGAACAATGGGACAGGGCCCAGATCCTTGGGAATCTTCTGCAAGGCCTTTCCCTCTGTTCTGCCTTATGTCAGACAAGCAATCAAAACAACTCCCCCAGCAGCCATGGGACCAGCCCAGCCCTCCCACTGGGCACTCAGACATTTTGAAGATATCTCTTGTACTCCAAGGGTAAAACCATGAACCATCAGCCACTGCAGCTGAGAAAAACCCACTATTTCTAACAGGCATAATGATGGGATTCCACAGAAGAGCATTTCGTGGCTGGAAACCAGTTCACAGCAGTCTTTCTGTTTCTTATTTTAATATGTCATCTGTTGAGAACAAAGAGAACCATCATGATATTAAAGCAATTTCTCTTTGACCCGTAGTGATCTCGAATTCACTGGCCTCTGCAATTTCCTTTGTATTGGAGGTTAAGTATAGCTGCTGTAGCTGAGGGCTGAGGGCTGGCATTATATTCCTCTGCTGTATATCCCTCTCTGCAGTGCCTGTATCTCAGATTTCTCACTCAAATGCACAGAGAAAGGAAGCTCAGGATGCATGTTCGTATTAGGATGTGCTCGTGCTCTGGAGGTGACTTTAATACAAAGCCAAAAGGAATATTACCTTTGCCACACCACCTATTCTTGAGCAACAACACTTTCATTTGAATGGGATCATTCTGCAAGCCAAAGATGGTGTTTTAATCTGTTGAAACTCCTGTGAACACACAAAATGAATTGCATAAAAGCTTTTTGTAACACCCAAATCGTATTCAAAACATGTAAAGGGGGCAACTCTTGCTCTCTGACACTGGAGATGTGCCTGTCAATAGGACTACATCACAAATGTATTCAATATGTTTCCAAAACTAATTGGTTTGTCGTCTAATTGCCCTTTACAAAGTAGAGTTGACAGGACAAACAGTGGCCTCATCCTTCCATTCGCTTTTTGGAAGACGTTGGGAGCTCAGGTCTGGGTGCAGCAGGTTAGACAATGCAGATTGATGAGGCAGAAAAGCCTGAAAAGACAGCCCCCTTCCTGAGACAGGACATCAGAGCTGCTGGGGGGAGTCTTTCATGGGCAAAGGCTTCTCTGAGAATGCACAGCCCCTTGTTGCCCTCCAGAAATAGCTCTGGAGGCTTTGAACAAAAGCATATCCAGTTCAAGCAGCGTGACAGCAGCTTCTGACTGAAGGTGCAATCTTCAAAATGGCAGGAGAGCCAACAGGAAAGGGCTGTGAGAGCAACAGCCCAGACTGGAGCTGCTGCTCCTCAGCATTTTGGCTCCAGCTGCAGGACATCCCCTCCAAGGGGCTTCACTGCACTGTGGACAGAGAGAGATGTCAACAATTGAGGAGGGCCCCATGGACAGACACTGAGTGTCCCCAGTGGTGCTGCAGAAAAGCAGTTCGTGCCACAGACTACCCTGTCAAGCACAGAAATGTGGGCATGGCCATGGAATTCATGGCAAAAATGAGGATTGAGGAATCCATGTTTGGCAGCAGGAACCCCTCACTCAGCGAGCAGTGAGAGCTCCTCAGGGCAACCTTTTAGAAGACCTGAAGGAGGTTCAGCCCAAGTCTGTCAGATAACACATGTTAGTAACAACCAGGGTGCCAGAATACCCTGAACAGAGGGGGTTGAGGCTTAGTTTTGAAAACCAGGTGGAGTGAAGCTCATCTGCAGCTCCTTGGGGTCTGTGCTTGCAGCAAACACACCTGCAGAGCTCAGCCTTGTCTGCCTCTGCTGGGGCTAAAGGACAATTGTCTGCAAAGCTCCTGGAAAGGAGTTCAATGCTTTGTGGTGGCCTTTTTGCTTGTCAAATACCTTTCTGGTTTGAGTTAAATGCCAATTCTTTTGTTTGGTGTTCAGTTCAAACCAGAGTGGAATCCACCCAATCAGTACAGGTTTAAATTTCATCCCTTTCCAGTGTGATTCCCAGAAATAAAGCCTGGAAAACATCTCACAGACCTGCTTTATCCCTCTCCCAGATTTGTTCCTCTTCCTCTGTGCCTTCTTACCACACCTCTCCTTGTGGAAGGCAAAAGTCAGCTCAGACAATACCACTCTGTTGTTTTATCTCCAGCAGTGCAGGAGATTGTTTAACATCAACATCCTCTGAATTTCAACATTAAATTATATTTACAACAATTGATAAGGGACCTTCCTGTTGATAGTTTGGAAATACTTGACAGAGTTCCTTTAACCTCAGATTTCAACAACAATTCAAATTTTTCTTCTATAAAAGTGGCTCTCTGACCTAAGTTTTTAGTGCCTGTTTATGGGCCTGAGAAACAGGTCTTTAAAATAAAAATGCTGACACAACCTTACCTGCAGCAGGCACCTCCAGAACAACATCTTTTGATAACACCTAAAATGACTGGGGTTTGAGGATGTTGTTATAATGAGAAAGGAGGGTATTTAGAGCTGCAGGTGGCATTGTTTCCAATCTAAGAACACAACTGGGTGCAGAAAATGATGCAGCTCTTACTTTCAAATAATAAATAAGACTATGATCTATGTTCCTCTGCCAGAGTGCAGGCAAACAGGTGGGAAGCTGAGGCCAGTGCTGCTAACAGGGATTCAGTGGCAAACAACTGCCTTTCAACCCCAAAATCCAGACTCTGTATCAAGACATTCACAGACAGATGACGTGGCTTTGCATCAGATCTGCATTGGGAGTTTGCAGTGCTGGCCAAAGAACTGATCCTTAAAAAAGACTCTTTTCCCACAGACCTCCCAGAGCAGGAGAAGAAGTTGCTCTCTGGAGTCCCTTTCCCATTTCTCCTTGGAAATGGGCACCCCAAGGATCAGGGATCCCGGACCAGCAAAGTGCACACAAAGTTTCTGAAGCTTTTTCTTTTATACACATTTGAAGCATCAAATCCTTGAATGGAAAGCACCAACCTAATGCAAAAAAAAAAGAGACAAGTGATTTATACACAGAGACATTTTCTTGCTTGGAGAGGGATCAGAGCAGAGCTCTCTCTCTCCCCAGAAACAGGAGGAAAGTATCAGGGAATGATCCCAGTGCCTGTGTCAGACCCTTTCAGGCACTGCAGAACTGCTTCATCCTCTGGGTGAGCACACAGGACTGACAACAGCTGGAAAAGTACCAACTTGGGAAACCTGGGATGAATTTATTGGCTCAGAAACCCCTTATTCCCCCAAAAATCTCATTCCCACAGTTCCAATTCTTGTGCCTCATCTGCCTGCCCACCCCCTTGCAGTGCCGGTTTAGTGGTGCTGCTTTATGGCCTTATCAATGTTATAATTGATCAATATTTTCCCTCAGTCTGAGCACAAAGAAACACAAAAACAAACCTTACCACACATCTTTGCCAGGAAGTTTTCCAGCCAATCATGGCTATGCCAATGGTCATGACTCCTGTTTTTTCTTTTCCTGAAAACACTAAACTTGGAGCTCAGCAGATGTTGGGCTTCAGTAAGACACGGCACAGTGAGAGGAGAGATCTGAGCTGCTGGAACTCTCTGGTGGGAATTCAGCCACTCAAATCACTCCAACACAAGAATATCTATTCTGGAGTAGGTTAACAAACCCTCTGTCAGTCTTAAAATATCAAACAACACTGGAATGTAAGAGAAATGTAACAGCACAAAGCTACAATAATTATTACTTGAAAGGTCATGTTAGTTTCCTTAAAACTTCATGAAAAGAGACCAAAAATCTGAAATCAATGGGGTTTGTAAGAATTTTTGTTCTACAGGTTGCTTGCAAGGAGCTCTTTTCTAATATTGGCAATTTAAACCATTTTAAGTCATCTAAAGCAAGTTACAGACACAATATCTGACATCTGGTCTTGCAAATGTGATCTATGGAATGACATTTCAGCCTTGGGTTTAACTGTCAATGCCAAAAAAGAAAAAAAAAAGGAAAAGAAAACATCCACACATTTTGGTTTGGGGTTTTTTTTAGCTTGCATCAAGTGCATCCATGCCTATAATATTTTTTAAAAATTACTGTGGAAGTAAACCACCACATAATAGATATATCTGTGTCAAAGAACAAGCACCTGAGCATCTCTAATTCTGTATTCATGAATACCCAAATGAATAAATGGTTTTAGAGTTGAATATTCTAATATCCTTTTATTCCTGCTTTTCGCCTGTGCTATGGTACAAAATGCTACAAGGCACTTCTTATCTATCCACTTGTACAGCACAAGGAGCTGCCAGGCAGAAATTCATTTAAAAACCTTCCCCCTCAGTGCCACTCGTGCCCCAGTGCCAGGTGAGTGAGACCTGCAGGACCTGGGGCAATGCCCCCTGTCTGTACCCACCAACTGCTCTGCTGGAATTCCAACTTGTTGCTTCAGCACAGAAGCTGAAGTTTTGAGTTTATTTTATTTTTTTAATTATTTTTTTCCCCCTGTTCTAATTAACATTGCAAATGGGTGCAGAAAGAATTTGCCAGATCTCATCTGTCAAAACACTTCTGGGCATCGTGTGAAATCTGCGGCTCTCCACTTGAGATGAGATGCAAAGAGAGTGCTGGGGGAGACCTGGAGAGCAGTTAGCTTGAGAATTCCGAGTCAAAAGATGAGCTCACCATTCTGTTCTCTGTGGAATTAGTTAAGGACAGCATTTCCACAAAAGCCAAGGTCTGTTCATGACTCAAGAACCCAAACTCTTGTACTGGTTGGAAGCTGCTGATTGTTCTCCAAATATCCAGATACAGGAACAAACTGGCAAATGGGAAACCAAAGATTGATTTTATTGTTCTCCCCTTCTCTCTCTTATCTACCAAAGGTCAAATCCTACCCTGGGAGTCTCAGGGGGAGCACAGTGAGGGAAAGGAGGGGACAAACACAGCACCAATACAAGCAGTGAGTAACTGACTGTGCTGCTGAGAGAAACTCCAGCACATGGAATGAACACAGTGCCCCAGATCACTTCAGGAATATCATTGTTTGGCTCTCCTGCTTTTCTAACCCCTTCTTGCTTTAGCTTTGACCTTGAGATGAGCTCAGTTGGTTAAAACTTGGTTGCAATAATGCCAAGGTCATGGGTTCAATCCCCTATGTGGGCCATTGACTTTAAGAGCTGGACTTGATGATCCTTGTGTGTCCCTTCCGACTCAGAATAGTCTGTGAAAATGCAGCAATGAACAAAGAAACACAGTCATGCTTTTGCCTGGGGAAGAGGAGGCTCAGAGGTGACCTCAGCACTGTCTGGAAGTGCCTGAAGGGAAGTTGTGGCCAGGTGGGGGTTGGTC
>JAWWLZ010000019.1:16940821-16956824 GCA_035041345.1 Poliocrania exsul
GTATTTTATTACAATTTATGGCACATTACTTGGATACCTTCAGGCCAACATTTTCCCTACCTTCCATCATTATTACACCCATTGACTCTCCCACTTCATAATGGTTAAGGGTCTGTTTGTACCAGTGGGCAACAAAAAGTTTTCCTACAAACTATTAAATTCTAGAGAACAAAATCCCCACTAGGGATGTATTTAATACAAGGGATTAAGAGATGGTTGGTATCAGGTGTTCTGTTAACCAGAAACCTTTTTTTTGCATACCTTAATTGGAGAAATGTGGAAGTGTTCAAAGAAGCTGAGCATTGACTGGTCTGTTAGGGACGACTCCATCAGCTCTGTGTTAAGGGCATCCACATCTTGCTGAATTAATTTGGACTGGTTTCATTATGTAAAAGTAAAAAGGAAAGAAAAAAGGAAGTTTAGCTCATCAGTATATATGTAACATAATTAATCATATATCTATGTTTTAAAATATATATATAAACAGTAGAAAGAATAATCATAGTCAAATACAGTTAATATCTACTTAAATATAATTGTACTATTTATTGAATCCAGGGTTTAAAAACAAAAAAGCAACACAAAGAAACATACCACAATGTCACAAAACCAAAAAACCCTCCCCACATACACAACAATTCAACAATTTCTGGGTCATTTTTTCTTTTTATACTATACTGATATTCACTTAAATTCCTCAATGACTTAAGGTATCACTTCCAAAGGTTCTTTGCATTTTTTTTATTTCTTCACAAAATTATAATTTTTATACAGTACATCTGAAAATATAATTTCTAAGAAGAAACTTGAAAGAATGACTTTTCTACACACAATAGAATAACATGTGACCCTTCTGAGGGTCTACCTATATAAGGTTTTCTGTAGAGCTATGAAAAATCTATTCCTGCTACTCTCTAAAGACAGGACACTGTAAACTAACATAGAAATAAAAGGGCACTCTGTTAAACCTCACCTTATTTCTCATACACCCCTAACACTGTAGCCATAACTGAAACAACTGTGTCATGCATGAATGAAACATTAAAAGAGCAGAAAGCAGCTACACACCCAGGTATCAGTTACTTGAACATTCAGTAATGCTCACAGCCAATGTTTAACAGAAATACCAACACTGATTGGAAATTAGCTCATGCTGTCCCTTGATTTGCTGTTGCCAATGCAATATTCACTCATTTAAACTGAAATTTTCAGGAAATTGCAACACTAACACCACGAAGGGCCTGTTTCTGCAAAACTCGGTTCCTCTCATACATTACCCTTTGTCTTTCAGCTTCTGGGTCTGTAGATGGAGTGAAAAGTTCACTGAGTGCTGCTAAAAATCCCTGATCGATTTTCAGTGCCATTTCCTGGATAAGAACCATGAAGTACCTACAGTGGGAAGAGCAAAGTGAGTACTCAGAGAAGTTCAGCTGAAACACCACATGCTTTACCCCACACAACTAAAGGTTTGCTGTGCAATGTTGCATTATCAAGATTTCCAATCCACAGTGCCAACTGCCAGTGTACAGCCAGAAGTGCTTATCAACCATACAAACCTCTACATTACTGGAGATTATTCAACCCCAACACTTCCAACATTTACCTAAAAAGCAACCACCAAATACTTCCTACATTCCCACATTATGATTCCACATGCTTCATGGATAACAGAACCTAAGCCATATATTGCTGCTTCTTATCCAACTGCTTTTCTTCCAGCCACTTCACTGAGTATTTATTTTATTCAAACTCACCATCCACACTAGCTGGGTACAGATATTTGCATTAGAAACCATCAGTATAATGTTTTTGTCTCATTTTTAGTACAAACCCCCAGACATAGAGTTATTCACTAAAGAACACACATTTCACACTGTCTTGGCCCACACTGGAGACTGTAAGATTCATTTGTTGTTAGGGCGCCAAACACCCAGCACTGTACAACAGGCAGACACACAACTCTGATATTGTAGTACAAGAAGGATTTAATTCTGAGTACCAGAGAATTTGCATAACAGCCCCATCATGTGGTCAGCTTCTGTTTTCTAAAAATAAGTTCATTTTAGAATGATGGTTTTTTTCACAGGAGACATTTAAAAACTCAGTCCAAAGTCAAGACATGTTTGGATAGAAGAACATGAACTTTAGAACAAAGTTCCCTTCTAAAATATATTAAATCCCTACAACTGCATCACAACACACTGTTAAACTCACTTGAATTGCAGCACTTTGCTGTACTCGTTGAATCTAGTGATGACACTGATGTCAATGAAGGGTTTTGGTTCTAAACAGAAAAAATAAAAAAGCTAAGTATGTGCCAAAAATAAATTGCCAAGTTCCTAGTTTCAAGGCTGAATAAATCTGATATTGCCATTGGCTTTCTCTTACCTGAGTCCAAAGCAATCGACTTGGGAGGGGTGACAGGATGAAACACAACAGGAAACATCGATCCTGGTAACTGATTATCAACCTAAAAGTGTATTGCAAAATCAGAGGAGTATTTTAGTGATGTGATAATAAAGCACAATTCCCATTTTAGAGGGCCAGTGAAACTTGCTTGTAGATTGTGTTCAAGAAGAATGTCATAGTTATTTGGGGGGAAGTTGGACAGAGTGAAAGCAGATTGCTCTGATATTCCTGTGCAGTGTTACCCATTCAGTTACAAAAGGTCAGAGGGCTGGAAGGGCTGCACATGGGATGCTCACACAGGGGTGCCCCCACCCACAGGGGTGCCCCCAACCCAGCTTCACACCCACCAAGACTCCAGGGTCTGCACTGATGGCACACCCTAACAGGAATAGGCAATAGCAAAAACCAAATGCTCCTCTGACAGTGAGCAGAGCACCACATGCACCAGATGTGGAGATCCTTCTCCACACAGATGAATGAAAGCAAAGCCTTAATGTGCCCGTTCAGGGGATAGGCCATGAGGAAGGAGGTACCTGCAGCCAGCAGAGCTGAGCCCTTAAGCTTCTCTGGTGAGGGGACTGTTTGAATTCCACCTGAATTCCTGACAGGAAGTTGCGGCGGATGCTGCACCTGACTGGGAGTCGCATTTCCATTGGGAACTTACTGAAATTCACCTGCAAATGTAGGAAAGCAGAACTAACACAGACTGAAAAATAATTAAATGTTATAACAGACCAGCAAATAAACCCTGTGTTTTTCCTAATTTCCTGATCCAATCACATGGCTACTGAATTATTTAATCTAATTCTCTGCAAGGGCAGTAACAAAACCCACTGCTCAGTCAGAGAGGGACATTACACTGCACCTTGAGTTGCCCTAGGCAGAAACCCCTGTGCCATCTTAGTAACCATTTCTTCCTGAGTTATATATTACACTGGCATAATTAAAGATATTTACATGCAGCTGGCTACTTTCCCAGCTGATGCTTTTACCCTTATCCCAAAACATTTAAGTTATGAGAAACAAAAGCAAAAAGCTCTCCTTTATTTGGAGTCAAATGCAATGACCTACCAATGGAAGGTTTTGATTCCGTGTACTATAAATGCACTACTGCCAAGTACAAAACCTGAGTATTCACACAGCTGAGGGGACATGTGTGCTTCTCAAATGAAAGGATCACATAGAAAAAAAGTCTGATTATGGTTCTGTAAAATACCTGCACTGAATTAGCCATTTGAATACATTAAGTTTATGCATAGGTACATATAATTAATGTCTGAAAAAGCTCAGGTAAGTGAATTAGTTTCAAGAGCCCTTGAACACTTCAAGCTCCTCTACCATATCAAGTAATGGGGACTGCAGCTTACTAAGAAGATAAAACTAAGATTTCTACAAAGAATTTAAAGTACAATGTGAATATATGTTCACAACTTACATGTACATACCAAGCAATCTTTTCTACCACACAAAACCAAAATCCTTTGAGATTTTTACTTCATAATACAAGTCTGGATACTGCCTTAGTACCACCACAACACAAAAACATTCTACTGGGTGAAATGTATAACTACTCTGTTTCTCTTAACAAAGCATCTATCCTGACTGAGCAAAACAGAAATGTGTTTTAACTGTTGCACCTGTTCTGCAAACATTTAAACACAAAACATACCTCAGTGTTGCTGTCCAGTTTATGCCAACCAGGACCTTGGAAAGCTGTCTTAGAGAGATACTTTTGATAGGCTTGTTCCAACAGGTTTATCTGCTTTTGATTAAATGGTTTCCACTTGTGCTTTGGTTTCCTTTCCCAAACAACACCAGAACTGCAAGGCAAATAACAAGGTTAACAATTTCAGAGTCGTTATACTTTTCTTATGCATGCAAACCATGTAAAATATATTATTCTGATTTCTCAGGATAAAAAAGGAGGCAGTTGAATGCTATTGGTTCTAATTCCACAATAGGAGTAAAAGCAAAACTTAACTTTAATTAAAAAGGTTCCATTTAATTTAATTGGAAATATGTCCCCTTCAATTCTTTCACTAAAATTATAACAAGCTGACAAATTTTGACTTTTCAAAGGAACATTCAGACTTCCACATGCAGTACCTGGTGATTCCTATGTAAGAGATCTCTTTTTTATTTTCATTGTTAACCAGAGAAAGTCCCAGGCTGTGGATTGAGAGGTTTATTTCTTGGTCAGGTTGCTCAAGCTCCTCTGCCTGTCGTGCCTTGGAAACCAAGGCCACGTCGTCGGTGAAGAGCAGCACCCGCTGGCGCCCATCCAGGAAGGACACCCAGTGGATCTGGGTGTTGGCATTGTAGGGGAACTGCCCACAGTCATCCTGTGTTGGGGAAAAAGGTGTGTTACAGGAGCAAACTCATGAGGATGCTGTGTATAAGCAAGTCTACAGACACCCAAGGCAGAACTCAGGGTTTGCCCCCTTTGTTCAGGTTCTGTATCATGATGACTTGGCTGCATCTTGTTTCCTAACACTGAAAACAAGTAGAGGTTGGGATAATTTTTCTTCCCCTTTGTTATCTAAACATTTGTGGTCTAGAATAACATTGAAATAATTAGGAAACAAAGGCCCTCACAACAATGCAAAAGGCTTAGAAGCTTAGGTGATAAGGGAAGAAGGCAATAAATTATATACCATGGAGCAGTAGAACCAGATCTCTGCACTTCAAATGCAGATATTCCTTATTCTTTAATTTGGGAGGCAAAACTGAGATAATTAAAGCATGTTCCTCAAAATCCCCCAAATAATCATGAATGTAACCATAGTTATAGAGTAAGGAAATCAGTTTCAAACTAAAACCACTTTTAAATGTAAAAAATTTGACCCAAGCAAGTGCTTATACAGTAAAGCTCACTGGAACTGGTTAACTGAGTTCAGCTCAGTGAAGTTAAACCCATTCCCAGCACAGCTTTCCTGTCCCTCCTTTAGCTACTAATACCTCAGTTTTCTTAGCTGTGCCCAGTCAACAGAAAAACCACCTCTGAAGAACTGAGTTTAGTGTAAGGTGTGAGCTCACAGCTATTCAGAGACACCTACAGGACTTTATTTAGCCCACATTCCAGTTAAGGGAGAAAAATCTTCATCCATGAATGTTTGCTTCCCATTTTCCAACAAAATACTTGCTCTGTCTTACTCCAGATTTACCTTTGCTTCTAGTTACACTGTTCCTGTTTCTCTCAATCATTTTCCATCTTGGTCGTTATTATTTTGCCCCCACTTCACACATTTTCTTGTTTTAGTTCTGCTTGAGTTACAAACATGGAAAGAGCTCTCAGTGAGCAATTCAGGATTTTCTGCTCCATACAAACATTTCCCATAGGAAGTGAGAGTCACAGCAGTCAGGGCTTTTCTCCATCTTTGGGGAGATATTTGAGCCAAATGCAGCACTGCTGGAAAACTGGTGAATTATTCATCCTCTCTACTGTTTAGATAGTCTACAGCTCATACACTTGATGCTCCTTCTTCCATATCCACAAAAAACAGAGAGAAAATGCAGATTGCAGTTTGTGTCTGAGCCTCTGAATATATTCTTTTAAACATCTAAAACTTTGCTGCTTGACAGGAGGCTCCAAGGTCTCTTACAGGACAAGACAGATGTGAAGTTACTGAGAAAGCTTTGTCCCAGGTAGTTTTAACCTTGTAACAGCCCTAGACAGGGTCAACATTTACAACTTCTCTCTTGCAATTTACCTTAAGTAGGTCATGTTCACCAAAATTTTGGCAGTAGCCCCAAGTCAATTTTCTTGGTTTAGTTGGATCTGTCCAGGCAAACAGGCACACTTGCCTTGGTTTCAACTCCATTTCCTCTTGTAATCCACTGCAGGTTAAAAGAAAAGGAGCAAAATAACAGCATTCCCTGGTTAGAAGCATTGATGGAAGTGGAGGGAACAAAGCACAGCACTAAACCCTCCAGCCTCCTGGGGTGAGGTGTGAAGGGGTACCCACTCCAAACAAGGTCAGCTGGAGGCTCACCAGCTCTTAGTGAACCAGGGTTTATACTCCCACTTCATTGTCTCCACTTTCTCAAACTATGAGGGCAGTTTAAGGGTAGACAAAATACTTCATTAAAAGAATATGATACAGAAAAGGGGGTTTATCTATTTTTCAAGGTACTATAATGGGAAAAGAGAACTCCTTTCTTCCCAAAGGATACCCCCGGTTAAACAGCCAGTGGTGAGCAGGTTCTTTCCCATACCTCTGTTTGTATCTGAGAGAGGCATAGGGAGTGTGGTTCACAATCAGGGCTGGGGCAGCTCCCTCGTGGTAGTCTGAGAAGGTTATGAGAGTCGAGTGCTCTGACACATTCACATCCACCAGCAGGCCCCCATTCTGCAGAGGAAGGCAGACAAAGTCCAGTATTGGTTCTGTGCACATAATCAAGTTAGAACAGACTAAACTGCTGGGTTTAGATCATTCTTTCACTGGTTTCAAAATGAACTAAGGAAATGCACCCTACATAATCTAGTGACAGCAAGTTCAAACACATTGGTCACTGACTTCAGACAGGTATCAGCAGCATCCACAAACTGCTGATTTAATGGAAAAAATATATTCAAATTACAGATTTTTAGTAATTACTTCATTTGGCCAAGTTCAGTAAAAAGCATAGATGAGCATTCCCTTTGCTTTCTGTTACAAAACTTAGTCACATTTAAAACTGCAGTTTCCTGCAAACTCCTGAAAAATGTGAAGATCTAGACAAACATACTAAAGCTTTTAAAGGTACAACAAATACAGCAAAAGCATATTAACCAACTGAGCAGAAGAGTTCTGCTCATTAAACCTCTAAACAATTCTTCATGAATCTTTCTCCTAATGGCTTTCAAGATCTCATTTTTTCCAGTATATATGCAAGATATTTCTGAGTTGTTACAGCACCATTTTCCTCATTTGCTTGCACAAAGAAGGTACCTTCATGCTTTCCTCTCTGTGTAGTCTCTTCAGACATCTTTCTCAAAATGCTCCTCTAGAAAGATAAATTGATTTTCCTGCTACACTGTGAGGTCTGGAGAAGGGGTGGAAGGGGACACACCTGCCTTTGAAACTTGGAGAGCTGGATTATCCTCACAATCACTTGTATTTCAGTTAGTTTTGATGAGCATTATCTCCAAAGCCTTGTCTAAACAAGCTACATTTATATACACATTCCCAAATGCTAGGCTAGGGTGAGTTCTGAAATTAGTAAGATTCCTCTATTTGAATCATTAGTTTGCCCAAGAATTGTATGTCTCCAACATGCAGTAGAGTATCAAGAAAACAAAAAATGCAATTCTTTTTAGGGTAACTATGGAAACAAACTGAAGACACCCAAGTCATACCCTCTGAAAAAACCCAGATACCACTTCAACTCAATGGCAATAGAGCTGTTCAACATCCTATAAGCTTATCACAAGTAAATGAACTTGACCACACAGCTGTGAAAACATGAACAACACTGCAGACTTGATTCACAACCTTATATATGCATCAGAACTGAAGGGCAGTGTATACATAGTTTTGATCTTGATGATCTGGGCAAGTCAAGCTACCAGAGGGCTAAAATGGAGTATTATGAACAGAGCACACAAAGTCAGTCTCACCAGTTCTTCCAGACTCAGCAGAGTGCCATTATCCTGGGCTTGAAACAGGAATGGTTTGGATGAGCTCTCATAGCCAACTACTCTGACACAAAGTTCACCAGATGAGTTTTCAGGCCAAAATGGAAGACACTGTAAACCAAGAAACAGGTGTGACTTGACCAATTCCTCTATGTTGACTACAGTGACCAGCAGGAAAACAAAGAGGTTTGTGTGGCTGTTTCACAAGCCTCGGTTCTTACCCAAGCACTGACTGATGAACATCTCAGCCACCCTTACTAAGGCACCTGAACTGAAGGACTTCAGGAATGTACCAGCATGTGCAGCCTGTGCTGCTCCTGTTTCCCTGAGATGTGAAGCGCCCATGTCATGCCTTCAGAAGTGACACCTCCCACAAGAGAACTGCTCTTTCCTTAAGTGACACCTGGAGACCAGCTGTTTGTCTACAACATCCAAAGGAAAAACATGAAACATTACCTCTGAAGCTGAGATATAATTCCATTTGTTTGTTGGAAGAGAGCCATTAGGACCAATTTCTCCAACTTCAAGTTCCAGGGAAGATTTGTTTGCTATTGTGTAGAATGGAGTGAAGGTAACTATCCTGGTCAGGTTAAAACTGCTCATTTTGATGCTGACTCCAACCTGTTGAACAAGGACAATTTGAGCAAACAATCAACAAGCTTAAAGAAAAGTCAGGATGGGGAAGAAAAGAAAAGCCAACACTATCATTACAAAGCCTGGCACAAAACACTCCTGTTGTGAGCACCTGAACTAAAAGAACCAAATGACATGCAGTAAAATCAGCAAACTATGCAACACAACTAACACAACAGTCAAGTGAGAGTTTAGCTATGGCATTTTGTAGCTGTGGTATTTGGGGGGAAAATCCAACAGGAATCCTCTGGAGTAAATCAAGACAAGGTAAATTGACCATTATCATCAGAAAACAGAGTATATATCCCCACACAGCTTTATTCTGCTTAATTGTGGAAATGTTGTCTGAGATTAGGAGTGAGGATCTAAACACTTGCAAACAATTAGGAACTTTGCATGTGGACTCTCATCTCCATTATGCACATTCACCTTTGTGTTTTCAAACAGCCCATTTTCATTTGTTAGAAAATCCACATTTATGAATTCAACTAAAACTTCCACTGGTGAAACTACTTGTTGCCAGTGCAGGCCTGAATGGCTGGGACATCAACATTATTACCCTAAATGTTAAATATTTCCATGCTTTAAAAGCACTGTAAGTAGTGAAACAAAGGCCTTAAGGAGGGAAAGAAGTCAAAAGAAGGCAAAAAAAACCCCAAGAGAGCTTCACAAAGCACAGAAACATATCTTACCAGATAATCCATGTTATTAGCTGGACACCTGACACAGCCATAGCTTCCTACAGTATCAAGGGAAAAGCTACTGGACCAAGTGCTGGTTGAAATACAGAGCTGGATCTACAAAAAAACAGCAATAGGCAAAATAATTCATTAAATTCACTTTAATTCTATAGCTTGTGCGTTATGGGGTGCAATTATATCACATGTAGCAGTATAAAGACAACATTTTAGTGCTTCTGAAACCTTCTATAAGTTCAGATAACCTAAGAAAGTAGTATCACTATTTATATTCTGATTAGTCTGTGCCAGAGTTCTGGAAAAGATGTTTGAGTCAAAAATAGCACAATGGAGGAGCACTCATTGACTCTTATGCTCATGGCAGCACACACATACATGGAAAAAAGCCTACAATTTTGTGGTGCTTCACAAACTTGAAGAGGTGGGAGAAAATAAATAAATAAATACTGTTTTTTCAACCATTTCTACAACTACTGTTGGGTAAAAAAAGTTATTTAAAAGGAATGAAGGGCCACTTCAGAAAAAAATCTCCTACTGCAGTACTCTTCACTTGACCATGCAAACATCACACCAATCCAAAATCTAAACAAAAGAAATGTGTTAACCCAAAACAGAATATTTACAGTGTTCATTTTCAATGTCAAAGTACCAAGGAAAGCAGCACTCAAAGGAAAGCCCTTAGACTTAAAAACTACGTTAAAATATTCTTTATATTAAATGTCTGTGTGGTTTCCCCCTCAGAGCAAGATCTTAAAGTCAGCATACCTTATTTTTACTAAAAATATTTTTCTTTTTAAATGAAAACAAAACAATATCCCTGTAGTCTGCTGGATGCTTCACATGGGTGTCCTCAGCTCGGTACTGGAGGACACGGGAGGTCTTGTTGATGATCCAGTAGGGGCTGAACACAGACAGCACCACCCGAGTGCCCACCCTCCTGGTGTGGATGTGAACATCCACTGTCAGGGTTGCTGCAGAGTGAGAAGTGAAGCACACAGGGAAGAACTCAGGCATCCCATCATGGATTTTAAGGTGCCCATTCCAGTCTTTGCCTTGGTATTTTAACAACACAAGCTCCATTATTTCTCCATTGATTCTTGAATGGAAAACGTCTGCAGCGCTCCCTTCAGTTAATTCACGGACTTCTGCTGTTCCCTGCAGCAAAATTAGAAGAGGCAAATGAAGTTTTTAGTATATAAAATTAAGGCTTTCAAACCCTAGTATCTCATTCTCTTGCAGGATGCATGTTTCAGGTGTCTCAGTACCACATGTCCTAATCCCCAATCAGTTCTATTTGAGACTGATCCTATGGCTAATTTGAGATGAAGTGCACTTGTCTTGCAGGACAGTAAATTGTGCTTAATTCTGGATTTTGGAAGGCAAAGTAGTTCCAATGTATCCCCTGTCTCTTCTCTCTCCTTCCTTCCCACCTTTCCTCCTCCATGAATTCCAGAGGATTTTGGCAATGAGTTCTTTACCCAATTCTTACGCTATTGGGTGTAACACTGAACTGGACTGTGCTGCAGATGTACAGCCAGGGCTTTCCACACTAAAGATCACCCAAGGCAGAAAGCCAGCAGTTCTACCATACAGTTTGTAGCACAGCTTTCCTCAGGCAGTAGCATCCCACAACAATAGCTTTCCTAATTTTTCCTGATAAACAGTGTATTTTACTGTATGGAATAGTGGCCAGGCTTGATCAGCCCAGGGATGTGAAGACAATAAGCACATACCCATCTACAGGTACAGTGACTTCAGAAATAGATTTGAATTAGTGGTTTCTGGCTCCTCAGTCCTGGCAATGGCACTGTGTCCTACATGCTGTGACTCTGAGTACTGAGGTACAAGGAAGGTAAGGAAAAGTGGGAATAGAGCCATTAGGACGTTGGACCAAAGTGAAAGTAAGATCTAAAGGAATGTCACAGCCAGTTCTGCAAATAGGACAAAACAGAACTAACAAGGGTGATGGTTCTAAATCCTCACACCTGTTGTATTTGCTGAAATCACTCAGCTTTCATGAAGAAATATTAGATGCTGAAAATACTGAATGGAGAGGAAAATGGTCTGTGTAGCATCCTGCAAAAATCCTTCCAGTTTGTGCAAGGACACCTCACAACAGTCAATAGGAAAGAATCAGTGTCTGAATGGAGAAAAGCTGCATCTTCTGTATAGAAGAAAAGCTCTAGAGATTGCAGATGCTTTTTCTTATGCCTCCTCTTGTGAAGCAAAAGACATCTTGCAAAACACAGACAGAATCTCAGAAGAATGTAAAAGAAGAAAACCAATCCAGTACAGGAAACATTTGAGGAGCAAGGCAGAGTTGGCCAGGTACACTCAAATTAAAAACAATTAATCCCCAAAAGTCCCAGAATCAATCCATTATCTGCCTCATTCATTTATAATACAAAACACAAAACCCAACATTGAGAATCTTACATGTTACATTCACCTGCACTTCTAAATAAACATAGTCTTAATTAAAATTGAGTAAAGGATTTTCAGATGAAACCACAAAATAACTTACCTCAAGTAAGTATCTCAAGGAATATGGCAGAAGATTCCTCACAGTCAGTGTGGGGTAAAGGTGGATAATGTAGGCAGGATCCCACTCCTCCCCATGAGGTGAAATAAAACTGAGCTCATCAGGTACAGCTGTTGAGCTGATGATTAGGGGCAGGAAATTTGTCTCAGTGGCTGGGCACTGCAACAAGCACTTCACTTCAGTGCTCCTGTGCAGCTCCTCCCTCCAGGCAATGTAAGTGGTGGACTCCCTGAACTGCCCCTCAAACATTCCCGTGGGTCGCACATACAGGTGGCACCTGTGGGGAGAGGACAGGCAGTGACACACAGCACACACCAGCTGTGCACTGACAGCCACCTCCACCTATGGCTAACATTCTACACTGGTTCTGCAGCACAATAACTACCTAGTAAAGGCAGCACGTTGGGGTTTTATCCCAGTCAGGAAGCAAATTGAGGCTTCCACACCAACTCTATTTGTGCCCCAGTGTCACAGAGCTGAGCCCTATGGAACAGGGACAGCATACCTGTATGAATGCAGGGGAACATGGAATTCTTCTTCTGGCTTGGATATGCCGATTGGCTCCAGCACTCTGGAGCCTTTGGCCAGCTTATAGATCATAAATGGGATGGAGAAATGGTTCTTGATCTAGAATCAAAATACATGATTTTCATTGTATTTCTGTGGTACAAATTTCTAAAGGAAAAAGGATGAATAGCAACAAGGAAAAACAATGATTGATTCAACCAAACTGCTCTAGAAAACAGACTGCATGTGTCTTAAAATGAAATACAATTCTGGAGGAGACAATATACAAGCAAATGAGAAAACTTCATTTTAAGTCCCATGAATTGAAAAACATGCTTAAAATGCCAAGTTGCATAAAAATTATCCTAGTATTTAGGATATTAGGAAGCCAAAAGGAAAAAAACAGATTTTTCATTTCATTTCAGGAAGATACACACATATACAATACCGATCAAAATTCCTGTAACAAATAGAGCAAAACACTTAATAATTGGCCTTTAAGCAACTTCTCAGAAAAGTATGATCTGAAGAAAACGCCTTGAGGAATAAAAGAAAGGTCAGTCCTTGCAGAGCAGTGCCTGTGGGTCTGGGTGTTACCTGCAGGGGGCAGCGCACGGTAATGACCTTGTTCCCCTCGGCCGCGTCGATCTGCACCACGGCGGAGTCGCTGTGCCCGGCCACGCTCTGCAGGTTGTACAGCCGCCGGCCCGGCTTGGCTATGGGAATGCTTAATGCTTCTCTATAGCCTTCGAGTTCTGAGCCAGAGAAACACACAGAAGTCTTCGTTAGGCAAAACAAATCACATTAGCATTTCCTGTTTGAAGAGTGCTTAAGCAACAACCAGGATCAAAGTACTCTCTGACAAGAAGACTTTAAATGGCATTCGAGTACCACTGAGGGAAAGTTTGAAGGTCCAAATACTCCCCAAGACCATAAATTTAGATTATGATTTATACATAGCACAGGAAATATCCCAAGCAATGAACAAAGGCACTTGTTGGGTGAGTTAATGAATTGCAACACAGAACATGTTTTTATCACATCACAGCCAAGTACCTCCGTATGGGATGTGATGGAAAGGAAAAAGCTCAGGTGATTATGGATTAGAAGCTGTTGTATCCCATTCTCTTAGGAGTATTTGCTGACAAAGCTAAAAGCACAAACATCATAACTGCTCTCAAGTAGCTGTCAACTACAGAAAGCCAAATAGTAGTAGGGATAGGAGAAATGAAGCTCCTGTTTAGGAGCTGGAATGCATAGCCCTGGGTCACAGGGTGCTCTAAGATGGTCTGTCAATGACTCCACTAGAACGTTTTCCTTTTCTTCCAAAGAGGAAGAGAAGTTATTGTTCTTTTCACTCTTTGAGAAACTGGAGAGAAGGAATTTTACATCTTTTTAACAAATCCAGTAGTTGGACCCTCAGTGAGGGGGTTTTTAACTGGCATCAGTATCCAAAAATGGTTCCAACACAATGTCCTTCCATCACACGGCTTTAATCAAGGGATTGTCCAACTCTCCCCCATCCCACTCCTTTAACCAAGGGACTGTCCCACTCTCCCCCATCCCACTGCTTTAACCAAGGGATTCCCCACTCTCCCCCAGACAGTGCTCCCCAGCACAGTACCTAAATTTAGAGAGAAGACAGAGCTCTCCTGCCGGTACAAGGCTGACAGCTTTCCTCGGTGAGGTGCTTCAAACACGGAGTATTCCAGTTCCATGCTCTGACCAATCCCTACATCATTCATGTTTTCACTCCCAGTGGAACCAACGATGCGAAAATGAGAGCTGGGAAGCACTTTGAGAGACACACCCAGGGCGTTTTTCACTATGAAAGGTGCTGTCTCTTTAAAGGAATAGTCAAACGTGGATGCAGTTGCTTCTGAAAATGCCTGTGATTAACAACAAATACAACATGTCACACAAATAAATATAACATATCTAGAAAGCCTTTAAAAGACATTTCCCAGCAACTTCCATTTGAAAGAGAGGGGGGAAATTATTTATAGCAAGACCTATGTTTTGTGTAATAATATTTCATGTAAGTGAAGGTTATTTGCAGAAAATTTTATTTTATTCTGTGATTTGCAGCAAGTGTTGATGCTACAATGAGCACTCATGCTCCTCACAGGGAATTTTTCCAGTTTCTGGGTTGTAAAAGAAACATAAGGCCTGGGACAGAGAAGTCATATTCAACCACTACTTCTGCTTACAAAAACTGAGTGCCAGTAGAGACTGGCAGTATAAGCAAGTACTTACAGAGCTGCTGCTCATTTAAAATTACAAAAAACCCAGACATAAGTCCCATTCTGTAAAAATAGCTTGGTTTGGTAACCAGAATTTCTTCACCTCATAAAAAAAGGAGGGAAAAGCAGCCTAGAACATTCATAAGCACACCTACTATCACAGGAAAAATAGGGGGGAAAAGTATTTTTAACACACTGAAAATGGTACTCCTACAGATTAAAGGCCAATCCTAAAACACACACTTTCCTTAGTCTTCAGTTGAGGAGGGAAAAATGGAAGGGAAGTAAATTTCTCTTTTAATATTTCAGGAGTATTGTAGGAAATGGTTTATTAGAGCATTTCATTTCCACTTTGCCTGCACATGTGACACTTCCTTAAGTCCTACACATTTGTTGTTCTAACACAGAAGCTGATGCTTTGAAAAGCTCAGCACCACCTTTTTGTTAACCCTAGAGGACTGATCTGAGTAAAACTCCTCAGCCTTTCTAGAGAACATCTGTCAGAGCTGCAGAACAGTCACTGACTTGTGACTGGCAGCCAATAATGTTTTTTAAAAAAGAAAAGTCAGAACTTGCACCAGAACCACACAATTCAGCACATTCTGCCTGTTCAGACTACCTTGGCCAGGTTGCTGAAAACAGCCAGGCAACATTTGGATATTGTTATATTCATTGTGTCCTTTGAAGAGATGTTGATGGCAGTTTGGGGGTCAGGCAGAACAATGAAATCATCCCCTGGCATCAGACTTCTCTCCTGGACAGGGTTAGTCTTCATCTAGAAGAGAAACTTCATTAGGTATTTATGAACATACAGTTTACTTTCTGCTATGTTAAAACAGGAAAAAAATTGACCTACACCTGACAATTTCCCCAAGCAAAGTAAAACCTAAAAGCTCAGATAACTTAAACAAACATGGAAATTCTACACCAACATTGAAGCCAAGTTATTTTCTTTCCTCTGCCTGGTTGCACACTCCACCTTGCCCATGAACTGGACAACAAACATTGTTCAGAAAAAACTTACAATGTCTAAAGATTCATTTCTGTTCCATGTGAAACTGCACACACCTCCCTCAAAGCAACATTTGAAAAGTCAACATTCTGCCACATAAAACTTTTCAAGAAATTAAAAACCAGCTGCCTATTCAAACCATTTCACATCATTTTAAGTAGTTTACATACCTCTAGCTTTAAATTCCATTGCTTCTTCCCTCCCTCAACTCGTTCAATAAGTGGCTCCCACACTGCATAGGTTTCATTGTAATAATGAATCTAAAGGAATAATCAGAATTAAATAAGGTATCTCAAAATAAAGGACCAAGTTCCTTCCAACAGAAATGACTATGAAAAATAT
>JAWWLZ010000019.1:16975134-16986039 GCA_035041345.1 Poliocrania exsul
CAAGCTTTTCTCTATTTATAAAGGTGGGAGTGGGCAGTGACCCACTGGCACTGCATTAGTTTTTTTGAAACTGAAACCAGTCAAAGCTCACTTGGCAAAATTTTAATAGTACACAAAAAACAAAGCCCATCCCTTTTCTGTCAGAAACAGAAGGTACCACTTGCACTGAGGGCACAAACATGGGAGACTGAACTGAGAACACTGCAGAAACAAAGGAGAGCAAGGCTTACCAGAAGAGACATGAGAAACTTGTGAAGGAACACTATCTGAATACAGCCCACCCTCAGAGACACGGTGCCATCCACTTTGGACATGTCAGTGTAGGCTTCTCCCTCAGTAGCATGTGGATTTAATGTCAGGTTGAAACTGAAAACTTCATCTCCTACTATAGACACAGCCTAGGAAGAGAGAAACAGCACCCACTAGCCATCAGCAGCTTCTAAAAAGGCACTGAACACAAAGAACTAAATATACTATCAGATGTACAGATTAGATTACTACTCCTTTAAGTCCTTTTAGACATTCATTCTTGTAAGATAAAGATTATTCTTTACCATGTATCTTATTTGAAAAGATGCATTCATGACAGAACAAATATTTTTTTAAAAAGTGGAATATGTATTACATTTCACTTTTATACACATAAGACTAACCAAGAATCAAGTAAAACTTAAAATCTTGGGGTTGAGTACTTTTTTGTGAAGGGTCCTTGAATCAACATCTGTGACAACTATGTCTTTAAGTCTGGCAAAGAATACAGTGTGACTGGGCTGGAGGCAAAGAGATGAGTCAAGACCTGTAAAGCACAAAAACAGAAACAGCAGTGTTGCATAGCAAAAGTAACACTCATTTTCAGGGTGAGGACACATGACACCAGGAGAGGAAGTGAGAAAAGCTCCTAAGCTTTGAAAATGTGACCATGCTACAGCTTTGGCCAAAACAAAATAGAAAAATTTCTAATACAGACACTGTCTCAGTATCAATCACCTCTGGGAGTAGTTGAGCAACTACTCATAGAAATAAATTCACACAATAATCCATTTCTTAATAACCAAGTAACTGAGTGATTTTATGGAGATTTTCTATCAGAATAAATGTTACTATACTGTATTTGAATACAATACACTTGCATAAAAAAATCTTGTGTGAATACTTCTATGATTTAGAGATTGGCACTAACAAAAGGCTTTATAAACTGCATTACATAATCTTGCATATCACCCATTCTTAAATATTCATAAGAGAGAGTTTTGGCAGCTGAGAGGATGGCAGTTACAGCCAAACTTGGAAGTGAAACTCCCCCTCCCCACTCTGCCCCCACAAAGAGTTATAGATGGTCCTTCTGAGGAGTAAAAAAGAAAACTAAAACGTGAAACCCAAACAAATCCTAGAGGTTAAAAAACAAAGAAAACTATTTTAAGGGGGGTTTATTCCTAAATAATTCAGGTGCACCAGGAAAATACCTAATGCTTAGCACAATATGAAAAGCCACCCATAATCAAACTCCTTCAGGTACAAACTTAATTGCTTGAAGAATAATGATACATCACATTTTCTAGCTGAAGGTCAAAACACTATGATAGACTAGAATGCTGACTTTGAAAAAAACTACAAGCCATGTTTGTACAGATAATAACAAATTATTTTTTAAAAAAGCAGATGCTGCCAATTTACACCTTAAATATATTTTAGTCCAATTATTAGCAGTTGCTTTGAAACTAAACTACTGTAACAGTTACTACTAACAAAGAATTTAATACCTTGTATCTTGATCTCTGCGATGTTCTTTTTTTCATCACAAATATTTAAACAGAAGGCATCCAGTTTGGCAAAAACCTTGAAGTCAAACACATCCTTATCCTTGGAAGGTCTAGTCACTAGAAATGAGAGAAGGTGGGATTTTCAAGGCACCTGTAGGTTATATTTTCACTTAAACTCCTGAACTATTTGAGAATTCTTTTGGTCTGGAGGTTTTTTGGCATCCATATGACTTAGAGTTTTTCCTTCTCTGTCTTCATGAAGTTTGCAACATCCCACCTTAAACAAGAAGTCTTCTTCTGAAGGCAACTCTACTGGTAAAACACATCAGTATTTGCTCGTAATTCTGTGCCTGATATCAGTCTCATCCAGCAATAACTCTCTATTGCAACAATTTGACTTTTACCAATTTAGGGAAGTTGCTGGGTTAAGAAAAAATGGAGTATCATACTTATTTTTAATGTCATGTCAGTCACTCAACAGGCCCACTGCAAGGCTGGGATTTTTTCAGGTTATCCAATGGTTCCTATTGCAGGATCCTCCTGTAGAAGTTTACTCAAATTTCAAACCTTGGAATCCCATTTCAGGCACCCAGGTTTTATGAGAGCCAGTATAAAGGCTGGGGAGAATAAGGACAACTCACTCACAAGTGACAAAAACTCTTTATGGGCAAAGATCAGAGGCCACCAGACCTCACTGATCCTGTTATGCACCTTCACTAACCATTAGTGGCAAAGTGTTAAACCAAGAGCTCAGACACTTTTGTGCTTTGTTAAACTCTCCACAGCAGCAGCTTGTTTGTCAGCCTGCAGATTCAAGCCCAGGCCATGCAAACCTATAAGTAATTCTGACCATTCTCCACCAGACACCTCATTTCCAGCTCACCTGATGCCCAGGTTTTGCACTTAATATTAAAAACCCTGCAGTTACTCTTATCTGAGCCTATTTTGATAGAAGTTCCAGGGGTTTTTGTTTGTTTCAGTACTACAGGAACAACAAGATTTTCATTAGTCTAGCAAAGGACTTGGCTAGTTGTTTGAAAGTATATTTACATTGCCTAGACACAGCACAATCATCCAAGTAGTATTTATCTCCTTTACTTTACCAGGAACACTGCTGTTTGAGTCCTCTAAGCTCACAGAAATCTCATTTACTCAAATTTGAGCCTATTTGTGAAAAGGCTATGAAACACAGGAATAAAAATCTCACTTGAAAAGACTATTTATTTTATAAATAAATACTATTTATTTTTATAAATAAATACTATTTATTTATAAATACTATTTTTTATTTTTATTATTTTTATTATTTTTTATTTTTACTATTTTTTACTATTTTTATTTTTAGAAATACTACTTATTTTTATAAATAAATACTATTTATTTTAAAATACTATTTATTTTACACTATTATTTTATTATTCATAAAAATTCTTTCAGTTATTGTTTTTTTGAAATCAGTCCTCCAGCCTGGTGAGCCACAGACACATGAGCTTTCACTTTATCCCACACTACAAAGCTCACCATGTTCCTCTGGATTTGATTGCTTTGCCAGCATGGAACACATATTTTAGCACCATCATTTGGACAATCACACTGTACCTTTCTTCAGTCTAGAGTCATCCTCTTGCTTTCCTTTTGTTTGTGTGTCTCCCCTGCTTTCACTGCCTGAGGGACTCACAGCTGTGAGAAAACTGAGGGCAGACAGAAGGGCCTCTGTGTGCAACAGGAGGTTCAAGGATGAAAAAGTTACCTGTTGAAAACATGAAATTCCATGTGACAAACAATAACTCACAAGTGTAAGAGTTGGACAGAGGTGCAACAACATCCTGTGCAACACAACAGTTTCCCAGGAACAGCCAAACTGAGTGTGGTACCAGCAACAGAGCATCAGGGACAAAGCTTTCTGTAAAGCACAGAGGTGCCAAGCTTAGAAAATAAAAACCTAGCAAGAACCCAGCACTGTCACTGCTGCCCTACCACCTGCTCAGCACACAAGCAGTGATGGATACAAGCTTAATTTTGTCAAACACAGAGCAGCCCTTGAGTGCTCCTGCAGCAGCAGTGCCACTACAAGGGGAAGGGGCAGGGGCTGACATGGAGGCACTCAGTACAAGGGTGGTTCTCAACAAATCCACTGGGGGAGTCCAACAGGTGAACAAGTGCCTGCTGTGTGGTTTAATAAAAGCAGACCTGTCCTCCTCTGCTGCAGCTTCAGGAACTTCCTTTTGGCACAAAGATTCCAGTATTAACTAAACTTGACAGATTAAACCTACAGATGTTTTAAAATTATTAGGTGAGGTGTGAAATATTTCAGTCTTCACACCAAAATATGGTAGGCAAAATAATGCCATAAAGGTTTAAAGAGAGGGAAGCACCTATCCCTTAAAACACAGTCCTTTGTACTTCATTTTCAGAATTCCTCAAGACACTCTTTAGTCTTAGATTGAAATCTCTGACATAAAAGTACAACAGTCAGAACCAAAGTTAAGTACTTATTATCTAAAACCATTTTCCTATATTGCAATAATTCTCAAGAGATCAAATTCTCATGCTAGAGTCTACAAGAAGAGGAAATGCAGTATTGTGAGCAGCTCCCAAGTCATATTTCAGAGTGAAAAATTAGAACACAGTACCCTCTGCCCTGGATGAGGCAGGGGTGGAAAATCATTCATAAATGGATTTAGGCTTCTTATTAAATTTAGCCAACAGAGTGTTGATTATGTGGCAGATACATGCAGATTATTTGACAGGAAGGGGAAAGACTTCTTGACTGCACTCCAGTCTCCCATACTGGGCACCTGAGCATCATGATGGCTGATGCAAGAGAAGAAGTGTTCTTACAGCAGTTTGAATTTCACCCACATGAGGTAGCTACAAGTGTTTCTTCCCAGCTCAGCACACCAACATACTGCTCTTCAGTGGGACAGAAACTTTGAGGTACATTTTAACTCTAAATCTGCTGCTGCAAGGCTGGGGGTGGGGCAGGAAAACAGGAAAGCCAAAAAGCTTATTGATCCCTCCATTCTAAGCAAGCAAACCAAAAGGAAACAAGCAATAAAATCTGCAAACACTCACTTGAATCATCTGTTCAGTGTTGTCAAAAACTGTCTGAAACTGTGGCCCATTTCTGTCAGCCTGAAAGTAGTGATTTGCATGAAGATTAATATTAATTCCAACCAGTCACTGTGCTCTTTAGAAGGTACAAAACAATCCAACTGCTCTGAAGAGTAGGTTTAAGACTATATATAGACTGTATATTACAAATATGTAGGAGTGCTTTAAAAACAATTTTAAAAAGCTTTATGTATACCTTGATATATTCCACCTTCAGAAGGTCTAAGCCAGGTTTATCTGAGGAACTAATGAGATGAATGGGGGCTTTTTTACCTGGAACACACAACAAGAAATAAAGAACAATTAGGGTCGTTTCTGCTCTTTCAGAGAACCAAAGAAGGTAACAATTAACTTTCAGCCTTGTTTGTTAAAATACATTGCACCACCAAAAATGAATGGCTGATTTCTCCTGTACCTGATACACCTGCACCCCTTCTCCATCCAAACACTGAGCTCTAAGCTATTCATTTATCCAGTTATGGGGAGAGTCCAAAGCTTACCAGCTGTGCCAATGGGGCACTGCCCACAGAGAGCTGCATATTAAATATTGTAACCCAAAAACCAGACCAACACTTGCATTTCAGTGAGCACAACAGACAGGAGAGCCACAGCTTCAGCCTGACTGCAATGCACCACACACACTGCTCTTCCATTGCTTATTACCTCCAGTTCCATAGTAATCCAAGCTTATTTTCTTCAGATACGAGACAGCTGTTAAATTATAGGTTCTGACAGTGGCTTCTGTCCCAAGATGCATTACATCAAATACAAGCACTGTTTCCTCAGTTTTCTTCTGCCTGGTGAGTTCTACTAAAACCTGGATGAGAAAGAAATACACATTTATACCATCTTTTCACATAATATTCTCACTACTTAAAGCCACAATGAAAAGAAGTGCAAAATTAATGTTTTCCCTGCTTTGTTGTTATTTTTAGTACAGACTTTAGAGTACAAAAACAGAATGAAAGAGTAAATGTTTAATGGTGATAGATATAAATAAAAAAGATATTTGGGGATTTGCTCTTTTCAAGTGACCTGCTTCAGTATAACCTTTGTTCTTCCAGTGCAGATTTCCCACCTCCTACCCCTTAATTACAGCTTGGTACTATTTTTTTTTACCAACAATATTCCAGCTCTTCTCTTTTTTTCCCTTTTAATACATAATTCATCTCTGTGCACGTATTATGCTTTATTTATATGCACCACAAATATATAAGAAATTATTCATATGCATACCACATATAAATTACCTATATATAGAAATATGAATGCATATAAATGTATATTTTTTGTTTGTTGGATGTGTTTGCATCCACTAATCTGGACAACACTGGTAAATGAATATTGGATTTTTTTAAAAATATTCTTTATGTAGAAGGTGAAACCAGAATTACAGATGTACCTCTTTAATTTCAAACTTCAGCTGAAGATCTATCAGTTCCTCTTGAGCAGGCTCCTCACTTCTTGTTTCTTCTCCTTTAATTAGTGACTTCTCAGTTGGTTCAGAGCTTTCCTCAAAATCAAAATACTCCTCTTCAGAGTCTACAGAAGGGAAATGACTTCCTCAGTAAACTTTTTCCAGAAACAGGAGTAAAGATCCCACTCTCTTTCCCACTCCAACAGGATTTTTAACTGCATGAGCAGTTTAAATGTAGCCTGACATAGTTGGATCTACGCTGTCCTCTTACCCACTGGGAGAAGAGAACCAAATTAAAGCCCTGTTAAGGACTGTACTGGGGGTTTGATGCATCATTAGACATTCAAGAACACAGGTAAGGAAAAGCAGTTAGAAAGTGAGCTCCAGGAAATAACTGTATGAGGTTCCACTACAGGGAAGTTCTTCTCTAGAACAGCCATGGAAATAAACGCCCAAATTCACTGTGTCTATACAGTAATTACCCACTTGTTATTCTGGTTCTGCCTTTTCAGAAAAAGGAGAGTTTTGCTAATGCAAAACATCAGAACAAGCAAATACAGTTGGCATTCATAGTTCACTTTCATTTGAACAGGTTGTTTATGCATAATATTAATGAATAATAAAAAAGTGGGTTTGCTTTTTAGAAAATGCAGGTTTATTATTCTGAGGTAACATCAGCTTCTTAAACTTTCTTATGTACTTGAAGTTAGATGTGACCAATCATACTCATCTTTACTGTTCTTGCACATTTTACCACCAATAACAGCATGACAACATTGAGTATTCTACCTTTACAAAGGCACATCTTACCTGACACCATGTCTGCCAACAGCTGGGGTGTATTAAGCAACCCTTTACTAACAACAGGAATTGTGGGAATAGCTGGTACCTGGAGGGAGGGGAAAGAGAAGGAAACTCAATACATTATTTTCAAGTCTGTATAACATGCTATGTCCATATTTTTTTCCCATTGCCTCCCCCAGGTTCTTTGGAAAGGCCAGTTCTGCCAATACTTGAAACAAGCAGCACAACGAAGGCTGCATAAGCCTTGTTTGAGAGAGCCCAGCATGTTCTGATGGTAAGTCACAATGAAGACACTCAGCTTAGCAATGTTTTGGGGGTTTTTTTTCAGTTTTCTTTGTTGTATTCAGCCTACCTTAGTGCTTGGGGCTGACACAGATGACTTCTGAGGCAAGGGAATGCTGTCAATCAGATCCAAAACTGCCTTGATTTTCTGGTCAGACAGCCTGACATGCACCAAAGGGAGCCCTCCTGAGACTTTGAACCTTTTTGTAAAAGACAAATTATCAAACTCCAAGACAAAGAGGGACATATCAACTCTTAATTTAACTCTTACCAATACAGATACTCATATATAAAGACCACATGACAGTGAAGCCAGTGAGTCTGCATTAAGGTCTTGGACTTTAACCAATAATTAGTAACCTGAAGGGAGCTACTCACCAAAAAAGTGTTTGTGAACAGGAGTGAGCTATTGCTATTTCTAGTTAATAGCTTCAAATTATCAGGTGTGACTGAACCTTCAGGGAAAACAATTTTCTTTTCTGTAAGTCCATAGTAATTAAAAACAAGTCTTTTCAACATTAATACATTACTTTGCCATCCTGGTATCTCTTTCCACCATTGATTTTGCCAACTGCACATGAATATCCATAGGCTGCAAAATGTGTAAAGTTGATGGGTGCTGAAAACGAGCCTTTTTCCAGTCTTCACCTGCAAATGTTTGGTAAATTTAGATGAAAAACCAAAACTTGCTAATTGCTTTAATTAAGGTATCATTAAGGTAATCTAATGGCATGACTAGGACAGTAAAAAACACCCACTCACCAACTAGAGAAAGCTAAAATAATTTAGGTCAAGTATTTTAAGAGATTTTAATCTACTTGGTTAACACACTTGCTTTAGCACCCTTAAGCCCAGTTCTAAAAAGATGGATCTAAACATTGCAGCCCCAAAAAAGGAATGGATAGATAAACTGATACACAAAATATTAGCCAGTAACCAAGCATTCTGTTGACCACACAAACTCAAGTTCAAGTTAAGTATTAAGGCAATTTTTAGCTGTATTTTTCCTGCACATGATGGAAAACATAATAGTTCTATGCCTTTACATTCACTGATGGCATCAAAGTAAGGAGGTGATGCACAAGTCCAAACAAAAAAAGGAGCAGCTGTTTGAAGAGAAACCAACCCATTTTTTCACAGTTTAATACCAGACGTGTATTATAATATATCATTTTGTTAAGTACTTGTTTATTACAGGTTGGTAACCTTCAACAACCTTTTGAGTAAATAACAACTCTGTTGTTTTGTTACCTGTTCTTCCAAAGAGAAGTTGCACATTTTTTATTTCCACATCAAACTTGTCATAAGCTTTGTCCATAATCTCCTCTAAAGATGAAAAGTTGGAAGCTTCACTGCTGCCTTGATTTATGCTGTTCAGCTAAACACAAAGAACAGGATAAAATTAAGTCTAAAACTTACAGACATGTGCTATTCATTCTAGTGAAGATGAAAAGGTGATTCATAGGAGCTGATGATTGACATTTGGACTCTTACAGAGAAAATACTTCAAATCATTTCACACTTCACTTTTTCTTGATAAGTAGATTTCTTTTTTCTGTTACTTCTCTCAATCCACTTAATTCAACTATGCAAAAAGAATTCTTTTTCATCAGTTTACAATGTTACTGATGGAATACAAGTTAAATAAATATTTAATCAGTCAGCTAAATCAAGGTAAATTATTGCAATCTTTCAATTTTATAGAAACAAGAGAATCCACTTTCAAACTCCAAGAGAAAAATTATATTCTCTTTTATTGATGAAAGACAACCATTTTACAGAAAAAAGGAAACAAAAGTTCACGTTCTGCAGAAGAAATGAAAGATACGAAATGATAACTATAACTACAACATGAACATATTTCCTGGGGAGGGGTAACTAGTACAAGAAAGTCAAAGATAACATCTCTAAACATGGAAGAAATTGCTGATCCAAATGTATGTGGTTAGAAATACACTAAGTTAAAAACCCATTCACAGAGATTATCATCTTTGCCTTCTCAAAGTTAAAAACACATTCACAAAGATTATCATTTTTGCCTTCTGAAAGCAAGACAATATCAGATGACAGCCATGTTAAGAGAAAAGAATATGTGCTTCCTCTGAGCTTACAAGAGGAGTCATTTATATACCTGAAATGTACCAAAGTCCAAAATGAGCAAATCTGAATTTTCGTGGTAGAAACCCGTCTGTGGAACCACAAGGTAGGAAGGTTTCAGATTAATCTTCAAGTCAAGGACTTTCCTCATTTCAATAATATGAGCTAATCCTTAAATAAAAAGGAAAGGACATTGAAATGCTATTCACAAGTGAAATAATTGTGCCTGTCAACATATGAGAAGATATTATTTGCCTGAAATATAAACATCTGCAGTCAAGACTTACTTCTGCAGCATTTACTGATTTCTCACTAAACTCAATGCTCCTTCCCACAAAATATCCACTAATTCTCCAAGAAACCAACTCCAGGAAAAACCCTCATTATACTACTTGGCCAGCAATCAAAACACAACCAAAGTGTTTAGGTAATCATATTGAAACATTTTAATACATTTGAAGGTTCACCTTAGTTGAGATTTGTTATTATCTCACCTGTGGCAGTTCTCTCCTTGATTTCTTCCAGCTTCATTAATGTGGCTGATGTTAATCTCTCAAGATCCATTCCCTTACTTGTCTGAAAGAATTCCACCATTGCATTTATTGTTCTCTTTAAAAAATAAAAAGAAAAAGAATGAGCAATATACATAGAAGCCACACAAACAAAATCTCAAAAACAGAGCAAAGAGAGCAAGGGCAGAGAAACAGGAATCAGAAATAGCTCAGGGCTTTGGTTACTACTCACTGCATCATATTTTATTTCCACAGGCTGTGACTCAATAGCAAGACTCTGGTCAGCTGTGCTGTCCTCTGGGTTAACATTGAACTCTATCTTAAGGAGAGAAGACTTGCTGTCCCCTATGGAGGCCACCAGAGATGGTACAATGTTGTCTTGTCTCAGGCCTGTCACATACCAGTTCTCGAGCTTTGCTTCAACCCTAAAGAAGAGGAACAGGTAAAAACACTTAATTGGAATACTGACTATATCTAGGAAAGACCAGCAAGATGAGAAAGCCTTCACTAAAGCCCAACATTTCTAGCTTCACAGGACTAACATGTGACATGTTTAAAAAACTGTCACATTAATAAACTGGATACATAAGTAAAGGGCAAGGTGTTCACAGCAACACAGGGCGATACTCCCTTCTAATCTTCTGTTACCTGCAAGGAGGACTGGATATAACTTTCAGGTCATGTTTATAAAGAGAATCAGTTGCAAGAGAAAGGCAGAATATTTATGTTACATAAACAAAAAAAAGTAGGAATGTTATCTGTGATGGATTGTTACAAATACCAGGTACAGACTTGTTTCAGAGCAAATGGGCTTTCTGTACTGAGAGTTGCCCTGACAACAGTGTTTGGTGGAGCCTGCAGGAAAAGCCTTTGAAGAAAGTCACCAAACACCAGGAAAGCACAAACTTCATTCATCCTT
>JAWWLZ010000019.1:16986139-17001117 GCA_035041345.1 Poliocrania exsul
CACACAAAATTAAAAGTCAATATACAACATAATGTACTAACCAAGAAGAAAAATAAAGCTGGGGAGTAGGGTAAGGGGGGAGAGATGTTTCTACAAAAAGAGAATACCAATCCAATTACTTGATTGCTTGTGCTCCTGGGCGCTGGGATATTTTGGTACTCAGATCAATTATCTGTACTTTTAGAATTTCTGCCACGTTCTTGTCTTCTTTAATTGTAAGAGAAGTGCTTAACAGCTTCAGGGTCACAACATGGGCAACATACTAGTGAGGAGAACAGAAGGAATTGAAGTTAGTTATCTCAACAAGAAGGATTTTTCAGAACTCCACAGTTCAACAAATTATTAAAGTGGGGTTTTTGAAGTTTATTCCAGGCATCTAAGATTAGAAACATATCTCTATGAAAGAAGTAAAGTACAGTCTTGACTTGATTCAACCCTTATCAGGCCTTGATTCAACCTTAAAACAATGTTGTTCAAGAAATGCAGAGCAAACATGGTCTGTGTCTCTTTCCAGGATTCAGGAACACTTTTGTAAACCATGAAGCAAGCACAGCTAAACTACATTCAGGACAGGACTAGATATATCAACCAAGATCATTATAATCCCATTAAATAGCTACATTTTAGAAGACACAGCATGTCTGCCTTTGTTGTTCTTGCTGCTGAATGTCATGTCTTGACCTTGTCAAGAAAGGGTTTTGACTTCCCTACTTATGTAGCATTTTATGACTGGATCAATCAGCAGCTTCAGAAGAACCAAATATTATTTCCCATCTGAACTTGAAACCTGCATCTTTCTTTAGGGTACTGAGAGAGAGGAAAGCACTTTTACACTTAATTAGTTATATGGTTTGCTTGTTTAACCCACCCCATAACAAGCTGCTTACCTGCTTTGGTAATGAAAGGTCGTGGGTGCTGTCACTGTATCCAATAGCAGTGAAAAGCTTGGCTTTCTCCTCTGGTGTCATCAGTTCATCAATAGCTAAAAATCCAAACAATTTGCACTTCAATAAATAACAATAAGCACTTTTCCTCACATTTGTTTTCTACTGTCCTTAAGTTCTGCTGATACATTTCATTGATTCTTCATATTGCATTAAGTCCAGACTGTGACATAACTCAACAGAAGTGTCCATGTATAGTCCTACCCACGTAGCACAGAAACCAACACAATTCTTATTACAAGAGTTCCCATAATTCCCAATCATGGAAATAGCTTTGAGGAGTTTTATTAGAACAAATCTCTGATCCAAACAGCAAACCACCAAAAAAAAAGAGTATTCCCATCACTGCCAATTATCACTATAAGTGCATTACTCTTCTGCTCATCAAGGTCCTGAGATGCTTATGGCCATTTCAGAGGCTGCCTTATTTGCCAGGTCAATATTCAGTGAGTGATGCTGTAAAATGATCAATACTGCACTGCATTGTTTATACCATACTCCCTCCTCCTGCATAGCAGGAAGCAAAACACACCACAGCTTTCCTCTTACTGTGCATAAAAACTGAAAGCTTCTCCAAACATCAGTGCATTACAGTCTACACCTACTTTCAGGAACAGATGATTCTTCATCTTCTTTTTTCCTGGATTCTCTTTTGCCCCAGAAACCACCAAACCATCCTCCACTTTTCTTTTCTACTTCAGTGCTTTTCTTCTTCAGTAATTTTTGTCCTGATCTTATTGTCTACAAAGCAGAAATTAAAAAACATTGGACAAAATACACAGTTAACAGTATCACTATTAATTTAAGCAACACCACAAGGGATTAGGAGCACTTTGACTCATTAGATAGAGGCAGAAAGAGGATCAGAGTGGGGGGCATATTTCTGTGTCTGTGCATGTACAGCATGTGTTACTTTTATTTTGGACAGTTCTTTCTATATATTTCACTGGCATTTAAACTACAAAAGGCAGAAACTACAGGAAAAGACAGCATTTAAGAGGATACAAAAAATGATTACATTGCTTAAATCTGGTAATAACAAACCTGAGGACTGATCTTGTACCATTTAAAATTTTCGAAATTTTAAATTTTTCAAATTCTAGATTTTTAGAATTTATAAAGTATTTAAATGTTTTAATTTGTGCTCAGGCTTTTACTTTGCATTTCAAAACCCAACTTCTGACCACAGACATCTCAAAAATAAGAAACATCATTATTATTTTTTCATCTTTATTTTACATACATTCCAGATGCTAAAACCAATTTTTCTCTGTATCACTGTTTTTAGTAAATTGTAACTCTGACTTGTAATGTTTCATGAGTTGAGTTCATTTCTCCTGCCAGTTTGCCTTTAAACCAACACTGTAGGAAGGGAATAGTGCAGAGCTAGTCTTGAATTAACAGAAGTCAAAGGAAGAAATGAATCATTAAACCACCATCCTTACACAATTGCCTGAATGGTACTATGTGGGTAACAATAACACTGTGCACACACAGGGAGGTTTTTGGGACAGGTTTCCAGCTTGAAAGTTGATTTACTCTTGTCTTGGAGGGACAGGGAACTTCCCTTCCCACCTACCTGTCCTATCACACACATCAGCACAATGTTTTTAAGATACTACCATGACAAAATCATCCTATTTGAAGTGTTACAATATTATTGAACAAAAATTCTTTCTTACCTCAACTTGTGCTTGTTGTCTTGCTAAGATTATATTGAAGACATCGAGCTGTCTTTCCAGGTCCTGTAAAAATGTGTGATTACATCATTTGCCTCTAAAACACATTTAGGAAAGGCTCTCCACCAACAGCTCTCTACCAGCTCCTTCATTTTTGCACTCCAAATTCTTTCTAGATCTGCTCATTTCTTTCAAAGGTATATCTTCTCCTGCTCAAAGTTCACTAGAAGATGAAATCTGGTGTTACACATTTTAATTTTTTTTTTTAACTAGATTACTCTTGCATTTCATTAAATGCATCCAAGCTTCTTAATCCTCAGCCAAAGAGGCTTTATTTTAAATGGCACTTTACTAGTGTTTTTATTTCCTTTCCATTACAGGTCACACTGAACTTCAGATTAAAATGGTATTTCCACAGACCTCTTGTGCTCCTGCAAAATGATCAACCTGGATTACTGTCAAGTATATTTCAATAACTATTTCACAGAGAGACCAAAACACACTTTCTCCAAAGAGAAAAAACTCATACCTGAATTTGCCTCTGTGTTTCCTCTGACAGTTTGCTCTGTGTCAGCTTGTTCTTGTACGTGTTTTTGTAACTCTTCAGAAGCTGCCTATGTTGTTTTATGTTACTCCACGACCACATTCGAGTATGTCTCCTGATGTGAACTTCAAGAACACTGTCACCTGCATATTTCCACCTACAATAATTCCACACTTGTGAATAACTTCCTATTTCATTTGTTTTACAACTTACAAGTTGCAGAGGTAGTTTATCAATATGCAAACTTTGTCTACCACTTGTGACTCGAGTAACTTGGCTTATAAAAATGTTAATGCTTTCAACATCACTTTTGAAAAACAGACTGAGAGCTTACATGTAATGCCAAAAACTACAAATCTTCCTTCTTTATTGAATTCTGCATATTTGCAAATTCAGGCTGTAATAGCATTAAGTAAACTCAAGGGCTTTGATAACCAGCATTAGAAAATAATCAAGAAATTGCATATCAGCTCAAAATTTTTAAAACTACAGTTGATATACATGTTACCCTTGAACTACATTCACTAGTTTTTTTTCTTTAGCCTTTCTAAATTACATTCTAGCCTCTAGAAAGACCACCAGCATTTTCTTCAGATTTTGGAGACTTTAGCTTAGCAAGTGAGATTTTCATCACTTGAATCTTTCAGCACTTGGATCTAATTGCTTAGTAAAGCTCTGTGAAAGTTAAAATCACATAAGAGATCTAGTTTTAAGCCTACTCTTAACCACAAAGGAGATTGAAGAGGCCAGAGGGGACTTCCAAGACTGCATGAGTGTTCCCACCTTACCATTGCCTGGCGTTCCTGTGGAGAGGCACATCTGGCCTGAACCTCCTGTACGGCGCATTGCGAACCATGTAATCGATGGACTCCAGCAGGTCGATCATGCTGAGGTACTAAACCCAAGGCAAAAGTGTCTTAGCAGTGGGTCAGATTCTGTTTGCACACAGTGCCTGAACTGGATGTGTACCATGCTCTTCAGAGCTCCTCAAACCCCACAGAAATTTAAGCCCATGTGGTTTCATTAGTATGTATAAGTGGAAAACCCATACCCATCGCTTCCAGTGGACACCACTATATGAACTTCTGGTATTTTAGGTCTTCTCAAACCAACCATATTTATTTTCCAAGGCACAGTTTCCCTAATTTTAGAACTGTCTTTGCATTATTTAACCTCACTGGCACTGCTCTGAACTCAATATACACTTTGACATCAGTAAGAGCTAACAAGCTGTGTAGCCACCTGACTGTAAACTCCCTCTGAGTAAATGACAACACTAACATCACTGGGCAAACACCTAATTTAGCTCCTTGACACTTCAGCAGGCTTTGCTGCCAAAGCCAGCATACCACATTCATTCCCAGCCTTGCTTGTGTTTTGCCATCTCTGCAGTTATAACATTGGCTTGTAGTTTAATAAGACAAGGGCTACTCATGATTGCCTTCTCTGGGTGAAAGGAATGCTGTTGGAAGGGCTGAATACAGATCAAGTGGTCCCCAGAGGGTCCACAGACAAGAGTGTCAGGATTTGGCACCAGGAAGTGATTGCTACACAGAGGGAAAATTCCCTACACATTCCCCACAGGTACTGCTAAACACTTCAGACAAGGTACTTGCAGGTAAGCACAAAATTCTCTAAGAATATTTTCCAGTGAAAAAAGCCTACATGTCATCACAAACTGAAATGGGGATCACAAACACCAAACCAGCTCACCTGTGGCTTAGTAAATTCAATGACAATTCTCTGTACTTCTACATTACAATCAACCTTGGGAGTTTTCAGTTCCACTTCTGCATAGGGGTTGATATACAGTCTTGCAGAGGCTGACACTGGTCTAAAGACTTAAAGATGGAAAAAAAAATTGTGATGAATTCTGTATTTAAAGTATGGGAAGCAATAGATCAACCACTTTGGACTGATAATGTGTATGCTCAAGACCCACAGAATTAGGATGCAATTTTTACCACCAATTAGGATAACCCAGCAGCAGCCAAAAAGCACACAGGCACGGTCAGGGGAGGCTGCTGTGCACTGACATGCTCAGGACACTTTATGCTCACTCATCCCTAGCTTACTTACTGTACTGGTAGTCTTCAGGCTGGTTACCACTACATGGAATTCCTCTTTTCAGCTGATCCTACAAAGGAATATGACACTGTCTAGCAATTGCTCAAGAGCTTTACTTGTTTACAGTTCTCTAAGCTTTGAGTAGACCAACTTCAGTACATAAGTATTTTGCAAGGGCCTCCTCCCCCTGAATGGGAAATCTAACATAGCACAAGCACTTAAGAGTGAAGGGTTTAAATACATCAGGTTAAAAAAGTTTAAGTTTCTTGTATAAAGTGGAATGTTAGTACAGTTTTTACTCAACTCCTAAATCTCTCAAGAAATGTGTGTTAATTTAGAAACACAGTTTATGTGTGCAGTCAAACATGTGGCATAATAGACCAAGCATTAGTTTTTAAATCCCTTGTAGGCAGCAGGAGTATCTATTGACATTCCACCCTTCCTTGTGTTTAGCACATAAGGAGGCCACTTGAGCCTTCTGGTATTCTGCAGGTATGAGAGGAATTAAAAGATAGAAAGAAGTCAGGAAAATAACTAAACAGCCCAAGAAGCTTGAGAAATATCATGCTAAAACCAAGACTTCATTCAAAATGAAGTCTGCCTGATGCTATAATTTTTTGGCAATTTCTTGAGAATGCTTTATTCATGCCCAAATATTTTATCAAGTTTCAGAATTGCAATGGCACAATCAGTTCAAGCAGGCAGCCTGATTTCAGGAAGATGTACATGCTACTTATTACATGAAGGCAGATGAAGTATCTGTTCCCATCATATTTTATTAAAACTATCAATATTAAGAGTTGTCTGAACCAGGAAAAGATTTAGTAACCACAAATTTATTCAGCCTAATTATTTTCCCAGATTCTTATTTAAAAACTGGCCTTTATTTTATGAAAGGTACTTTCTCATTAAAAATACTTGTATTTCAATCTATTTCCCTCCTGCAGATCTATATTGATAAAAGTTGAATTTCTATGAGATTAAGTATGAACAGCTAATCTCACCACCAGCCATGAACTCATGTTGTTTAAATATGAGGACTGTTGTGTAAAAGTAACAGATTGCTACAGATTACACAGCTTATTCTTATTACAACATGGACCAATTAGCTACCATGATAAATCTGATTTCCTGATAATGCTGATAAAATTAATACTAAAACAGCCTGTCTGGCTGGAAGACCTAGTTCTGCAGGAGACAAGCCACACTAAAGATTACATAGAAAATGTATTCAGTCATTTAACACTGATAATGTTACTAAAAAACCCAGACATTATTTGCTATCTGTTCCTGAGTTTGTTTTAAAATTCTGAAGCGGAAAGGACTTCAGTGTGAGAGAATCAATCTCATTCCCCATGAGGAGCTACATTCTCTGTTCTGAGCTTATTCCTGTTCTGCCTCATCTTGTAGGAACAAGGGCACAAAGATGACTAATCACAACTGACAAATTTAAACTAACAGAAATCATGAAGGAGTCAAAAGATGCAAAATCCAAACCATGGAGGTGATGCCTGTGCACCAAGTGATGCCAGTTTACAGCACCAGAACTGCTAAGCTTTTCAAAAAGTGCAAAACCTCCAAGTGATGAGCTGCTTCAAGTTAACAGGTGATCAGAAAACTGGATACTATTGGCTACACTCGAATGGCTCTGCCTTGGCACTCACAGGAGGTTTAAGTGCAGGACATGCCTCAGGCTTTGGAAACAGGCAGCTCCATTTTACAGTCATGGAGGGCAAAACTTCCAACTCTTTCAGAAAGGAACTATAAAAAACTTGTTTGATGGTGGAAGAGGAAGTGGCACTTCCTGATGCATAACGCTTAAGTTGAACAAAGCTACACCAGCATCTTCACTTGCAGCTTAGGGGGTAACAACTGGAAGTCTCCTCAGGAAGGACTGGTCTCTGGGCTGCCAAACAGGTCAGGGGAACCCACAAAGCCATTGACCCACAGGCACAGCAGGGACTGATTCACAAAACATCTTTCCAGCAGTGAAATGACACCTTTGAAGGACTAACACTTTTGCTGCTGTCAATCCATGCTGTGCATTGTTTGTGTTTATATTGCACTTCAGACTGATACAGAGAAAAAGGATAAAACACCCACAGACAGGTAATGCTGAAGTAACTTGGCTATTATTAAACAATTGGCTGGGTTTTTTTAAACAACTGGATAGTTTTAAGCACTTCACAGGTTTGATTCAACCTTCCATGTTAGAACCAATATCACCAGGTTAAGTGCAAAATTTTGTTAAGGGGAAAATAAAACAAAAATATCTGTAAAAGACGAGCATGAAAGAAAAAATTAAACAGGTAATATTGTACAAGGACACCTGGGTAACATTTATAAACATAATGGGTCAAAAAGACATCATTTCTAAAGCCTACAGGGGTTGGTAACAAACAAGCTGTCAGTGCAATGGATTAACAAGACCCTGAAAACAGTTGCCCCTGAGAGTGAGGAGTGGGGTAGAAATCAGTGTGCTGTAGTTTTAATACTACAAGAGCAATAGAATTACAGTTCTGTTTAATGCACTTTCTTCTACATTACCAGGATCTGTTCCCTGGAGCCATGATAATACATTTTGCTGTTTATGTTCCAGTAAGCACTGAGGCTGTCCAGGCACAAGAGCTGCACAGGAAAGAAAAATGCAACAGATTGGTACTCTGTACTCAACTCACTCCATGAACTCAGCTTTCCATTTGTGAAAACAAAAAACAAACAAAAGCAGACTAGAAAGCAAATCCACCATTAGCATTGAGATGTATTTAATCCTGCCATACTATTTTGAAATGACAATTCCATTGCTAAAAAGCAAGTTCTTAAAGCAGGAGTTCATGTACATCTGTTGAACATGCCCATGGATTACAGGGGTGAGGGTGAACAAAACTGATACTCGGCCTAATAAACAGGCCAGGACTATAAAACTTTTCTTATATCATTCCTATAATTCCTTAGATCTCTGCATACTTCTTTGAGCACAGGCTGGGATGGAGGTTGGAGAGGATGGGCAGGGAGAACAGAGTGCTTAGCTACCAGTGTCCCAATGACATTAGGAGTAAAAGTTAGAGTGGGAAAGGGCAATTTGACAACCTCTGTGAAATCATTTTCCATGCAGACTTGCTGTATAATGCCTTGAATGAGGGGATCAGTGTTCACATTCAAGGGAAATTAGTTAAACCATGGAGTTAAAAATTATGCCTTACATAAAGCCAGTTATTTGTGCTCTACTTCTGTTTAAACACACAACAAAATAAAGATAAATAGGAGAATTCACAAAGCAAACTAGTTTTTCAGCTTTTTGTAGAACCCTAGATGACTACTCTCAAGATCAGTTGCTTTCTTCACTTGCATAGCAAAAAAACCAAAACACATTACCTTGTATATTATTTTTGCAGCTTCATTCAGAATAGAAGGCTTCCAGTTCTCATTTGTTGTCTAGAAGTTCAAAGTGATAGAAGTAATTTTGTTCATCTTAGTTAATACATTTGTGGTTTTATCCTATATTTTAAAGCCAAAAATGCATCATTTGGGTTCTGCCTGATCACAAATGCCAGCTTCTCTAGACTGCATACACACTAGTCAAAATAACATATAAAGATTTGTCAGTATATTCTGATACTCAACTTCTTATCCTATCCATAAAAAATCAATAACTAAGGCAAACAGAGGTCAGCTGAAATTTTGTCTCCCCATTTCTCAAAAGGCCTGGCAAAATACCACATTCCAAATCATCATGATGTGATGTTTGCCCTGGAAATAACCTGCCCTAGGAAAGGGAGCATATTCAGGTTTAAAAATCGCTTGGATCATTCGAACAAATCATTGGTCTTGCTAAGTGTGATGTCCCTCAATCCTCTTCCCTCTGCTTGCTCAAACTGCCAGTACCATTTGCAGGGATAAAAGCCCCTCTGGGCTTCCAGCTGTTTCGATGCTGGCACTGCATCTGCTCAGAATGTTGCTCTTCCTTTCTGCTACCAAAGGCAAGAGCATTGAGACATGAGAACATGCATTCCCACACACATTACCAGCAAACTAAGCTCGCCCAATGTCATTCCCAAGGAAATCGGACACTGTGGGTCTGTCACCTACAAAAACAGAGAAATAACAGATAGTTAATTCTCTTGCTGCAAAGAGTTGTATCATTTAAAGTTGATTGAAATCCTGAACTGTCATAGGAAACTTCTTTTGCTTAGTTATTGTAGCTGAAACACTCTTGGAACGCCCTAAGATGGGCCCAAATTAGTGTAAAGACTTAGGACTTCAACTCAAACTGAAAATTTCCTTTTGACTTTTAACATCTTCATACAGCAAAGAATTAAGATCTACAGGGTACCACCTCTCAGTCAGCTGTATCATTTTATGACATCCAGTCCTCCAACCTTTTTAACTTTATTGCCTCTGAAAACAGTCCCAAAAAAGGTTTGAGAAATACTCTATAATCCAATGTTTTTCTTTCCCATTCAATTATCTCATCACAAACTGCTTTAAGGAAGTTGGAACCAGAATGGAATAATGCTGGTTTGGTTCATATAAACATTCTCATTTATCAGTGAAGTGTTTCCAACAATTTGCCTTCAGACTCATCTGTAAACCCACCAGTTTCTGCCATTCTGGACTCTGTTCAGGGCACTGAAAAACTCTGTACATCAACTGCATCCACATTTAGTGAGCAAGATAGCACTGGACAAGGGGAAAGGGAGAATATCTGTTTCACATATCCATATTTCTGGCATTCAGTCATATCTGGAATACTTTATTTGAAGAGGTGCAGAACAAATCATAGCAACTTTTTCGAGGTGGTAGACAACAGGTTCTCTCTCTGGACTAGACAAGCAGGACTGCACTGAAGTCCAATTTAAAATGAAGGGAATACATTCCAAGTACTTACATCATCTTCATATTTCACATGAATGCCTGTGATTTTGACTTGCACATTTTTTATAACTTGAGTTGCAAGCTTTTCTAAGAAAGTGTCCTTCTTCTCCTCCTTTGGTTTGTCTAGAACAAGAATTTTTACAAAGTCAGCATTCAGTGTAGTAATTGCATCTTGAATTTAATCACACCAACAACTCTACCAATGCACATTTAGTGTTTCCTCTAATTCAACATTTAAGTTTTCCCCTATTTAGATTACATATTTGCATTTTTTCCTTTTCTGCACATCCATACTCTGAAGAAGTGTTGTCAGTTGTCAGTGCACAACACAATCATAGGAAAACACACTTTTATGTTTCAGTCAAAACAGTTTAGCTGACAGCAAATTCTGGTTTAATACATTTCTCCCCAATCCTTCTAAGGTAGAATATTTTCTCTTTTAAGTCCCTCATTGATTAATAGGGGTTTCAACAAGCAAATAGGTAAGACAGTGTAATTCAGCACAGAACACCCTTGAATAACCAGGTGAGGATGGGACTTGAAAACACAAGATCAGTCCCATAGAGCCTTTCATACAACACTGCCAGAGAAAGTTAAAAAGCTGGGATATCATAAATGAAAACCAACAGTTACTCTGCAATACTCCATTTCTTCTATACTGGACTCACTCTGTGACCATCTAAGCAAGGTCCATATCAGGCTTTGCTGTGTCACACAGGGATCCTGGAACTGCTGCTGCACCAGATAGGGCAGCTGGAACTGCACACCCACACAGGCTCAGCATCCCACCAGAGACAAATGTGCACAGGCCAAGCAAGGCAAGGAGGAATATTTACAATCCCCCTTTGCTTCATTAGAGTTACATGACTAAAATCTTCATCTCGGGCTGAGTGTCTTAACACTTTGCCTGCTCCACAGCCAGATGAGCTGCTTGTTCTCTGGCTGTCCTTACTCTGGCTGGGTCACTGCCCTCCTTACAAAGTGGCTACTCCAGGGAATGCCACCAATCAGCCTACAAAGCTTGTACATTTTTGATGGAAATGCTGCAGGTGACTCAAGCTAAAGAAATAGTCATGGCTGTCCATGTCATGCTGCACACCACAGGAATCTAACCTTGTACATCTTGCTGTACCAACAGGATAATTGTTTATAAAGCTTTAAGAGAGGCTCAAGGAATCAATTTAAAAACAAAAACACTTCACTTCTGAATGTGATATAACAATTTTAGTAAAGGGAGCATTTGATTTCAATTGGAAAAAAAATTAGTCAGGAACTCAGAAGAAACCAAAACTGTGTTTCAGTTTTACATGCAACTAATCTCTTACTATTAACTATTTTTTTCACAACTCCCACTCCATATAACCAAAATCAAAACAATACTAATTAAAAAAAAGGCAGAATTATCCAAGTAGAGAAAATCAAGGGCTCTCTTCAGTCACACTGGATTAGGAGAATGGATAAACAGCAAAAAAGAGCTCTCTCCAATTTACATCCTCTCTTTCAAACAGGAGAAGAAAAAAGGTTTCACTGCATGGATAGCTAAGACTATGAAAAACTAATGCAAACAGAAAGCAAAAAGAAGTCAAAGTTCAAAGCCATAACTGTTACCCACCTTTGGAGTGATCATGACCTTTAAATGGTCTCCTAAAATGCTTTTTATACTTTTTACGCTTACGTCCTTTTTCAGTGCAAGCAATTTTTAGAGAAAAGGATAAAATTTAAGTTAGTAAAGCAGAAATGTAAGAAAGCATAAGAAAACATGGGAGAAAGTTTAGCTTGTCTAAAAGCACAAAGCTTGAGTAAGGAATCATTAAAAGATTTCAGGCATTTCAGATCTGTTAAGGAAACAATCAGCTACCTCTTACAGCATAAAACACAAATCCACAAGAGGCTTCTACCAGAATGTGGCATAACTTTCACAGTGAGACATTTGAGATGGATGTGGAAACCCAAAGAACACTTTTCAACATGATTCTTATGGTAATCAACAGTTTGGTATGAAAGCAACCTTAGAGAACCATTCAAGTAACTGCAAAAGAGGCATACAAAAATGGTGACTAAAAGCTTTACATGAAATTAAATTCCATTACTAGGACCCACACAATCACAACCATTTCATACATGAAATAATGCTTGTACTTTCCCACAATTCTAAGGAAAACCAGTTTGATGAGCTGCATTGTTTCTTTCCCCTCTCTCTGGGGAAAAGGAACTCGGCAGCAGCGCTGCCTGGGCTTATCTTTACAGGGCTGTAGCATGAGGAGGGTGTATCCCACTACAGCAAAGGAAGCGGGAGTAACACTGTACCCAATGTGGCAACAACCAATGTCATTGCAGGCCTGTTCAAACAAAGGAGGAGAAACGGCCGGCTAAGATTTCAATCTGTCTTTCAGGCAAGGTGATTACTCTACAAGTACTAAAAAGTAGAAACTATGGCAAATAGAAATGTTTTCTTTTGGATAGTTCCTTTTAGCAGTACAAATGATATTTTAAAGGACAGCTTCCTTCACTGACCATAGAATTTGTAGGTCTCAGGCTTTCACTCCCATGTATGACAAAACTAAGGCAACCTGATTTGCCTCTTGATCACCCACATCCATTACTATGGACAAACTAAACGCGTGTTTTTCAGCTCATTCTAAACCTGTGCAATTTTGGCTAAGTGTAGATTCCTGAAAATCTTGTTAGAGAAGATAAGAATAGAGCAGATACAACACAGAAACAGTTGCTCTGAATTTCAATGGCAGCTGTTTCCTGAGAGTACCCCAAATAAACAGAACTAGGGCAAAGAAGCCAATGCCTTCAGCCTGCTGTGGTTCAGTCTGTCTGTTCATGGTTTCAAGATAGCCTGAACTTCCACTACCTTAAGCCCAGACATGTGAAGTCAGGGTAATTATTCTACAAACAGCTGAAGACTGCCTTGTAAAACTACAGCAGAATGTTGTCAGCATGGGCATGACTGATGGAAATCTTTCTAAGTGGTGTTTTAATCATCTTGAATGGCTACTCTAATAAGAGGATTAGTCATTGCAAGATTCCACTTGAATACACATTCATTAAAATCTTATTTCTAGAACCACCAATATGTGGATGTTAACCAAACAAGTATTGTTTTCTAACTTCTACATTTGGCTGCTTTGGAGGGGATTATTCTAAAAATCCCAGCTGCACATTCATCATGCATGTGCCACAAGAACTAACCATGCATACCCACCAGGCTTGGGGTCCTTGTAAACCAGGCTCTCCAACCCATACAAGGAATCTTGTGAGTGAGTGCCTTGGTCCACATGGCAGCAAATAACAAAAATTGCATTTGGTTTAATAGAAGGTTAAGTTCACAAAACTTGTATGAAACATTAATATTTCCATTACATTATGTGACAGCCTAAGTCACTTCAGGAAACTGGTTTCCAAGATCACCTACACAAGAAAAATCATGTAATTTTCATTTTATCTTGTAACCAGCAGAATACAAGACCTGCAAGTTCTGGTCTCCATATATGAGGCTTGATACAGACAGATTTTCTTCTTAGAAAAAGAAAATAGTTTCATCAGATTGTGTCAGTAGTTTCCACTTCCCCATCACATTATGCAACCCTCACAGTGATATGATCATTTTGCTCAATATTTGAATAGCATGTCAAAAAAAAATCCCCAGAACTATTTATCCTGAGACTCTTAAATCCAAGTATTGAGTCAAGAGTCTAAACACTTTACTATAAACTGAGTAGAAAATACAGCTGAGAATTCATGAACCCTGACAACTTTCTATTCAATATATTTCCTAGATTTTCAGCAGCTGTTGTGTGCTCTTAAAAGCCTATAGGGAGGTAAATTTCTTAGAATTTCATGATTCAGTGCTCTAAGGTTTCTCTGTCCAGCAAAGGCAAAAGATTTGCTCAGACAAGACCTACAGAAGTCCAATATTCCAGTATAACACCAGTAAAACAAATGGCTACCACTGAAATATAATACAGTGACAGAGCATCTCAAGTTGGAGTTTAAAATAATTCAATTTCCTCCAGCTTTTCCTTCTTAAGGCTGAAAATTTAAAACTGCAAAATACAACTAAATCGAATTCTTGTTCTTTTTACAAGGAATTGAGCTGGAGGGTTTCATTTTCTGTAGGATGATTTTTTTTTTCCAAAAGCTTTACAAACCCACAGGTGCACAGACTCAGTCAATTATATGAAGTTCCAGGAATGGAATTTCTCAAGCAGTGCCCATTAGGACAAACTCATCTTTTGTTGCATTATCCCTTCATCCCATTCCTTCTGGTGCCAAGAACAGTGGCTGAAGCTGCTGCTTTACAGGTCCAAGTGCTACAAAACCAAGGGTAAACCTCTACCAGCATCATTCCTTTGCCCCAGTATGAAACACTGGCTGCAAAATTCATTCACTGAAGTTGTCTTGGCTCTCATGGTATAATAAAGACCAGAACTAAAGCAAAGCTGCTTTCTTGACTGGAAACAGATTGTCAGATTGCTGTCTGAAGGAAAACTGCAAATGCACATCTCAAAGTAGCAAAGCACCAAAAAGACAGCAGACTCTCCTAGAACTGGAAAATTAAATAAGCAAAGAGAGCACACCCAAACTATCTTTTTCCAAGTGTTTGAAGCATCATCTAATTTTCAACTTTTCCATGGCTTTCAGCATTACAGGTGTCCTATGCCAGCATTACAGGCATCTTATACCAGCCAACAAACAGGTCTCACTTCAGAGCAAAACTTCAAACTTTTTTCTCCAACTTATGTAGCTGCTTGTCATAGGTTCTGACCTTGGTTTCTGTCCAAACAAGCCTAATTTATACCATAATTTTATAAAAGGTATTTGTTACAACAATACAAGGAAACAACAGCCAAAAAAACC
>JAWWLZ010000019.1:17032357-17044661 GCA_035041345.1 Poliocrania exsul
GCTCTTTAGGTCACAGATATTTGCTTCCCTTGGTGTTATTTCTGAACTTTACCTGAAGGCAGCACAGTTACAGGAATTGCATTTTTTACCCTGCCATACCTCAGTGTATTGCAACACGAATGGTATTTGAGATAACCTGAGTGGATTTCTTGAAAGAGAAACATAACACTTACTTTGCAGTAACATTTCTCCAGACTGGAAGATGCAGGGTCAGAATAACTGCATTTGAAAAAGGCAGTACAAGTAGCACTTCCAGTGCAGCTGAAACAAATAATATTTGCTCAGCAAAATGTGAGTCCAGGATCTTGGCAGGAAGACCTTCTTTTCCTCAAACAATTGTCTGGGGCTTTTTTCAAATTTAAATGCAGATGTGATCTTCCAGCCAGGGAGCACCACTGAACATAACTGCTCAGACCACTCCAAACCAGGAATTTTGCTTCAGACAGTCACTTGTGCTCCCATATTTTCATGGTATTTCAGAAGCTCAGAAAACCTCTGAAAATAATATTTCTTAGATCTGAGTGGCTGTTGGCTAATGCCAGGGGGTAGATTTGCTTCTTGCTGTTGACTCTAATACTAAAGCACTGAGGCATCATGAGTTTTTCCAGGCTGAAGGATCCAGTTGCCTTTCTGTTTGCTCATGCAGGTGTTTTACGTAATTGCCCCATCGAGCTGACGCTCACGGGAAGCAGCTGCAGCACCGGCAGCGCTGGAGGAGTTCCCCTCTCACAGCTCAGTGACCTCTGAGAGCACAGCAAAACAAGCCCTGTGCCCTCAAACAGCCAAGCCAATGAAGTGTTCAGATTGTATTACGCCTTTGCACTGTTAACAACACCTGATAAGCAACATCCCAAAGCTCAAAAGGGGCCAAATAGCCCAAAATGTACAATGACCACACCAAAGCTGTGTTGCATTTAGTGTTACAGTCATACCTAGTCCTGAGCCTGGTTAATGTAGCTGAACAGGTACCTCATTCAAAGGCCTTGTATTAAAGAAGGAAACTATCAAGAAAAACCTGAATTTAAATTGTTTACCAGAGAAACATATGCAAAGTCCACCTGTCCTTCCCAGGCTTAAACTCTGCCTTTGAATTGGGTCTGCAAGTCTTCTACTGCTTTGTTTTCTGTCACCTTCTGGTCTTGCAGGCCTACAATCAAACTTCTGCAAGGAGGGTTTCTCAGGAATAAGTAGTTGTTTAAAAAGCCTTGAAACCAGCTCAGTTTCCTTTCAAGCAACCAAAGGTGCAGCCTCCACCTCTTTAAATACCTGATAGACAAACCCACGTATTCTCCTATGACAGGAAGGGAGGACTGTCTTAAAGGACTTGCCTCCTTCCCTGCCTGATGAAGGATGAGCCTTCAGGAGTGCATTTCTTTTATGGCAGTAACTACAGGGAAGATCTCACTGATGTGCACAAATCCCTGCTGAGAGGGAGTGAAGAGGGTGGAGACAGGCTCTACTCAGCAGTATCCAGCGACAGGACAAAAGGCAATGAGAACAAATTGGAATACAGGAAATTCCATTTATTCAGAAAAAGAAACTTTCTTGTTGGCGGGGTGGTAAAAAGACTGGAGAATGTTTCCCAAGCAGATTGAGGAGTCTCAGTCCTTGGGGACACTCTAAACCTGACCAGAAGTGGTCCTGGGCAACCTGCTGGAGCTGACTGTGCTGTCAGCAGCACTCAGGTGGTACAACCTCCAGAGGCCCCTTCCCACCTGAACCATTCCACCATGCTGTGCCCCTGCAGTACAGCACTGGCACGGCACATGTCACAGGGCAGAGTTAGCCCCTGTAGTGTGACTGTGTGTGATCCCCTGATGCACCTCAGTGTTCTCCTCTGTCCCACCTCAGCCTCTCTGTCCATGTGGATACTCCTGTGAAGAGACCCTGAGCCCCAAGAACAGAAAATGTGGTGGTGGGTGAGTGATAAGCCTGAAGAGGGAGCCTCTGCCTTCCTTTGGGAGACCCCCATGCAACAGCCAATTGAATAGGCTTAATTTTTTGCAGTATTACTGATTCTTCCTGGAAGTCACATTTTCCAGTTTCACTTCTCCCCACTTCCTTTAGGTTTTCCTTTATGGTCAGTGTGTCCAGACTCAAGGACACAAGTGACAGTGAAGCACATGCACAGTGTGTCAGTCCAAGGATTCTGCTTTTAGAAGCACCTCAGGTGAGCTGGATCGAAGATCAGTGATGGGCATTTCAGAGCACTCATAGTCACAATTAACATCCTTTGGGCTTTTCCTCCCATCAGAAGGAAAAAATCCTTCCTGCAGTACTTCTGTCTCAAGCAGAATCAAATGGTTCATTGGTCAAGGAACACCAGAACCTCCCCAGGAACAGTCCCAGGATTTGCAGGCAGCTACACTCTTGCCACAATAGGCCAAGGGGACATTCCGTTAGAATCTCTGTGAAAGAGCTTTTAAGCTGTATGTTTGGGCACAAGCAAGGCCGTGTTTCTACAGCCCCCCCAGGGAACACAAGAGGAAACCTTTCTTTTCTGTACCCCATGCCAGTGTGGATTACTCCTCCATTAAGGCTTATCTACCTCCACAAAATGAAGCCTGCAACTTAATCAAGGGAGGCAGCAACAGGTCTGGGCCTTCAAGACAGAGTTTCTGTCTCCTCCTGCTTTATCCACTGGTTTATCTGTTTTGCCCAGCCCTCAGCAGAAAAAATAAAACCAGGAAGGTGATCTCCAGCAGGCAGGAGCTCTGCACCTTTGTGCCTCTCCCGGTGCTGTCCCACCTGTATGACAGTGACTCGAGCAAGGTATGGAACAGGAATTCAAAGCAGGGATCCCAAAGTGCCCTTTGCCCTTGCCGTACTGATATCTTATCTGCTCCGGCAAGGGCTCAATAGCTGAATTGCTGAGGGCTATAGCTCCAGGGTACATTCCTGACCAAAAGGCAATTACCCGGCAACTTCATTCTGAGCGCTGGGCAATGAGCCAGGGCAAGGGAAGGTAAATGAAGATGCGAGTGTGCTCAGCACTCACCGGGGCAGGGCCGGGGCGGGGCCGGTACTGTGAGTCTGTGTAAGCACAGAGAGCCCTGCCTGGCTTTTGACAGCTGCTCAGAAGCTGATCCTGTTATCCTCAACACAAACTTCACCGGCTTTAGGAATCCAAATCCTCCACCCCTGTTGTAGAAGAGCTGATTCCCAAACTTTCTCTCTCTCTCTTCTCCTCCTCAAACATAGGGCTCGTTAAAACATTCGTTTGTGTTAATAGGAGTGCTGGCAGAAGGGTCACTGAACTGATGTTGTACCAGGCAGCTGCAACAGAGGTCAGTGCATCGTGTGTGCACACACTGAGTGCCTGCTTACGGACCGGGATGAGAGAAAAGCAACACTTCCACAGCCTGACAGCCAGAAAGAAGAACAGCCTTGACTTGGGAACTGCCTCATCCTTGATCCTAAAGGCAAATCAGCCCTTCTGTCCAGCTCTGCAGTCAGAAGGTGTGCCTTCAATCCCGAATACTTAACAGAGTGTTAAGCAGTAAAACAAGGCACAAGTGCGTGATGGTAACACCAAGCAATGCAGTCCTGTTTACTTAAAAAGACCCCAACAAAGTCAACCCAAAACTTTATTTAGTAGAAAACTTTCAGAAGACAATTTCTGTTTGAATATTTGAAGCGTTACACTGACAACATGCTCATTAAAGACAATTCCCGTTCTCCTAAGGTATAATCCCGTTTCATACTGCACCCTTTATTCGTTGCTTTCATCCTTACAGAGAGGCTGTACAGCTCCTCTTCTGCAATGCCATCAAAAAAGAAGTCCTCGTTAAAGATGGGATTTCTGCTTCTCTTTATAACAGTGCTCCTCTGCTTCTGCGTTTTGCCCGGCACGAGGGAGAAGGTGATGCAGCAGTTGATGTGTTTGGGCTGCACGGAGCGCTCGTACAGCCCCTCGGCGCTGATGAGGCGGATGCGCAGCCGCTCGTTCTCCGCGCAGTACTCGGCCCAGAGCCGCAACAAGCCGCCCCTGTCCATCACCACGGCGCTCTCCCCCACCAACCTGTCCCGGCTGCGGCTCAGCTCCAGGGGGATGATGGCAGAGCAGTGCCCCTCCGAGGCCCTCCTGATGGCGCAGGGGCTGTTATCCGTGGAGCTGCTCTCCTCCGTAGAGAGAGAATTGTTCCTGGCCACGCTGGATTTGCTCTTGGCTTTCAGCGCTCGGCAGAGCAGTCCCTCCTGACTCTGTGCTTTGGTCAGGGAGCAGGGTCTGGAAGGTGACCTGCTGAGAAGAGGAGAACTGAAGGGAGAGGAATCGCTGGAGGAGGCGGTATCGCTGTCACAGGCACCTTGCCTGTGCAGAGAGAGATGCTTGGGAGGAGGCCTCACAGAAGACAAACTGATGGGATTAGACACGCTCCCTTTGCCACTGAAGGTGTTGGCTCTGGACCGAGACAGCATCAGGCTGGGCAGAGCAGCACGTGGGTCACCGTGGAAGATGGACTCCTTCCTCCTGGTGTGGGGACTCTCCAGCAAAGTGCAGAACCCATAGGAAGTGGGGGCTCTGGGAAAGTGGGGCAGGGAAAGTGCTGCTTGGGACTGCGGGTCCGAGTTGGTGCTTTCTTCCTCCAGGGCTGTGATCTCCTCTTCAACGCTTTCCACCTGAATGAGGTGTGGCAAAGACCTGGGGCTACAGTCAGAAGCAAGAGCTGCATCCACTGAACTGTGATCCTGGTGGAAACCAGCGACCTTAACGGAGCCAGAGCCGGTCAGCCTGGGGGGAATGCAGAATTCAGGAATTCTATCAGGGGTGAGCACATTTGGAAAAGCAGCAGCCCCCAGTCGGGGTTTTTCTGGCAGATTTTGGCCATGTGGCAGTCCTAGAAAGGAGCTGGGGAGGTTTCCATTTTCGTGTGATGCTCTGATCTTTTCCAAGAACCACATCGCTGTAGCTGTGCGGGAGGTCCTCAAAGGGGAAAAAGCCTGATGAACAAATCCACCTGCAGACATACAGAGGGGAAGAAGTACATAAACATCCTTCTTGGACAGACTACAGCCGAGCAAGGCACGGAGGATGCCCTTCGAGGCAGGACTCGCACAAGCCCGTTCAACCCACGAGTCCCAAACAGCCCCTGCCCAGCGCGCCACCTTCAGCGAAGTCAAACAGCACAAGAACAGAACAGGCTGAAGAGAGAAAACAGTGTCGAGTCGCTACCAGGGGGAAAACCCCCTCTCCAATAATCTCCGCGGTGTTTTCCCCCCATCAGAGCTATACCTTGTGCGGTGCGAGCGCCTCGCTCTGTACCGCAGCCCCCGCACACCGCGCTCGGGCACCTCCGGCGGCCGCGAACCTTCCCGGCAGCGCCGAGCCGGCCCTTTTCTACGGGCTGCGGGCACCTCCCACCCGGGGAGGGGAAGGACAGGGGCTGCCGGAGGGAGGGCAGGGACGGAGAAGGATGGCACTGCCGGAGGGAGGGAGCAGAGGAAAGAAAACAGGAGGGACTGCCGCTCGAATGCGGAGAGAGGGGGAGGAAGAGGAGGAGGGATTGCAGCCCCGGTGGGCACCGGGGTCGTGCCCAGAGCAGCGGGGAGGGACCTGCAGGAGGGGCTGTCCCGGGAGAGCTCTCCGTGTCGGCCGGGCAGCACATCGGCCCTCCCCGCTCCCTTTTCATGAATATCTCTTTGCGGAGGCGTCCCGAGATTAACTAACAAACCCGGGACAAAAGCAGCACTGTTTGGGACTTCGTTTCTTCCGGAGCTGCTGGCGGCGTTCCCGCGCTAGGGCAGGGCGAAGCGGGATCGCGGATTCCAAGCTTATTCGGAAAGAACTTCGCTGCCCTTGCACATCTGAGTGCGTGTCACCCGCTCCGCACCCACAGAGAACACGAGGACGGAGCAGCGACCCCGTGTCCTTATCGCTGATACAGCCCCAGCCGGAATGCAGCCCAGTGAGGAGAGAGACAAGGGGGAAAAGGCTGTGGCCGAGGCACCCTGGAAAGCGGCACGTCCCGAGCACAGGCTGGCGTGAGGCTGAGCAGGCACCGCACAGAGCCGGGCTGGGGGCTCGGGAACCTGCTCGGCACAGTCTGCGCTGAATGCAGCAGAGCCCGCACCGCCCTCTGCCATCTGCGTGGTCCTGCCAGCTGCAAAGGGCAACCTCAACCGCACAGCCAGCGAGTCCTGACAGACCGGTTGGCTCAACGCTCTGCTGAAGCCTGGGACACAGGGATAGCAGACAAACAGTATTCTGCTTTCCTTTTCCCGGTGAAGAGCTAAAGTTCATGTTTACTGAGTGCTCAAAATAGACGAGATGTGCTCAGAGGAAACAAATCCGGGGGGTTACAGGAGCAGGGAACATTTTGAACCTGCTGAAAGATTTAGTTGGGAACACACATGTTCTGGGTTTGAGCCCTGCCCCTCTCGGGCTTGTTTTACACCAGTTAACCTTCACTTGCATAATAATCCTCTAGTCATTAAACTCGAAGAAAATTCTTTCTGCCATGATTTGTAAAAAGGTTCAGGACACCCCAGAGGTCCCAGGAACATCCCAGCTGTTGATGCTCTTGGACTTGAATTCAATGCACTTACTTGAAGTGAGCATGGTTCAAATACTCTCCAGCCTAATTTAGGGGCTTCTGCAGAGGGTTTGTACTTTCTCCAGCTAATCAGACCTTTCTGTAGCATAGAGGAGTTACTGGAGGTCTCCTTTGGGAAGCTGGTATCCATACAGACCAGCCAATACAGTACTATATACCATACATTAAATACCATGTAGCTTCCAAAGAGTAAACGAGCTTGTTCCAATATATAAACCTCTGCTTTTAATATCAAAGAAAAATTTTCCTCTAAACATGGAGAAAAATAAAGAAAATTGAGCTTTTTAGTGGGAACTTTTTTCCCCTCCAGCAACAGCTCACAGAAGTAGCTGATACAGGAGTCATGGCAAGTAGCCTCAGGTATGCCAAGTCCACAAGTGACATCAGGCAGTGGTGAAACGAAACAGCTACCCTGCTACAGGTCCTTGCTTTCTGTTTAGTCTCTGTAGGCTTCCCAGGGAAAAGAACGAGGGTCCTGATCTCAGCTGCCTGTTTCCCTACAGTGACTTCAAAGAGGGAGCAGGTGCCTGGCTCTGGGTGTGAACCCTCCCCTTCCAAAGCAAACCTGGCTTTACAGCCTGTTCACAGATTCTCCCCTTCCTAAGCAAGCCTGGCTTTACAGACAGCTCACAGATTCTCCCCTTCCTAAGCAAGCCTGGCTTTACAGCCAGTTCAGATTCTCCCCTTCCTAAGCAAGCCTGGCTTTACAGCCAGTTCAGATTCTCCCCTTCCTAAGCAAGCCCGGCTTTACAGCCAGCTCACAGATTGCTGATGTGCTGGAGTTCAGCAACACTTGAGCACTTGTACATCCCCCGTGGAAACAGGCACTCAAATCTGTGTGTGTAGCTTCCTGTGTTCAAAGAGGTTTCTCTTTCCTTGATTAGCTTCCGAGCATAATTAAAATATGCTGCCAACAAGGCTTCCTGTTGCTATAAAAATGTGTCTGCAATAATCCACTTTTAAACCGGAAAGGATTCAATTTGTAGCAAGGCTTTATTACCACCCCAGTACCAATAACTGGTGAAACCCTGGGATCTGGCCAGGGGCTGGAAAAGCTGGGACAGAGTGGATTTTCCTACAAGAGCAACACAGAATGAAGTGGAGAGTTTTCCTTCGTGTGTCACACTGACATTATTTCTCTCCTGCTCTCCCTCAGCACTGGAAAGGTGCTCAGGAAAGGTTCAGCCAGGCCAAAACATGTTTGACATTCACTGGGAGTGGAAGGAGAGCCCTTCCAATGGTTTGCAGTGGGGAGAGAGGCAGGAGGTCTTTGGGAGCTGACAGCCTTTTGGTGATGTGGAACCCTCCCTGCCCCACAAGATGAGTGGAGAGAGAAAAAACATTCCTGCCCTGCTGTGAAAGAGGAGGTGTCCAAGAAGGGCATGGAGGAGGTAGCACAGAACAGCTCACCAACCTTAAAGCAGCAGCAATGGCTCAGTGCACCTGAAATGTGCCAAATGTCCCCAGGCTTCTGTGAGAATAAATAACCCATTCACTTTTATTCTCCTAAAGAAAGCAGCAGTAATTCAGCTGTAACTCCTTGAAAGAAAACCTCAATTAACCGAGAGGCACTTGGGGTTTTTATTCCAGATTGATGTCATCGCAAATGTAGAGCACATCGATGCCTTCCTGCCCTCCTGACAAATGTCAAAGGCAGCTCTCAGCTGCCTGCTCAGCACCTCTGCCCTGAATCCAGACATCCTGCATGGCTTGTGGAACAGCACAAAAGAGCAAGAGGTTCAGCAAAACTAATCTGGCAACTTGATCTTCCTTCTCTTACTCAGTATCATACAGTAGTTTGTATTTCACCTCATCAGGGCAGTCCCTGCTTTGCTTTACAAGTGTCCCTGCTCCTTCAAAGGAACAAAGCAGGGAGCAGGTGCCCAAGTGCTGCTTGGCAGCAACAGCACAGGAGCTGCAGGGCCTTTCAGGCTCTTGGGCACTTCATGCAAAGGATCTCAAATGTCTCTGCCACAGCAGTGGGAACTAAAAATCTAAAGGTGCCAACTAAAGAATTCAATTCTGCCAGCTCAGTGCATGGTCCTGTGGTGAGAAGCTGAGAATTGCCACACAAAGTCCAAGACTGAGATGTTGTCCCTAATTCCACTGCTACTGGAGTCAGCAAAAACCTCTCCCAGCCTCAGGTATAGGCCTATACCAAGGTCAAACCACATTTCATGTTAAATGCCTTTCCATTTTAATGGAATACACCCAATTCCAGTCAGTATCTACTTCATGTCTATTCCAAATTTGAAAACCTTCCCTGTTTTGTCTGCATGATGTTACATTTCCTTTTTCTGTACACTTTCAGGATTTCCCTCCAGGCTGTAAGAGCCCACCCTGCCAAACCCAGCTCGAGCAGTGCCTTGGATGGAGGGTGCTGGCCAAGGCCACTGAGGTTCAGCTGCTCTTTGTGGAAAAGCCAGTCTGGCATTTCCATTGGTCACAGGAATCTTTTGCCCTGCAACATTTTGGTCCCCAGGAGCAGATGAGTTTGCCCAGTCTGCCCATGAAGGTGGAGTCTGACCTGCCCTAATAGCAATTCCCATGCTCAGCTGTGTGAAGGAACCCTCTAAGCACATTTATATGTGCGAGGCTGTGAGAAAAGAGAGAATTCCCCTCTTCAGTGGAGCTATTAAGCCTCTCTTGCATTTTCTGTGTTCCAGCCAACTACCAGTAATGACAAACATCCTCTCTGAAGCTTCTCATCTCCTTTAAAGCTTAAATGGCATCATATGGAAAGCACTTCATTCCATTCTCTCAAACACAAATAAGAGCTTGTCTAAAAACATTTACCAGTAAATAATATAAATTTCCAATTAGTCTTATTCCTTATTTCCTATAAAATCAACCTGTTTGCTGCCAGTGTATGACAGATTTAGTATTGATTTTCTCTTGAATGATAAAAAATACTCAACACCACCTCCCCCAAAATACACCAACTTCCCTGACATACAGTCAGTAATTCTAAACATCCATCACAAATATTTTACCCAGCTTTTATCCTCCTTATGAAGCATAACAAACAATATATTGGTTTATTGTGGAAGTTCAGTTTCTATAACCCCACTAACAAGGGAGTGCATTCCAGGCATAGAGCAAGTTCCACTATAAAAAGGATCTGTACACAAAGAAAATCTGATCACTGGCTTGGGTTGGATTGAGTGGATACCTGAGGGTACCTTCAGTGGGGATAAAACTACTTCTTGCTTATCATTGCCCTTCCCCTTGAAAAAGATTTGAAATTTTGACTTAAATGAACATCACTGATTTAAGTGTCTACAGTCAACAGTTGTTCTTTGGAGGAGCTGGTGGATTTTCACTCCTTGCCATCTTCATTCAGGACCCAGTGAATGCCAAGTTATCCACCCTATGCTGCACAAACAGCAATACTGAGAGTTTCCTTTACAACTGTGCTTACCATGCTCCTCTGGTCAGCCAGAAACTTGTAAAAGCTGATTCTGATCTCCAGAAGTGCAGCAGGGTTGGTCTGTGTGCTGGAAAACGTTTTCTGGCAGGGTTTATTAAATAGGCAGAGTCTCCTCCCTGCCCAGACACACAGGAGCCCTGCCCCAAAGAGGACAGATAAATAACCTTAGGCTGAGACAAGAGGAAGGATGTCTCTGTAATGCTCTTGTCAGGAGTCCCTGGCATGTCCTGCAGGGACAGTCTGTGTGCAGCTGGAAGGCACCGGTTGGCACTGCCCTGTGGAAGCAGCACCTGCTGGCACAAACAAGGCTCATGGGGATGGAGGAGGCAGCAAGCCAAGGACACCTCAGGAAGGATGATTCACCTTGTCAAAATGTGCTACATCGTGATGGGGAGTGTTTCACTCTCCAAAAACAGGTGTGTTGGCACACACCACTGCCCTGCATTTCCCGTGCCGTGCCGTGAGCTACAAAGACGGCACTGCAGGAGGAGAGTTTGAGTTCAGCCCCAGTGACAACAACTGCAGGTGCCTGCAGGGCACACTCTGCTCCCTGATGGGCTGGGAGAGCCCAGGAGCCAGCCCAGCTCCAGGCAGTGCTGTGAGGAGCCTCTCCAGGTGTTCCTGCCCTGCTCCCAGCCCCATGCCCAGGCAGGGGGAGGTGGGAATTGTGCTGCAGGAGCTGCCAGGCAGAGGGATCCTGCTGGTGCATGTGGAAGGGTGTGTGAAGCTCATAAAGAACAGTGGCCTCCAGCTGACTTCCTCCTCTGCAGATAATACACATTGAATCTCTAGTTGTTTGTATCAGCTTTCACCTTGGCTTTCCTTAAGGTTTGACTGGGAAATATTCCTGCTTAGCAGCAAGTTAAGACCACAAGCCAGTCCAGACAGCTCCACCTAGTCCTTGCAAATTAAATACTAAAGAAGAAAACCCATGAATAACTGAATAGTATCCTCTGAGTCATAAAACTTCTTCCACCTGAAGGTGGCACAGGCACACTGATGGGATTGGCTTCTATATCCTGAAAGGTAAGACATGTGGTCAGGCTGGAGGGAAAACAGACTGCACTTCCCTTGCAGCACACCCTTCACTGGAGGCTTCACACCCCCCATCCCACAGCACAACCAAACACTGCAGATGGTGAGACACTTGGGGGCTTTAAGCAAATAAAGTGAAAGAAGCTTTCTGTTTTCCAGCATTTACCAGTATTTGTGCCACTTAATTTGCCCCCATTAAAATAAAAATTACACTAAATCTCTGGAAAATGCTCCTTCTGGCACCAGGAGCTTTGTGGACAGGTCACTGAGAAGAAAGAAGGGACATGAGGGGACACCTTTTCCAGGCTGCACATGTGGAAATCTCAGCTCTTCCTTCCTGCTCAGCAGCTCCATCCTCAGAGCTGAGTGTGAAACCGCCCAGGGGATCCAGCAGGGGCTGTATTTCCCTCCCACCTGAATAAATAAGAAAAGAAACTTCCAGGGCAGCAATCTTGTTCTGTCCCTCACATCACTTTATACACAGACAGTTGGGCCAGGATCAGAAAGCCACCAGCTTGCTCCTGCTGCTTGTAATTAAGCAGAACTCATTAGCAAACTGAAGGCCACCAATGGCACAGGCACTAAAAAGAACAGTACTCTGGCTCCAATTACTGCTAATGCTGAGCTACAAAGCAGCAGCTTTTTGCTCTTGACTGCTATTTACTGGGATCAGCAGAAGTTGGGAAGAACAAGTGATCTTAACTAATTGAAATATTACACTTAGCAATTTCCCGTTCAGTAACTTTCCTCAAGCAACGAAGAGTGTGATTCATAGAACCACAAATCATTCAGATTGGAAAAGACCCTCAAGATTACTGAGTCCAAGAGCAGCTGAAGTGGCAATAAGGCCAGAGGAGCTTCAATCCCCAATTATTTAATCCATGTAATCAACAACTGCCCAAGTTCACCTGTCAACAATTTGCTCTCCAATAAGAATCTAATTCCAAGCTTCTCTGCTTGTTGTTAGACCCAAGTCAAAGCCCCTCAGAGGTCACAGAGAACCCAAGGACCCCTGGGATTGAGCCAGTTTTCTGAAGCAAAGTTGCAAAAGGTTTGTAGATCTTTGTTTCCCTGTTTTTGAAGTGTTGTCTTGGTATCAGGGAGCTGTTATGACATTGGTATAAGCCCTTCAAGGATGGGTTCAGAGGTGCATGATCTTATTGGGACTGTGCAGAAATACATTTCACCCACTGAAAGGAGTGCCAGACAAGGGAGAAAAGCACTCTGGGGCTTGTGCTGTGATACTGAATGCACAGAGGGCACAGGGAAGGAGCCCCAGCACACA
>JAWWLZ010000019.1:17044761-17080347 GCA_035041345.1 Poliocrania exsul
CAGAGGGCACAGGGAAGGAGCCCCAGCACACACACACAGAGGGCACAGGGAAGGAGCCCCAGCACACACACACAGAGGGCACAGGGAAGGAGCCCCAGCACACACACACAGAGAGCACAGGGAAGGAGCCCCAGCAGACCTGCCCCCCCCAGCAGGAGCCCGAGAGCCCTGAGCTGCAGCTCACCCCACCAATCTACGTAGTCACACAGCAGACACACCATCACCTACCAGTGTTCTTGGCACCTGCAATCAGCTTCTCTACACAGTGACTCATCAAGAGGAGAGCATTCCAAAGCCAAAAGGATATCACAACTCATTGCTCCCAGTTACCCTCATTACTCCTCTCTATAAAACACTAATTTTCTGGGCCAAAGCTGTTTCTCTTGCTCTCCTATTCCTTTGCCCCTTCTCTGCCTGAATCATGATCTCACTCATCACTTGGTAGCTGCATCTTAGGTTGTTAGATTGCAATTAGTCATACATGCATGGTACCACCTGCTATGTGTTTTTAGTTCTTCTTGGCTCTGAAACAGCTGTTGGCTTCAATTTTTGCAAATTCAAAGTGAAGGAGAAGAGGAATTTTTTTTTCCAGATATTTTAATTTTTCTGCAGGATATTAGAGCATGTAGCAAACTCAGGAGAAAATTTAAGATCATAGGCAATCTTAATGTTTTACTCAAGTTTTGTCAGTGAAAAAATAGACATTCAATGAGTTTACTTACAGAGTCCCAGAATGAGACAGGCCCACAACCTCATCTGTTTGTCCCTAGGGATTTTTTTAAACCTTCCAAACAACTGGAAGTTTTATAAACCAAGGAATAGGATAAGAAATTATGAAGCTACTGATGCATCAAAAAATCTGTGAAAAGGTGAGATGGTAAAACCTCACTGCCCTGTCTTGAGCACCTCATTTAGAAGTGAGGGGGACAAAGAAACACAGTGAAAATTTATATGTTTTTCCAACTCACTGACTCAAAGTCAACCCTTAAATGTATCGAGGATAGGGCATAACTTTCTTCAAAGCATTGATATCTGTCAGCTTGATTTTCACATCTTTTGGACAGGATTCCAACTAGTAAGTATGAACAAAAAGCATCTTAATTCATGGTGTTTGGTTTTATTTAGGGATGAGTTTGCCCTCGGCCATTCTACATAAACCCCCCAGAACTGGTGCTAAGCAAAGCTCCCCCATTGGGAGGGTTGTACTTCAGCACTGGGCAGGAGGGGACTCAGGATTCCCTTGGTGAAATTCTTGGCAGAAGCACTGTCTAAGCACACAAGAAACATCTGCAAAACCTGTCCAAGAGCCAGAAAGGGATTTTGAATTGTGAGACTGGCACACACTGTTGCCCTGGGGCCAAATTCTCTGAAGCAGCATAAATATCCTTGCAAAAGTCTAAAGTTGTAACTGGCTCACCCCACAGTCCCCAATGCACAGAAAATCTAATGTCATGCTCTCCCCCTCCTTGTCTCAATTTGCTCTTTCAAACTGGAACCAGTTTGTGGCTGTTTTCCCAGCACATCTCCAGTCTCACACAACGGGAGAGCACCTTGTGCTGGGCTGGACTGGATCTCTTCCTGCAGTGGGGCAGCCTGGCTGGCACAGGGGCAGCTTTGGGCAGCTGGGGGGACTCTGGGGGGGATTAATCTTATTAAAGCATCGCAGCTCAATGAAAAGTGCTCACAGTTGTTTTCAGAGAGGCAAAGCACAAGGGATCACAGGGTGTAGTGATGGAGTTCAAGTGTATTTGTGCACTCAGAGATGTGACAGACACTCAGTAGGGCCTCTTGAAATGGGATTTTAAGCAGCACCTGAATTATGTGGCTTGCACTTAAAGTTCAGGTGCTTTTCCAGTCTGCACTCCCAAGTATCTCCACAGGGAGTTACCTGCCCTCCTGAAATCAGCCCCTTAAAGTGCAGCTCTCACTGAAACCTGCAGCAAACACACTCTGATTTCAGCCACACCATTGCCCAGGTCCACCCAGTCAAACAGCAGGATCTCCCAGCCCTTCCCCACCTCCAGCCAGGGACTCCCCACCCTCCTCCACGCCAGGACTGTGGGGGGAACAGCAGGACTTACTGAAAGAGCTAAAATTAAACTTCAGGGTGAAATTACCAATTATTTTACTGCTCAAGACAAAACAGTTTTCGGTTCCATTTCCATAACTGTGGTGCAGCACAGGATTGACACCTTCTAATCCTACATCCCCACAAAGGCTAATCCTTCCCATATTCACAGGTATCTTCATTTTATCCAAGCACTTAAAAAATCACTGCTGCATTTTCACTTGGCCTTCATTTCCCCATCTGGTTGAGCTTGAAATCTGACTCATGGTTTCCCAACATGGTATTTTTGCTTTCTCAGGTAAGTGCAAAGCCAGCCTTGCTGGAGGCCTAATGTGCATCCTGGGTCTGTGGAGTGGGAAATGAAGCAATGGACCTTCTCAAAGGGTTGTGTGAAGGGCACAGCACCCACCCACAAACAGGGAAGGGACAGTGACCCAGCCAGGAGGCAGCTGCACCCTGGACTGACCCCTTGCTGGGTGTCATTCTCAATTTTCTGACACTTATTAGCACCCAGCTAAGACCTGGCATCTGCCCCTGCTGTCTGAGGGTGGCATTGTCTCAGTGCTGGGTAATTGCCCCATGGCCAGCACTGTGGTCAGGCAATGCCCTGGCTATGAGCTCAGAGTAGATTGCAGCCCCAGCCTGGCAGAGCCTTCAGCTGGGCAGAGGGAACCTGCCTTACCCCATTGCAGGGCACAGCAAGAGAGGAAAATGGGTGCATAATAAGTATGATTTCACATCAATCCTAACACAGAGAGGCTGCCCCTTCTCACAGCAAACAGGCCCAGTTACTGCATTCTAGAACCAGTCATACCAGCTTACCAACTCCTGGAGTTACAAACTGGTAAAGCAGATGCCAACCTGTATTTTCTAGGGTTTGGCAAATCCTACCAGGCCAGGACCTGCCTCACAGAAAGGAGATGAACCACTGCAACATGCAACAGATGCTGCTCAGCAGCTCACAAAGTGTCAGTGATGGCCCTTGGCTCTCTCCCTGGCAGAGGGGCAGATGTCCCTTTGGCTGTGCCAGGGCACAAACATCTGTGGTTGCCAGAGTGGCACAGGTGAGCCCACACTGGAGCCACTGCCCTGCCCTGCACAGCCTTCCCCTCCTTCTCCCTCCCTGTTCAACACAATTGCACAAGGCCACATGAACTCAGCAGGACCCTGAATATTCACAAAACAGGTTCCAGGGTCCTAAACCTGCAAGGGAAGTGCAGCTACAAATGTTTTCCTCACTTCTGTTATTCCTGGGCTGCAGTGGGCAATGATGAAAACGTTCAGTTCTGGGAGGAAACACATGGAGAAATTTCCCTCATTTTTAATGAATCACTACCTTCAACAAGACACTTAAGAAAAATACCTGTTTTTTTTCCTTTCTACTTCCTCCTAACCCCCAAACACAGATGCTACACAAGACACTCCAGTCGTATTTGCCAAGGAAAGCTGGAGATACCAGCACAGCTTGCATGCCAGCTTCTGAGGGCAAAGGCTGGCACTGCCAGTGGAAAGCCAGTGGCACAGAGCCTGTCCTGTTGCTGAGGAGAGACACTTCTTCCTCCCCAGGTGGTTAAGAAATATTCATGCTCAAAATTGAAATGGTTTCAAATAAGAGTAAGTAAAATTCAAGTAGAACTGCTGGAGTAAATTCATGTTATGATACAACTGAGTTAAACACTTAAGGGGTACAAAACATTTCTGGGCAAGCTGTGTTTGTAATTTGTGTGGGATCTCTAGTTCAGCACGGTTACATATAATTGAAGCAATGCCAAATCACCCCTAAGGCAGGATGGTTACAATTAGTACTGTCTTGTAGTGCTTGTTGTGACACTGAGCAGCCTAACTGGGTGAAGTTCCCCTGGCAGGAGGGCAAGGAAAGCCCAGCCCTCTGTACCACAGGGGCTGCAGTTCCCAGTTCTCAAACACACCTGACAAACAGGACAATTCACCCTGTGATGCAGCTCTTGCTCCAGCACCAGCCAGTTCTGAGAGTCCCCAGACACTTGTACAGACACAGCTGGTGTCTGGCAGGGCAGGGTTCAGGTGCTGTCACACCTTGTGGCCTTAACTCAGCATCACTGAGGTGCCAGCTCAGCCCCAGGACAGGCTCTGCCCTCTGACAGCACAGCAGTGCCCAGTGCTCAGGGGCAAACTGTGGGAATGCCCAATCCTGCCCCAGGCTCCAGCAGGAATTGTGCCATCGAGTAGAGAGGTTCAGGATGGAGCAGTAAAGGGCAGGTTTGTCACAGGACCTGAGCTCTTTCCAAACTGCAACAAGGGTCTCTTGGCCTTTTTAGGTGGTGGATTGCTTTAGAAAACTGCCCATCAAACTGTTTTGCCTCCAAGAAAAAGGATGTCACTGCAGAACTTACTGGTTTTAGCTTTTTGTTTATGCCAGAGTCTCACAACTGTGCTGTTGTTGAGACATTCAGTCCTGGTGCCAGCTGCTGAACCTGGGCATGGGCAAAGAGCCTGTGACACAGAGTGGGACAGAGAGGCAGAGCAGAGAAACCCTGACAAATAGCAGAGGGATCTAAAGGTGCCAATAGTTACTTGCTCTGTTAGAAATACATTTAACAAAGTAGATTTTCTTTAATTTTTTTCCTTCTTTTTTTGAGCATTTTAACATGTAGATCATTTGATTCCACATCGAATTGCACGGATGGGTCATGCCCAAGTAGGGAGTGCTGAACATTGTGGCACTTCAGTGCCATTCCTCAAGGTGCAAGTGTGAGGGACAATTCATTTTTGCCCCTGACATGGGAATATTCCTGCTAAATCCATCAATATTTGTCTCTCAGAAGTGGCTGCACCTAACATGGTGTAAATAAACCTCTGCAGTATTTATCTGGTTATCTGGAAGAATCTGCAGGCTGGACTCACACATGGAAATGCAGTTTAGTGGCCACAAAGGAATCACAGTGCTGGGCAAGGGAGGAGTACTCCACCTCCTAAAGCCCAGAAGACAGAAATGGTTGGGTGTGTGCCACTGGAGGAGCTTACTCACTGGACTCAGCAACAATTGGAGACATTATTACAGTTCCTTCTGGATAGAATTGTGGAAAAGTAAAAGCAACAATTATTAATGACTGATTATTCCTAGACCCAGGGCTTGCTGCTCTGCTGGACCAGCTGAGTTCCTCCTCAGATCTTTCATACTTCATCTCGTGGGGCACTTGGTCTGCCTGTGAACACCCCTAGAAGTTTGTCACCACCATCAATAGCTTTACCTGGGGGTTGGTTTCCAAAGCTTTTTGATTTGTGAAGTGGTCAATAAGTAACTGAACATGTTCTGTTTGGAGGGCACAATGAATGCAAAGCAACCCCCGGGGCTGGCTCGAGGCTTCTGACCAACAGGAGCAAACTCAGTTGTGCTGCCCCGAGGACAAAGTGCCTGGTACACCCAGAGCTGCCTTTCTGTGCCACAGAACAGTGAACAGCATCCAGCAAAGGCTCACATGACCCATTTTTCCTGAATTAGTGCCATTTCATGCATTCTTATCCCCTCTCCTGGCAGCAGCAGCTGCCACTCTGGTTTTCAGGGCACTGCCAGGGCCCATTCTGCCATCCTGTGCAGCACCAAGAGCTCACCATCATTGAAAAGTAAAGAAAAATCCCAAGCTCAACTCTGCCTGTGCTTTCTACCTGTCCATGTACTTCCACCTCACTAGAAACCATTCAGATATTGGTGATCTTGCCTGCAAGATTGCAATAGAAAGTTATGTGCATTTTATATACAGTATGTGCCAGTTTTCACCTTGTCTGGATTTTAATTCTAGGAGAAATCTGCAGCATTATGGTAAAAAAAAAGAAAACCAATCAAACCCCAACACCTCTGCCCAAATTGCCAAGGTCACTACTACTAATTGCTTCTCTTGGGTAAATAAATGAGGCAGATTCACTCATTCACAGACACCAACTGCATGCAAAAGGAAAAGAACTTCTGTGCTTTATCTGAATGATCAAATTGTTGTGAGGGTACTTAAAATATGATCTCTAAAGTCAGGTGTAGAGTGGCATGGAAGGCCTAAGTATGCACCAAGTTCCCATTAGGATGGTGCCCCAGTGAAATCTCATGATTAAAAAAAGATCTACTGCACTTTAAAAGTGTAGTAGAACACAAAGAGCACAAAGCTGGAGTCATACAAGAGAAATTGTGCTGCTCATTGCTTTGGGATACCTTATTTCTTAGCAACCAACCACAAAATGTGTATTAGATCGTGCTCATATGCAATATACTCCAGCAAGTAAAGCATCAGGGATTTATCCACACAGAAGTTGCAGATCTGTCCTTCCCCCTTCCTGCAAGATGAGGAGGAGGAACAGATAACACAGTGAAGGCTAACCCAGCCTGGAAGGGATGAAAGTCTGCACTGAAAGAGGGAATTCCACTCCTGATGGGAGGAACACAAACAAAGAGGGGCAAACCATCTTGCATAATCCATAACCGAGGGGTCTCTTCTCCAGAGCCAGGACAGGTTGTCTCAGATTCAGCCTCTCCAAGCCCTGGCTCAGCTCTGGGAGGGAAGGGGTGGCTTGGCAGAAACAGCAAAGCCAGTTAGAGACTAAGGGAAAGCTGCCAAATACACAAGGCCTGATTACAATTAGCAGATTTAAAGACTGCTGTTCTGAGAGCTTTAAAGTGGAAGAGGTTGGAGAATGTTTGGTCCACCATGTCCCCTGTACATTTGCTGCCCCAGGGCACTCACCTGCACCACACAGGCAGCAGAAAAGCCATGGAAATGGCCCCTTCCAGGGACTCCTGTCCCTAAAGGAGGTTGGGGGCAGCACAGGGCGGATGTTGTGGCTTCCTGGAGAAATGCAGGGAACATGTTTGGAACAGGAGCAATGCCAGCCATCCTTGGTTTCCCACCACCCAGCAGGAAATGGGGCAGCTGAACATAAAGGAGGCCAACCCTGAAAGCCAAAATGTCCCCAAAACCCAGAAGTTACAAAGATAACTCATAGCTGAGTAGAGAATTAACAGTCATGGCTGTTCTATTTCTGCTCCCTCCAGACCTTGGGCATGCCAGAACTAATAGAGTTCTCATTAGTAACTGCTGGGACAATTTAAGAAAGGCTGTTAAATCATTATTGACTTAATACATCAACAAGAGACCACAGCAGTCAGGAGATCCATCAATGAAGGCACAGGAAAGGGAGCTTACTTTTGAAGCAGTCTGAGATAAGGACTCAAAGGAAACCAAAGTGATGCACTGATTTCATTTTTTTATAAAAATATAACTTACATGATTACATTAATTGTGTGATGTCTGTGATTTCACATGAAGAGCATGAATTTTTCATTTTACTGAGGTAAGATCTAATTTGCTATTCCCATGGCTAAAAAGCTGATTATATATGAATTTGATAATCATAAACAGAAGTGATTAATTACTTGGTTGAGACTGTTATTCTTATAAAGCTGGTTCAGTATGCACAAACAAGATGAGCTCTGATTAGAGCAGAATGCAGAAATAACAGCACCAGCACAAATGTCTATAAAATGGGCTGCAAAGAATGCCACAGGATCCAGACATCACTTCAGTTAAATCCAGGCCATCCTGATGGGCACGAAACACACAGGTAGAGGCTGCTTGCTCAGCACTCCTAGACCAGGACTCCACTTGCACATTTACCCTTAGGATACATTATGCAGAAGTTATGAATTATGTATAATTATAGTCTCCCACTTAATGGCAGGAGTGGCTCTTTCCTTCCCACACAGGCCTTGTAAAAGCTGATCTGCTTCATCAGGTTTTTGGAGTGTTACATTCTTCCCCCGTGTGGATGGCACTGGGTAAACTGGCTGAAGACTTTATTGTAGAAGATGGACCATGGAGAACCTACTGCCTTCACCAGAGTTACTCCTTTTGTCCCCCAAGTTACTGACTGTGTGGTTCTATGCACACACTTGATTTATGGAGTGAAATTCCAGCCACATATTGCAATTCCTTCAGAGCTCTTGAGACTATTCAAAGCATTGCCACCAGCTAGAAGGAAGAAATTCCCTTATCTTCCATCCCCCACTTTTTTTTTCTTTCTCAGTTTAGGTGAGTATTTATCAGTAATGCAGTAAAACACTGTTAAGCAAGAGCACAACATTTCTACCCCACAATAACCTATGTTTGTATATACTTACATTGCTTAGCAAAAAGGAAAAGGAAGAATTTTTCTATTTCTCTTGTTTGAGCAACCTGAGGATTTAGTTCACATAAAAAAAAAAAGGACCACAAAAAACCCCCCAAACCAAACAAAAACCAACAAGACACCCAGTAAAATCCAAATATCTAGACAGATGGCCAACCAGACTCTCAGGTATGTGAAAAGTTAGTTTAAACTAAGGCCAGAAAGCTACTATAGCAAAAGTAAGGACTCAGCAGGGCCTCCCTCTTGCTGTGGGAAAAAGCCTTGGCACAACAACCAAACCTCTCTGTCCATGCCCACAGTCAGTCCCAGCTGGCCCCAGCACCCACTGTAGGTGGCACCAAGGACAGGGACATAGGGAGGAACAGGGGCATGGCACAGGCACTCTGCTCCCATCAGCAGAGATGACAGAAGTCTCACCATGTGCCTTCTCTCAGGGTAAGCATCCCAAAGCAGAGCTCCCTATCCTGGCATCACATCCCTCGGATCAATAACAATAATGGGCAGTACCAGAGCCTGGGGCAGAGAGGGTGGGTGTCTCCCTGCCCCTCAACATGCCCTCCCATGGGTGTCTCCCTGCACTCTGCCCCTCCACGTGCCTTCCCTCAGGATATCCATCCCAAAGCACAACTCCTTGTCCTGGGATCCATCCCTCGCATCAATAACGGGTAGTGCCAGAGCCTGTGGCAGAGATATTGGGTGTCCACCTGCACTCTGCCCTTCCACATGCCCTCCCATGGGTGTCTCCCTGCCCCTCCACATGCCCTCTCTCAGGGTAACCATCCCAAAGCACAGCTCCTTGTCCTGGGATTCATCCCTCACATCAATAACGGACAGTGCCAGAGCCTGGGGCAGAGAGGTTGGGTGTCCCCTGCCCCTCCACATGCCCTTCCTCGGGGTAACCATCCCTAAGCACAGCTCCTTGTCCGGGATCACATCCCTCGGCTCAGTAACACGGCAGTGCCCGAGCCTGGGGCCGTGCCACAGAACTCCCTGGGCGCCCATAAAGGGAGCTCAGCACTTGGACGGGAAGCACAGGAAGGAACAAACCTCGGCTAATACTTCAGCTTTGGGAAGCCCAAGGAGTGCTAAAGTGGCACTGAAGTAACACACAGTCCCAGAGCGGATTGTCTGCGATGTTTTCTCTCGAGTGCAAAGCTTGCAAATCAAAAGTGCCTCGGAAGAGCCGAAATACCTGCACACAGGGAGCTACCCCGGGGCCAGACAGGAGCACTTCATTAAACACACACACACACACACACACACACACACACACACACACACACACACGAGAAGACTCCCAATAAAGAACAGCACAACTGATGCCAATTTTATGTTGGCAAAGCTCCAGCAGGAAATAATCCTGTGTCAGTTATAGCCCTGTCCTCTGGTACCACACAGACTCAGCCAATGCATCTGTTGAATTCATTTAAATATGTCCAAGTCTGTGTTTCACTGTTTCAAAGCATCAAAGACTTTTGCTGTTATAAATCACAACAAATAATTGATAATTCTGAATGATAAAATCACACGATAAAATGGAGGTGCAATTGCCAGTCATTGAAGGAGATTGTAAAAGAGAAAGCAAACAGAGTTACATACCCTATAGTGCATGTTATCTAAATTACTTGTTTGAAGACAAGGTGCTAACAATTTTAATGGTAAAGATTTTTCTCTAACACTGAACCACAATAGTTATAGAAATACAGTAAAAATTACTCTTTATACCAGAAAGAAAGTTAATGTACTGTAACATCTGGGGAGCCAGGGAAAGAGCAATGTATTTCCTAAAATCCCTGGCACTGCTCCAGTGCTTTATCAGCATCCTGAAAATACAGGCAATTGAAAAAACACCATTATTGCTGCATGATATGAATTTCAGACAAAGCAAAGAGTTCAACATAATTCCATGCAAGTCACATCCAATTTGGATCACTCCATCTAATAGCCAAGCAGTTTAGAAGGTTAAATTCTATTTTCAAAACTGTAACAATATTTGCATGTGCAATTTGTGCAGTAAATTATGTTCTGTCTCTGGATAATGGACAAGAGAAAAGGAGATGGCCAGACTTTGAAAAATAAACACTAATTTGGTAGATGTTTTAAAAAACAACCTGGAAAAGTGTGTGTTTTTATAGTCAGGGATATGTGGAACTCAAAGACTCTGTATTACTTACTGTTCATATTGAGAATTATCACTTAGATGCATGCAGGGTTTTGGACAACAGTCCTCCTGGTTATTTCCTGATCCTTCTTGCAGCAGCTCTGAAAGGCTGGGAGGGCTCATCAGACCAGAACACAGTTCAGCTGCAAAACATAAATGTTAATATGTTTATCAGAAGCCACAGGGGACTTCTAATCAAAAGGCAACTTGAGTTGCCTTCTGAGGGGCAGCACTACAGAGAACACTGTTTGGGAGGCAGGATTTTTCTGATGATACAAACACCACACTGAGCAGCAGAGTGGTTGACTGGGGGCTCAGTTTATGACCCTGCCACTGCGGGCACTGTGTGGGATGGAATTGGGAGGGATGTTCTTAGTCTTCTGACCTCCCACATTGCCAAATCTGTGTCCCATTAACTTGGCTGGGACTGACATTTTCTGTGGGAACCAGATCTGAATTACAATCCTATCCTTCATTCTCTTTGAGCTGTTGAAACTGCTGTTCCCTTGAAGTTTAGATAGCAAAACATCTCCTTTGTTTTCTGCAGTCTTGTTCTTGAGTATTGCTTACCAGAGATGTTAACCCTGTAAACTCTTTTTCTCATTTAGAAGTGGCTGGTTTTCTGCAGATATAACAACCACTATGAGAGAGAAACACAATTTCTCTTTCATATTGTATTTTGTAACCAGGGAGCTAAAAAGTAGTTTGATAAGATCAGCTGATCCTGCATTGACAGACAGGGCATTGTCTTTCCATCATACCTAGAATTAGCAGAGCCAGGAAAAATTGGTTGGGGCATGACAAGATTGCTACAACTTTGGGCATGACCTAGAACACTGTAAGCCTGCTCATATGAGATGAGGCAGATATGAACCCCTCAGTCATCCAATGTCTCTGTTAAGGGCAGCCATCCAAAGAGAATTTTTTAATAATAAAATAACTTCTGAAAGAGTAACATTCAGCAATGCTGTAATGCTTCTTAATAATTACCTGCTCTCTCACAGAACTGGATCTTGAGCAGGACCAGTGCAAAGTTTACTGGAAGGTCCAATTATTACAAGACTGAAAAAGGCAATGTAAATTAAGAACATGGATGCTGTAGCACAACAATGCTGTGGGGTCTGTACAGTGCAGTGCTATGGAATGGATAAGGAAGGTGGATGTTGCCTGAAAGGAAAACAGGAGTAATGTCTACACCAGGCAAACAGTCACATTCCACTTTCCTCTCACTTGCTCAAGACCTTCAGGAAATATGTTGAACACAGGATGTGGTACAGGGTATTTTACACCCACCAGCTACAGTGGAGGTGAGTAATGGGGGAGAAAATGAGAACCATCCTCTTTCCTCTGTGCCTTGGCCCTTTGCTGCCACTGCCTCTCAGCACAGGGAGCTCTTGGGATGTTGCCCAAGTAAAAAAAGGAGGGGACAGTGGTGACCCAAAATCAAGAGATAACAAAATGACTGAAGGGAGCAGAGATAATTCAGTCTTTGCAAAGCCCCTGAACTGCCCATAGTGGCATCAAAAAGACACCTATTGTGCAGACTCCAAGTCAGAAGACCCAAGCTCTGCAGTTTGAAATACTAAAGGAAAGTCTGAGCACTAAAGGAAAGTCTTCAGAAACCAGAATGATTGGAACAAACTGAAGATATGTCCCAATGTCATTAAACTCAGTTGGTGAAGAGAGGTTCAAAGAGGAAAGAAAAATCCTGTGTACAAACACAAATCAGATACTAACCAGCTCAGTATCAGAAGAGCAGAGGTTATCTAGAGAGCTGGTAGGATTCACAGATTCAAGCTAAAAAGACATTAGAGAGGGCTACAGCAGATTTTGAAAAGTATGAAGTTATAATGACAGAGGAGAGTACAAGAACCTCAGATTACCCATCTTTCAGGAACACCTAATTAGGTGTTAGTCAAGCAGAGGAAAGAAAAGCTTCCAACTATAAAGTTACAATTGTAATAAACATAAAGTCAGAATTACAATCCAGTGGTTTAAAAACCAAAGAGAGCAGAGCAATAAGAGCCCATCTGAATTAACACCATAATCTTGGACTGGAGGATCCTCAAAGACACTTCCTAGAAAGGCTGGTAGAACATCAAAACCAGCTCCACAAAGATGCTGCAGCATCTCCTGGCCCAGACATTTTCACAGAGCAAAGGAAAGCAGAAGCCACCCTACAGTGCCCAAGCAAGAGCATCAAGACAGGTTCAATGCAGAGCCCAGAAAGGCTGCATTCCATAAGGCAGATCTGAGATGCAACCAGGAAATAAACCCCCAGGCCAGGATGATGCCTGGTGGAGAGAACCAGGATCAGACACAGTGGTCTTCACAGCAGGCCCATAAACAAAGCAAGTTCAAAGCTAAGACAGAAATTTAGTCTACCAGTGTAGCTCACACGGCCCATAACTAAAGAGGAACAGTCCCCCAGCTCACACACAGACTGAGGGCCCAAGACTGAGCTGAAATGGAGCTTCTGGGCCACGTGAGCAGAAGGTGTGGGTGGAGGCCCCAGGTGAGGTTGGTCAGGGCCATAAAGGGCTGTTAGAGCACTCAGAAGCATTGCAGGCTGTTTGTGCTACAGCAATAATGGCAGTGCTGAGTTTTGCTTAATATTATTCATCAGGGATGTTTGGCTCCTTGTAAATGCCATTTTATAGATGAGTGTTTTAAATACATCTTTCAAAGCTTTCTATGTAATTATTGCAATAGTCTTGTCACACACAGAATCTGGTTTATGTGCTTGGGTATAGTTTGTGCTGCATTTTAATGGGCCAGTCCTGAGACCAGGATTTAAAATGTATTTGAAAGGACAAATGAGAGAACTGTTCATCCCATACTTCCTTGGAGCCCTGCACACACACTTGCCTGAGTTCTGGTTCACCCAAACCCTCAGCAAATATGGTTGTGTTCACCCACAGGGTATTTTAAAGACCAGAATGCTAAAGTCCTTTCAATACAAGGATGATCAGAGAGCTCTGAGCAGGTATGACATCATTTATGGCCAGTTTGTGTGGATGCTTCATGACTGTTCTTGGAGATTGATTAATATCTGCCTCCTGAGCTGTGGGAAGGAGGGGAAAACCCCCATCCCCAACCCCACTGTCCCACCTGGCAAAACACTGGAGAACATCCCTGGTGTTCACACACCAGTCCCATTTCACTTCCAAGAAGGACATTAGGTGATTGTGGTCCTTGCTCTGACAAAGCACAATTCCCCCTAAAGCTCTGGGGTTTAGTAACTAGAAGATGGAAAAATAAAGTGTTAGAATAGCTGGGATGGAAGGAAAACAACCTCAGGAGTGAAGTCAGGTGTCCAATAGAATGTTCCCTGAATACAAATAAAGCTCAGAAATACAGTGGGGGTTTTTTGTTGTTTTTAATGATATTTTCCACTCCATCAGAATGAATCATAAACATTACCTGTCACAGCTGGTAACTGCAACTGGAGCCTGATTTTCTCTCAGGAGATTATTATGCCACGTAGATGCTCATATCTCAAACTCCACAGCTATGACTGGCAAAATCAGTTTAACTGTACTCCAGGAAACCAGTGGAAGACTGAACAGGAAAAAAAAAGACCAAAATTTCTGTAGAAATACCAAAGAAGTGTCAGGTCTTATGAATACATTTATGTAAGCACTTTCAGATTCATCTATAAGGTTGCTATTACTTTTTTCAAGGGCAGTGCACCTATCTGCAAATTTTTATAAGCTGAAATACTGTCAAGAAACCAGAAAGTTATACTTCTGTTCTCTGTATCCACTACAATGAAGCAAAATTATGGATATTTCTCATTACTGGGATAACAACAGCTGGATCCTGACTCAACAGATTGACAGAACACCTTGTTTATTATTGTGAGAGTTCTCTTATGGATTGTAACTGCAGAATGTGCTCAGACAACCTTGTAGGGGAAGGGAAAGCTGGTTTGTGCCCCAAAGCAAGTCACTGGGTGGGTACAAAGGGAGAGAGGGCATGTGTAAGTTAAAGTTGCATGCCAAAACCCACACTGATGGAAGCTTATCATCATGGTAGTAAAAGGTTGGGGGAAAAAAAACAACCAAACAAAATCACAAAAGAAACTCCAAACCACTCTTTATGCAAAATGTTATGGCTGTTGACAGGTAACTCACATCTGCAAAACTACCTCTAAACCACAGGAAATACTTTGCTTATTGCTTGTTTTAATAACAGACTGGACAGTATGCCTTTAGTAACAAATATGATAATAGTAACTCAAGTGTAAACCAAATATATTGTCAAAATACACAGCAAACCCTTTGTAGCCTCTGTGTTCATCACCAGGGCAGACACTCGTTCCTTTGCTGAAGCTGATACAGCTTTAGGTGCCTGTTATGGATGGTAACTTTGTGACATTTATAATGCTGCAGGGTGTGTGTAGAGGATAACCTGTTAGTTTTTGTAACTACAGGCTACCCCAAACATGCCCATCAAGAGGTGTGGATAAAGCTGTATAACTTACCCTGGATTGTGTCACCCTGGAGTTGCTTGGGAGTTCAGTGTCTTCAGGGTGATTTGTTGGAGCAAAATTACTCTGGAAAGTAAAACTAGCTGTAGACTGAGGCAGATACTTAATCTGGTTACAAATAAAAATATTTACTAATGGCTGTAGTTCAGTTAAATTAGATTAAATTATTTTAATAGTGTGATTTTCAACAACTGCAGTTTCACACTGCTGAGGCCATGACTCCAGTGCTGTGTCCAGTCCTGGGCCCCTCAGTTCAGGATGGACATGGAGGGGATGGAGTGAGTGCAGGGAAGGACAACAGAGCTGGGAAGGGTCTGGAGCACCAGGAGCAGCTGGGGGGGCTCAGCCTGGAGATGAGGAGGCTCAAGGAGGCACCTTCTCCCTCTCTTCAACTCCCTGACAGGAGGGGGGAGCCGGGGGCTCTTTTCAAGGCAACCAGTGACAGGATGAGAGGAAAAGGCCTCAAATTGCACCAGAGGAGGTTTAGGTTGGACTGGAGGAAGAATTTGTTCACAAAAGGGTGATGAGACTTTGGAAAGGGCTGCCCAGGGACGTGGTGGAGTCACCACCCCGGAGGTTCTTCAGGAGAGCCTGGAGGTGGCACCGAGTGCCGTGGTCTGGGTGACACGGGGGTGTTGGGCACAGCTTGGACTCGGGATGCTGGAGGGCTTTTCCAGCCTGATGGATTCTGCGTGAGTGCCCAGCACGGCACAGCCCGCGGCGGAGCGGGGTCTGTGTGGCTGTGGCTGGCCCAGGGCAGGGCGCGGGCTCGGGGGGCTCTGCTGCTCCGGGGGGCTCGGCACTGCCTTGCGGGACTCCACTGCCATGAGGGGACTCGGCACTGCCTGAGGGCTCTCCTCTCTGCCTCAGGGGGCTGCTCTGCCCCGGGGGGCTCCGCACTGTCTCGGGGGACTCGGCATTGCCCCGGAAGACTCCGCTCTGCCTCAGGGGACTCCTCTGCCATGAGAGGACTCGGCACTGCCCGGGGGGCTCCGCTCTGCCCCGGGGCCCGGTTATGGGCGCCCTGCGGGGCTCACTGCCCTCCTCGCGGGGCTGCTCCGGCCTTTCTCCTCCTCCTCCTCCTCCCGCTCTCCCCACGAGCCCCGGCTGTCGGTGCCCGCGGGGCCGGGCGGAGCGGGAGCGGCGCTGCCACAGCGCCCGGAGGAGCCGCCCGTGCCTAAGGCAGGTCCCGGCCGTGCCCATCACACCGAGCCCCGCGGTGCCGGGCTGTGCCATGCCGGGCGGTGAGGAGGGCGGCGGAGCGGCCTCCTGGTGCCCGAGCCCCGCGGGTACCGAACCGAGCCGAGCCGTGCCGTGCCGTGCCGGGCGGTGCGGAGGGCGGCGGAGCGGCCCGCAGTGATGACGCGCTTCCTGCCCTCCCCGCCGGGGGTCTGCGCCGCGAGCCCGCACCGCGGCGGCTGCGGGAGCGGCAACAGGCGGGGGCGGACGGACAGACGGACACACGGAGGGCCGGGAGGGCGGCGGGGCTGGCGCGCCCCGCGGTGCCGCAGTAACGCCGTGCCCGGTAGGAGCCCGCAGGGACCCTCGCCCTGCCCCGGCGCTGCGCAGCCACGGAGCGGAGCGGGCGGTCCGCGCCGAGCGGGAGCGAGAACGGGAACGGGAACGCGCGGGGCGGGAGCGGGCACGGCTCGGGGTGCAGGTACGGCTCTGGGTGCACTGCTCAGGGTTTGGAGTTCAGGGTGCAGGCACGGCTCGTGGTGCGGGTTTGGAGCTCGGGGTGTGGGGCTCGGGGTGCGGGGCTCGGGGTGCAGGCATGGCTCAGGATTTGGAGCTCGGGGTGCAGGTACGGCTCGAGGTGCAGGTGGGGCTCGGGGTGCAGGTACGGCTCGGGGTGCGGGACTCGGGGTTTGGGGCTTGGGGTACCAGGCTCAGAGTTTGGGGCTCGGGGTGCAGGACTCGGGATTCGGGTCTCGGACACCGCGCTCTCCCGTACCCCGCAGCCCCGGTGTTTCCCCCGTGCCCCGCAGCCCTGGTGGTGCCCCCGGCACAGCCTCTCTCGGGGCAGCGCTGCCCGACCAACAAGTTGCGGGTTCCCGGATCGCAGTGCTGCCCGGGGCCATGCGGGACCCCAAGGGCTGACCTCGGGGGGCGGCCCCGGCTCAGCGACCCCGGACCGGGAGGGATCCCGCGGTGCTCGGCATGCCCCGGTGCGGTGGCAGGAGCTGCTGGGGCGGCCGCTCCCCTGGCGTGGGTATCGCGGGTGGGCCGGCCCGGGGCACGGAGCTGTTCGGGGCTGGCGCCGCGGTGGGTGCAAAACCTTTTCGCTACACCCTGTAAAGCGACGACCTCCCAAGGACGGTCGTGCCGCGTCCGCATACGCGTGGATCTGTATCCATCCCCCGGGGTCTGTGCCCGCAGCGTCCCCCGGCGTGGGGGGCGCGGGGCGAGCCCGTTGGGGACATCCCGCAGGGAGGGAGGGACGGCAGGGGCGGCCAACCCTGCACACGGGATGGGTGGGAGGGTGGATGGACGGACGGGTGGATGAACAGGCAGTCGAGCTGCTTCGCAGCCCCTTCATTCCCCCCAAGCCTGCTCGGGTCCAGGTTCCTGGAGGGGCTCCGTGCCCGGGACTGAGCAAAGCCAAGCCCCCCCCACCAGGTGCTTGTGGAGGAGCTGTAGCTCCGTGGGTTGGGGGTCCTGTCTCCTCCGTGCTGCCCCAGCAGATGTCTGGGGTGCAGGACCGCCTTTCCTGCGGAGAAACACCTGATGGGAACTCTGCTGGCTCTGTACTCACCTTGTGTAGCATTTTTGTTCTGCTGACCAGCCATTTCAGCTTCTTCAGGCTTTACTTTTGGTGTGTTCAAACACTGCTGCGACGCCAGAAAGATTGCGGGGATGTTCATTGATTTAAAAAACCCTCTTGTAGGATTGCACAACTGACCACTTCTCTCCAAACCTTTTAAAAGTTTATTTTGCAGACTTATGTTTTAGAGCCAAGTTTGAGCCATATTAAATTTCAAACCAGAAGGGCAGTCCTGAGTTTGGAAGTGTGTTGCTTAAGGGCGTTGGGGAGTTGTGCATCATCAAAAAAGCCCAACAACTGTGCAACAGTGTCCCCATCATTTAAAAACAAAGAAGCAATGCATTTCTGAGATTGCTCTTGCTTGTGTAAAACATCAGTTCTTCATACCTGTGCAAGCTGCCAGTGTCAGTTTTAAATACCTTACAAATTGTACTGTGTGGGAAGCCTTGTTTCTGTTTGAGGTAATGGTCAGCCATTCTTCCAACAGAACAGATCTTAGCTAAGTTGATGAAGTTAAGTTGGCTGAACTACCTTTTCTGCTTTAATTTTCAGAATATGTCATTTTTCAGAGGAGATGGAAGGTTAGCACAGCTGAGGAGGGAGGGAGGATATCTCTTGCCTCTTGGAAGTGCTTTTCATTTGAGCTTCCTAATGCCTCATTTAACTCACTGGTCACTGCAGAACTAAAGGGTTAAGTGGAATTCTAGCTTGTCTGTTGATAACAAAATTACTGAGCTTACCTGAGATAAGAATTTACTTCTTATTTATGATTGCCAGTTGGAGTGTCTGAGCGAACTAGGGCACTCTGCAAGTTCTGAATCTCAGTAAAAAATTTGATAAAGCAATTTCACATAGGGTACCCATTCATTCCACCATTCACATTACAGCAGTTTATCCTGAATAATTGTCCTGTGTGTTCTTAGAGTAACATCTGTTGCATGATATCATGTAATGGAATGCAGTACAGCCTAATTTAAGTTGATTTGAAACGTTGCCATTGCACTGTAGTAGTGCCTGAGAGGGCGAGAGGTTTTGTGGTGTGTGTGTGTGTGATGGATAGATTGGTTACAAGGAGATGATGTTGAGAAAGATGAACTTGCATTTGAACTGCAAAGGATTAAGTAATTTTACTCTGAGCTGGGTTTGTTGTACAGTTCTACTCAGACTTCTTTCATCATTTGCCAGCTAATCTAATCACTGAATTCTACTTATATTAGGAAATGCAGCTATAGTTATAAATATAACTGATGAGAACAAAACAGCACTACAGTAGATTCAAGTCTTATTTTGGAGTGGGAGGAGCAGGCTTGAAAGAACTGTCTGGCTGTGCTATGGTTGAACTGCATAATCTTCATGATGACTTAGAATTTTTGCTGTGAAGATCTTCTCTTATTTGGTATTGTTTCTACAAAGATTTGACTCTGCATAGCACGGGTGTTCTGAGCCATTAATTTGTGGATTGTGTTACTTTATATGCTTACCTATATAATATAAATCTATTAAATCTGTGCAAATGTAAAGGCTGGGTGGCTTGCAAAAATGACAGTGCCTAATTAGCCATCAGATCTAGACAGTGGGTACAAACATCCTCCTCCATTCCTTCGTGGGGCATTGTAGTGTCTAATATGTATGTTCATGAAATGTGAGCAATACCATTTGCTGGAGCAGCCATAAATTTAGCATTTTGGTTCTGAAAACACCACTTGAGGTAGTTCTCAGCTCTCAGTCCTGTCTGACCCTCAGGGATAGTTGGGAAACTGCCAAATGTGTGGACAGCTCGATGATTTTTTTCTTTAATATGCAGAGTTTCTTGCTCAGAAGTGTTTCTCAGATGGTGCCTTTGCACCAGGCCGTAATTAGGGAAGAAGTGTGAATGTGTTTACAGACCACTGTATCCAGCCCTCAGAAATTCTTTTCTTTTCCCAGCCTTTGAATCTTTAAGAGGTTTGGCAAGTCTGCTTATGCATGTTTCTGCAGACAATAGAATGCTGATGCAAATTGAGAACAGCAAGCAGAGTGGCTGGGTGTTGTTGCAAATAGGGGGAGGCTCTCTTAATAAGGCAGTATTACATTTCATTTGTTTGCATTTGGATTTTAGTGTGTCACTTGGGACAAATGTTGCTGCTTTGGAGCTGGAAATTGCAGTTTCAAGTTGTCCTGTCTGTTGGGACCTGAAGGGGAATGCAGATTTTTACCTCAGAGGTTCTGCTTTTGACCACATAAAAATTAAACTGAACTGAGGAATTTTTGGGGACAAGAGAGTTGCAAATGATAAAGCAGAGGATTTTTTCAGAGTAGTTTGGCTTCCAAGTTCCAGAGGCAATGCTAAGCAGAATAATCTGGGCTTTTGCAACTCCGTGGATGAGATTATGGTTATGGATGTCATGGCACGTCTTAAGCTCTTGTATGTTTTCTTTTTATTGTTGTAATTAAACAATCCATTCATTTTTCAAAGAGATGCCTTGAAGGTAGCCCAGGCTCCTTAGATGTAAGTGCTTGGCTGGTCCACAGGGTGCTGGGAAATCCTGGCTCTGATCAGCCCAGAGACAATCATGGCCTTTTGTCTCTGGGTGCAGGGACACCTTTGGGGTGAGACTGATGTGCTGGGGATGAGAGGGTGGTGAGGAGCCTGTGGGGAGGTCTAACACTGTGTACAATGGATTTTCCAGGTCTCTGCCCCTGCTAATGCTGCTGAAAACCCATTTCACAGCAGTGTCAGAGAAGCATTTCCCTGGCTGTGCTGTGTGCAACGTGCTTATCTTGGAATTGAGTCTGAATTGGCCTGCATGCTTGAAGCAATTGTGATAACACTTTGATATTTTCCACTTCCAGTTGCAAGCTGGGATTTCACCCCCAGAGATCCACCCCCTCGATTCTCAAAGCTCCAGCACGTTTCACTCAAGCACCTTCAGAAAGCTGGAAAATGCACTGACTGACTCCACAAGGTGAGGGTGACTACACAACAGTAAGTCCTGTCTTAAAATATCTTTACAGTATTACAGTGCTGACTGACTTGTAGTGCCTTGACTTGGCAGCAACTGGATGAATTTCTGCCAGGATGGGTCAGGCTGGCACTTGAAAGTGCCTTCCTTTCATTCTCAGTAGGTAGCTCATCTTTCTGTGTTTGGGCACAGGGAGAAAGTGGGAGCTGAAGTGAATTGTAAATGAACTTCATGTCTTTCTCTCTGGCAACTTTGGTAAGGTTGAGATTTCTCAGTTCCATGAAAAAGTGACACATAGCCCAGGAATACAGGAGGCTCTCAGTGTTCTGAATCACAGCAAATGGCAATTGAGATGATAAAGAATCAATGGTACTACAAGGACTGATTAGTTTTTCGAGTTGAATAACAAGTTACATTTGTCAGCTGTGGTAGAGATTTGTTGCTCCAGTATATCAAAGTGTTTGGTGCTTTGCTGAAGGATTTGGTGTAGTGGTGTGAGAACCTCTTAAACAATGGGATTGTCTTTAGCTTAGAAAGGTCTTCAGAGTTTTATAATGCCTTGCTTATTACATATTCTTGTTGATTTTCTTATCATGATCTCTCTCTACCTTGCTTGGGAGTTGGTGTCTGTAATATGGCAAATAACCCTTTGTCTCAGCTACCTCAAGTCCACCTCATACTGTGGTGTTGCAAAGTTCTGGTTTTTCCAGAATGTGAGATTTAAAGTTTGTCTATAGATGCTCTAAATATAAATATAAAACAGTTCCAAAACTTGCTGGCTTGAATTTGTACAGCTGGAAACATTCATTGGTCTTAAAGTAATTTATGGCAAGTACCTTTTTCCCTTTGTTCAATTTAAATGTGCCAAGTGCTGTGTGGCAGGAAAGGGCTGAGGTGGCACTTGGCAGAAGGAGTGGAAGCAGGAAAGGCAGGTCAGCAATGTCTGACAGAAGTGCTGGTGCCTGTTGAAGACAGTACTGGTTCTCAGATGACTTCTCTTTGAATAGTGCTCTTAAAATTCTAGTTCTTTACTTCTGGAAAGCAAAGACTTTCAGCAGCCTGTTTGTATTAATTGCTGTGGTGGTCCAGGTGCTAACCAGATTTTAAGCAGTTCTGCTTGACAAAAAAGCAATAAGAAACAATGGGATTGAAGTTTCACAAGTCACTTGCTTTTCTGTAAGGAATCCCACAAAACAAAGCATTCAAAAATTGGGAAGGCCTGGGCAGGGAATGTATTCTGAGAGTTTTCCATGTTGAAACTGAGATTAGCTCAGTTGGGTAAAACTCGGTTGTAATAATGCCAAGGTCATGGGTCCCATCCCCTGTGTGGGCCACTGACTTAAGAGTTGGACTCCATGATTCTTGTGTGTCCCTTCCAACTCAGAATAGTCTGTGAATTTAAGCTGACTTTTTAAGAACACTCCCAAGGGAATGGCAGAGCTTTAGTGGCAAAGAGACAAGGCAGGAAAATACCTGGATTGTGGTATAGGTGTGTGGTTAAGGTGAACTGCAAGGCAGGAAAATCCCTTGATTGTGGTACAGGTGTGTGGTTAAGGTGAACTGCCTGTTGGACACTATTTAACACAGACCAAAGGAGTGTGCCCTGAGTTAGAAGGGTAGGGGTGCCCTGGGGGTGCCAGCAGGTCATGCTGGGGCACTGTAAGTTCAGGCTGTGACAGTGGCTCAGTGGTGGCTGTGGATATCTGTGCAGGAACAAAGTGTTCTGCCTAATGCCTTTATCATTCCTGTTCCAACATGGATTGCAGTTTGCAGCGTTACAAATGCCATCTGCCCACGAGGGCAGCAAACCCTGCCACTTTATGCTGGAAACTAAAAACAAAACACTGTTTCCATGTGGATCTCAGCACAATCAGCCATGGCCTTAATTTCTCTGGAATAGTGTTGCCAACCTACCAAGTTTTCATTTAAGGCAGTGGTTTCTGAAGATTTTTTTTTATCTCACGCCCTTGTCAGTAAAAGATTTGTGAGCTCACGCCCCCAGACTATGTATATCATTTATAAATTATCCACATATGCTGCTGTACTAATATAGAACATACTCCAAAAAATAGAAATTGAGAAAGGACAAGACAAACACTTCAGAAAGTTTTATATTTTTAGCAACCCCCTTTTTTTCTCTCATTCAGAAATCATTTAGTGAGAGCTATGGGATTGAATATGCCCCACTATTGTTTTTTAAATGTTGGTTTATCAGTTGGATACTGAAGGGCTGGTTCTAAGTTCAGTTTATTTCAATCCTGGCTTTTAATGGCCATAGATGCAAGTGGCAGAAGTGCATTGTTGGTTGTGCTTACTAAATCATGATACTAATTTTCCACTCCCATGCACTAACTATGCAAAGGTTCTTCTTGGAATTCATCTAATAAATGTTCATCTTCCCAGATGTCAATCAGTTGTTCTTGCAGGCTAATGGGAGATGTTGCTTTCTTCTCCTGAAACACTTCTTTTGCAAGATTTTTAACCAGGTTTAGGGTTTTTTTAAAAAATACTTTAAAGTTTAGGATATTATGCACAGTTTTCAGAGGTTTTTGTAGGTGGAGTTTAATTTTCACTGACAAAATTACCCAACAGTGGAAAAATTCCCAAATTCTGTTTTCAAAACAGTCTCTGTAGAGCCAGTTTCTTTTGAAAAGCAGTTACTTTCTTGCTCACTGTTAAAATGCCACATTCACCTGGTGTATTTATTTGAAAATATCCCATAGGTAACACACTACTGACAGCCCATGGTCATCACAGCAAAGATCAGCACATTCTGAACAGTTGTCTTTGTGGAAAAACTCCATAATGCATCCAGTTTGACAACTCTTTGAAGCACTTTGCCTCAGGATGAGCAGCAAAACTCAGTGTGGGAATAGGGATATCATGGTCACTCTGCCATCCTGTTGTAAGGTTTTGTAGAGATGCTACTTAAAGATTTTGGGATTATAAGATTACATGGTCAGTAGGAGACGTCCTGTAGCACTTTGGGCTCCAGTGTTGCTGCCTTAGTTTGCCTGTGAATGATGTAGTGAAGGAATTCCATGTGTGGTGGTGGAGTGACCAATTATATTGGAATAAAAACAAAAGGATTCAGAGTAAAGGTTACACATAGAACACTTGCAGAGTTTTCCCTTAAAACATAATTTCTTGTGAAGAAATATTTTTGCTGTTGAGAACATGTTGAGTCTACTTGGATGCATCTTCCCTGTAGTAACTCACAAAGCAGTTCCCAGTCCATCCCTGGAACAATGCACATATTCTGTAAGCTGAGCCTTGTCAGAAACATCTGTACATGCAGCCAGCAGTGCTGCAAACCTCCCACGGGCCACAATTTATTCTAATACTCATTTCTTCCAATCTTCAGCTGTTTTCTGTGTCTCCAGCAGTGTTTGCTGCCAAAGAATGCCATGTTGCTGTCCATGTGTGCCATTCTGCACTGCAGCACCAAGCCCAAATGCTTCCCTGATGTTCTATGCCTTTGTCTCCTTTGCTCTAAAATAAAAAACCTTAAAAGAGGCTTCTGAAGGTTTGCCATGACTTGAAAACAGTGGTGAAGAAATTGCAGAGATTTGTCCTCATCTTCTGGGTACTTAATTTCTGAATTTCTTGCCACTCATGATGGCTTCATGTTCTCATTATCTGATATGTCAAGGCACAATGTGCACTTAGGGGGAGGTTCATCATTAATGATGACAGATGTAAATCTGTATTTCAAATAGTCATCTTCATAATTTCAATTTTATTTTTTTTGGCCAACTTTTTGTCAGGTCTGATTAGATTGTTGATTTTGCCTCCTAATGTGTGTGACAGGGAGCTTGGAGTGGGAATAGGAAGTGAGTTGTTGCACATGGATTTTGAAGCAAAAGCAAGATCTGCCATGGCATTTGTGTATCTGACATAATAACACTTTAGTGTGTTCTGGATCAGAGGTGATTTTAGCAAGATTGCAACTGCAGAGGGCCCTGAACCATTTGTTCATTTCCCTGGGTAGAATTCCTGGTCTTTATTGCCTCATATTACTGTACTTTGAAGTAGGGTATTTAGTCCCCTGTGTTGTGCCAGCATGCAAACGTTTAGAGTCATGTCTTTGTGAATTGTGGCCTTAGGTCCTGCCAGTTAAACCTTCAGAAATAAGCATTCCTAAATAATTGGAGTTTAGTTTGGTTTAGGGGTTTTTGTTTGTTTGTTTGTTTGGGTTTTTTTTTCCCATCTGGGACTTGTAAGAAGGGACAGCAATTCTTAATTCTCATCGTGGCTGAGGCTGCTGCAGATAAATTCCAATACCTGCTCCACATGTGCTATCAGGCAGCAGGACTGCCTTGGTACCCACCCAAAAGGGGTATCTCCTCCTACAGCTCAGGTCTCTGTGGCTGCCCTGGGAGCTGAAAGGAATGAAGGTTTAGCCCCTGGAGAAGATGCAAAACAAGGTGGGATTGCAGATAATGGTGCTTTGGGTAAACAGGGAAGATAAAGCTGAGAAGTGGGTTTTGAAAGTTGTTTACAAAGTGCTCAAAACCAAAGGAAGACATGGAGAATGAAGACAGGCAATAATAGAATAAAAAGAAAAACAAGAAAAGCATTTAAAAAAACTCCACAAACTATAGTTACAGCTTTGTAAAGACTGGAGATTTCCAGTAGTGTGTATCGACTAACTGTTTTTTTCTGGACTATATCCTCATGTCAGGTTTCTTGCTTAATGTTTACCTGTCATATTTAAATTAAAACTGCATTGCTGCCTGTGAAATCATCTTTGTATTACTGTGGTCAGATACAGAAAGCAGCCAGAGCTTACAGAACAGTTGTATTTTGGATCAACACTTGTGTCTAATATCTTAAATAGATTTTTTTTTTCCTTCTGAAGTGGAATTGCCCTGTAAGAACTCTCAAATTTATATGTCTTTTATTTGGAATATTTTTCTTATATATTCTGTGGCATGTAACTGTCCCCTGACAGGTGACAAGTGAATCAGGATGCTGGAGACTTGTGCAAGTGAAGTTCATGTCCCTTTTGGGTCTCTTTCTTCCTGGTCACTCTGCAGATATTGAAATACTTGTGCCTGCTAGGAGTTTGCCATTTGAGGTCTGAGCAATTCAGGCTTAAGATACCTCCAAGTAGCTTAGAATTAGCAAAGCTTTTTTCTGACAATGTACAGGGGATATTCAACTAAGCAATAGGAAAATGCTTCTTTACAAGTAATAAGCTAATGAAAGCCTAGTATTTGTGTAATCAGCCTTGCCTAAGGCTGTGAGTGTCTCTTGGTAGCTAGAGGAATGCAGGCTTTTGGCTGTGGTGGTTGGCAGGCTCGTACTTTGATGGGTGTATTGCTGTTTGGTGTTGAAACAGCTTCTCATGGGGTGGAGGAGCTGCAGCAAATGGGACAGGCTGGTCAGGGCTCCTCTCAGGCTGTTCTGCTTCTTGGGGACTACTGGATGGAACCACTTCCTTCTCCACAATGCAAAAAGAGGCCAAACTGAAGTATTTGCAGAAAACAAAAAATTATAGGTCTCAGTGGAGGATGTGAACAGGTGGATCTGGGTTATTGACTCCACAGTGATGTCCTGGGAATGATGAACTGAAACTCAGTTGGTGCAGGTCCCATAGAAATGCAAGGGACTGTCAACAAGGAAACTGTTCAGCAAAAAGGCTCTGGTGACATGTGGGAGACGGAAACCCTGACTAGTAGTTAACTAAAGACAGAATTTAAAGAACTTGTGCAGTTCTCTTTGTTTCTATTGAAGACTTGTTTGCTCACTCCAGAACGAGGTAGGGATCAAAGGCACCATCACCAAGCACTGACCTGGGATCAGGATCCTGGGTATAAAGAGGATCCCCCCAGGAGGGATTGCAGGATAATACATGCTTTGTCAGTGAATACCTTTCTGTCATGCAAGGCTTTAAATGACCTGTCCAATATACAATGACTGCTCTCCCAATCAAGGGGGATAAAGACTTGAGTGTGCTAAAGGTTCCCTAAGCCAAGTGTTATCCTGTAAATGAGTATTGTACCTTCCTAGTGGAAGGAAGAAGCCACTAAAGCCCTTGAAACAAGTATTTATTTTAAAAGAGTTGGTGTTTTTTGTTTGTTTGTGGTTCATTTTTGTTTTTGTTTTTTTTTGTTTGGTTTGGTTTTTTGTGTTTTTTTTTGTTTTTTTGAGCTGGAAGAAATAAGTTACTGTGTTAAACAGTTCTGATATTTTGTGCAAAAGCCTGCAGGGTGCTGTAACTTCATTTCAGGTTGTTTATGCTGCTAACTGGTGGTTTCTAAATGGCTGTTCTTGGCTGTTTGGGGACAAGTCTTGCAACAGTTTTTTCCTGCAACTGAACAAAGGAGCATAATACACAGGCAAAAGACAGTGCCTAGCAGGTGGTGGAGAAAAGTGACTCAGCTTGGAAACCCTTGAATCAGAATAAAATCTTGTTTGCCACATGCTCTCCTTTCCCCATGCACATTCTGTTGACCTGCTTTAATGTCTGCTCTTTAATGATTCCAAATACAGAGGAACTTAGGTTAGTCCTGCATAAAACTGTAGGCAGGAAGAGGTTTGCCCACCTGTGGGGTGTGTGGTACTGTTGAAAACCTCACACTGAATCAGATGGTTGCATTTTCTGAGCTGTTGTTTCAAGCTCTTGTCCCACTGAGATACCTGTATAACTGCTTTGGCTGCTCTTAGTGATTTTTAGGGTGATGTTAACCAATGTATAAGCTGGAAATGCAAAATAGAGAGATTGTTTAGGTCTCCATGGTGACTGTGGGATCCTGAAAACTAAGGAAAATATATTTGACTTCCCACGGCCCTTGGTTGCATCTGGGCCCTCTGGGTTTAGGCTTCCAACTTAGAAAAGTGTTTCTTCAGGCAGTGTAGGAAACTCCATACAATACAGAAGATAAAACCTGGTTTGGTAAGCACAAGAGAGAGATACTATGATAGTGTTCAAGTAAAGAAGGGTTTTCTGTTGTTTTTTGAGGAGATTTATAGAGATGAATTACACTTATCAAGTTACTTCAAAAGCATTTTATAAATAGTAGTTCAGGCTGCCTCCAGAAACTGTCAGAAGAATAACCTTGCTGGATGACAGCTACTACACTGGCAGACAATGTAAGTTATTAATGAGAGGGTGAAATTGGGCTCTCTCTTGCATCTACTTGGTATCTTCTACTCTACTGAACACAGATTTTCAGTTAGTTATACACAGAGACACGAGTCAGAGTCATTGAAGCACTACTGAAATCTGTGTGCATGAGAGTAGCAGTTCTGGGGGAATGTGTGTGTAAAATAAGCACATCTATGATGTGTCAGGTCTGTCTAGAGGGGTCCCAACACAGCCTGTGACCTTGGCAGTTGGTTACTTCCTCTAATTCCACTCTCACATCAAAATAAATCCACTTATTTAGTGCTGATAGTCAGAAAGAATAAATAGACATCTATATTGAAGAATGGAAATAGTCTAACTTGAGCATGGTTTGTTTGACTTTGTAAGGATCTATGAAGAGCCTCAGGAGTTGATTTTGAGTCTCTAACATGGTTATTGTAAGTCAGAGATGAGGCCCAGTCTCTGTGCTGAAGCTGACGAAGTGTCTAGACACTGAATTGAAATCTGCACTATTTTTGTAGCTTCTCTTACATGGGGTGATGATGTAACATGCCCAGTGTCCATGAGTTACTGGCATCCATCCTTCATTTCTGCTTTCTCTCTTGGAGAAAAGTGGGTTTGATGGTTCAAGGCCAAGTTCTCCCATCACCTGGTGCTTCGTTCCCTTCCCACAGTGTGTGGCCCATCCATGGGCTCTACCATTCTGGGGGCAGAGCTGGGTGCCCACATGGGCAGGGCTGGTGTGGTGGTGCTGCAGGAGAAATCCCCAGCCACAACCAGTGCTGTTTCCAGGCAGAGCCCAGGGGAGCAGTTTCATCCTGGCACTGCAGGCATAGGGTGGGCTGAGCACTCAGAGATTTACCACTTCACCCTCTCAAGCAGCATCACAGGCATGTAAAGGCTCTGTCAAAGGTTTAGACACAGATCTTCATGTAACTGTGTGTGTCTCAGCAAATGGAGGGCCTGAGCCCAAATGTCAGGTTTGGAGTTGAAAATTTAATTTGAAATACAGACTTTGAAGGCATATTTTGATATATGGCTTGAGTTGGAAGCTTTATTAAACTTGCATCCCTCCATTCCTTCTTTCTCATCCCATTCTCCACTCACCTTTCATGCACTCACTGAGTGGGATGGCAATAACAAATCTGGATTGCTGTATTCTGATGATACCTGAGAAACTCAGAGAGCACATTTTGCACACCAGTGTTAACAGTGTGAAAAGTTTTTTCTTAATCTGCAAAAGTGGCTGTTTTTTCAGGGAACTCAATATATTCCAATTGTTACCTTATTTACAAAACACAACAAAATGAAAAGGTGTCACCTCCCAGACATGGCCCACTGGGGGCCTGACTGATTGATAGATCTACTTATGCATATTCAACAAATGATGTGCCCAGCCTTGCTGTTGTAGAGATTTTGTTCCCTCTACAGCTGATAATCAGAATCCAGGGGTGTTTATTGTATCACTAAACAGAAATTAATCAAAATTATAATTAAAATGTAGCAACTTTTTTTCCCCCTGTAATGAGTATTTAACATTATAAAAATAGACAATCAGGATAGGTGAACAATTTATTGTATTTAATTGTTTTAGGAAAGGATCACATTATTCATGTCCTTCATAGACTGGCTGTCCAAGGTACTGGGATAATAGTGTGAAGCCCTTTGTTTCAGAGTATGTTTTGACAATGCTATAAAGTGACAAAGCTAGTTACTTTTGATAAGAAAAGTACACATTTTTCAATATTAAAAGTCAAACCTCATGTTTCTGAGCTTGGTTACACACCTGAGGATACTTTGTCTCGAGACAGGCAGCAATTGAGGAAAGGTTAAAAACCTCCCACTTTGCTAGGGGTTGTATTTCCTTTTAATACTCCAAGTGGTGTAACTGACTCCATCAGTTTTGTTGTTACTGTTTATCCCAAAAGTCACAAAAAGGCTCAGTTTTTATTGTTGTATTTGTCCCTGTTGTTTTGTGCCACTCCCCCTCAGCTTTTTGGGCATTTTTCCCTCCAGCTGCTGCTGTGATAGGAACTACTGAAATCCTTCAGCTACAGCCTGTGAGAGGAAAGGGGTCAGTGTGTGCCTGCATAGCAATCCCTCACTGTTCTATACACTTGGAAGAATTAGTATCCCATGTTTCTCTTTTTTAAGAGCCCATTTTGAATTTAATAAAATAGGACTGTGTCTCTCTAAGGAGGTTTGGGTTTCAATACTTCAGATGGATACCATAAAATGATTTCCTGTGTCCAGGTACCACTTGGCCTCTGTAAGAAGCAGTTGTGTGTTTGAAGGGTTGTCAGATCACAGGACAGACACTGCTTATTTCCTTAAGCTGCTCTTAATAGGGAACATCTTTTCCAGTTGCCTGGTGCTAACAGTAAAGGCAGTCCTTGCCTTTAAGTGTGGGATATGTTTGGCAACAAATAAAGAGAATCTCATCAACAGTATAATTTCATGCATATTTTTTTCATGCTCTGGAAACCCTTTGGTTTCTCTTCAAGTGAAGTTACATTGATTTGTTGTTGGTAAGAGTTTGTGATAACCTCTTATGAGGAGTGAAGCTTTTTGTGCCAACTTTCCAGCACAGAGTTCTGATGAGTGTTCTGTATCAAGCATTCTGGTAAACACGGTTCCAAAAACTTTCCTGCTTCAGGTGACCAAAGACAATGCTGAACTCTCCTCTGATTGTTGTGCTTGTGAAGAATTCCTGACCCTTCCAACAGTACAACAAACTGTTTTACAGTCTCTTATGTGCAGAACCATCTACAAACCAAGTTCCTGATGGGATTAACTGCACTGCTGACCACCTTTCAGTTTCCTCCAAATTAGTAGCATGAATGGACTGTAGTACAGTATCTCTCTGCCTGATGTAGAAGGGGCAGAAAAATAGTTGGGTAATGTATTGACAGAAGACTGAGTTGACTTGTAGTGTTCCTCTCCTCAGCCTTCAAAATTAAAAACATTCTTGTGTTCATTATATTAAATTTCAGCTGGTTAGGCAGCGTTGGGATAGATTCTTCCTGATAGTGGGACAGAAATCCAAATCAAGTGTGTGCTGTGATATTTTTGTTGTGAGGAAGCAAATAATGATGTATTTCATCTTGCACACTGTCTTTGGGTTGAGCTAGAAGATGGAGATTCCATCTGAAAGACTTTTTTTGGAAGATTCAAGTCTGCACTTGCAGCCAAACCAGATTTTCAAATGAACCCAACCAATGCAGAATCTCTTCTTTCCTTTGCCTGAAAGCTGTGGAAAAGCTAATATTAGTTTTCCTTATTTGCTCCTCATTTCACTGCCAGGTACTTCCAAGTTCATTGTGTTTGCCATTGAAGTGAATTACACACAGAACACTGAATGCTGACTTTGATTAATTTGTGTTGAAGAAATAATCAAGGTGTGTCTTGCTGGCTGATGAAGCTTCCCAATCCCTTCCTTAGAATGCTGCATTTGGAATACTTCTACCTTCCCATTTTTTCCCTTCCCTGCAGGAGAAGTTGCTTTAAGAACTGGGTGTTAAATTGGCAATGACCTGACTTGCCTTCAGTTATAAATAGCAATAAAAAGGAAGGGGATTCCCCTGCTGCCAAGCCCCATTCATGGCTTTCTATTTTGGTTGAACCATTCCTTGCAGTGCACTTGGACTTGCAGCAGCAAATACAGTCACATTCCCAAACTGTGCCCTCGAGCTCAGGGGCAGGTAAAGCTGCTGTGGTACAAAGGAGTTTTAATTTTTTTTTTTTTAATTAGTGGACTTAGAAATGCCCTAAGAGGTATTGAAACAGTGCCCATGTGCTGTTTTGTGTGCATTGTTTGGGGCTCTGTTGAATCACAAAGGTGTTAATGGTGAAACACTACTGAAATGTGAGGAAAATAAAACCTGTGTATATGATAGCTTGAAAAGAGAACAATTTTTCTTTGTTCATTAGGCTTTCTCTTTTAGGGCTGTGGTTCTTGTACTGTGGCTGTTATGGAAGTGAAGCACTTGAAATACATGGTAAAGTAACTTAGGAATGTTTTGGGGAATGTTCTTTCTTTAAGGCAACTTTGCAACATGTTTTTATCAGTCTGTTGTAAAAAGCATTAGTAAAAATATATCCTAATTTAATATTAGGAGTGCTAACTGTTCTCAACCATTTAATCACACAGTGTGGGCTCACTGGCTGATCTGTTGTGTTATTAAAATACATATTTGCTCAAATGTGGAATGGTATTTGTGTCACTTGACACCTCACCTCCAAGTCAGATTGTACCTCCAACTTTGCAATGCAGTGAGTGCTGGTGTGTTGGGAGGAAGCCTTTGGTCATTTAGAATGTTCATAGGATTGATACTTGATCTTGAAAAAGGTGTCACTGGGACAAAATGATTCTTAATTCAATGATTGAATGAAAATCCCACATAAAAAGCTCTGTATTTGTTCTGTGCATGGGAGAGCAGGATTAGCAATATACCATTGTTTTTACATCACTATAACTCAGTTTTGAAGGGAAAAGGCAGGTAATTAATTAAAATGCTAGTTACATTGATTTGACATTTGTAGGAGATCTGTGTCATTTCCCAAAGCAAGACAACAGAACTGGGGGAGAAGGTAGAATTAGCCTGAAAAGCATGAGCTGTGCACAGGCTCTTGTCAATCCTTCTGCATGTCAGACAAACCCAAACCAGATTTGTCTGGTTCAGCCTCTCTGTGATTGACACAAGTAGGTTATGAGTGGTGGTTGTGCTTCCAGCTGTTGAGAGGAAGAGGCAGCCACAGTTGTGGTTTTCTCTGTGCTCAGCAATAGTCTCCAATCCGTGGGGGAAGCTGCTCAGCCCCATCTGGGTGTCCTTTCATCCTCTGTGGAGCTCAAGAGGATTGTGGAGTGCTGGGCCCATTAGTAAGGTGTAATTATCTTGACAGAGCATCAAGTATCTCTTGAGACAAGGATAATTTTGGGTTAATTTATGTCATGAAATTTAGAAGTATTAACCACCATCAGCTATTTTTTTATTTTTGCTATTAAAGAAAACAGCAACGGATCAGAATATTTGTATAAATACCAGTCTGGGAAGATGTGTGAAATGTAATTAACTCAACTGCATGTAAATGAAATCAGTTTTGTGTTCTCCATCTGTACTTCCCTGAGATTAATCTACGGATTTTGGCGTGAGTGGCTTACCTACCAGCAATGTTCCCTGGCTCTGACTCTGCAACCATTTGAAACCTGGATCTGGGCAGTAGTTTTTCCTCAACACTGCAGGGCTATGCACAAATTGAAGCATTAAATTCACCCAGATGGCATGGAAAAGAAGCTGAATATTCTTTCAGCACTGCTGCTAATACTTCAGTACAGAAAGGCTGCATGTCCTTGCTGTTGCCTGACCCATGGTGGGCACTGCATAGGCAGGAGGCAACTCTGAATATTCACTGGGGAATTTTTTAGCATAATGCTGCATTCTGTATCTTAAAAACACAGAGATCCCATTCAGGGAACAGCTAGTCTTGTTAAAATTCCTCAAGAATTCACCTAAGGAACTAACAGTGCTGGCTGTGCTGTGTCTTACAAGTTCTCAGCCAGTGCATTGATTGCTGAATCAGAACCCAACATCTGCTGGGCTGAGGTTCCAATTCACTGATTCTCTGAGAGCTGTAGAAAGAAAATAAGGTTCTGTCTGGTGTCAGCAGGCACAGGATGGTTCCAGTAAGGACTTTAGGTAAGGTAGTTTCCCTAAGAATAGATTGCAGTGTGGGTTTGGTTTGAATCCCCAGTCATTTCTTGCCTCTTAGGTTAAATTATCATTGCCTTCATCTGTACACTCTGGAGATGAAATGAATTAAAATTTGTCTGTATATGTTTACAGAGGAAACATGAAAACTGAAGAAAAGCTATTGATAATTTCAGTGGGTTTTTTAATCAAAGAGGAAAAAAAAGCTAATATTGTACATTACTTTGACGAGTTTTGTGCATCACCCTGAGTAGATGTAGAATAACAATCACTGATACCCTTCTGCATTGGAGGGCAGGTGCTCATGCTCCAAATTTCTGCTGGTTTTTGAAAATGTTGTATTTTGAATGCAGTGTTATCACACAGTTGGGCAACAGTACCAAAGTGAATGGCAATGAAGGCTCCTGTAGTTTCAAAGACCAACAAATGAGTTCATTTCCTGGATGGTTTTTTTATTTTTGTGAAAACCTAACCACTTGTAAACTAATCCTTGGAACCTCTGGCAGCGTAATATGGTGTGGCATGTTCATTACTGAGGCTGGGGGTAATGAAACCAGTCAGGAGTAAAAGGTACACTGTGTATTTGTGTATCTGCATTGTGTGTTTGCATCACTGGACAATCCCGTCAGCAGCTTCTGAGTTCTGTTTAAACATTGTAATTCTGTTAACTCTGGGAGCATGTTGAAAGCTCCAAGGGCAAGTGTTAAAATGAGAGAAGTTATTTGTTAGCCTGGTGTCATGTGAATTTTAGTGATTTGAAGGGAGGGGAGGTTCATGAGAAGCACTTTTCATTGCAATATTTACTCTGTTACTGGCTCTGTAATTTTTTTTTTGCTTAGTTTGCTCTGAGGAGTTTTAACCCAAATGTACCAAAGTTGAATGGATGAGTTGCATGAGAATAAAATATGGGATTTTTAGAAGTATGTAAAGCATGGCATTTCTTAAAGGTATTTTGTTATGATTTGGCCAAAATACTGTAAATTTTGGGCAGCCTCAGCCTTCAGATTCACAGACCTCAGTGAGGACAAATGCGTTGGGCATTTAAAGAGAAACTGGATTCACAAACAGCTGGTGCTTGATTTGCCACAATGTTTCATCACAGGTTGTGTTCAATTAAGATGGTTTGTCTACAAACAAGTGTGGGATGATAAAGAAGGGTTTCCTTTTCCTGCAGTGTGACCGTCCCTGGGAGCACTGTGGGTGTCACAGCTCCTGTGTGTGGGGAGCAGTCGCTGCTGGCAGCTCACTGAGCTCAGCTCTGCCACCTGAGCTGCCCTGCTTTGTTATTAACTTCCCTCTGCAGCTCTGAGGGATGGGCTGCTTTGCTGCCACATGTCAGGCTGTTGGGTTTGTCTGTCCTTTGCCTTGGTGTGTCTGTCATTCCGAAGAGCTGTGCCATGATATGCTTTCACTCTTTGCTTAGGTACAGCATTTAAGGTGTTTTTCTCCTCACACCTCCCACCAAAGAGTGCTCTGATGGAAGTTGCCACCTTGCTACTGGACTGTCCTGCTGACCTGTTCCAGTTCTGAGATCCCAGACTGGCAGGAAGGAACCAGGAGATGCAATGGCCTGGGGGAATATTCTACTGTCTGATATTAAAGTTCTCCACACCTCACAGGCAGGTGGGACTGGTCAGTTTGCTGCTGGGAGTGCTTTAAGTGGCCAGTGGCATTTATTTTATACCACTTAGCCTGTAGTATTTAGTATGTGCAGCTGATCAGTAATCAAAGTTTAGGCACTGCTGTCTTAAAACTGGATTTTTCTTTAGCATCCCTTAAAATGTTAGATGTCAAAAAGAGGAGAAAATCCTGTTAATAAAATGTATGTGTCTTTTTTTACAGTCTTACAACATTAGGGAAAAGTATTTGACTGCATAACCTATAAAGTTTTATCAACAGGAGGGGGAAGAATATAAAGTAACTGAATGTGACCAGATGGAACTGGTCAGTCTGAAGTTTGCTCCTGGGAATTCTGGTCTTTGCCAGGGCACTGTGTATCCATGGTGCTTCCCTCCAGTGTTCCCACCATGGGAGTTATTCCCAGGAGTTGTTGCTACTGGTCCATGACAAATACACAGAGAGATTTGGGTTGTAGTAGATTTTGTTGTGGTCTTGGTTTGGAAAGAAGTCATGTTGTCTGAGCAGAATTCTTTCTAAATGCCCAGAGAGTGTCTTGCTAGGTGGCATTGCTGTTCTTGTTAGGTGGCA
>JAWWLZ010000019.1:17080447-17094898 GCA_035041345.1 Poliocrania exsul
GATGTCTGAGCTGGCTTCAGGACCTGCAGCGCTGGAGCTGGAGCTGCTGACTTGATCTCCTCACTGATCTCATGCTCAGAGTTCTGTTCCCTTTGTTCTCTGCTGGTTCCCCTCTGGCCACCTCTGGAGCTGCAGCTTTGGCAGGCAGCAAAAAGGCCCTTCTGGTGTGTCATCTCCAGTGTGTTTCTGAGTGTATTGTTTTGTCTCTCTGATTTCAGACACAGCAGCTCCTGGGGACTCGTTGGGTGCCTTTGCTGCTTTGTGTTGCTTTGTTGTTGCAAGTGGTGGATAAGAGTAGGAATATGATATTTGAACAACTGCCCTGGAGGAAATGGTGCTCTCTGCAGAGGAACAGAAAATGAAGAGAGTGGTTGTTGAAATAAATGTTCTGGCAAGAACACAGAAAAGTGTTTGTTTTGAGGAATTCCTTAGGTGCTCCTTACTGGGAGTGTCATATCAAGCACTACATAATATTCCAAACCCCTGCCATGATGCAGGAAGGTTGTACAGAAACACCTGAGCAGGAAAATCTGTTTCTGCTGCAAGGATGCTGGAATGGTTATTTATAATCTCCTTAATTTACTATGAGTGGAGCCAGAAGCATGAAAACACTTCAGTCAAATGTGGTTCACATGTGATGGGAAACTGCAACTCCCCTTTTGAAAGAACCTGCTGATGTCTTCATTGGTTGTCCTGCTCTGAAAACCTAAGGTTTCTTCACTGTGTGACAAGTGTTTTGGATTTTCTTTATTATATATATATATTTTTAATGAAGACTGGTGAGGTAACTTAGCTCCCCTGGTATTTTATTTGAGGCCATTTTCAGGCACAAAAATATTCAAGTGTACATAAAATTAATTTTCTTCTCCCACAGTCAGGATTCCTGTCTCCATTGGTGTGGCTTCCTTGTGTCAATGCAGTTGTTTCTTAGTATCAATTACATTTAATTGTTTGAATTCTAACTTGGGGTTCATAGTGAGTTGATTTGGAAGCTCAAACACTCAGACTTAGGTGGAATTTTCAACCCTAAGGATTGTCCCAGCTGCTCCTGCTCCTGTTGGGCTGTCCCTCTATGTTTGTACACCAATGATCTCTTCTGTTCCACACTGGAAAACTGGGAAAATACTGGAGGGGAGGGAAGTATCTTTTTCTTACTCTGTTTGCTTTCTTTTCTTCCCTCGCTGTGAATATTTGTTGATTAACTCTTACAAGCCCCTAGTTTGAGTTTTTTAAAAATAAAGTCTCACAAGTCTTAATTACATGCCAACTTCAGTTTAAATATTCTCTTCTACTCAATATTTTTGCCTGGTGTGTGCTTTCCATACTTCAAATAAATAGATTTTGGCTTGTTCAGATCAGGATGTGTCAGAAACTGATTTTCATACATCAGTGGATGAGAAGTTGGTTGTCTTTTGAAAATGTGTACAGAAATACTGAGCTCAAAGCATCTGCTTTGACAAAGCTAAATAAATGAACAAGATGCATTTGAGAACTGAGAGCAGACAGAAGGAAAGCTTAAATATTTTAGTGGTAATGAAATAATAGAATCCAAAAGTATAAGGAGCCACCAAATAATGCTGGAACTATAGTACTAAATTATTATACATAGTGAAAAATTTGGGTTTAGATTGTCAGTGTTGATATTATCATTCCAGCATGGTTCTTTCCCTGGAATTTGAGGTCCATAGGAGCTGAAAATGCAGCCCACAGAAGGCAGCTTAGAACAGCTCCCAGTGTTCAGAAGGTCATTGAGTGTGATATTTGAAATAGTTGAAAGGAATTACTCACATGCACCAATGATTTGTAGGGTCCTTCCATCAAGGGTCCTTTAAAGAAAGATCCTATTTAGATAAGAGATGGGAACACAGTTAAAGCTGTTCTTTCTTGACTTGGATTGTTCAGCATTATATAAAAAACCCTCTGCCTGAACTTCTGTGAGATAAAGAACATATTAGTGGAGTTGAGGACTCAGGACCTGAGAGGTTCCCAAGCCATGGGAGTGCTTTGTGTTCCCTTCCAGCCTTGCAGGGCAAACTTTGCCCTGTGTAGCAGAGTCAGGAGCTGCTTTGCCCCTCTCTCAGCAGTGGATTTGGTGGCTTAGGATTTTCCCCATATTTCTGCAACTGCTCCTTTCCTGAGTGGGAACTTCATAAACAGCTGCTGTGATTGGATCGTTAAAAGGGCTTGGGAAACTTGGAGAAAACTCTAAACCTGGAAGAGACTCTGCACTGCACCTGTGGATGTTGTTGGTCATCAAAAAATGCATTCCCTGCCTGGGTGGATAATCTGTTTTTATAAGGTTCTGACAAGAAAGCTCAGTGTACATTGAGGAATAGATGACTTTTGTGTACTTGGAATCTTAATTTTTATTTTGTAGTCAGGCATTTAAAAATGCTGCCCCCTCAAAAATCCAGTATGCAAAACAAAGAAAGCTTCCTCTGAAGTAGTTGCATGTGCAGATGTTGTGTGATGAGTTTTTCATTTGAATTATTTTGCTTTCACTAAATTATTAGATAGCCCTAATTTTGAACTGGATTCTAAAATGCCAAACTGAATTTTAATTGCAGAGGAGCTGGTTCCAGAAGGTGTTTGGTCCCTGGGCTGTGCTTTGGCATCCTGTTTGTCTTTGTTCTCTGATACTGTTACAATCCCTGTTGCCAGAATATCTGAAACAAAATTCCTTCCTCCCCACCTCCCTTTGCCTGGGAACTGAGGAGAACTCTTCTAGGTGACAAGAAGAGTAAAAGAAGTGTTGACTTACTAGGAAAAGATAAATAGATGTTACAGTGATGGTGTCATGACTTTCCTGAAGTGTGGAATCGAAAGATCTGGGGAGGAATAAGCCCCAAAGCCTCTTGAATTACAGCTTGGAGAGAAGCAAAGGAGCATCACTGCAAGCTGGAAAATGTCCTTAAGCCCAGAACACAGTGAAGAGTTGCTTTCTATCCCTGCTGTTTCACAGCCTGTTGCCTTCAGTGACTGGGTTCTTGATCTCATGCTTTTAGATGTGGAGTGTCCTGGGACTGTTGAGTGTCAGAGTGGAGGATCTGGCACGCTGCTCCAGCCTGGTACTCATATAAACTGTGCCCTAGTCCCCAGGGGAACATTGCTGGCATTCCAGAGCTGTGCCACTTCTGGTGACCTTCCCTACATTCCTGGAGTGGCAGTGGAAATGTCAGTCCCTGGTGTGTGCACAAAACTGGCTGCAAAGTGCACAGTGATGTGTTAAAGATGTCGCATGGGGTGGCCTGTCCAGGGGAAAGTCAGGGAGGGGGAAGTCTCTGAGCTGAAGGAGGATGTTGCTGAGCAGCAGAGGGGTCTCATCCAGCAGCAAATTCCTCAGCTGGTGGTGCCTGTGTGTGTTGAGCTTGTTGCAGTGAGGGAGCTGGAAAGTGCTGACTTTTCTTAAGCTCACATTGCTTAGGATTGATTTTCTTGATTTTTCTTCAAAGGTGAACGAGTTGTTGCTTTTGGCTTCTGCAAATCTGTGACTGTGTGATCAGTGCCCAGATGGGACACTGTGGGAAGCAGGTGAAAGGTCCACTGCATCTGCCCAGTCCTGCTGGAGTAACAAGTGCTCATTTAAGATGTCAGAAAAATAAATAGAGAAAAAATCAGTGCTGTATTAGTGCTATGGAAAACCAATATTTACCATTTCTGGCCAGTGATTTTTGCACTGACTGTGTAAAAATTCTGGAATCAAATGTCACTGACTGTAGCACTTCTCTCAATGTTTCTGCACCTTGAGCTTTGATTCTCTGCTTTCACAATGACTGATGTGGTGATGTGCAGTGTGTGAAATTAAAACTCTAAAGGTGTGTTGGTCCAACACTGGTGTGTGGCTGTCTGTGATTGAGCTGAATGAGGTAAAGGAGGGAGAAGTGTCTGCAGCTTTTTTTTCTTTATTACAAGCACTGAGGGATCTGTCTAAGCCAGTCTTCACCAGGTAGAAAACCTGTTAGGATTTACATTCCTTCCATTTACATTCAGTGACAGGTGGCCCCCTTGGTTTTTAACTGTTCACTTTGACTCTTGCAAACCATTTGGGGATCTTCCTCAGACTGTCTCTTCCTCCAGAGAGTGTGGTTAAAAGAAAGATGTGTGCAAACATGTCAGTACAGATTTGTCACTGTCAGGCTACATCTGAATCTTGATCCCATTATTGTGAGCAGCTTCTGTTGATTTTAGCAGGAGCTCAGCCACGTTTCCATTTGTGCAGAGGGAAAAACCACCCCTGCAGTTTCATTGCTGTTGCTGCTCTAATGTAAAATTCTTTAACTTCTGAAGTTACTTGGGTCATCTTTGAACAAGAGCTTTGTTTGGGGTTAATTAAGTGGAAGGAGAGATGCTGAGGTGTCTCAGTCTTGATGTGATGCTTTCACTCTGTTCATGCTGCAGGTGCCTGTGCAGCCTCTTCCCCTGCAAAGGCTGCAGCCTTGGCTTTTTGCCTGAATGCTGCAGAAGGTTCTGAGGGAACAGCCTCACAAAGGTCCAGTTTCCTTACTGTGACAACTCTGTCCATTCTGTTACTCTAAGTAATTTTTTTCTCTTTTCCATTTTTGGGTATTGTAAACACTTTTCTACGTGTAATTTTTCTGTTGTTATTTGGATTTGGTGGTAATTAAAGGTGTCATGCATGTAGTTTAGATCAGTTTTTCTCTTAGAAACTAAGCATAGTGAGGATTTGTTTAATACTGGTAACATTCATTTAGCTCCAAGTGAGGGGCTGTGTTTCTTCCCACTGCATCCAAGTGAAGGTGGTTCAAGCTCTGAGCTCTGAGAATGGCTCAGCAAATGGGTGGTTTAGAATTAAAGAACTGGACAGGGGCTCTGGTGATAAGGCAGAGAAAGCTGTAGCTCTGTGGTGGATTGATTGGTTTTGAAAGCCACAAATGCTGGTTTCCTGGTTCTTCAGCCTCCTCTGGTTGCACTCCTGTTCTCAAGCTTCTTATCATCAAATTCCCATTTGATGCCACAATCTTTTCACAAGCACTGTATGGAAGGAGGAATTGCTGCCAAATTCTTCTCAGTGTCTTTCCCCTTCAGCCTGCTGTTTTCTGCCCTTTGGCTTTCAGGTGGCACCTTCACTCCTGGTCCTTTCCAAGGTGTACATTTGCTGTGGAAAGAGCACTGTTGTGCCCTGTACCTGGAGAATGGAGGCAGCTGAACCAACCTGAGACTGTCGAGCTCTGTGTGAGGCTGGGAAAGACTTCACAGCTTGGGCACACAAAGAAAGTCTCAGTTCTGCTCCTCTTCCTCTTGTGGTTTGTGTGGGTTGTTGCTCTTTCAAGGGTAAAGGCTTTGGAAACCACAGGCCTTGGCTGTGCCCTGGCAGTCACTGAGAGTGTGGTGTCCCTGTTCCTGTCTCTGGTGTGCAAAGACTCCTCTCCACTAATAGGGACAGCAATAATTTCTCCCCATCCTAAACTGAGGAATTAGTAAGAGCTGAAAAGTGTGGCAAACAACATGTCCAAGCCACCCCATGTAATGATTAAATTTTATATCCCTGAAAAGCTTAACCCAGTCCATGTGACCTTTCCATTAGGACTTGCATGTTTACTCTTAGCAGTTCTCTTGGACACATGCATTGCCTTTTAGACTTAAACAGTGTAACCTGAGACAGGAGCTGCAGTGCAGCAGCTAAATATATCCCTACACCATAGCCCACAAGCCCAGCACTCAGAAAGGAATCCTTGAAAATGAGGAGGACTTGGATATTTTTTATAACCATACCATGTAAACAGTTATTTTTCATGTGGTACTGTAATTTAATTTTAATTTATTCATATGCTTTCCTGAGATCCTCTTAGGGGCATAGGAGTTGGTGTAATGAAGTTAATGTGAAGCAAATGGATTTAGGCTAAATGAGAATGTTTGGTTTGTGGGAACTATGGATTTGCTGAAGTAGAAGGTGTCAGAGTTGAAGGTGTAGGCTGTCAAAAATGTCATGTAATGCCACTGGACACACAGGATGAAAAAAATTAGTCCATTTGGTGGTGGAAATGGATGAAATTGTTCTGAAGCTTCCATAGTGTCAGTTGAATGAGGATTTTTATATAATTATTGCTTGAAATGTTACCTGCTGATTAAGCAGTTCAAGTTTGCCCAGCCATGAGAAATGTGGAACAGGATACAAGTAGTGGCATAAAAAAACTTGAGTGGCTGCAGTTGAATTTCGTGCATTTTATAGTACATAAATTCTGAAATGAGAGACTCTGGTGTTTGGTCTCCTCTTTGTTGAAGTTTAAAATATGAATTTTCTCCATTTGAACTGGTGGTATATTCCAGAAGTAAGGAAATTGCCTGACTGAGCTGGATTGGCTTGATTTTTAAACCACAGCAGTTTTCATGTGGGATTCTCCTGACTCCAAGCATTTTACAGGGAGTGAGGAAGGATCCACAGCAAGGGGCAGGTTTGCAATCTGCATTTTCCAGGTGAGGTCTGGACAGGAATGTCTGGAGCAGGAATGGCTTTGGGTGGCTGGACTTTGGCTTTGCCCTGTGCTGGAGTTCTCTGCTCTGCAGGTGCACTCAGATGTGTTGGTTCCAAAAATGGACTTGGATGTCCAACCTTTTTCTAGATGGTTCCAGCCAAGGTCCAGATGTCTATAAGAAAGAGTGGGCTGACATAATAAATGATGTCATCTCTGTGAGGCTGTAAATAGGAAGGGAATAGGATGCCAGCTTCCTCTTATGATTTGTGTAAGTTCCTTTTGATCTCGACTCAATAAAGGAATAATTTTGAATGCAGCTATTTGTAGTCAAGGTCATTTATCAGCTAGGCTAGAAATTATGCAGATAAACAGCTGAATGTTGCTCACAACATTTTAAAAATTAGATTTTGCTGACTGAGGACAAGTAGAGGTAATAAACAGGTGTCAGATTTGGAAATCTCACCATATGGAGAGTCTGATGTAAAGCCATATTGGTTGATTTTTTTGCTTGCTGGTTGTTCATGTGGTTTGAAATGACTGTGATTTCTCTTGGAAAGAAAGAGTGAGGTTTAGTTCATTACCTGTAAGTTCCTTCACTCTCCAAGGGCTTTTGCCTCTCCACAAACTCTGTGCATGTAATTGAGGTGGTATTTTATGGCCCAGATTTGCCTGTTTTTCTGCCTGTTCATCATATTAACAACTATCAGTGCTGTCCTGGTGTGGATCCTGTTTTACCTTTCCCTGCACTCAGCTGGACTGTCATTTGGACAGTAAGAAAACAGTGATCTCTTGGATAGTAGAGCTAAAAAATGTCCATATCCACCTTACTCCTGCTCATTTGGATAAATTCCACTTCTGTGGGCTCTGCTTAGGCTGCATCAAGCAGGGCAATGGTGACCCTTGTGACAAACTGAGCCTGGGCACACAGCACTGAGAGGGTGGCAAGGTCAGACACTGGTGCCAGGGCACACCTGAGGGATCTGTGCCAGGTGTTGGAAGGTCTCAGAATGCTGAGAATGATCAGCAGCCCTAAGATGTTGAATGTTTTCAGTGGTGACTTGTCTTGATTATCAATGATGATGGTCAACAAAAGCAGGAGATAACTGCAAAATATGACCCCAAATGATGTTGTTCCAAAAGGCAGAGTCTGGTCTCCTACCTGTCCAGAATGACCCTCTTCAGTTCTACTCCCTTTGTAGAAATCCCACAGCAGTGTTGTTGAGATGACTTGTTGCAGTTTCTGCAATGCACATTTGAATCCTAAAAGGTCCCAAACAATGGTGCCTTTTGGTGCCAGACTTTATAATTAAACACAAAAGCTTCCTGGGGTGTGGAGGAGTTGTTTTTCTTTTTTAAAACTGGAAGGAGGGCTTGACCAGAAACATTTGTGTGGTGTATCCAGACTTAAGCTGGTGAGTGAAGAACACTGTATATACTGGTTGAAAAATACCCTGTTTTTTCAGAATTTTTTTTTTCTGACAAAAATAACTTCCACCACAGTTTGATTTAAGAAACCCCTTCCCCCAAACTAACAGCAAAACAACCCATGCAAACAGGTTTTCAATGGAGAACTTCTTAAGTCAGTCTTTATTCTAATCTAACATGGTAGATTCTGTAGAAATAAATTTGAGAGATATATCAGGATGCCTTTTTTTTTGGTAGAAGAAATCAAATTTGTGGTTATCTTTAGCAGATATCAAGTAAGTAATCTTGAATTACTTACTAAAGTAAGTAATCAAGTAGCAAATCTTGGATTTGCTACTTCTGCTTTTAAAACTTAGTTTTGTTTGTCAGTTTGACTGTTTGTTGATGAACATTCTGACTTGTGTTGTCTAAAATCTTAGTTTTAGTTGCAGAAATCGTAGAATAACAACTGTTTTGAATATAATTCACATCTGCAGCTTGTGTGGGAAGGTGAATTCCTTGGGAGAGTGAATCATGTAGTCCACTGAACTTCTCTGCAAACTGTCTCAGGTTTCTTGTTGTGTGAATATTCAGTTTGAAGCAGGGATGTTTGGAAATTCAGATTTCAGAGTTCCTAACCACAGAAACATGGATTTTTGTTCTCTGGGCTAAATTCCAGCATTGTGTGAGCTCGTGCCACCCCACTGCAGTGTGCTGGGAGAAGGTCACAGCTGGAATTTGCCCATGTGGCTGGAACGTGCTCTGGTTGTTGACAATGTCTTCCCATTCTCCAGCTCCTCTTGCTGTGCTCAATGTCCTTGTGAAATAAAGCCCTGGAATTACAGAGCAAGTTTGTTCTGGAGAGCTGCATTAAAGCAGGGCTTTCACAACCACAAAGGGTGGCACAGAGGTAGAATGTAACTTCAAAAACCTCTTTGCTGGTGTCACTTCCCACGAGGGTTCAGCCCCTTTCTACACCAGGCGGCATTTTGGTTGCAAATCTGCTGTTCCTAAAGGGCTGTGCAGGGCCTTGGCATCTCTGCTGGCATTGCCACTTGGAAAGGCTCCCTCCCTGTGGTGCCCAGAGGGGTGACTGCATTCATGGAACAGTGAAAATGGAGCACAGGGCAGAAACAACTGCTTGTTTTTGGGAACAGTGGCATAGCTGGGAGTGCTTGGAAATCCCCCTGGAGAATGAGAGGGGCCTTGGAAAATGTCCTGATAGTTGGTTGTTTCAACCTGGTGGGTGGAATTGCAAAGCAGTTGGGGAGCAGTTGCTGCTGGAAATGGAAGTTAAGGGGGACAAAAATCTCCTTTGCAACTTGAAAAGGAAAACTTCAGGGACACTGGGCTTCAAGAAATCTCTGGGAGAAGGATAAGCCACCTCTTTACCTTGAAGAAAGCTGCTGTGTTTTTGTGAGAGTATATTTGGCTCTCTTGTAGTGAACCCCCCAGATTGCCAAAGTAGTTTTTTTCACTCTGGATCTCTTTGCAATTCCCTCCATCTCTGCAGTTCTTGAGAATGTCTCTTTTATTGTCCCAGAATTGTAACTGTTGGGCAGATGAGCATGGCTGGGTGTCCCTTTCTTCCTTGCAGCCTGATTTGTGTGAGGGTTTTGTGCAGCAGCTGCTCTGTCAGCTCTCAAGGGGGAAGGTTCCTCAGCACTTTCCCTGCAGGTACAACTGCTAATATTATGCATTTTATGTTATCTTGATCTTGTTGTGAGTGGCACCCTATTTGTTTTGCCAGTCGGTGATGGTTGTACAGCATCTTTGTGCACACTCCTTTGTGCAGGGGCATTTCCTCTCAAGTCTTGTTTAATGTGTCAGTCCCTTATCAGATAACTTTTTCTGCCCTCCCATTTGCTGAACGTCCTCCCTGCTATCTGTGTTACAAACAGGTTAGGATTATAAAGGTTATTCACATTATACCTGTATGACTCCTGGAAACTACTGAAGAAAGAAATGAAACCTTCACTTCTGGTTTTTTTATTTTTTTAATTGGTTTCCCTGTGATTAGAATTTCAGTGTTAGAATTTAATGGAAATAATTAAGGCACATCAGGCATGTGTGTCTCTTGGACAGAAGGCATGAGAGTTCAGAGACACAGCTTGTCCACCTTTTTACTTCCCCAGCTCTCTGGTTGCTGTGACAATAATCTTTTCTGCCACCTGGATTTCTTAAGCCTTCATTTCTGGGTCCAAGTCCTGAGGGCCTTTTGCAATGAGAGAACAGTCTCTGTTTCCACAGATTTTTGTGCAGTTGCAAAGATATGAGGAGGGAGAACACAGTGCCAGAATAGATGAACTGGGGAAGTTCTAGGCAGTTTTGGAGATTTCTTCAGATTTAATATACTGTATCCTTGTTTTTTGCCTGTGAGAGACACAGCCCCCCCTCCAGCAATCCAGAAATATTCCAGAAGAATTGGATGTTCTGGAATTGATTATTTTACATTGCTAAAACTTTGTTCCTCTGCCTATTGTCTGTGTTTCTTGCAGCTACACCAATGTCACTCTGCATTTAATCTTGTTTAATCCTGGAGTGGTACTTTTAACTGCAAGGCTTGATCTGCCATCCTCCTCCACACCCTCAGACTGATGTGTCCCCTGTTGCTTTCTTGCCAAGTTTCCCCTCCTAAATATTTGCCAGTTGCATGTTCAGGGCAAGGTGCCAAGTGGTGAATATGTCAACCAGAAGTGTGGTTCTTCCCACATGCCAGTCCAGAAAGAGGGTTTGGCTTGGCTGTTCTTGGTCAGGATTGCTTCCCAAAGCTTGTTGTCCATCTGTTGCTCCAGCAAAGTTCTGGCCAAGGAGCCAGAAACACACAGTTGTAGGAGCCTTGAGTGCTAATCATTCATGAGAGCAGCTGGAGTGAAAGTCAATCCAGAAACAGCTCTGAGTTGGGCAGCTCTGAATTTTCAGGCAGGTCAGCAGGATTGCTGCTCAAGCATATGTGCCACAAGTGGAGTCTGTGCTTAAAAACATAATGAGGAGCACTTCAAAGCTGTTAGGATAAAATCCATGCAATATCTAAACCAGGGCTGTAGAAACGTGGCAGTGGAGATGTGAGCTGAGTTCAGGCAGTGTCCCTTGTCCTGTCGACCTGCTGAATGCTGTGTCCAAAAATACAGCTGCATTTTGGCACCATCCTCACTCCTCTGGTCACCAAAATGGCATTCTTTTCCAAGTAATATTTTTAAAGACACATTTTCCCTAAAAATCCTTTTAAATATTTTAAAGGGTACAAATTTAGTATTTTAGTGGGGACATTAAATTCAAATGCCAACACTTACACTCTTTAGATTACCACGACAGAATATTGCATTTAAATGAGATTTTTTTTAATTTAAAAAAAAATCTAAACCCAATAACCCAAACCAACACTCCTAAACACTGGTGACATTAAAAATGCTGCAGTGCAAATTCTACTATGGATCTCATCTTACTAGAACACAGGGCAGACTGCAAACCACCTCTAAACTTTTGGTATCTCATCAAAAACTTTGTTTGACTCTCCTCTGTCTGACATTACCCCTCATTTGGGACTCAAACTGGCAAACTTCAGGTTTGTGCTCATCTTTTCCTCAGGGTTTGTTCCTACATCCCTGTGATCTGGGGCTGCAATCAGTGCTCCTGAGCAGGTGTTTTAGTTGTTGCATTCACCAACCAGGTGTATTCTTGGTCAACTCTTGTATTTTATTTTAAGGTCTGTGCCTTCTGAGAGCAAAAGCCACATGGGCAGAAGGGTCAGATTTTTGTGTCTGTGCTGAGTACCCGTTCTGTGCTGGCTGTGCCCAGGCTGGGCTGGGCATTGCAGACCCTCAGACCTGATCAGGTGTTGCACCCCAACCTCAGTCACCCTGAGCTCCAGCACAGCCCTGGGAGCTGCTGCCCCTCTCCTGTGACACCATTCCCATGTCTGGGACAGCCAGGTCAGTTGTCACCTCTGCTCATTTGATCCAATAAAACCATAAGTGTAGAATTAGACATAGGTTATGATTATCAAATTTTTAGTGCCAATTCTCAATGTAGTGCTTTGGATTTTTGTCAGTGGCTAAAAGGTTATGGAGTATTACATGCAGTAACTCAAGGTCCCAAACACTCTGTGTTTTAAGAAACCTCCTGTAAGTTTTGGGTTGTGTTCATCTTCCTTGATAAATGTGTTTTTCTGCCTAAAAGTTGAATATGGGCTCTGGATACTTGGGGAATTAATACACTGGAAACATGTTTATTCTGAAGTGAGACTTTGGGATGAAAACCAGAGAGGTTTTAGCAGAGCTGTTAAGACAACTGAGCTGAGTTACAACAGTAATTTCTCCTTTCAAAATCTGGAAGAAATAAACAGTTCAGATGTGCTTTCTGAATGCAGTGGAATCAATCCCTTGGGCAGGCATTGTAAGAAAAAAATTCTGGATATGAGATTGTGAAAATACTGAAATGTATCTGCAGGCTGAAGCTCAGAATGGACAGAACTGGATATATTTTACCTCTTCCTTCTAAAGGCTTCGTGCTCTGCATGTTGGTGTCACAGTGACCTGTTTCAAACAGACCAGACAGCAAACTTGTTTGATTTACTTGGGGTTTTTGGCTTCAACCCCAGGACAATGAATGGAAGATCAGTGAAAATACATCTTTCTTGGGTCTCTGTCATTGATAGTGGTAGAAGTCAGTCCATTTTTCCATACGAAGCCTGACTTGTTGCTGATGTGCTGACAGTGTGGAGGGGTTGTGTTTGGGGATTGTGTTTTGGTGTTTTTATTGGGGTTTTTGTTGTCTTTGGGGATTTTTGTTGTTGTTTTTGTTTATTTGGGGTTGGTTTGTTTGTTTCTTTTTTGGTATTTTGTTTTGGTTGCTTTTTTACTGTGCCAACTGCACTTCTCAGTGGTGGGTGAAGGGCATCATCTCCATCTGCAGCAGCTCCAAGTGACAGACTGTGAGTACAAGTTTTTTTGCAGGATTTAAGTACTTAGTTGACAGCAAAGGCAAACAATGTTTTCTCTTCAGCAAAGGGCCTCGGGGGGACCTGATGGGAGTTTCTGCTCAAAAAGGTTCTGGAAGTCTGGGGTGGTGTGTGGAGGAGACTTAAAGGAGTGACCTTCAAGGTGAGCCCTGGGGAGGGAGGGAGGTTGGAAACCCAAATACCTCCAGTGTGGGAAGTGGTCAGTTATTTGGGGTTGGACAATCTCTGTACACACTTGGAGGTCTGATGTGATCCAAGACCATTTCAGGGCAGAAGTGTGATGGAGTTTTGCTGACTCCTTACCCTGTTAAATAAATATGTAATATTTATATAAAAAAACTTGGATCTAAGATCACTGCATACGTAGGAGTAGTGGAAACATGTTGTAAAGGGCTATTTCATGTTCTCCAACATAACTTGGGCACTGTCTCAGTCCCCAAACATGAGCTTGGAAAGCTTGATCTGTCAAGAGAAGACCTCTCTCTTCTGTTTACTGAGAGAGAGGAGTGAAAAGGGGGTTAAACTTCTGTATTTTGGATTTCAGTTCAGAGTATTAAGAGCATGTATTTCTCAGGTCTGTGTTTTCCAGCACTGCCTCTCCTTCTTTCCACTTTTCAATAGCCATTCCAGGCAATGTTCTCCCCTAGGACACCATAAGTGCTGTTCAACCTGTCTGTGAACACTGCAGAGCATCAGTTTTGTCCTTTGGGGGACTTGAAGGGAAGCAATTAAAATGCCAGGAAGTGCTTGGGACTGAAAGATTTATATCTGTGGGAAGACCTTATGAAATTCAAAGCACATTTTAATCAGAAAGAATTGATTTGGCAGCTGCATAGTTAAGGATGTGCTGTTTCTTTCTGGGATGTGAAATTAATGTTCTCCAAGACAAATCAGGCAGAAGGAGAACAGCTTTATGCAGATCTGGTGTGGGGTAAATCAGCACTGTGTACACTCTGTAGATACACTGAATTCTCGGCCACTGAGGAACTCTAATAAGTAGCAGTGATTAAAGCTAAAGCTGCCTTTTAAATTCCCCCTCCCACAGTTGCATTGACAGACATTTACTTCCTACAAGAAAATAAATGCAGCAGGCAGACACTCAGCTTCTTAATCTGTTTGATGTGTCTCCCTTGCAGAAATGGCTGTTATTTGGAGAGGGAATTGTATGGAAAGGAATGTAAAGATCATGGTTGGTTAAGGTTGAAATACTGGATGGGAGGCTGGATACCAAGTCCTTGTGCTGGCAACATGATCTTCAAGCACACAGGAAAATCAGACAGTGGTGCCTTGGCCTTGCCTCCCCAGAAATGGCTCACACACTGAATTTTCTCCAAGTTTTCTAATGTTCTCAAGTTGTCTTTTCCAAACTGCTGGTAGGGTGTTCAAGTTGGGGTGTTCCTGGGATGCCATAGACTTCCTCCTGCTGGAACCTTCCAGCCTTGCCTGTGTTGAATGTGCTGAGGGTGCTCCCTGATGGATGGAGTGCAGTGTGGACAACACCTGAAGTGTGCTGGTTTAAAGGTAAACAGGCAAGAGAAACAAACCCAACACAAAAGAGATCAGAAGTCAGAGTTAGAATTTAATAACAATATTACAATCAATGCAATGGCACAAAGAGAAATTGGGTTTAACCCACAAACCCCAGCAGTGTAA
>JAWWLZ010000019.1:17098178-17112228 GCA_035041345.1 Poliocrania exsul
TGCCATGATCTGGTAAAGGGACTGGAGTTGAACCAAGGGTTGGACTTGATGATCTCAGAGGTCTTTTCCAACCCAATCCATTCTATGATTCTATGATCTGAATTTGTACCAACTTGAAATGACCCTTCAACACCTTTCCTGTGTGCAGGGAACATCAAGTTTTGAGGCATTGAACTGAATTTCCTGATGTCTTAAGTGGGGGAAGGAACAATCCCTCTGTTTGTAGCTCTAAAATAACCAGCTGTTGGCAGCTTCATTCAGCAGGGGTGGAACAGTAATGTGGTGTTTAGTGCCAACAGGATTAAAATTTAGGAATCCATACTCAGTGTATATTTGGATTTGGTTGTGGTTTTTCCACCAATGCTTGGCAAACAACAACAAAAACCCAAAGCTACACAATCCAAAATGCATAAATAAACAAAAAAATCCCACCCCACAAAATACAGCATAAGAAAAACCCCCATCATAAACCTGAAGGAAATACATGGGCAGAAATATCTTCCCCATTCAGAAACTGTAGTGTGAGAGGATGCTGGAATTTATCCTTCTAGTCTCAGTGAGCCTCTAATCCAACTGCTACTGAATTAAATTCTGCTATCACCAAGAATTTTGAGATTGCAGAATACCCAGGAAACATCTATAAAGGGCAAAACTGTAATTTATCTCTAATTCCCAGTGCAGGAATCTGCAGTGGAGTTGGGGACGTCTGTTCCACTTCTGTGCTTTTCTTGTTCTATAAATAGCATCACTAACATTTGAACCAAAAGCATTTGATAGAAATGGAGCTGCAGCTTAGGAAAAAAGAGGAGGGGGTGGGGGGGGAGTAAGAAACACCCCAAATATTCCAAAATTCCTGTTGAATTTTTTGTAACCTGAATTCTGTGTAACCTGAATTTCCTGCACTCATTTCTCCCCCTGCAAGAGGTTGCAGTGGGAGGGAGGAATCAGAGCCAGGGCAGCCCTTTGCTGACTGGGCTTTGGGCAGTCTGGTTCCAGCTCTGAGCACATTCCAGGAAGTGAGGACAATAGAATAAACAAACAGGGATTAACAGTTTGTTTAGGCTCTCTTTATCTCCCTGTCGATAAGGAAAAGGGTATGTGGCTGCTTCAGCAGTAATTAACCCACTTGAAAAATGAATGTTGTTTGCACAGGGACATTTGTTCAAACTGGCCTTAAGATGTATCTCATAGCACAAGCAACTTTTGTTTGTCTCAGACTCCACAAGATTCATTCATTTTTCTACTGTTAAATATTCTGATAACCCAAAATCTACTATTTAAAATCATTTTGAAACATAGTGTTCTGCTGATTGAATTTCTCCAGTGGTATCTGCTAATGAATTGTTTTGTTTCTTCCTTTGATGTAAAAAGTTAAGACAGCAGTTCCTTCACCTCCTTCCTTCCCACTCTCATTAACACTTCAATGAGTAGATAGACCCTCCTGATAAACTATGGAAAAGCAAATTTCTAGTTCCCCAAGTTTGGTTTACAGCTTGGAAATAAGAACTGGGTTTTTTTGGCATTTGTTTGGTTTTTTGAGCAACATTTCTGTTTTAGAACTGCATATTCAAGAAGAGGCATTTCAAAGCAGTTTGAAACCACCGTGATGGGAAATGAGCAGCATGTGTTGAACTGGTGAATTTATTTGGGTGCCTTTGTGGGGTGTAACTGGAAAGGAGCTGTGCTGGGATGGTCACTTCATTCTCTGGATCTCCTCTGGCCTTGCTGTCTCCCAGCGTGGTGTGTTTTGCCACTAGTCCAGTGTCAGCCTTAGCTGATGATGACTCTGAGAGGAAGATGCTTCTTGGCGCTCTCAGAACTTGGGGACTGCAAAGGGCTTCTGATGCCTTTGTCAACAAAGTGCTGGCAATGAAGAAAGGGTCTGGTGCCAGTGGCTGAAATGCTTCACAACTGCATTTAAACCAGATTTTTTGACATCTAAAAGATGTGCACGTGTGGAGAACTAGTAGTGGCTTGAGGAAGTAGGGTGGGTGCTGAATTTCTGGGCAGGGCTGGGGCATGTTACTGTAATCCTGGCACTGCAGGTGAACCCCCTGGGCACTGCCAGAGCCACCCAAGGGACTGCAGCAGCCATGAGACCTTCTGTGCCTAAACTGCTGTTACCCTGACCTTCAGTTTAGCAGGAAATCCATGGGGTGGCACACCTTAAATTAGAGTTAATTGTACACTCTTTGTGCACTGCTGGAGACTTGGTAGGTGCTGAAAAAATAGGATGAGTGTGAGCAGGGGTCTAAATTTCCAAGTAGGAAACTGCTGCAGTTCCAGTTTGACTGCAGGTGATCCATTGATGCTGAAGTGTTTGTCCTGTGCAGACTGCATTTACCTTGACCTGCAGCAAATCCTGAACTTAGTAGTGATCTTGGCACAGACCTGATGTTACTAAAAAGTCCACTGAAAGGGTAAAAAAAAAATCACTTTTCTAACCAAGACAAGCAAAACATGCTGTGATGAATTTGCTGTATTAAAAATGTTTTTTGCCAGTTTTGGTTGGTGAAAATTCGCAGGAATTCTTTTGCTGCTCTTGGCTTTTCTCTGCTCAAAGGCATCCCCTGCTGTGTAGTTGTAAACATGTGCAACTTTATTCTCTAACTTCCTGGTCTTTCTGGTACATAAACTAGTTTCAGATTTGGAGAGCTGTTGTGGCTCAGAGCTTGGGCTGAGAGAGAAATGTAGAAGTGGGATCAGAGCCTGCCATATGTCCAGTTTGCACACATGGAACAGAAGCTTTGTGAGCAGCAAGACCTAAACCAGACATAAGACTGGGCCTGGAAAAGTGCTGAGATCCTTAGAGAGAAGGTGGTGTTTTACTTCATAGCATTTTGGGGTCTGGACTTGTGAAACTGCAGTTTATTTTGGTGTACAAACAGGTTTGCTCATCCTCATGGTTATTAAACCAGGGTGTTGGATTGGGCTTTTGATGAGAGTGAGAGCTAACAAATGATTGTAGGACTCCTAGGGGGAAAAAAGGAAACAAAGTCTTTAAAAACAAAGCCTGAAAACATCCAAAGGAGAAAACTCATCTCCTCAAAACAGCCAAAGTTTGTCATCTTTTAAAACCAAACTAGAGCTGTAGTTCCATTTTCACTTTTCCTTCACTGGTACTTTCAGAAGGGAGTTCTCTGTGAAAGGGAATTGCCCAGAGAGGCTCCTCCTGTGCTGCTTTGGGCTGTTACCCACACAGGGGCTGCAAAGCATGGAAAAGCACAGTCAATGCCAAATAGATGCTTTGAGAAGGCAGTGGGATTGTCTAATTCATGTTAACACCCAGCCTTGTGCTGCAAGTGTTTTCACCATTGCCTGTAAAAACTCACTTCATTTATCAGGAGCTTTTTTGTGTGAGTTGGAAGTCTGGGTTGAATTTTATTTTCTTGAACACAAAGCTGTTCGTTTTGGCAATGCAAATTGTGACTCCCAAAGAGAAAAGGAAGCTTAAAACTTCCTGAGTTGTTTCCTTTCCAGTGTGTTGACAGAGAAGGTACTTGAAAAATAGAAATTAATGTCCTGGGAATAAGAAAGGAACTTGTTTGTATCTTTTGTTACAGACCTGGTTACTGGAAGCCTTCCACGTGGTCCAACAGTACTTTCAGGCAACTTTATTAAATGAAGTTTAATTTTGAGGTAAGGTCCTATTTAGTTGTCTTTGTTATGCATCTAATGACATAAACCCCCCAACAGTAATTAAAGAACTTGTATCTCCTGCTTGTGTATATTATATTGTTAAAATTTTCTTTAGAGAATGTGTGCAATATACACAACTCTGGCTGTGTTTATGAAGACAGAAACAAGCTGAAAAACAAATGTGATTTATGAATATTGAGGTGCCAAGTAAATATTGCAATTAACAGCCTGAGGATTAACCTGACCATTGCAGACATGGCCTGTTTTTAAACAGTTTCCAGGGAGACTGGAGAATATCATCATGTAATAAATGAGGCCTTTAAGCCTTAGGAAAAAGGGCCGTGCCTTTCATTGGTATGAGAACAAATAGCTGAGAAGACTTAACTGTTTCATCTTAGCACTTGTAAGAGGTGCAAAGAGAAGAGGGGAAAATCCTCCCCAGAACTTCCCAGATACACTTCCATCCTGTAGTGCTCTCAGGAGAGGGTGTCACAAAGCAGGAAAACTGCCTTTGGGCAAAATGTCGATAAATCTCACTCCATATTCTCAATCTGTTGGAGTTCCTTTGACCTTGGACATAATTCCTGTATTAATGTGTCCCTGGCTTTGAGTGCTCATCTGGAAATGGTGCTTGAAATACTCAAAGGTCGCTGATGGAACTTTGTCCTGCCATTTCCCACGTTTGAAAAATGTGTTTAGTGAACTTTAGAGCAGCCTGTAATGAAGGCATCATGGCAGTTTGGGTGAGGACAAGGTGAAAGGGAGGTGGTTTTAGGTCCATACTTGGAGCACTGAGGACTCTCCGAGTTCAGCCTCAGCTGTTTGCAGTCTGCCAAGCTGACAGAGCTTTTGGGGAAGATGTGCCCTCTCTGAGCACATCAGATTAGCTCAGTTGGTTAAAACTTGGTTGTAATAATGCCAAGGTCATGGGTTCAATCCCCTGTGTGGGCCATTGATTTGAGTTGGACTCGATGATCCTTGTGGGTCCCTTCCAGCTCAGAATAGTCTGTGATTCTGTGGTTGTGTGATGAAGGAGGAGATGTGACCTTAGCTGAGCACACAGTTGGCAGTGGACAAGGCTAAGCATAATCTAATTGACTTGTCATGTTTGCACACAGAAGCTCAGCAGTGTGTGGTGATCTCTTTGTGTCTGTCTCTGTGGTGGGAGCAGCAGCTGTTTGGGGGTTCAGTCCTGCTCTCTGCAGAGATTCAGGTTTTTCTCAAGCTTAAACCTGTCCAGAAATTTTTATAAGGATTACACAAACTTCTGATTTCTATCCTTCCATGTGAGCTTTTACCTTGGGGGTATGGAGTACTCTTAAAGCAAAAGGAATGCTGTGGTGCTTGCTTGAAACATCCACTCTGATGTCCCTGAGCTGTCTCAGGTGTCTCAATCTCTGTGATGTCCTGTTGGTGGCTATGACAGAGGTGTTGATTTGATGGGTGCAGGATGTTCTTGCTCAGCCTTTGTTTTCATTAGTGTTGGTGATTCTGCAGTAACTGAGCCTTCTGTTGCCATTGGTCTTGTTCCCCTCCTCAGCTACTCCTTTTTTTCCTCTTTGTATGTTTTACTCCAAGTTCCTTTGACTAACCATTCCCTGTTTGTTTCTTCTGTTGAAAAAAATGTTCTTATTTAATAAAAAATAATTTAGCATTCAAAAAGCACAGAGCCTGATGCCTCTACCAGGAACCTGATGTCCAAAAACCTGTTTGCAGCCAGCACTCAGCCTTGGAGATGGCAGGAAATGTTGAAGTATTGAGACCTTGTTGTGCCTTCCCTTCCTCCCCTGCTCATTTGGTGGGATCTGTAAATGAGAGGAGCATGTCCTGAGCTCACCAGCCTTGGTGCAACACCATCTGCCAAGGGATGGGTATTGAGATGTTGTAAACTAGGATTGGTAACTGCTTTTATGGTGAATCTCAGGTGGGTTATGGAGGTTGGAAGAGCAGGAAAAGCTTTCTCTGGTAGCTGTGGAGGAGATTGTGTGATCTGCTGTTTTCTATTTGGCCTGTTTTATGGTTGCATCATTTGGGTTGTGTGTTAAGTGGGGCATCTGCTTCTCCAGCACTCCTGGGATCTGTAAATGAGAGGAGCATGTCCTGAGCTCACCAGCCTTGGTGCAACACCATCTGCCAAAGGGATGGGTATTGAGATGTTGCAGACTAGGATTGATAACTGCATTTATGGTGAATCTCAGGAAGGTTATGGAGGTTGGAAGAGCAGGAAAAGCTTTCTCTGGTAGCTGTTCAAAAGCTCTGGGAGGAGATTGTGTGATCTGCTGTTTTCTGCTTGGCCTGTTTTATGGTTGCATCACTTGGGTTGTGTGTAAAGTGGGGCATCTGCTTCTCCAGCACTCACTGGGCTGTGGGTCACTTCTGTGTGACCACCTTTCTAACGAGGGATGTGTGTTGGATTAGTAGTGCTGTCTTGGCTGGCATGCAAATTTTTGAATTATTTTTAGTATTTTTCTGTGAATCCTCATGTCTTGGTGTCATGAAAATTGATAGAGAATGATGATTTATACAGAAATTGTGTTAATCTCATGGTGATGCCAAATTGGGATTGCTTGTGAGTAAAAATTGTCTGGATAATACTGCAGTAGATGGGATAGAGAACAGATTGTTGAAAAAATAGAAACATAACTGAAATAATTACAATTTAGATTCAAAGAGTGCTTGGCTTTGTTTTTAATTCTCCAATAGGTATCATTGAGCAAAAAGTGTGCTAAAGTGGGGAACTACATGAGAAAGACGAGGAAAAAACCCAACCTGTTGAGCTGTTTGAGTTGCTGTTGGTTGTTCCTCTATTTCTTTTGTGTAATTACATTTTTTGCAAAAAAAAAAATCCATGTTTGAGGCCTCTCCCATCACGTTTTGTACAGAAACAGGGTTGGGTTGGGCTGAGTCAGTAGGATCACTGTTCTTGTCCAATTGTTTTTGCAGGGAAAAATTGATATTCCGTTTCAACACTGGTAATGCTGTGTAGAAGTGACACCAAAAATGCATCTTCAAGTCTGAAAAGTATCTGTGGGAAGCACTTGGTGGGTTTTTAACATTTTGACTCCAGGCCCATAACCTCATGTTCTGTGGTTCATATTAGGAATCCAACAGGGGATCATTTTGCTTGCAACAAATTCTGTTAAAAGTCCTTCTCCCAACTGGTTGGTGAGTTGATGTTCTTGCAGTTTTAACCTGTGGGCTTTTCTTGTCTTGACCTGCTCTGGGCTTGGTGTCAGCTGGGGAATTTTGCTCATCTTTCCTTTGTTCTTTGCTTGGTTCTGTTTCCAAGAGAGATGTCCATGATGACAGCAGAGTTCTGTTCACACAGCAAGTTTAAATCTAAAATGTCTGTCAGTTGTTGGAAAACCCCCACCAATTCTTGATGTTAGTCATGGTAGGAGGTGCCTATAAAATGTTATCTGTACAGGTCAGAGAATCAAACACTGAAGTGTTAGAAACATCAGCAATCCTTTTACAGTTGATTCTATGATATGGCTTTTTATATGCTTTCTGATACTGCCTGGTTCTTAATTAGGGTGTTCTTTAATTAGCATGTAGTACCTTCTTGAGGGACCCTGTCATATTGACCTCCAAGTAAACCCTCAGATTTTGTCTTTACTGCACTTTCTTACCTGTTCTTCAGTTTTTGTTGACTCTTCACAGTGGACTCTGCAGAACATGTTCTTCTTTTTGACCAAGATTTTCTTATTGTAACTGAGTGTCTGAGCTGTACAAAAAGTAGGAGTTTGGAGGAGACAAGACCCATCAGTGCCTGCTGCTGGTTTCTACAGACATGGTGTGTTATGAAGTCAGCTTTGGGTTGCACTGAGCATTGGGATTGAGAGGGTTTCTTCTGATATGACAAGTTCTGGACTTACATTCTGGTGGGAAAGACAGATAATATTCAGCATCCCCTTAGCTGCCTTTTTTTTCTGATTTTTTTGTTTGTTTAAATCACTGTCTTGGGTTAAAAGACAGGGTGGAAATTCATACTTTTGTGACAAGGATTTTGCTATAATTTGTATTCCTGACAAGCCCAGTAGATCCAGCAGATTTAAATAAAAATGGTAGCTCAGGCACTTGGATTTATCTTGAGCCATACCATTTTAAAGTGCACTTCATTGTCCTGTGTATGTGTTTTTTAACACAGACTGAATTTTAGTGCATTCTGGGTACTTGAACAGAGAAAAATTGGGTTACCTTGTCTATAGAGGAGCTGGAACTTTCTGCCTGGGACCCACTTTGCTGTGCTCCGCTTAATATAAATGACAGTCAGTCTCTAAGCTGTCAACCTGAATTTTCACTCAGTGACTGAGCTCTTTACCAAGGCTCCTGCTTTCAAGTGGACCTGCAAGAAATAAGTTTCCCAAGTCAGAAATCCCTTTGTCTTCATCATCAATTTATGAAGATTTCATGGGGATGATGGTTTGGGTGCCCAGGGGGACCAGCAGTTGTGTGAATTCCTCCTTCCTCTTCTGGGCTTTCTTAAATAGGTGACTGCTGGCCTGCTCCACTACTGTTGCATTAATTCAAATAACATTTTGTAAATGTTCACTTTTTTCTGCCTCTCTTCCTCTTTTAGTGATCTGTTCTAAATAATTGTAGTAACTGATTATTGGGACAAGTGGATCAAACCTACTCAAAGCAAATTCAGTGCCTGTTAAGTCCAGATGATTCAGATGGAATCAGTGAGAGCACAAAACTATTCCACATAAACCCCATCACAGGACTGCCAAAAAATTATTTTACTTGAGCCTCATTAATCATCTGGGTAGCAAAGCTGTTTCTGAAGACTTGTCTACCCCATCTAATTCTGGATGATGCTGCTGATCAAAATGATCAATATGGATTTACTGTGGTGCCTTCAGTAGCTAAGTGGATTTTGTGTTATTGGATAGTTCAGTTTCTGCAACAAATAAAGGAGATTGTTTATAAAGCCTATAAGAAACTTGTTCAGCCCATTAATTAATTAATTGCCTTCGTGTTCCCTAAGGTAGATAATCAAGTAGAGCTGTATGAAATAACTGCTGAGTGCTGTTCTCCATAAAGAAAATGATTAAAAAGTTCCTGGGCATCATCAGGTGATGTTTGGGAGGGTGGAAGGAAAGCTGGAGAAGAATTTACCATGACAGCTTATCTGGAACTCAGCAATACTGTTCCTCTGCCAACAGATGGCACTTAAAAATGAAATAAAATAGGAAATTCAGAGTCATATTTAAACCACAGTATGTGAACCCTCGAGGTCATATTCTGTGTCATTAAATGACTCAAGTGACAACTCTGAGGGGTTTGTTACCTCCTGCTCTGTGGTGGCTCCAAGAGTGGCAGGTCCAGCTCAGAGCTTGGAGTGGTGGCTTCAATTAATTCAAGGCAAAAAAAGCATTGAAGTGACTGTGCTGAAAGGTTGGAAGCCTAGACTTAAAAGCTTTAAAATTGCCCTTCCAGACTTTAGAGTGTGACTATAGAGACCTGTGCAGGGCTGGATTTAACAGCCCACGTTGTAGTTCAACCTATTACTGTTGTTAGTGTGACTTGGAATCTGGGGGTGAAATGCTCAAGTAGCCACATTGACTGCTTTGGAAAATGAGTTTTCTACCAGATGAACTCTTCCACAGGATAAAGAAGGGTGTTTTAATCTTCATTTATTCTTCGTACCCTGTAATTTTCCTAGGTGCCCTTAAATTACCAGAGATCAGAAAATACTTTTGAAGCTATATATGTATATATTCATTGCAGGCAAGTTGCAGTGCTTGTCCTGGGCCTGGATAAACCTAATAAGGGTTCCCTTTGGTTTAAAAAACTAAAGCACCTCCCCAATCCCCAACAACAAACCCCATAAAGACCAAAACCAAGCCACAGCAAACAAAAGTATCTTCTAGATCTCAGATACTGTTTTAATTATAGAATCTGTGAACATCTGTACTCCCAAGGGCTGTCTTAGGAGGGCTCATGTCTTCAGTGGAAACACCTCATTTGGAGAGGAACTTAAAGGTTTTTGATTCATTTCTGATTTCTGCAGAGACTCATGTTCTCTGGTCTTGCCTTCCTTTTGCAGCAATTCTTGCAAAGGAAGAGCCAAAGGACTCTTCAAAGCACATGTCACTGAGTGCCACAGTGAGGCTCATACCCCTGGGGCTGCTGATCTTGGTGTTAAAACTAGTCCTAGTCAAGCTTATCTTATCTAAAAGCTGCTTTGGCCCTGCTTGGAACAATGACATTCCTCCTGTTGTCCCTTGTAATTCAGCTTCCTTTTGAAGACACATTCCAGCCAGTTAGTTTGCAAATATTCCTTTGGACTTAAAAAGCAAGCTGGAGTTGAATTGCTAATGAGCTGGCTGTCCTATAAACAACTCTTAATTAGACCCAAATATTTCGGCCTCTTACATAATTCTGTTTGAGGGAACTTCCTTGCTGGGTTCTTAGCAAAATAGATGCTCTTCCTGTACAATTGTAATGCCTGAACTGAGAATATCTATTAGTGCTTGCTAATGATTGCAGCCTGCTGTCATACAGCCTTTCTCAGCTTGCCCTGGTTCATCTGCCTTTTGCTGTGGGTTTTTCCTCCCTGGTAGTTTGTTTGTAAAATTCAGTACATTCAGTAAAATTCTTGCTGTGAATTTTTCCCGAGATTCTTGAGGGGTTTTAGCATAAACTTGCCTATCAGCACATGTGGTGTGTGCATTCAGCCCCTGTGGCTGAGCAGGGCTGTTCTTGGACAGGGGGCTTGGAAGAGTTCTGGCATTTTCACTGTCTGAGCACACTTGCAGACAGAATAAACAATGTTTTGTGCTGTGCAGTGTCCTGTTCCTTGTCTTCTAACAACTACTTTTTTGCTTGCTTGTTGAAGCTTCAGGAGCTCTGATTAGTCCCCCCCAGACAGCAGTTACCAGGCTACTTCTGGACCCTCCAGGTTGATATTGTACTTATTGCCCATTTAGAACATCAATTTTGACTCTCTTGGTTTTGATCTTGCCTTCACCTTTGAGGTGATTGGAGGGACTTTGAGGTATTCCTTTGTTTCTTTGCTGCTCCATCCCAAACCTCCTAACAGGCACAGCTTCAGTCCATGTTTACAGTTGTGGTGTTTGTGCATGAGGCTGGTTGTCCCTGGAAAAGTTCCTCAGAAATGCCAACCCCCTAAAAGGGTGTCAGAATTGAAAAGGTGGTTGTGCCAAGGGAGCCCTTGGCAGCTGTGAGGGAACTGCTGCCCTCTGGAGCTGCAGGAATGCTGTGGTTTCACCACTGCTGCACTGCAGGGAGAAGGGCAGATGTTCCTCCAGCCTGAGCTCACTTTAAAGAACCTTAATATTGCCTCGCTCTTTTCAGCCCTTGATGATATCTTAGGATAATATTATCTTCCCTTATATCTTATTATCTTGGCTATTATCTGTTGGCAATGCTTGTGTGCCTGTTTGCTTTGTTGGCTGGGCATCTCTGTGGGCACACAGAGCCCTGCTCATTTGCACTCCAGCACTGGTTCTAGTTTAGTTTTTCCCGGTTTCCCAGAGTGTGGGCAGTGTGGTGCACCTGGGTTCCCACTTGTCATCTGTGGCTTTTTGAAGAGCTCAGAGCTGCTGCTCTCCCTCCCAAACCTGTCAGATCCATGATTTATTACTCCAGTCTCCTGCCTTACAAGCACAGATCAGTCACAGTCTGATTTAGAAATGCTCTTCATTGCACATAGGGAATTAGTACCAGGCAAACCATTTCATGTAAAATGCTCTTGATTTCCAGGAGCGTTTTGGCTTTTGATCAGCCATTCCAGACACTGAGTGATTTTGGGGGAGCAGAAAGTGTCCATTACTTGCACAGAGAAATATTTAAATGTGGTGTGAATCAATGTATAGAAGAGAGAGGGAATGTGGAAGATATTTCCCCCTTGTTTTTCTCTGTGATCTCAGCTTTCTCTTGACCAAATTCTTAGCTCTTTTGAGAAAAAACAGCTGTCTGCTTTGGCTGTTCCTCAGGAGATGGAAACTGCCTGTCCCATTTATTGCTGCAAGCCAAGTGGGGAGATTTAGAGCCAGAGGGTGATCTGGAGGAGGCAAAGGAAAACCTTCCTCTTGAGTTTGAGGACAATGTTGGAGGAAGCTGAGAAGTCCTGAGCTCTTTTCAGAAGCTCTTTTTCAAACAAAGCATCCTCTGGTGTCTCTGAAACCAAGAGCACTGAGTCAAAGGAGACCAGACCAGTGATGTATTTAGGTCCTTCTTTCTTTAGAGAGTTGAATTTGACCCTGGAAAAAAAAAAAAAAGAAAAGGAGAGGCATTGGGCACACATAGTAGCAGGTTCCCAACTAGTAAAACTGCAAAAAAAAAGCCAGGGATAAATGTGCATGTCTGTTTATATAGGGCAGGGATAAAAAATTCTTTTGCAGGATGGAAAACTTGTGTGAGTAAGGGTGAACCACCCAAAATGGAGAAGTAGTAAAAACAAAAATTAAAATGGAGCAGCTTACCTGTGGATGTTGTGGCTCCATTTCAATGGAGCTTTTCAAAGGCTTTAAATGGGCTTCTGGCAGGGGCAGCACAGGGATGCATCACTTTCAATGCAGGGGACCAGCCCAGGCTGCCTTTTGGGGTTCCTTCTGATAGACATTTTTGTGGTTTATGTGGTGCACAATCACAAGGAGAAAATATTAACAAGCTGAGAAATTGTTCAATGCACTTTTAAAAGAACTTTCTCCAAATTTTAAAGAGTGGGTCCCCTCCTTGTTTTGAAATTAGCCAGTACTGCATCGTGTCACACCTGACAAAGCACATGGTGCTGGAAAATCCTGACCTGGTTGTCACTCCTGGAACTTGGTGGGATGAATCCCATGACTGGAGCTGCAGAGTGTTCAGGAAGCACAGGGGAGGAAGGAGAGGGGGAGGCATCACCCTGCACATCCAGAGATGGATAAATTGCAAGGAGCTGTCTTTGCAGGACAGCCATGAGCAGGTGGAAAGCCTGTGGGTAGGAATCAGAGCCCAAGGCAGCAGAGGGAACCTCGTGGTTGGTGTTACCACTGATCAAGGGGAGCCTGTTGATGAAGGTCTTGCTCCAGCTACAGGAGGCATTGCAGGCTCTCATCCTTCTGGGGGACTTCAGCCACCCCACCAGATGCTGGGAAGGTGACACAGAGAGCTGTGGGCAACCCAGGAGACTGGAGTGCAAGCAGGATACCCTCCTGAGCCAGGTGACAGCCCTGCCAGAGGGGGTGCAACTCTGGACCTGGTGGTCACCACCCTGAGCCGAGCAGGGACACAGGACTGGAGGGGGTGCAGACTGCAGTGATCATGCACTGCTGGAGGGGGGAGAGTGAAGTCAGGCCCCTGAGCTTGAGAACAGCAAGCTTGCAGCTCTTGGAGATACTCTGTGGGATCCCCTGGGAAATTCCTTCTTGAAAACACATGCATGAATTTATGCAGAAGGGCATTCTAGTAGATTACAGAGGAAGGACTTGTGTTTTGAAGAGTTCTTGGACATCATTTTGGAAAGTCTAATGATGGAAGAGAGGTTTGGACAGCAAGGGAAGACATTTGAGACAAAACCCAGACTACCTACAAAATGAAACAATACAAAAAGCATCTGCAAGCTTCCTGTTTCTGTAGAAAAATGCTGTCAAATTTGGTGTAGTTTCTGAAATAGAACTGAAATGAAAAATAACTCGTTCTTGAAGCTCTGTGTAGCTGCACAACAGGCTAAAAGCATCCAGCAGATCTGTGTGGAGACTTGAGAAAAACCACAACACTGCATTGCACATTTTGGAATCTTCAGAAAGGAGAAGTTATGGACCAGGAAAATCCCACTTATGATCAAGTGGTTATTTCAAGCTGTTGGTTACCAGCTAATCTAAGCAGTCCAATAAAAAGGTGTGGTGAGAGAAAAGTAATTCTGTCAGCAGTAAAATATGTTGGCAATATACCCAATAAGTGTATTGTTCTCTTCTGCACCATTTTGACCTATCTCAGGGAAAGTATCAACATTTGAGTCCTTGTACACAAGGGTTTGGAAAATGAATTTCCAGTGTACAAAGAAAAATACGGCATTTGCAGAGTTTCTGACTTCATGATACTAATGAGACTTTATACAGAACTGCATTTGAATAAATACAGTTCTACTGAGCTACTTTCATTTGTTTAATGAATATATTGAGTGTATTGAAGCATTAAATGCAAAACTCAAAGCAGCAATGCCTTGGATTGAGGAGGCTGAACATGAGCCAGGTGTGCCCAGGTGGCTAAGAAGGCCAATGGGATCCTGGTCTGGATCAGGAACAGTGTGGCAGCAGGACCAGGGCAGTGACACTTCCCCTGAACTCTGTGTTGGTGAGGCCACACCTTGAGTGTTGTGCTCAGTTCTGGGCCCCTCAGTTCAGGAAAGAGATTGAGGGGCTGGAGTGGGGCCAGAGAAGAGCAACGAGGCTGGAGA
>JAWWLZ010000019.1:17113303-17123619 GCA_035041345.1 Poliocrania exsul
GTTCTCCCAGCTCCTCTGCCAGGCTTCTTTCCCAGCCAGCTCCCAGCCTGAGGGCTCAGGTGTGCCCTGGGCAGCTGGTGCCAGTGGTCCATTGTTACCAGTTCCTGGGAAATGGCATAAAGGGTTTAGTATGCACAGCTTTGGTCACCCCCACACAGTGATAAACTGGTCCCAGCTACTGAACTGGGACATGTCCTGACAAAGGTTTTCCCACAGAGAATGTTTGGGGGTTTTTTTGTGGAACTTTGACTTCTTAAATAAATACCTTGTTTGCCTGAAAGATGATTTTTTCCTTGCTGGGAGAGCAATGTTTTGGTACCATCTTTTTAAAGCAGTGTTTGTGGCAATGCTTTCTAAGAAAATCTGAGCAGACTTATTTCGTGCCTCAGCAGAGGAAGTGACAACATGAATTACAGAGGAATAGCTGGATATCCCCAAACTGTGCACAGAGACATGTTTGAAACGGGTTAATAACCAAAAGCACCACCAAGCCATGCCTGCCATAGTCACCATGCTGCTACATGTTAATCTGACAGAACTGTCTGTGCCTCTTGAGCAAATGAGATAAATACAGCCTGGGAAATACCCTGGACAAAAGATCTGGTTTAAATGCAGTCAAAGTTCATAAAAAAAAATCAGTTCCTTTGAAACCATCTGTTGCTGCACTGCATTTAATGCCACCAGAATGTCATTCTTAAAGCAGGTTGTTTATTGAGTTTTATGTACAGCTCTCAACCTCTACAGCTGGCTCAAAAATCTTGTCTGAATTGTTAGAAAAACTTAACCAGTCATGGGCAATATTACCATTCCTTAGAAGTGCTTCTCATTTGCAGGAGTTGTTAGGAGGAGACTCTGTTTGCAGATGAAAGCTGTGCATTGTTCCCACTCTGGTCCCTCCAGGCAGTGGTTGTAACAAATAGAACATCATGAACCTCAAAGGAAAGCTGAGGAGCTCTCCTCAGATTTTACAGAAGGGCCTTTCCTTTCTGGGTCATCGCACTGCAATTACAAATTTCAAACAGCTTTATGAAGTCAAGTGAGGAACAGAAATGTTTCTAACACGTCCTTTCCCCTTCTTGGTGGGTGTTCGCCTGTTGGTTCAGGAGACTGATCCAACCAGTTCCTGCACCACAGAGGATGTGTTTGTCCTGCACTGTGGCTGCCACCTGTGCCCACTTCCCTTCCCCACACCTGCATGCCAGTGCTGGTCATGGGCGAGCTGCCCAGCTCCTGCTGTGTGAGCCCTTGGGTCCATCCCCCAGCAAGGAGCACCAGAGCAGTCAGTGCCTCCTCATCAATCCTGTGCTCTGTGCAAGGCCTTTTGTGTGCTTTTTCAAAGGTCACAACCTATTTATAGGCACAAATTCTGAGATTTTACACAAGTGACTCTGTATTGAATTTGGATCATAAACATAAACTCTGTCTGTACGGATCACTTGACTTTTCAGGGGGATATTTAATTAAGGTCAGCAGGGAAAGCTTTTCTTCTTATTTAGTTGGTTTTGGAAGGTTTTTTCCTTTGCAATTGTGTATCTGTAAGTCAGTTACTCTTTTATTAATTAAGTGTAAGGTCTTTTCTATAATCACGTAAGCAACCATGTGTTTAAGGTTAATGCTGTTAAATGTGAAGTGTTGCCATGCATGGCATTTAGAGATGAACTACTGTGCAAAAATTGGAGGTGATTTTACTTGACTTTGTGATCATTCTCACACATGGCTGAAGGTGAACAAGAGAGGGTCAGGTGCAGAGCTGCTGGTCCTGGGCCTGAACTGTGGCAGTGCAAGTAGAGCAGCTGATGGACTGGAATCTGTTGTTTGTGATTGTAAAGTATATTCTGTGTCAGTTCTTCATTCACATGGATAGGCCTTAAGTTGGCAGTCATGATTCATTATCTTGTATGCCTGGAGTTTAGGCTTTGAAGCCTAAGCCTGGGTTTGTTTTTCTGTGGCAGTGAAAGTTTTATCACTTACTTCTGATTCTGAAGGAACCAATTGACAGGTGTTTCGCCTGCAACAGATGCAAGTTTTGCCTGACTTCATTATGGATATAATCCTAGAAGCCTTGTTGTTTTTTTTTTTAAAAAACCTAAACCTGAATCACTTCCCAAAAAGATTCTCAAGTTTATAATAAACTCATTATGTGGAGGGTTGAAAGCAAACTGTGTTTTGAAAATAGAACTTGCTGCTTGGAATAGCACACTGTGGTTAAGGCCAAACTGCTGGTATTTTTGGGTAGTCATTTCCAAAGCAGACCTGAGAGCATTTAGAAAAGGCTGTCTCAAAGAGATGTAATTACAAATATAACACACAGTAGATGTGACATGTTCTTGCTTAATGAAGCTCTTGTTCAATTCTTGTACAAAGCTTGATTTACCTCCCAATCTGCTGCTAAACCAAATGTTTTATGAAGCACAGAATAAAAATTCTGTCCAAGTTCATTAAGAATGGAAGGTAAGTGCAATGGAGGCTTAACCCTGAAGCTGGATAGCCTTGAGGAAATCCATGTTGGCTCTCTAAGGGTTGATATTTTCCAATGGATCTCTGTCTCTTCTGCTCCACAGCCTCTGACTACGGATTGTTCTTGTCAGATGACGATCCTCGAAAAGGTATATGGCTGGAGGCTGGAAGAACACTGGATTATTACATGCTGAGGAATGGGGTATGGTGCAAGGCTGTTGCCTCTTTCATCACCATGTTCTTAGAAAACTTGTTTGCTAAGTAGCAAGAAGAATGTTTAACATTTAGAGGGATAGGAGGGTGTTGAGTGTGATCCTGAGCTTGCCCCAGTCCTCTTCCTTGCTGTGCCTCAGATAGTCCTTTCCTGCCTCAGGTAGTGCCTGTGACCTGCTGTGGTCAGTGGTGTCCTCAGAGAATGATTAACAGGAAGCTGAAAAATAACCTTTGTTGAAAGCTTTCTATTTGAGGTGACCTTGTGTTGCAGAGTTGGGTTCTTGTGTGCTGAGATGAGGTACTTGCTCATGTTCAGCCCCAGGGCACTGCTGTAGTGCTGCAGCACAAAGGCACTTTGGGCTGTCCTGCCCTCTCTGGGGTTTGTTCTGGCCAGTTAGGGCAAGTTCTTGAAAAATGCCATTGGCAGAACTAAAAGCAGTTACCTCTCAAGTTTGTTAAAATAGTAAGTTTGCCTGTGCTATAAACAGAGGGAAAATGCAGCTTGGAGGGTGGGAAGGGATTCCTGTTGGAGGCACCTGAGGTGGTGGGTTGGCTCGTGGTGGCTTCCAGAAGCATTTAGAAACAGTTGTGTTTGCTTCCTAGGATATATTAGAGTACAAAAAGAAACAGAGACCTCAGAAAATACGTATGTTGGATGGTTCAGTGAAAACAGTCATGGTGGATGACTCTAAAACAGTTGGTGAATTGCTGGTTACCATTTGCAGCAGGATAGGTAAGACTTTGGGACCCACATGCTTAAGCATTTGTTTTTCTGCCACGGTTTAATTTTGATTGTTAGGATGTTATGTGTATGACTGGCTAGAAATTGGCACACATGTTATAAGTTTAAATTTGTTGAAAGTTACTGTTTTGAAATCTGTTGTCCAGGTTTTATCAAAGTCCATAGAGATGTACCCTTAAACTTCAGTACTGAGCAGCTGAAGGCACAAAGTGATCTGACAGTACAGTTGCCAATTTTATATCATATGTTACAGTTACATGTGCTGTCCTCCTGTGTGGTAGAGAATTAGAACTGAATTTATACTCAGTTTTAATTGGATAAAAGATAAATACAGCTGACCTTGAAATGTGCCTAAACTTGGGGCTCTGTGTTGTTATAAGAGTTGATCACAGTGTGATATAATTTGTGAAACAACACAGAGAAGCCATCTGAGCATCTGGTCAAAAATGTGTCCTATCAATTACAGTCTGTCTCAGTGTTTAGCTAAATAAAGACACTTCTGAAAACTAATTCATATTGAACTGTAAGCATGCACCCCACATGGATTAATTAAAATCTTAAAACCTGGCTTCAATCACATCTAGAATTCAAGTGACCTTAATTTGATTTAGATGACTCTATTTGGAAAGTGAATCATCTGTTTCAATTTTCTTTGAGCTCTTCTATGGTGGATTCTAATGTGCTTCAACTAATTTACCTCAAAACTTAGTCTGACTTATTTTTGTGAATCTGGTCATGTAGGTGAGCATTTAATGTGCTGTCTGGTGTAACATAAACATGTTGTACCAAACACTATCAAAAAACAAGCAGAAGGAAGAACTGAGAGCAACTTGGCTGAAGGTTGGGAACTGATTTTTTAATTTGGTTTCATGTAAAATTCATAGGCAGAGCTGAGTTTTAACAGTTTTTTTAAAAAATCATATATTTCACCCAGTTTGTGCCCCTCAGTGGGCTCTGCCACGTTTCCTGAGCAAGTTGGGATTACTCAGTCCTCAGGGAGCAACACCCAGGAATGGGAATTTACTGTGGCATGTCTCTATTTGGGATTTTACTGCTATTTTTCAATTCCAGCCTGGTTTTAAACTGGCAGCTTCTCGTGGTAGGCACCAAAAAACACACCCTAAATACTTTTGTGAAAGTGGCAAATGCAGGATAGGACAAAGGAATGATGTGTTGGGAGGACAAGGCCAGATAATGGCAAGATGTCCTGAGTGCAGAAGGTGTAGAGGATTCATCTCATCCCCCATCCTCTGGTTTAGCACTTCATCTGGCACCTTTACTATATTGGGGATTAACTATTGGTGTTTTAATATCTCAGAAAGATTATTTCATCCATCCTGAAATAAATGACATTTTTATTGTTACAAGCACTGGGTTTATTTATAATTCCAGGAATAACAAATTATGAGGAATATTCCTTAATCCAGGAAAGCATCGAAGAGAAGAAAGAGGAGAGTACAGGGACACTAAAGAAAGACAGGACATTGCTACGTGATGAGAGGAAAATGGAAAAGCTGAAGGCCAAGCTTCACACAGATGATGATTGTGAGTAATGTGTTCCAGGGTAATTCTTTGATTCATATCTTTCCACAGTGTAATGCAAGAAAATGAGACAGGAATGCATTCTAAATTATTCAGTGTGTCTCAGTTTATTCCTGGCTGCATTTTGCATCCTTTTATATGAAGTGTTGTCTGTGACTGTTTTTAGAATTGGGTAAATGGGAAGTTGTTGCCTCTGTGAGAGTCAGGGTGAGTTGAAGTGCTTTTTGTTACCTTTTTGGTAGGGGTATTCCAACTGAAGTGTGAATTTTCCCTTCATTAAAGTTGGATATTTAAATATTGATGCCTACTGAAAGCCATCCAAAGGTAGTTTTGTCTTTGAAGGTATAAATTTTAACTGTAAATGGAGTTTGCCAAAGAACTGAGGTGGTGTTTGATTTGCTTCATGTGTTAAGTCATGAGAATAATTTTTTTTGTTTCACCTGAAGACTCTAAGCTCAACTCTCCCTGCAGGAAGATATTTTAAAATTGTGTTCAGGAGTTAAAAAGGTAAACAGTAAATTGTTTTAGGGGCAAAATGTGGCAAACTTATTTTGCAGACAGCTTTAAAGATCTCAATTTAGTATTAAAACATTACTATAGTTGTTTTTTCAACAACATGAATGGTGCTTTATGCTGCAGTATATTCATGTTTCCCAGCAGTGCTGTTGGTCAGGTCTCATTTGTGGCCAACCTGCAGCACTGGTGACTGAGAAGGGAAAACAACATGTTTGGTAGAGTCTCCCCCTGCAGTGGAAATGGCAGATATGACAGCAGCCTTTAACCCTGGCACAGCATGTGCCCAGCAGTGTGCCCGGCAGTGTGCGTGCCCAGCATTGTGTCCAGCAGAGTGTCCAACAGTGGTCAGCAGTGGTCAGCAATGGTCAGCAGCATCCAGCAGTTTCCAGCAGTGTGCTCAGCAGTGTGTTCCCTGTTGCAGTGAACTGGCTGGATCACAGCAGGACCTTCCGAGAGCAGGGGGTGGATGAGAATGAGACGCTGCTGCTGAGAAGGAAGTTCTTTTATTCAGACCAAAACGTTGATTCGAGAGATCCTGTTCAGCTCAACCTGCTTTATGTTCAGGTATGGTACCTTCTGCCTTGTCTGAGCAAACTTGGGGAGGGTAGTTAGAAAAATCCTGTTGCTGAAACACTCCCATCTTCTCCAATTCCAGTTCTGGGTGTGCTTTGGTTTTACTTTTTTGTATATCCTTTCAAAAACATGATAGTACAGAGGCTTTACTGATTGTTTTTAACCAAATACTTTTAACCCAATAATGGACACTCAGCCTAAAATCCATTTGCTTTCATGCCCTGTTCCCTTAAAATTCATGCATATCTTTAGTCTCATGTTGATCTTTTTAGTTGTTCTCCCCATCCTCTTCTGTGGATGGTGCTTTGTGTGTAATGTGGGACCTCAGGTCAGCCTTGCGAACAGCTTTCTGTTTCTCCCCTCTGTTCCCTTCTGTCTGATCCTTTCCAACCCTGCACTCAGACAGCACACAGGGCAGGGAGGCTTCCTGTCCCATGGACCATGTCATGTAACCCCCCAGAGGTTCCCTGAGCTCTTTTGTGCTGTATATACCTTAGCAAAGCCAAGAGCTTCATGCAGAAGATATTATTTAACTGAAGGTGCCATTGTGGTTGTCTGTAATGCAGTCTGAGAAAAAGCAGGGTTTTAAACGCTTTCATAAAGTTGTTTTTTTTTTTTTTTTAAGTTAAAAAATATAATTGAAAGTTTAATGGAATGCTCTGATGTTATACTTGGACTTGCTCTAAATTACATTTTAAAACTCTGGCAAAAGGTAAGGCTGGCATTGCTTGTGAAACAGCAGTACATTTCCCAAGTGTTTTAGGAGACTGTTACACTGCTTTGCTCTCCTGCCACTTAGATATTTATATTTCTTTCAGGCTACTGTTAGAACAGCCTGTGTTGATACAGCCTTGCCCTTGTGTTGTGTATGGATAGGTGAGACTTCCATTGCCAGAGCTATAAAACCTGTCATCTTCTATGACCACCAAATTTACACAAAGGGAAGAAAAGCTCTCTGTGCCTTCTCCTGTTACCATATTTATAACAGTAACTCAGTTTTTATGTACTTGTTATGGAGATCATTTTCCCTCCTCTTATGAGGTAGTAAGAGAAAAGCTTTTCAATGCATGTCTGTACACACACATATATATGTGTATGTGTGGGCACACACATGAGTTTATGTGCCTGTGTTATATCTTACTTACACATCCATCAGGAAATGAGTGTCAAGGTCTCTTTTTGATCCCAGTTGTTACAATCATAGTTTCAAAAACTTTCCATATGTATTCACCATGAAATAAGTTAGCCCTTTGTGGATTTTATTACTCATAAACGCATCCAGAATGGAGTAATTCAGACAGAAAAGTGTGTTTGTGTTGCTGGCCTTGTGTTCAAGCTTTGAAGGACTTTCAGAAGTGGAACAGTCACTTTGAATGTCCCTGACATGTCTTTGCTCATCTCCCACAGGCTCGTGATGACATCCTGAATGGTTCCCATCCTGTCTCCTTTGAGAAGGCCTGTGAGTTTGGAGGCTTTCAAGCACAGATCCAGTTTGGACCTCATGTAGAACACAAACACAAACCTGGATTTTTAGAGTAAACACTTCTAACTTCTCAATTGGGGTGACCTCAAGTATAACTAATGTTGAGTTGTCACAGATTAAACACATTTTGTTCCTCCAAGCAGAGGTAATCAGAGTCAGTGTGTTTTCTGTAGCACATCTCCCTGTGAAAAGAGTTTTATTGCACAAAGCAGCAGACCCAGCTGCTGAGGGGACCTTTGGCAGTGAGCACAGGGCACCAGCTCCTCCCAGGGTGCCAGGTGAGCTCACAGCTGCATTCCCAGCTGCCTGGTCACCTGGGAGAACTGAGCTTTTGGTCTTCCTTGCAAGTCTCCTGCCTGCAGTTAGTGATGCCCTGTGTGAGTTCAGGGCACATCAGGGTGTGCCACAGGTGTTGGGTTGCCAGGAAAGGACAGGAATGGAAAGATGCCTTCTCACTGACTAAGGTGAATATTGCTGTGTTTAGAGGTTCAATTTTCCAGCCTGTTTAGTGGCAATAATCAGTTGTTCAGACTCACCCTCTCCTGGTGTTGTATGAATGGAAATGGGTATTGTGCTCCTTGTTTCAGACATGCACTGAACTCCTACTTACAGCTGGCCCATCCTTTAATCCTCACTATGATGCTTCACTGCAGGGCAAGTTTAGTTTGACTGACATTTAGATGTCCCATTTTTCTCCTGATTTTGATTTTCTGCTTGGTTTGCCTGCAGTAGAATTAACTGAGGGCCAAAGTCTGAGCAAAGGGATGTAGGAAGGTAAAAGAAAGCTGTTTACTGCACAGTCCATAAACCTTGCCCACACAGGAGGCTCCTAAATCCTGACTGGCCCCTGAGCCTTTCCTGCTGGCACTGCTGCTGTCTGTCAGAATTCTGGGGACCCAGGGTGCTCCTGGGGTTTATTTCCTACCACTGTGAGCAATTCCACAACAGCCTTTCTCTGGGATTTGGACATTGTCCCTCCACTCACTCAGTATTCCTGCAGCAAACCATTGGGCATTGCCTCAGGATAAGCTAATGTTGTGTCCTGGTAGTGATTTCGAGGGTTAGATGTTCCCCCATAGCTGCTTTTAATTTTTAAAACAATAATTGCAAAATGCTGCTTCAATTTTTCTAAGATTTTCTAGGGTTCCACATGGTCTTTTCAGTGTGAAGATTTTTTTTCTCTTTACTTTTTTTTAAGCTACCATACAGTAACTCTGTTAAAAGATGGACTGAAACTGGATGGTATTTCTACTTTGTATGCCATGCTGGGTAGTTTGAAGTCCATCACAGAGTGAATTCATCTTACATTTAATGTTCATTACCTTTTTAAAGTCCTATAGAAATGAAAGGTGTTAATAACTGAACAGTATTCTAGAAAGAGAACTTACTCCAGTGGAAATCATTTCAAACCAGAATTCCCAAATTTAGAACCTTGTTAAGTTCTGCAGATCATTTTCTCTGCTATTTTTTTATTTTCATTTAGGGCCTTGGCTGTATTAGAGTCAAACTTTGGAGGTCACCAGGTGTAATTGCTCCCTGTCTTGTTTCATAAAATTAAGAATTTCTGATTTAGAAGTAGTTCAGTTTTTGTTCTCTGTAGAGGAAACTGTTCCAGAACTGTAATTCCATAGTAATTATAATCTAATTTGAGATGTCCACATTTATGATTTAGTGTTTATGCATCTGGCTTTGTGACAGCCTTTTTGTCAGACCTCATGTTCTTATTTTGTGAGTCTAAGCAAACCAAGTGATCCTGGCTTAGGATGAACAATATATATAAATAGTGTAGAGAAATGCTGTTTATTTTTTTTCTGAAAATGCATCTCTCATTCTTACAGAAAAAAACTTTTTAATTAGTTTGGATTTCTTATGTTTGTTAGGTTGTTTTTTTTCCCCTTGAAAAAGAGTGTTTGGTGGTTTTTTTTTTAAATTTCATCCAACTATTTTCTACTCTTGGTGCATAAACATTGATTCCTTTCAAGTCTAGAAGTGGTTGTGTTTTATAAAACTGTATGAGGTAGCTCAAAATATGAAATACATTGCAGAGGTATCAGCCACTCCCTGCAGAAACCTCAGGATGCTCCAGGTCCCTTAGGGAGAATCTGTCAGGTCAGCACAGAATGGCACTTGTATTGCATAAAATTGTTTGGAAACAGCTTAGTTCAGTTTGCCATGTCTGCATTATGTTTATGTGGAGAGACCTTTTATGTCCTTTTTGCTGCTGATAAATTATTCTTGGCACAGGGGAAGATTATTGCCTGCATCTTGCTAAGACTTTGGTGTTGGTGGTTGGAATTTCCTTGAAGCTCGTGCCAAAGTAAATTGTGAAAGCTCCTAAACTATCAGATGGCAAAGAGTCCTTCTTGGTGCCCTTGCCACACAGCTGAGGGTTTGCATGGCACCTGCAAAATAGAGATTAAATTTGCTGGGAATATCTGATAAGGAGCTCCCACTGCTCATGTGCAGGTGGGAAAGGGGCACCTGGAGTGGCACAGCTTGGCTTTTTATTTGCAAACACACTGGCAGAGAAAAAGCAGAGCCTTCCCTCTCCTGTGATGTGTAAACAAGTCCTGAGAAGAGATTTTATTATCATGTACTAGCAAGATGTAACTGCTGCCACATCAGAAGAAAGAGCAGCAAGGACAGTTGTTCTTCCTTTGGTTTATGATTCTGGAGCTTTATGAGAGAGCAAACTGAGTGATCTCAATGCTGAAGAGAACACAAAATCCAAATTTAGACTTTTGGCTGGTTATCTGCAATGGCAGACTTTTGTGTTTAAAAACTCAAACT
>JAWWLZ010000019.1:17142819-17154687 GCA_035041345.1 Poliocrania exsul
CCGCTCCAGCCCCTCAATCTCTTTCCTGACCTGAGGGGCCCAGAACTGAACACAACACTCAAGGTGTGGCCTCACCAGCTCTGAGTACAGGGGAAGGGTCACTGCCCTGGTCCTGCTGCCACACTGTTCCTGATCCAGGCCAGGATCCCATTGGCCTTCTTGGCCACCTGGGCACACCTGGCTCATGTTCAGCCTCCTGTCAATCCAAACCCCCAGTGATGACTGAGGCCACCCAGGGCAGTCCCCATGAGCCACACCCGCTGGGATGCAAAGCCTTGTACCCACCTGCCAGTCCAAATGGAGCTGCAGAACCACAGCAATCTTTTACAGAAACCACAAACAAGGCACTCACCTCTGCCTAGGAACAGGTTCCTCTATCTAACCTAACCTTTCCTTCCTGGAAACCTCTTGAAATCCTCTATAGGGAGGAATATGTCCTTGGAATTGTTTCCCAGATCCTGCACTGAAATGATTTTCACAGCAGCAGGGCCAGCCACTCTGCAGGAACTTCAGTCCACAGCATAGCCTTGACTTCCCAGTACTTTCTCAGACTTCAAATGGAGAACATCTGCTGTGTTAAACCTTAAATTTTGGGCTGCAGTTACTGCAAGGAATATTGAATTGGGAATTTTAAAACCTGGCTTTTTTAAAACCTACTTTCCTCTGAGTCCATTTTTACACACCACAGGGAAAGCAGTTGTCAAAATCTTTGTCCCAAGCACCTAAAGTGGTATATGAAGCTGATGTTCAGCTCCTCCCTCTGAGTGCCAAACACATGCAGTAACAACACTCCACTAGCAATAGATTTGCCACATCAAAGTCTCGTAATATTTTAGTGTTCTTCTAACTCTGGTTAAGCTAAAACAAGGCAAATGAAGGCTGATGTAGCAGACAATGCCTGTAACTAAAGCCTTGCTTGCCCATTTTCTGCAATAACTTTCACTGAGCCTCATGGTCTTTGCTCTGAAACGTCATGCAGGGAGCTGCAGCCAACCCCGAGAACGAGGACCAGCAGCAGCGACTCAGGGAAGCAGCAGAGGGACTGAGGGTGGCCACCAATGCTGCTGCACAGAATGCCATCAAGAAGAAGATTGTCAACAGGCTAGAGGTTGGTTGGAAACTAAATCACGCTGAATTTTCAGTGTTGATAATTAGGATCTGTGGGCAGCTTTAAGAAAGTAGAAAGGGCTGTTTCTGAGCACCATAAACTCAGTCCTGGAGTACAAGGCTTGGAATTAGAGATGGGGGTGTATGATATCACAGTCCTCAGAAAACTGAGCACTTTGTACCACTGGTGAGGTGAAGTGGTGTAAGGATTTGACTCAGAAGGGATTAGTCAGAAAATTAGAACAGCTGAGCTGAAACTGCTTCATTAGTGCTTCAGTTTATCTGTGTGATCTGGCATTACACACAGTATATCCTGCTGGCTTTACTAACACCTTTGCCAGAGTGTCATGTGAATTTCTGTACAAAGTTATGTTCAACCTCATCACATCCCATTAAACTGCTAAGTTACTCAGAGAATCAAAGAAGCAGAAATGAAAGTAAAAACATCCATCACATCTGGTAGCACAGCCAGGAGGTAGAAGGGCCATTTGCTATGCTCTAAGGGTAAAATATCTTGGAAGTTTGTCTTGTAGGCAAGGTTTGATTTTCCCATTTTCAACTAAAATAAGGATAGATTTAAAAAAGAAGCCTTTCTTAATCCCTAGTTTTCAACTGTGATTTTACAGTAGTCTGACTCAAGTGCAGTGAAATGAGACAAACAAGCAGATCTAAGTAGGTAACCAAGCTGCTGAATCTGTCTAGAACTAAAAATCAGGAGTATTTCAGGAAATAAATGCTGTCATTTTCTAACTGCATGCAAGAAAGTTTTACAGAAAAACATTTAATTTATTTTGCTATTATATATTGCCCTACAGAGGAGTGAAATGTATAGTGAACTTCATGCCTGGCTGTATTAAGTGGGCCCAGTTGGTGTTGTACAGCATCTTGAAATACCTTGGATAAATTGTTGTATTTTAATGCTGTCAGAGGGAGATGTTGATAGTAACACTCCTAGATATTTAAAGAAGGTTTTCTCAGTGTTTTTAGACTCAGGAATACCAGTATTTTGAATCTCTCTTTTTTTAATAACTTTGCTTTTGCCATAGAGCAATCTCAGTAGAAATTGTCTCCCTTGAGCCCTTGGTCAGAGGTATTAATGCAGCAGTGAAGCACTGCATGTCCTTTGCCTGTGTCCTCTGGCCTTTGGGAGGAGATAATAGTTGTTCAGACTGTTCTGCTCATTGTATTTGACTTGTTTGCTCCTTTGGCCACCTAAGCTATGGCAGGGTAAGAGTGTGGAATCCTTTTAATTCTGTCTTTATTGGCAAGTTAGAGATGGATAGCAGCATTCAAATCACATTCACCTGAAGAGAAGAGCAATCCTGGGTTTCCTTAAGGCAAATCAAATTAAGGGGTATAATGTGTCCATCTGTCAAAGTTGTTCCTGTAAAAGCTACCTGTAAAGTGCATTTCATCCCCTGAATTACTCAGGCTTTCACCACTGCTTTACCTGTCTCTTGTTCTCCAAAGATTGCAGCCAAACAAGCTGCAGCTGCTGCTACCCAGACTATTGCAGCCTCTCAGAATGCAGCTGTTTCCAACAAGAACACAGCAGCCCACCAGCAACTCGTGCAGAGCTGCAAGGTAAGCCCAGCCCAGCCCCCTGACATATAACCCTGCAACTCTGCCCTGTGGGCAGCTGACCCTCTGTCATGCTGTTGCAACCTCAAAAAGAGATGTGAAAAACCCCAACACTCCCAACATGCATCTTTATGGGTTGTGGAGAGCCCTGTTGGTGGAGCCTGGAAAAGCTGAGCTGCTGTGAGTGCCACACAACCCCTACCTGTGACAAAGACCTTCCTACAAGGGTGACAGACTATAGAGTAATAGCCAATTCACCTGCAGGAAGCACTTCCAGTCCCAGTGTTGCTGCAAATCAGAGCTATGCTTGAGACACTGGTGGAGGTTGCTCAGGGATTTGTGCCCTGGCTGTGCTTTGATATCACGACACTGATCTCCATAGACACGGTTCTCAACTGAGCCTTTTAGGGGCTTTTCAGGGGCTTCAACCCCTATTGTTAAATAAATCACTTGACTGCATCTCATTTTATGAGGTTTTACTCTTTTTTGATCTTTTATTTCTTGGTCCTCTTCATCATGGGTTACAGTAGTTGTGGAGAGAAGGGAAGAGGAGCAGAAGGAAAAAGAGAAAAGGGTGCAACTATGTTTATATTAACAGTATTTAAACTAAACTTGTGCAAGAATACTCAAGTTTCAGGAGGGACTGTATTCAGAGCTACTTTTTCACACAGTTACACACAATCTTAAAACTTACACACACCATGCAAACTATCTAACATCACACAGCTATAGTTAATTATTAAGTAATACATATTTCTCAAAAATTGCTAGATCTAAACAGTCTTAATGCAACTTATTTTAACTTTATGAAAGAGCTATATTAATGGTACTCCACACAGTTTCTGCAGCTTCATTTCTTGCTTCTGCACCAGCTCAAGGTCTCTACACAAAATCCATTCTTACCTTAGCAGCTGGCACCTGTCTTTGGTTTTCTAGCCTAAAAATGTATGAATCCTAACAATTTGAGTCTTGGCCATGCACTCAGGGCATGAGTGGGACCTTCAGCAACTCTGTGGGCACCAGAGCAGGCCCTTGGCTGTGAAAAGGGACTGAAGGAACCTTTGTGTTTTGCACAGTGAGTGGCAACAGTGATTTATATTGTCATGGAATGAAGTTCTTATTTAACATATAGGTTATATAATTGGTTACATAACTAACAACTGATCCTGCTATTCTGATATTCCACCTCCAAGAAGCTGGCACCTTAAATGTCACCCCAGAAAAATAAGTTGCAGGCCTTGCTGGGGGGTTCCCATCATTCCTGACAAGACCACAGATTTCAGAGTAGGCCTGAAGTCAAGCACATTTCTCCAGTTTCAAAGGTAGAACTCAGAGTCTGGTGAGAAACTGGTCTCCCTTGTGTTTAAGCTATATTTGGTAGATTATCTTCTAACTTTGGCTAATAAAGAAATTACATTTAAATAAAAGACAATAGAATGCAGAAGGATTTTTGTTGCACTGAAGAGAAGTTACGTGGGGAACAGGAATAAAAGTATTACAGAAGGTATTGTTAAAAGCCACCTTAACATTCAGCAATTACTTCTTGTCATGGTGGCAAAACTAAGAAATGTTGGAGTCAAATAAGGGCACTCAAGTACATCTCCAAATTGTGTTGCAGAGAGCTGCTATTTCAGGATGAATTTTAAAAAGAAAATCAAGCTGACTCACTGTATTGTTTGCAGTTCAGTCTAATTTTGTCATGGTGCTCATTTATCAGATAGCAGAGAAGATCCAGTATCTACTTTTTTACTTTTTGTAGTGGTGGTGATTTAGTGTTTCCCATCTCAGGTAAGTTTTACTGTGGACAAGGACCATAGGGAAAATTTTAGCAATACACTTACCAGACTATCAAGTTTGTGTTGTTGAAGGTCAAGGCTGAGGTGCTTGTGGGTAAAAGACAATGTTTTTTTTTCTGAGATCAAGATATTCTCTTTTAAAAAAAAATCTGTTCCCTCTACTCCTGGCATTTGAACATGCAAAGGGAGTAATTAAAAGTACTTGTTGAACATAATTCTGCCTAAAAATCTTGGATTATTTTGTAGGATCCTTGAACTAAAAAGCAGCTTGAATAAAGATTTCTTGAGGAGAACATCTCTAAATAAATCCTTTAGTACATTAGTTTGGTTCCATGAAATCCTAAATTAATTCTGTGAAGGTACAGGAGTATTTTACCTATAGATGCTACAGTTGTCTTAAGGAGAGTGGGGACAGTGCTTGTTTTAGTGTCAGGATTTTGACTTCTTATTTACTTACTAAAGTCTTTTCCCTTTGTTTATTTTAGAATGTTGCAGACCACATTCCTCAGCTGGTGCAAGGTGTAAGAGGAAGTCAAGCTCAGGCAGAAGACCTCAGTGCCCAACTTGCTTTAATAAATTCCAGCCAGAATTTCCTCCAGGTGAAGTGAATCAATCACTGCAATAGATGCAAAGAGAATTTTTCAGTGCTGCGTGTTTTAATTTGTGATAAATAAACAGTAAACTGTTAAGAACCATGTAAAGAGGTTCATCACTGACTGTGAGCCATAGCTGAGGAGAATTGAGCTCCTCAGGTGAGATGGCTGAATCTGGAGACTGAAAACTGCTGAAATTGAGGATAAAAGTAGCAAAAAAAAATGTTTATGGAGAAGGGACATCCATTGCTGTAGCACTTGCCTTCTGGGGAAGAATTTGAAGAACAAGATGGAGTGAATTCAGCATCTTTCTAAGTAGAGGGAATATGTGAGATGCTGCTGTAACCTTCTTAGGCAAGGCAAACTTAGTGTTGCAGCAACCAGCTCCAGCATTCCTCAGAGATAAAAGGGACTGTCACCATGGGGGTTTAGGGATTAACCTGCATAATGGATCTAGATGGAAGTTTTGAACCAAACACAAAATTTGACTCAGTGGTTTTTCTAAAACATCCTGAGATCAGGATAGAAAGATTAGAATATTGAGCCCTGATAACAAAATTATTGAGTTTATTGTTGACATTACAAGAAACAAACAGAAGAAACCAATTCTAATTACATGATTGGCACCAGTGAGTCTTGCTTTAAATGTGGTTGCTGGTGGCAGGTCTTTTATGGTTCCATATAGGCAGAGGTTTCACAGGCCATACTCTCACTCTGGTTAAGCATTTTACTTTATGATTCCCTCTGAGCTATTCAAGTAATCCATCCATCTCCCCTCTGGCTCTGTGTGTGTACAGTGGTGATGATTAAAATCAGCAAAGTATTTTAATTGTGTTAGAAGTAGTCCCTATCATAGCTTGAATTGGTTTTCAGTTTACATAGTTCTGGCAGGGTTGAATATTTAGAAGCATAGAGACAAATTTTCCACCTGTGCCACCTTGTGCCACGTGGATGCTGAATGGCAGAAGAGCACATTTAAATGTGAGCATTCTGGGCCATTACAGAAAACTCTAGAACCTCATGAACATGTGGATGAAAGAAGAAGTTTCTTTATTGAATCCTAAGGCTTCTTTAAGGAAAATGAGCTGGTCAAACCAACTGTGTTCCCTGTTGTTCTTTCAACAGCCTGGCAGTAAGATGGTGGCCTCTGCCAAAGCTGCAGTGCCCACAGTGACTGACCAAGCAGCAGCAATGCAGCTCAGCCAGTGTGCCAAGAACCTTGCCACCAGCCTGGCTGAGCTCAGAACAGCCTCCCAGAAGGTGGGTAAATGCCAGCTCTGGGCAGCTAAAGCTTTGGCTTTGGGTCTCCCCCAAGGGAGTGGCTCGTGCTCAGGCACTGCTCACTTCTCACTGTGCTTTTGGTGCAGTTTGCTCAGACTCCCAAGTGGCTCCTGAGTCATAACACAGGGGAAGGAGAAGTAACAAGAGAACTGAAAAGCTTCTGCCACCCTTTGCATACCAGAAGGATGGGAGGAGGGTGTGCAGAGCAGCACATCCAGGCTCTGAGCTGCTGGTACATTTGAGGGGAGCAGATCTCCTGCAGCAGCCAGAGCAGACAGAGCCCAGCTGTGGTCCCTGCTGTGGTCCCTGCTGTGGTCCCTGCTGTGGTCCCTGCTGTGGTCCCTGCTGTGGTCCCTGCTGTGACTGTGAGCTGCAACTATCACCTCTCAAACTCAGGGAGACACAGGCTCTCTGTGTTTCACACACAGATTTCTGATCAATGGAGTGGCTTAAGAAATAAAATCAGTTGAAGATCTGCTCTTTTTTTGTGTGTGCCCTGAGGCCCCAAACCAGGATTGGTGCATGTAGGTGGCTACACCTGAACCAGTATTAAAATTTCCAGCTCAGCCTGGTGCCTGTGGGTGCCACATCAGGGGTCAGGGTGGCTTTAATCATTTCCCAGCTAGACTCTTGGTCAAAGGTGAAGCCCAGACTGCAGCAGTTGTGCAGGTGGGTGTGCACAGCCTGAGTACATCCCACTCCCTTGGTGCCTCTTTACAGCCTGTTATTCTCTCCACACACCAAGAATGTTGTGCAGGAGTTTGGAATCCATGATGTACAACATTCAGAGTGCCCACAGTGGCCTGTAAAATGATAAGAGGAATAATCTGGGAGGGGAGGTTTTCTCTGGAGCTTGGACCCTTTGTGACTGTTGCTGCAGCTGCTAACAGTGGTGCTGGTGTGGTTTGTGCCCAGGCTCATGAAGCATGTGGCCCCATGGAGATCGACTCTGCGCTGAGCACGGTGCAGACGCTCAAGAACGAGCTGCAGGACGCCAAGATGGCAGCGCTGGAAGGGCAGCTGAAGCCTCTGCCAGGAGAAACTGTAATGTTTCAAGGGTCTTCTTCTTAATTTAAAAACCAACACACCAAGTTAGCTGTGAAAACACTTGAGTGTTAGAGCCAAAAACAAGTCATGAGACTTTGAAGAATGATGGTGCTGGTGGGATTTTGCACCAATTCCCTTAAAAAGAGGACATACTGCTGCTGCAGCAGATGTGTGTTCTGTGGCAGAATTACTCATAGGGCCTCCTTCTCTGTTGTACAAATTGCAGTTTAGGAGCAGTAATGTTTCAGTCTTGTCAAAAAGAATTCCTGGTGAGAACTCAGTAGTTCTGACAGCCAGCCCTGGTAGGCTCAGAAAGTGAAGTGGTTTATTTGGGAAAAAAAAACCCAACCAACCTTCTCCTCAGATGAAGGTATCTACTTCCATTGCTGATTATAAAATACTTTTGTTGTTCATATTACCTAATATATTAATTTATTTTATCCTGGACAAGGAAAACATGCTAGTTGGGTTTCAGGGAAACTGGTTATGTGTTCAGTAGCTGAGGTAGAAATTTGGGGTTTTGCAGGATGAGGAATTTTTTAGTACTATTTAAAAAACAATGGTGTTCTAGTTGAGCTTAAACCAAGAATTTTGTCCTTTGCAATTTTTCACAGCTTGAGAAATGCACTCAGGACCTGGGAAGTACATCCAAAGCAGTTGGTTCTTCAATGGCCCAGTTATTAACTTGTGCTGCTCAGGGCAATGAGCACTACACAGGTAATGTTTGGTTCATGATGCCTCTGTAAAACCTCTACTTTCCATAAAAATACTTGATAAAGGGTTTTCTTATCCCAGAACTGCCTAAATGAAGGAAGTACTCAATTTTGGGGTTTTTTTTAATGCTAGTAGTCAATTGTGGCAACTTACTAAGAATTGCTGGTGTGATTCATGTGCTTCCTAAAAGAACAGTGATGCAATCTGCTCTGTGTCTTCAATCACTACAGACTGGGACATCTGTTGTTTTTGTAAATATGTGCCACTGAAATTGTGAAGGACAGAGCTAAAATGTGTTGCAGTGTAAAGGTCAGTGCCACTGGAAATGTTGCTCTGTCCTTTCAGGAGGTTTAAAGGATCCTCTGGATATGTTTTGAAACAACAGGATGCAAACATAGCTGGGATAGGCTGGTGATGTTCAGAGCTGCATCTCCTGCTGGCTCGTACCAGTTTCCATGGATAATGCAGCTGCTCTCTGATTCATGGATCACATTTACACAGGTTGGGTGAAGCCAGCAGGGAATGTGGGCATGCAGGTTCTGCACTTTGGTTTTGTACCTGTACTTTTAGAGACCAAAACCACCTTAATAAGAAAAACACTCCTGCAGGAGGGACAAAAGTTTGCTCTTTGATGCTCTCTGTGTCCTTATTTCTGTAAGAAATGAAAGCTGTTGATGCAAATGGTACTCCAAATTTGTTTTTTTTCTAATATTACTGATTGAATGCATTATGGCAATTACCACTTCATTGGATATAATTGCATCAGAGCTCCATAACTTACAGTTGCTTTCATTTGGAGCAGATGTAATTGCATTAACATGTTTCTCTCATAATTATGCAGAAGTTAGCACAGAGTATCTGGCAGAGGAGTACAGATACATCAGTACAGCTGATAATGACCACTTGAATCTGGTAACTCTCTTATCATCAAGTTGTAAGAAACACTACAAAGCAATAAGTTCCTTTTCAAAAATTTCAAACATAGAAGAATGAGACCATTATTATTGGTCTTATGCCTTAGCACTGGAGTTGATGGATATCCTTTAATGTTGGGCCCAACAGACACAGAAACTCATTTCATGACATCCTTTCTGTGACTTCAGTCAGTTCTTTTTTTATGCTTGTATTCACTGTGATGTTGGCCTATATCCAGTTCTATCATTGCTAATAATCTTTTTTTTAATTGCTTGAACTTAAACTGTTGTGGATATTCTCTAAAAAATCCAAGGCTGGGTTTCCAGGAGCAGCAGAGATGCCACAGCTCTGAGCTCATGTGCACCATCTGTGCAGACAATCACTTTCCCCACAGCTTAGAATGTGAGATTTTCCTCACCTACAGGTTTTAGATTATCTTCTTTTTCAGTGCTTCACTGAGATGTAGTCACTGGTGGAGAGCTGTGCCCACAACATGCTCTTTGGGCTATAATGTTTATGGCTCCACTACAGACTTTTCTCTAACCAGTTGATGCTGTGTATTTCAAATGTGTTCAGGTTTTAAGATCTTCCTTTAAACTGCATGTTCATTGTTATTTTGCAATGGGATCACTCCCTGCAAATTCATGTCTTAAAATACAAGGGTTGTCTTTAAGTGTCCTGATGGAATCCTTGATGGAATCTCAACACAGGAGTTGCTGCCAGAGAAACTGCTCAGGCTTTGAAGACCTTGGCTCAGGCAGCACGAGGGGTTGCAGCATCTACTACTGACCCTGTGGCAGCTCATGCAATGCTGGATTCAGCCAGGGATGTGATGGAAGGCTCGGCTATGCTGATTCAGGAGGCCAAGCAGGCCCTGGCTGCCCCAGGGGATGCAGACAGTCAGCAGAGATTGGCCCAGGTGAGTCCCAGGAATTGTCAAACACTCTGTGAATCTGCTGCAAATGCAGCATTAAACAGAGGAGAGGACAGAGAATAAGGCTGCAAGGAATGTGAGCTTTCTATTCCTTCCAGTTCTCAGACAGTAACATCATGAGTGTGTTAAACAGTGCAGGTGCTCTGATGTATGGTATTGTAGTCATCTTTCAGAAAAAATGTACAAAGAGGCAGTTAAATGTTTTTACTGACAAGATATGTGAATAGACTGACTGCAAAAGTCAAACAACCATTAAACTGATCATTATGAAACAGCGGATCTGTATTCATGTTATATTCAAAAAGGGACTGCATGTTTTCTATAGATGTGGCACCACTGCTTTTGAAGACATTAGGGAGTGCCAGCTCCTTTTTTACTGATTTGAAACATTCTATAATTGGCCAGCATTGTAAATAATTCTGATAATGAGACTTCTGTTTTAATCAGGACTTTGTAAAAAGTAGCATACAAAGGATTTCTGTGATTAGTATATAGGGAAAGCCAGGGCCATTCCCTGACCTGCAGGGCTGCAGCCCTCTTCCCAGACACCAGCAGCAGGGGAGCAGCTGCCCTGCCAACACCACCCTGTCAGGTGGGTGAGCAGAAACCACAACTGCTGCTGGACTACAGGTCAGCAAACCAAGAGAGTCACAAGCCTCAAAAATGGTCCTGTAAGAGGCAGAATGTAGGAATTGCTGGCTGTGGAATAGAGGCTGTGCCTCCTGTCAGTGACCACTTCAGCCTTTCTCAGTGAGAATGTGTTTACCTGTGTGTTGTAGGTGGCAAAAGCAGTGTCTCACTCTTTGAATAACTGTGTGAATTGTCTGCCTGGACAAAAGGATGTGGATGTGGCCTTAAAGAGCATTGGGGAGTCCAGCAAGAAGCTCCTCATTGATTCGGTGAGATGTCTGTTAACATGGAAATGAATTTCAGAGAACTGAATTCCCCACGTGTCAAATTATTATTTAGTAAATGTGCCTTAAGTGTTCTTCATGTAAGCTCTGCTTAAGTGTGTGCACATTTGAGCAGCTGCTCCTTTGGCTGAAATGCTGCTCTAGTTTAATGGCAAAGGTGAAATGTTTCTGTGACTTGTGAAGGCAATATTAAAATTGTTGTCATAGATCGGTCTTAAGGTTTGGTGGTTTTGGGTTTTTTTTTGAACATGACAACTATGACTTATCATTTTGGAGAATATGAAAAGTAGAAAATTATGGTCCCTCTTCCACCTAGAAGTGATCAGTTCAGTTGAAGAGCATTGTGGTCCAAAAAATGTTTGGTCATTTTGTGCAAGGACTAGAATTGTTCTATTTCTGTTTAACTGCATCTGTGTCAACCCCCCCCCCCTTTTTGCACTGGTCATTTCCAGATTTGAACAGCTTTTTTTGTGCACCCAACAGTGACCTTGCTATCCTGTGAAGGAAGGAGGAATTGTATTTTGATATGTTTGTGCAATGCCTTTTGGTAAAACCAGGGGTTTTTACCAAACCTGGTTTGCCTAACAGAGTTTAAAGTCATTCTGAAGAGCTGCCAGTACCTGTGTGGTGTTCTGAAAGTCTTGTTTGAGGAAGTGAATGATGAATTGGAGACCAAAATTCTCCAACTTTAGCCACTGAGTTCATCACTCTGAATTTTGTAATTGAGCTATGATAGAGCTATTGTTATTCGCTATCCCTTGAGAATCTTAGACTTGCCTGTCCCTTGAGGACTCAAGTTGCTGGCCAGATTTCTTGGTGACAGCTGTCCCACAGCTGGACTGCTCTGCATGCAGAGCTGAACCCCCAGCAGTCCAGTTGCAGCATTCCCTTCCAGCTTGTGTGTGAAGCTGTGCTGGTTTAAAGGTAAACCAGCAGGAGAAATGAACCCAACACAAAAGAGATTAGAAGTCAGAGTTACAATTTAA
>JAWWLZ010000019.1:17178138-17193119 GCA_035041345.1 Poliocrania exsul
AGTATGACATTTCTTTATTTGCTTTGGTCTTGATTGCTTTCTCCCTGTACCTCCTTTCCCATCTAGATCGGGTTCCAGATCAAGACTCGGGTGCAGGAGCTTGGCCACGGATGTATCTTCCTTGTGCAGAAAGCTGGAGCTCTGCAGATCTGCCCCACAGACAGCTACACCAAGAGGGAGCTGATAGAGTGTGCTCGTGCTGTCACAGAGAAGGTGGGACAGCCCCATGGTGTCTGTGCACCACGGGGAGTAAACCATTCAAACTAGACTCAGGAAATTGTTTCTTTTAACTTCACATTCTAGAACAACAGTGTCTGAATTACCCCAAGTTCTGACTTCTCTTTCAAGTTCAGTGCAGTTCACATTCTGGATTAGCCCATGATTAGCCCTTGCTCAGGCCTTGCCTCAGAGGGAGGTTGGGCTGGAACTGAATCCTGAGACATGAGATGCCACTGATGCCTTGGAGGCACTCACTGGCCACAGTTACTGAGTTGAGGTTGGTCAGTGACACGTTGTTTCATGTAACAACATCCTCCCCTTTTAAGACTGGCCCAAAGTAACTGCCTAGAGCTGCATCTTCAAACTCTCCAGGGCTTCTTGTTCCTGGGAAACATTCCCTTTGAACAGGTGGCCTGGGTAGCTTGGCTTGGCTGACCCTTTTTGGTGGCCTTTTCCTCCTTTTGTTGGGCACAAACGTTGAGAGTCAGTGCCAGTTGCTTTCAGATTTCAGATTGGTTCAGCCTGTGTTCGTGTGCTCCAAGCTGTGCCAGTTTGCCACCATAATGTGCCCCAGAAATAGCAACAATCCCAAATTTAGGCAGGGGTAGGCAGTGTCTTGTGAGTAAAGTTAAAGCTGATAAAGAGAGTCATAATTCACAGGACCAACTTTATTTTGATGATGCCTTGTTGCTCTGTGTTGTTTCTAGGTCTCCTTGGTGCTGTCTGCCCTCCAGGCAGGGAACAAAGGCACCCAGGCCTGCATCACTGCTGCCAGTGCCGTGTCTGGCATCATTGCAGACCTGGACACCACTATCATGTTTGCCACTGCTGGAACCCTCAACGCTGAGAACAACGAGTCCTTTGCTGACCACAGGTCAGTGGCACTGAGGGGCATGAGGAGCCCCTGCACAGGGGACAGTGGAGCTGGCAGAAAAGAATTTTTTAACCTTTCTAGATTCCTGTGAATGGAATTGGGTTAGCAGTGGAGTGAGAGGAGAAATAGGAGAATGGGGATATCAGTAGAGTACAGCAAACTTGAGGTTGGTTCCTTCTGTGAGTGAGGTATTTTAAAAAGCTGAGGAACATCTGGTGGCAGAGCTGCCAACTGCAACTATAGCCCTATTTGGCTTCTTTTTTTGTTTGTTTTTTTAATTCAAGTTGTCTCACTGCATAGACCACCATATGCTGTTATTGCAGTAGTGAAAATGAGCTGTGCATGACATTGAAGAGGAATCTTTCACATATTTTTTCCAGCAGCGCCTTCTTGACTGTGTGGCTGTTTGTCTTGCTAAATCCTGCTTATGGTTCCTGCTGCTGTGGACAGCAGTGTTGGACACAGAAGCAGCACAGCAATGCCACGTTCTTGCCACTTGGGCAGAGATAAGCCCAGTATTCCTTTTAAGTAGCACCTGCAACAAAATAATCCCCCAGCATTTTCCATCACTTTAACATGGCCAGGTTTAGTTCCCTCCTCCCCAGCTGTGAAGGAAGAGGAAAAGTGTGGAGGTGTCTGAGCTGCTGCTGTTCTGCACGCTGAAAGTCAGGGGGTTTCATGCAGGTGACATTAATTTCCAGGCTGACATCTCCCATGAATGTGGTTCTAGGTTCAGTTCATTTGACTTGTTTGGGAACTCCACACTCAAAGTGGTTCCTTCTTTTACCCAGATGTTGCTTTGGATTTTTTGTCCTGACACATCAGAGCATGTATATGGGGGAAGTGGGGAGGGAACCCTGACTAGGACACATTCCGTGTTCCTGTTCTTGCTACTACTGTGCTCACAGATTATTACTTTAGTTTCCTTACAATATGTTGATTAATATAGACATTCATTAGCTGGTACTTTTATCACAGCATGGTCAGATTTCTTTTTGGTGTTCAAATCAATGCTCTCTGCTGCTGCTGCCCTATCTAATTCCTTTTCAAGATGAGGTCATTTCAATAAACTTCTCTGCATCTGCCCAAAATGCTCTACTACTGTTTTAATAGTTGTCTTTTTTTGTTGTTGTTTTTTAACTTACACCCTGACCTGTGGTATATTATGAGCAGACAGTGGCATGATGGCTTAGATCAACTTCTTTATGTGGCTGTTAGTCACCATAACATTGGAAAACACATTTTTTTCCTCTTCTCCTTTTCCACTTCCTTCCCTGCTTCCTCTTTTTTTTTTTTTTTTTTTTTTTTGCTACAGGGAAAATATCCTGAAAACAGCAAAAGCTTTAGTTGAAGACACAAAATTGTTGGTTTCTGGTGCTGCCTCAAGTCAGGACAAACTGGCCCAAGCAGCTCAGTCCTCAGCTAACACCATCACTCAGCTTGCTGAGGTGGTCAAACTGGGAGCAGCAAGCCTGGGATCTGATGATCCTGAAACACAGGTGAGGTGCTTTAAGATATTTCTGGTACTCTGAAGGAGAACAGAGACAGTTTTCACTTGATAGAACTGTGTGGTACTTCTGCTTTTAAGCAGCAGAATAGGGTTCATCTCCTGTGGGACTTTTCTGGGTTTACTCAGATGTCACTGGTTTTTCAGAATACAATCAAGAGATTAAAGCATTGAGTGGAACTGGTGGTGCCTTTGTGTAACACTTTTGCTTTTATTTCACTGCTGTGTTCCAGCTGGGATGCTTTTGGCAAAGTATTTGCTCATTTTACTGAGTTGTGACTGGACCCCTGGCTCATCCCATTTTTGTTCTGAAGAGTTTACATGTCCTTAAAGCTGCTCCAAAGCTTCCAGCTGGACTGTGCACTGTCATCTGTGCAGCCTGACAGGGTCTTGCCATTCTCTGCCTATACCTGACTGGTTTGCCAGTGGTACAGGAAACTTTTCAATGTGGTTTATTTCTAATATTTCTTCAGCTGTTCATTTGGGTCACAGTGAAATGGAGATTGGCAGCATATTGCAGATGTGCCTGTGGAGTGCTCTGAAGCAGATGTGTGTTCTGTTTTGTTTGACCTGTGTGATGGACTAAACTCCTGACATGTTCCTCTCTAGGGAAATACTGCTGGGGGCACTTTTTTCTTTCCTTTTTTTTTTTAACAGGGGATTTTCCATAAATCAGCACCATCTGCAGAACATTTATCACACATGACTTTTTTCTGTTTGTAAAAGCTGAGAATCAGAGTAAAAACTCTTGGGCACAAGTCATTATTTATTTGGAGCAATTTTCTTTTGCCAGTTTGAGATTGTAGGTGCATTTTGTGTCCTAAATGGAGCACTCAATGCTCTCAATATTTTTATAGCAGTAACACTTTACCTGCTGGGATAGTTTCAGATGACTTATGCTGCAAGTTGCCCCATGACACAGGCAGCTGGACAACAGAGAATCCCCTAATTCTGTCCTAACTCATAGATCTTTTTCTTATTTATATGGTCAAAGAGCTTCTAAGCTACCAAAAGTTAAATAAACTCAGAAAAAGCAAAGACTTCTCTTGTTGTATAAGTCACAGTGAACTGCAAACACAAAGGGATGAGTGAGGCTGATTTATTGTTGTTTATAATGCTACAGAAATGCAATTATTGAGAAGTCCTTATTTCTAGTGATTACCCTTTTTTTTTGCTAAGCTTTGTCATTTTTCGTGCATCTTTACACATTTCCCTTAAAACTAACTTGCCTGAATTCCATCAAAACACTTTTTTACTAGTTGAAAGAGCAAAGGAGAAGGATTGGGAGGACAGAATTATTCCAATAATACCCTGAAATAATTAACAAGTCCTTGTCTAGGACTCTTGCCTTTGAACTTGGGTTGAGGAGGCAGTATTTCCAGATTTGAGTTTTCCTTACTTTAAGGCCAACCAAGTTATTCAGGATTTAATTCCATATAACCTCGTAGAGAGGTTCAACTTCCCCTCCAGACCCTTCACCGAAAAGTTTCTCTAACAACTTAATGTCCTTTTTGTGTTGTGGCACCCAGAACTACACCTAGGACTTGAGGAGAAGCTGCACCAGAGCAGAGAGAAGGAAATCCTACCTGAGATCAGCATTTCAGCTTCTTCCTGTGACAGAAAATACTCATTTTTGTAGACTCTGGCTGGTCTGTGAAATGCTGTAACTCTCAGCACAGCTTTTCCTCTTCCAGAATATTGTGTGTTTTACTGGGGTGGTGGAAGGGTGGGACTATGGAGTAGATACTTTTATCTCTATTCTGAATATCACCCCTCCTGTAGATTGCCCTTGCCTGAGCCTTGCACCATTTCCCATCCCTGCAGGTTGTCCTGATCAATGCTATCAAGGATGTTGCAAAGGCCCTCTCTGACCTCATTGGTGCTACCAAAGGAGCTGCCAGCAAACCAGCAGATGATCCATCCATGTACCAGCTGAAAGGAGCTGCCAAGGTAAAACCTCATCTTTGCACTGCCTTTGAAGTGTCTGTGCAACCACATCTGATAGACATGGGAAGCTTGGACCTCAGCAACTCCTCTCTCTATTGGTTTCATGGTCATCTGGGATGATAAAGAGAAATAAGAAGATGCTCTCAAGTTTCATTGGAGCTGTCAGTTTTTCAGGGCTGTCAGAAGGTGTTTGTGGGTTTGGGCACAGAACTATAACCTTTCTGAAGAGAAATTTCTTTCTTTTGCAAGCCTGTATCTGAGGGCAAGTTCTCCTTTCATAATGCCATAGATTAAAATTTATCCAGTGTAAAATTACTATATTCTAAATATTGAATATTCAGGCTAAGCAGGGGGTGTCCTTATTTACACCTTGCAGGCCAGTAAGGGTTAGGTTTGGGGTTAGGGAGGGAGGAAAATCAACCCTCCTATGTTAGAATGTTGTCCATTTCCAACCCCTCTCTCCTAGATCTTTCCAGGAAGCATGTAGGTATCAAAGCTCAAAACTTGCAGAGATTATACCATACCTGTGATGATGCCTTTAACTTCATTTTCCCTGCACATAAGGTGAATTATTGCACTTGCACGTGGATTTGTGTCTACAAAATATCTCCAGATGTAGAGATCTAGGTGCTATTATTTCCCCCTTCACCTTTTGAGAGTGTTGTGGCAGCTTCTTGCTTTGCTGGAAGCTTCTCTTGCTGTCATATGTCTTGCCTGCCTATAAGATCTGTGTCTCTCTGCCCTTCAGAGCACAGACAGCAGTATCCTGTTGGGGCACTGATTGGGAATAACTCCACTAGTCAAGAAAAGTGGCTTCTTGGCTCTTCCCACTGTTTTAAGTCATAATTGCCAAGAAGTTGATTCTTCTGCCTCTCCTTTCTTCATTGTAGCTGTTGTTTCTATCTCAGCACATGGGGGTGGAGGAAAGATGTAACTATTGCAGTGACAGTCAGGTCATTCTGCATCAGAACTATTGAGTCAGAAACAGGAACAGCAAAACTGATCCTGGATTTTCTTTTGGGCTCGAGGCTGGTGTCTGCCTCCTTGCTCAACTGAGGTTTTACCTGATTGTGGGAAATGTGCTGGATAAATCTCAAAAAGCAACACCATACTTCGATTTGTGTCTCCTTCAACTTGCAGTGTAAGATGTGCAGGAGGAAAAGTCAGTAACATACTCTGTATTAGTTGTGATTTTTTTTTCATTTTTTTGGCAATTTTTTTTGCCATAACACACACACTTCAGATGATATCTCTGTGCAGTTAATTGTACAATATTTCTGCACTTAGGAGTAGCTTTCCCAACCTGGCCAGCACAAGAGTTGGTGTCTAGTCCTGTAAAACAAGTGCAGCTCATGAAGTCTCTTAGGTTCTATCAGAAGTAACAGTGCTGCCTCATTTGACTTGCCTTGTTTCATTCCATCTCTGAACAAGGGGAGAAAAGACTCACATGGTTTTGTCTTCACTTTTCTCCAGGTGATGGTGACAAATGTCACATCTCTTTTGAAGACTGTTAAAGCAGTGGAGGATGAAGCTACTCGGGGGACCAGAGCTCTGGAGGCCACCATTGAGTACATCAAGCAGGAGCTCACAGTAAGAGCAGGATACCCCAGGATGGGTTTGGGGAGTCCTTGCACTGCCCCAGGCCTCACAGCTCCTCCTCAGGCTGTGCTTTACTGCCTGTGCTGCCCTGGGTGCAGTTTGGGTCTCTCTCCCTGTTGTCTGAAAGGAGAATTCCAGTGCCAGCTCAGCCTCCCTGTTCCCATACTGACAGTGCCACTCTGGGACTGAAGATGCTGCCATCAGATGCAGAGCTGGAAGCAACTGCTCCCTCCTTCTGCAGACCTTCAGCTTTCCCTGCAGATACTCTTCTCTGAGCCTGATGCTCTTCACTCTTTTTTGACCCTGGCTTTGGTAGAGTCTCCTCAGCATCACTGCCCTACTGCATCTGCAGTTCAATCTTGTTTCTATTTTTTCTTTATTATAAAATAATATTATCAGTGATACACAGCCTGTTATCTGATATTCTGTGTGAGCAGGAATTAATGATAGCATGGAATTCTCTCCCAAATTAGGAGTTAGACCATGACAATTGTTTTCCTTCCTCTTTAAGATATAAAAATACAGCCTCCAGCTGCAGCTTTCAAGTTTTTTTTTTCACTAGCACGGTAGTCAGTGACATAAATAATACCTGAATGTTTGTGAAGAAGCCTGATTTTTTTCCTTCCTTTACTTACAGTAATTTTTATTAAAAAAAACCCTATAGACACAACCTTCAGCAGAAAATACTTTGGTGTATAAACTGTGGATTAACAATTCCTAACTTTTACTACACTGGCACAGCTTTGCCTTGTCAAGTGCTCTCCATAAAACAACCTGGTTTTGTTGTGTGAGCAATGATGTCCTAATGAAGAAATTTATGTTAAATTACTTTCTTTTTAAATGCCTGGATATAGTTTTTGGGAATTCATATGGCAGTGATGAAATCTCCTGACCTGGTACCTGATCAGGAATGTTCTGTACAATATCCAGTGCATGTTGTTGTCATGTATCCTCCTGAAGGCCTGGCTTTACATCCCTTCCTCTAACTCTGAGCTAAAAGCTGTCCAGATCTGTCACTGGAGGACTGATTGTACATTATCACTGCTGCTCTCTCAGTTTGGGTGGCATCTCCTTGAGGTGTTCCTGCTTTTACTTTTGTCAGCATTTCTAGGGAATGGATCTGTGGTGGTGTTTCCATCCCTTTCATGGGGAGGAAAAGGGAGGGTCAGGAGGAACAGAGGATGGCACATGTGTGCTCAAGAAAATGCATCAGGTTTGACTTGGAATTTCAGGGCCTGAATCTGAGCAACATCAAATATCCTGCACACATTTAGCTAGAATTCCTTTTTAACATTGCGTCTCTTTCTGGAGAGAGTGAAAAACTGATGAACTGAGAGCACGGGACAGACCAGGTTCATTTGTGTTTTGAAGGCATTAACCTGCTTAGGTTGCACTGTCAAGAAACCTCTCCTGATGAATTGTGCACTCCAAATTGCCCCTGCACAGGAAAACAATGGCAAGCAAATACAGACTAAAGCTTGGGAAAAGATAATACTAGATCAGGGGAAGGTTACCCAGCTCTTGTGACGTGCATCTTCCTACAGTTCCTGTATCCCAGTGCTCATGAGTACTGTGCCCTGTCAGATAATTGGGACTATTTTCACACCATTCACCCTGCAAAATTGTATCTTTAGGTTTCTAAGGGAGGACTAAATATAGTACAAGAGGCAATGCTCCCCCTCTGCTGTTTTAAGCCATGTTGGAATGTTGCAGTGATGCTCTTGGGCTCGGTGCCACCAGTGAGTGTTCAGTGGGGCTCAGCTTTGCAGGGGAAGCATCTCCTTAGGTGAGCAGAGCAGCCTGAACAGCAGTCAGGATGAAAAAGGAACAGAATGAAAGGAATAGTCATTCTTTTCGTCCTGTAATGATCAATGAAAGGAATAGTCATTCTTTTAGTCCTGTAATGCTCAATGAAAGGAATAGTCATTCTTTCACTCCTGTAATGCTCAAATGCAAGGGATAGTCATTCTTTCAGTCCTGTCATGCTCTGAGCTGCTGTCTGATGCACTGCCGTGCGGGTGGTTAAGCAGCACACGAGATAAACGGGTTAACCTCTTCTACTGTACCCTTTCCTCAGCTTGTTGCTTCCCTCTGGTGTCTGGAGGTGAGCAGGCTTATCAGCTCCAGCCTTATGACAGGAAAGGATGATATTCCAGCGCTCCAAATATGTCCCTAATTTCCTGCTGCCCAAAGGCTGCTTCCGTGTGCCGCCTCCTCCTCCCCGCGGGCGGTGTCACAGCTCCCTCTCCGTCACCCGCAGGTGTTCCAGTCCAGCGAGGTACCCGAGAAGGCATCGTCCCCCGAGGAGTCCATCCGCATGACCAAGGGCATCACCATGGCAACGGCCAAAGCGGTGGCAGCGGGCAACTCCTGCAGGCAGGAGGATGTGATTGCCACGGCCAACCTGAGCCGCAAGGCAGTGGCTGACATGCTGACGGCGTGTAAGGTAACCGTGCACTCCCTTCCCTGGGAGGGATCATCTCGGGGTGTTTGTGCTCTCAGTCCGTGCAACATTCTCATTGTGCTTTGTGTTAATGCCCTGCTTTTCACAGGAGGAAGGTGAGGGTTAAGAGTGTTAAGGGGAGGTCTCTCTCTCTTGGGGAGGGTTTTGTGTGCTGTGCACATACAAAAAAAGCAGCACTAATATTGACTCTCTTCTTTTTTATGGAAATAAGACATTTTATTGGAGCTGAAATTTCCTTGTTTCCAGCCAGAAGGCAAATAATCTGTGCAAGTGGTAGAATATACAAATAATCCTGTGGTCACAAATATAATTTCAATATTCCTAGGAACAGTGAAAGGGATGGTGAAAGGAATCACTCTGGTCTATTTTTAGTAGTCCTCTCACCCCTAACTAAACCTATCCATTTGCTCAGTTTTTTCTGTGCTTTCTAAAAATATTTTGCATTTGCACTAAAAATAGTGGTGGTGTGTTTTCTACACTTGCTCGAGCCAGACAACTTTCCTAAACTGAACCTGCAAAACCTGGAGGGAAACTGTGCCATATGAAGGGCTATGAAGCCTTTTGGCTTTGTTCTGATGGTAAAAAAAATATCTAGGCATAAATAATGAAAAAATGGGATTATAAAGATCCCATTCCTTTTGGTTTTCAGTAGTAACTGTAGTAGTAAGGTGCCTTTGCCTGTAAATTATAGTTATTTCCTTCTGCGTTTCTGTGTATGGAAGGTGACAGTAAAATAATGGTGCTCTTGATATGGTATCTGATACTCAGTATTTGGCCTGCACCAGTCCCTGATTAATTTTTAGCCCAATACTGCCCAAGCAGAAAGGTTAGTTTTGCTTTTAAAATGATCCTCTAACAAAAGTGCAACTTAAAACTGGATTTATACAAAACCATTGAATGAAACTTTTTACTTGACCCAGTTTTCTAACCGGTTTTTTTAACATCTCACAGTTGTTGACCACTTTGCACCCTTCAGATTTTGGTTCTGTATTCTCCATAACCTCAGAAGGTCAGCAAAACAAAGCAGCTCTAATTTGCATGGGAAAATTAAACTGTACTACTTACATGAGAACCACTGTGGCCTAATTAGTCTTAGGGACAATCCAGTTAATTGAAACTAATAAGGGAAGCTAAGAACAGTTTATAGTCGTGCATCATTCTGACAGATCAATTCAGATGCAGATCAACACAGATCCTCTGGTATTTGGAACTGGCCAGTGCAGGCACATTTTGGTTTCCATCTCTCTAGACAGGCAGAAAGGTCTGAGTAGCAGAACCCTCTGTTTCTGTGATGTTATAAATATAAATAATATATAAATATTCCCTGATGCACACACAGCTCCAGACACACTTTGGAGCATCTATTTGTGGCCATTCATCTTTTCATGTTTACATTTGCTCCCAGATGATGTCATGGTTTCTCAGTGGTTTGTGCTTCCCAGGCATCCAACAGGATACCATTCCCTGCAGAGTGAACACTGGAAGAGGCTGGAAAAGCATTTGTGATCTCCCAGGGCATTGCTCTGACAAAGAAAGGAAAATGGCTGGGAATTAATTTGTTTGCCTGTAATGATACAGTGCCAAGGCATAAGATATAGTTTTGTCTTGTCCAACTTTCTTAAGATCATTGGGCAAACAGGAGTAAAAGTCTCCAGGAATACTAATTTTATGCATCATCTGAAATGTATGAAAAAATAGCCTTGTCATGTAACAAAGCTTTTAAATACTCAGTTTGAACCAGGCTTGATTTAGAAAATCTTGGTTTAGGTCTTGATTTAGAAAATTCTGCTCAGAGACTTAGAAATCTTATGCCATTAATTCTACAAATTGATTACTGCATTTCCATGGTAAGCCACATTCCAGAAATTTTAGGGGTGGGAAGCAGCAGTCAGCCCCACTGCGCTGTAAAAGCTGTGCAATGCAGTGCAATTGGGTTTGGGATGTTTGACAAGCACTGGAGGGGTTTCTGGTGTCATTGAGCTAATCTGTAGAGTAAGCACTGATAAATCATCAGCTTTTTATGTCCTTGGGGCTAAGGCAGAAATGCATGTGTATGATCTATAATGGAATTGTACAGAATGTAGCTCTGACTTCCCTGGTGTCAGGAATTTAAATTTAAGTTCCCTTTCATTGCCAGTTGCCTCAGGCAAGTAGCATAAGGGATTTGCATTATTAGCAGTTAGATAGATGGTGGTGCTTGTTCTGCTGTACATGAATTTACAGTGCTCTTTACTAATTCTCTGCTTATAAGTAGATGCTATTTCCAAAGACAATGAGGTTGCTTACTGGGGGATGTAATGAACCAAGGCAACTCTTGTTCAAGTCAGTGGAAACACTGTAATTACATTTATTGAAGGGTAGAGCAGGCCCTAAGATAGCAACAATTTCTCTCTTTATTATCTATTTGTATAAAATAATGACTGTGCAGTAAATAACCTGTGCATAATATCTCTGTTTGTAGTGATGTTGGAAAGGAAACAGATAGGAGAGGTCCATCAAAACCATGGAAAACAACTGAAGGGAGTGGTCACTTGGATCATTCCATAGCCAGCAGATTGAGGGCAACAACTCCTCACCTTTCCTAGCACTCGTTAGGCTGGGCCTGGGCTGGGACTCCCTGACAGGTGAAGACACTGGGCTGAGCTCAGCAGAAGGCTGACAGTGGAGAGAAATCTCAGAGTGAGGACACAAATCTCTATTCTGGTTCATCTTGAGATGTTTCTTCAGATTTTCTGGCCGAGTCTGGAAGACAAAACATTCCTGTTCCAAGCCCCAACTGGTGTAGTGAGATGCCTGTTGGGATGCCCTGGGCTACAAAAATTACTTCCTAAAATGTCTTTTGTCACTTCTTTATGTTGCTTTGAAGTATATGGCTTATTTTAAGACTGATTAAACATTAAAAATGCTCCCAGAATATTCTGATATCAATCTTGGTTATGTAGGCAAAACAAAAGGAACTTTATATTTCTCTCCTACAGCTGCTTGCTCTAATTGCCTATGTTACAGTAGTATTTGAGTGCAGATGAGACATTTTATGGTCCTTTACAATATATTAATAAGAAACACTGGGAGAGCCTTTGCCCTATTTGAAATTTTTAAAAAACTGCTCTGGATTTTTTTGCCTTCTGGAGCTCATTTGAAGTGGGCTGAAGAGGAGGAGAATCCTGTGCTGTCTCCTCCCATCTCCTCACCCTTTCTGCTGTTGGCTGGCAGGATGAGGAGGAGAAGGAGGCTCTGCTGGTCCTGAGTTTCCCTGCAGAGGGAGCCCAGAGCCCAGCGCTGGTGGGGATGGTGTGGGTGGCAGGAAAGGCCTGAAATAAGTGAGCAGTGAGACAATCCCTGGCCCAACCCGAGATAAGAGGCTGCAGGAGTGGAAGGAGCTGCTCTGTGGGAGAAAATGCTGATTTTTTTTTTTTTTAATTTTTAGGAAGTTTCAGCTGTCAACAGTTGGTACTTCTGTTCAGTAAAAGAGTTCTCTAGAAGTTTATTGTAGAAAACACAAAGCTTGAAGAAGCTACAGTTTTTACTTCTCATTAAAAATCAAATGGATGAATCAGTCAGGTTTGTGTCAGATGTCAGACATTAAACTTGGTGGAAATCCTTCCAAAGTCAAAGTTCTGGCTCTGCTGCTGCTCCTCTCTGTGATTAGACAGATGGGTCCAGCACTGACTTAAATCCCTGTGTCAGGCTAAAGCCATTCATAAGCTTTTCCTTGCAGAGTGGTACCAGATAAGGAGAAGCAGCTGATGCTTCTTTTGGTGGCTGCATTGGTTGGGTTGGGTTTTGTCTCTCTCATGGAGAGTAACAATATCCTGGAACTTCCATAGTACTTTCCATCTGCCGTTTGCAAATGTTTCTATAAGAAACAATCTCTTTATCTGGTGGAATGGAGAAGGAGAAGTGGGACACCTGTGCTTGAACCCCGCACTGGGCTGGTAGTTGACCTGTGACTGGCCCAAGACTTTGCTGGGAATGAGATGGCCATTTCTGCATCCCTGCCTGGATGATGGGCTGTCCAGGCTTCCCATTAAAAAATGAGTTTAGTGTATTCCTAACCTGGAAGATGTAAATGGCCATTCATGGGTGGCAAAGCTCTGCTTACAGTTTTGGGAGTTTTTTTATATTAGTGAAAAAGAAGAGCTACAATAATACACCCTTTGCAGTGTAGAACAATTTATACACAACTCAAGAGCCCAGTGAGCCCCAAGATGCTTTACAATATTTGCATTAGAAGAAATCACAAGAGAGGAGAAAACTCTATTTTCAGATGGTTCTTCAAGGGTTGCTATATTTGTTCTGAGCTGGCAGAAAGCAGTAGCACTACTGCTGCCAATACCTAAGGAAGGAGCCCAGGAAGGGCTGCAGATGCTTACCCAGACAGCAGAATGTGCTGATAAAAGGAGAAGTGTTCCTGTCACAATGCCTGATCTCCACAGACACAGTTCTCAGTTGGGCTTTTCAGGGGCTTCAACCCCTATCATTAAATAAATCACTTGACTGCATCTCATTTTATGAGGTTTTACTCTTTTTTCATGTTTTATTTCTCAGTCCTCTTTATCATGGGTTACAGTAGTTGTGGAGAGAAGGGAAGAGAAGCAGAAGGAAAAAGGGGAAAGAGACTCAACTATGTTTACATTAACAATATTTAAACTATTCTTGTGCAAGAATACTCAAGTTTCAGGAGGGACTGTATTCAGAGCTACTTTTTAACACAGTTACACACAATCTTAAAACTTATATACACCATTCAAACTATCTAACATCACAAAGCTATATCTAATCATCAGGTAATACATATTTCCTAAAAATTGCTAGATCTAAACAGTCTTAATGCAACTTATTTTACCTTTATAAAAGAGCTCTATTAATGTTACTTCACGGAGTTTCTGCAGCTTCATTTCTTGCTTCTGCCCCAGCTCAAGGTCTCTAGACAAATTCCATTCCATTCTTAGCAGCTGGCACCTGCAAATTTGTCTTTGGTTTGCCAGCCTGAAAATGTATGAATCCCAACATGTTCCCAGTGCTATTTACAGACCTGGAGCTCCTTGAGCAGTTTGCTTACAAATTTCCAGCACCAAAGGGGTGGCCTCAGGCTCAGATATCGTTTGCATGCTATAAAAAAAAAAATCTCTTTCCCCTGTCTCTGTGTGTTGGCCTCCTCTTGTGGCAGCAGTTTTGGGTGCTAGTGTTGTTTTGCCTCCTCAGCAAGCGTCGTATCACCCCGATGTGGGCGAAGAGGTGCGAGAGCGAGCGCTGCGCTTCGGCACAGAGTGCACCCTGGGCTACCTGGAGCTGCTGGAACACGTGCTCCTGGTAAGCCTCCTCTACATGCACAGCCTGCCCTGCTTCCAAGGACCTGCCCTCCTTGCACTGACTGCTGGGGATGTATTTCAGCAGTTTGTCATAAGGTTATGAACAGTTTTGCTGTCCAGGAAAAGCTGAAGGAACTTCAGCTCAAACGGTGAGACAGAAGGAAGATTGGAGGGCTTGGCTGGAACTGCCTCCTGGATCAGAGCTGGTGGCAGTCTGGATCTGGACCTCAAGAAGTTAAAATGAGACATTGCAGTATTCTTTTAAGCCCACAGTAAAAACTAGGCATTTTAAGCACAGGCTGTCCCCCAGACCAAAGGAGTGACATAATCTTTAGGCAGGCACATTCCCAGGCCTTCTGCACTCACACCTGCCCAGTGCCATCCCCAAGTCCCCAGCCAGCACTGCTTCACAAGGAACTCTCCAGCACATCACACATGACACCCCCAAAGCTCTGCATAAAATCTGCCCTCAAATCCAAGCTCAGGAATCCTGTTGTCCATTGACTTTTCTTGACCATACGTAATTATCACATACTATATTCATTACCCCACAGTATTGAGTTCTTCTGTAGCTGTTACATTTGTAGGAAGCAATAACATGTTTGAACTAAGAGTTGTGAGATACTGAAGTTTCTGGAGGACACTTAAGTCAGCCATCAGCTCATGGATGCCCAGAGATTTCTTTTAGGTGACTTTCAGCTGCCCTGTTAGAGTCTGTGACATGAACTGAGCAGGCACTGACTGCAGATTGGGAAACCCAAGACAGTTTTGCTGCTGAGAACATACATAACATGCCTAATTATCTACATCAACTGGTTGAAGGATATATAATATACAAGTCCAGCCACAGTTACTTTGCCTCTCTGAGAGGACAGTTCAAGAAAGTTGCAACTTGTTCATGTAGTTCCCAGAGCTGTAAGGAATTCAGCATTATTTGTCTGATCCAGTTTTAGTTTAGAAGTACTTTGGGGAATTTTTCAGATTTGATCTCTAGAACTCTGTCATAGTATCTGTTTCAAACTGCATGCCAGGACAGACCAGAGACAGAAGACAACTTTT
>JAWWLZ010000019.1:17197252-17207663 GCA_035041345.1 Poliocrania exsul
TGCCAAGGACTGCCCAGAGGGGAGTTCTCCCAGCTCCTCTGCCAGGCTTCTTTCCCAGCCAGCTCCCAGCCTGAGGGGTCAGGTGTGTCCTGGGCAGCTGCTGCAAATGGTCCATTGGTAACAGTTCCTGGGCAATGAATAGAGGGTGTAGAAGACACAGCTTTGGTCACCCCCACACAGTGATAAACTGGTCCCACCTGCTGAACTGGGATGGGTTAAGAAAGCAGAGGGTGCACAGAGCCCACCCACTGCTGTGTTCTCTTTCACTGTCCATCAAACCCTGACAGAGTCTCAGTGCAAGAGGCACTGCCCTGGAGGGCTCTCACCCTGGGGGTGGAGGATCAAAAGATGCTTTTCAGGGAGTGAGCCAAGCCAAACAAGAAAAGCCAAATGTTACCAGTGCTTGTAAGAATTGTGGCATAAATTACTGTTGATTATTTACATTTCTGTTTCCAAACACATTTTACTGTTGTGGAAAGTTGTTCCCACTTGCTTTCCTTTGAAGACCCTTTGTTGTCATCTGAGTTTGTGTAGTGGAGCAAGAGAAAGCATCAACAACACAGAAGGGATTCCACAGAATGCAAAAGACCTGCAGGATTTTCTAAGACTAAACTCACAGGATTTTATGCCCTGCCATAAGACTAGCTCCTTCAGTGTCCAGTCAGATCTGTGGTATGACCGTTTCTCTTCAATTCTCCTGAGGGAAATTAAATTACAGCTCATTATGACAGCAAGTAGTGTTACATATTGTCAGGTCATTTCAAACCTGTCTGTGAATAGATTACAAAATTAAGCCAACTATTTTCCTGTGCAGCACAGAGGGAATGTATGAAATTGCTGGTGCTTGTGGTTGTATGCAGAGCTCACAAGACTAGACCCAGGAGAATTGCTGCCTTTTGCCTGATGTTGAACAACAGGCAGGTTTTAGAAGAAATTACCCAGGCTGCATCTCTTAAAAATGAAAATCAAGCTTTGGCTGTGGAAAGCTTTGACTTCAGGACAGGATTATGTATCTGTTTTCCTGTTTGTGCTGCTTTGTAGGTGCTGAACTGTTTTCAAAGTAAAGCTAATGAGAAGTCTTTCTAAAAAAGCAGGGCCTGAAGAACATTCAGTGCTGGATGATTGTTTTGGTGCAGGTTGGGATTTTGTTATTCAGGAGCATTAGATGAAATAGTTCTTGGAAGTTCCAGTCTTTGAGGAGTTCCTACCCCTAATTTAGTGATGGGAATAAATTAACTGGTGAAAAAGAAATGCTCTTTGTCCTGCATTTTTTAACAAGTACATCCATTTTGTTTATAAAGCAAAATGGTCCTTTATAATGAGATGCTGCAGAGCAGAGGACACAGGCTGAGTGTGAGGGTGGAGGGCTCCTCCATCACCTTTTCTATGCAATCACTGCACAATGGCTGTGAGTGTTGCCTGGGAACCAGGGAGCAGCTCCTTCCCAACATCCCAACCGCTCCAGGGCCATTGTAACCTCCCAGAGAATGCAGAGCTCATACCTGCTCCTCACTGAGCATGTTAATTGGAGTATCCAGCCTGCCTGTGATTTATTGGTGTGGTTATTTGTCATGTTCTGAAACTAAAATTCATATCCAGCTGTTTGCTTGATTTGGGATTTCAACAGCCTTTGCATCCTTTCCAGATGTTTAAACTTTTTCACAATATGGATTGTAATCCACATCTAAAGGCACTAGAAGGATCACAGAGGGGCTCAAACCCCACTTTTTCTGCTGCAGACTTGTAGGTTGTACCCTGCCAGAGTAGGATTTGCTGCGATGAACAGGCTGTGTCTCTGTGCTGCCCACCCCTGGCAGCACACACAGTGCTGTGGTGGGACCCCTTGGACTGGGGAAGGGGTTGGCACAACTGCTCAGTCTGGGAAATGCAGCAGCAGGAGGTAAATTTTCCAGGGGGACAGACCTCTGCTCTAGCCAGACCAGTCTCCTGCTTTGGGTCACAGGAATGATCCTCAGTGAACTTGCAGAGATGTTTGCAATGGTGTAGGTTGGTATTTTAGAATATCTGCCTGCAGGATATCCATCATCACCATCATTACTAGCTGGTGGGTGATTCTAAATTCTTTTGGTGAAGGTTTTTTGGGGGGGCAGGGAGTTGGAGTTATTTGGTTTGGGCTTGAAATTTTCATCGTTGTGTATTCCAGTTTGTCTTTTACTTCTAAAAAAAAAAATCAGTAGTTGAAGGTAGTCTTTTCTCATTTGTTCCACTATTTATTTTCTTTTAATACCTTCAGGGGTTTTTTATTTCTTCTTTCCTTGTTTCCTCTTCATATTTTGCACCTATCATCCCCCCTTTGCTGTCTTAGACTGGCACCAACAGCATGAGACATCCTCATTGTCCACCACTGGGAATCATCTTATCCCAGAGAACAATTCCTAGTGAGCCTCAATCCTGCAAACTGCTGCCTGTGGTTTATTGTATGATGCATATTCTCTTTGCTTTAAATCCTGGTCCCTTGGCTGCTGGTGAATGAGCTTCCAAAATGCTCAGTACAGAGCCCTGTTCAGACCTGACTCCTTCTGAGCTTTTTTTTCTTGGAAGAGCTTGGAGGATTCTCCTCAGCAGGTGTTGTTACTCCTCTCTGTCACACCAAACCTGCTCAGTTCTCCTTGCAGTGTTCAAGGTGGGAAATGATCTGTGAAGCAGTGGAATCTTTACTGTTTATTAGGCAGGATTTGGCTGTCAGGTTTCCTTTAATTTTTTCCTGGATGTGAACTCTGTTTTTTCTGTTTTCCAGTTTGGAGGGTCAGGTGTCTTGCAATTCAGACACATATTCCTCCTGTTTGCAGACATGCTACTGGCTGTAAATTAACAGTGCCCAAAAACAGTCGTTTCCTGAAGAAGAAAAATATTTTACCTAATCAAAACTACATGCTAACACTGGGAAAAACCACTTTTAAAGCAAAAGGTGTGGTACAAGAGCAGAGAGCGTTGCTGCCCTGCCCTACTCTTGGTGCTCTTCATGCTGCCTTCATGTCTTTAGCAGTCCATAGGAGTTCCCTGCTGGCAGCTTTCAGCATTTGGTCTTTTTTTTTTTCCCCAAGATGAATCAAACCTGGATGCCTTTTTCTGCAGGACTCTGTGTGATATGTTTGATATATTAGGTTGTTATTTAATCCAACTATATATCAAACATATTCCTACAGTGTCCTGCCCTGTCTCCGGGAGTCTTAACATAGAGGAAGGCAATAAGGAGGAGCACAGTCACTCACAAGCAGGTTTAGAAGACTTCCTGCAGACTCCTGATCTAATCTGATTTCAGATATATCTGTGAAGGGCTCCTCTAGCAGTGGAGTTTCTCTTGGAGAGACTTGGAGGTTGTGTTTGGCTTTTGTGGCAGTGAGAGCAGGAATGGTGGTGGTGTTTTCCATGGCTCAGTGCAGTGATGGTTCATACTGGTTTTCTCTTTATGAAAGAGAAGATGAGAGCTGCTTGAAAACAAAATTAATTGTCTTTTGTAGTTTTTGCTACTGTTTGGCAATGAGATTGGGGGCTCATTTGTTTTCCTGTTTACCCTGACTTTGTTTATGCTGCCCCTAATAGTGGAGATGCTGTAGAAAAATGGTTAAAATACACCACAAAAACATCTCCTTTTTTTTTCCTTATTTTGTTTTTAATGGCATAATCACCATTTTCAGGGCATTTCATGCTACAGACTGTAACTAGCCTAATAATTTTGGTTTGTCTGTTCTGGTGACTTCATTTTCCAATCCATTTCTACCTGAACATAGTCAAAACCAGCATATTAGTGTAAGCTTGAGGAAGATGAGCTGCTGATCTTCATGGGGCTGCTCAAGGAAGGAGAGGCTCATCACTTGTGTCATAGGTTTTCTAAAGAAACCCAAGAAGCCCTCCCTAAAACCTTACAAGGTGATATTTTTGCCATGTATCACATCACTGCTCTTCAGTCATGAAGGCTGTAACAGGTTGTGAGGGTACTATTTGTGAGTGTTGGAGTGGTGTGTAAGGCGACTTCAGAAATAAGTTCTCCACAGAAGGGATCAGCTGCCAAGAGAAAACTTTTTTCTTTTTTTCCAACAATAAAAGAAGTTGTGAAATATCAGGGAATGCAAGATTTGGAAATATGAAAAACTTGGGGTATGGTGTGTTCTCCCAACCTCCCAGATTTCAATATAATTGGAAAGGAGGAAAAATCTGTTACCTTATGAGATAGGAAGGTTTAGGTGTCTGAATTCCTGCTGAGCTTCACCTGCTGCTCCAGGGTGGAAGTTAATCCAGCTGTTGTACAATGGCATTCTCAGTAATGCAACTTTGATTTCTCATTACTCTCTTTGAAAAATATTATTTTTTCCTTAGCACTTGTGTGCAGTGTTTAGTCCTCTCACCACCCTGACCTGAGTTCAAACAATTTTCCTTCAGTATCTTTTTGGTGGCTGGTTCTGCACAAATTGAGCTCCATCTGTGCACACAGAGCTGTCCAACAGATCAGGGGATGGCCATGAGTGTTTTATTAAACTTAGCAAAGACTGACACCTCCTTTATAATCAATAAGCAGATACTGAAATGCTCACTCACTTCAGTGTGAACTCCTGACAATGCTGACATATAAAGAATAAACACCATGTATTTTGAGTTGGAAGTGAAGATGTAAAAACTCTTGATAACAGGGAGCCTTGGACAAAAGTGAAAGTGCAATAACAGTCTGTTAAAAGTGCAGGGACGGTCTGTTAAATTTACTGTCATTCAGTGGTACTTTTCCTGATATTTCAGTTTAAGTCTTTAATCAAATCCAAGTCAATAATGCATCTATTTTAATGTTATACAATTCTGATGGTGACTATACTGGATTCCATTTAGTCACTTTGGTTATGTTGTGATTGAATTAAGGGGTTTATAAATAAGACTTGAAGCTTGTTGCATCAAGGCAGGGCTGATGTGATGAACCACTTGGGATGAATAAGGGTCAAGTATTGCCAAGACTTCCTGTGGAACTTGCTCACCTTCCAGAGCAATTTCTTTTAGTGCAAAGATGTGCTTCAGTTGATGGGAATAGCCCAAGAGCAAGGCAAAAGAAATACTTTTCCATGGATTAGGTGACTTTTCCTAAAGGACAAGGAAAGCTTTAAATTGCCAACAGCTTTATCTACACTCAGTTTTTAATTTGAGGTCATTGTTTTTCTGGTGTCTGTGGATGCTGTGCCTTCATCTCCTGCACTTTTAGTCATGTGGCAGTTTGTGACATGCTGTAGGACCAAGTGCTGCTTGATGGGCCCTTTTGTAATGATTTGCAATTACTCATCATTATCTTTTATTATTTTATAGTTGGCTGCTATTCCATCAGACTGCAGTAACAAGGAAACTAAACCTGACTTAAATGTAGATGGGTGTGCTTAGACTGGCAGATGAAGTGCCCAATTTTCTGTGCTAAAGCCTGCCTGGCTGGTGTTTCCAAAGTTAGTTATTTGGCACAAGAACTCTGTGGTTGCCTAAGTTAGAATAAACCAGCACTGCCAAATAGCCTGTTCTGATAGTGCAGCCACCAACCCTTCTTGTCATACTGCACTGGGTCCTGGCAGCTGGTGATGGGATCACCAACAAAATACATCCTGCTGGATTATTTTGTATAAAACCCTATCAAAATACATGACCCAGTTCTGGTTCTGTTTAAATAACAATAACCATTTATCTCTCTCTATTTTGTTAACTGCTCAGAAGCTAAAAAAAAAAAGGTGCTTAAATGGAGAAATGTTTTCAGTAGGAAGTCAAGGAAGTTGTTTTTATGGCTTTGCATTTTAAGTAGTCAGAAACCTCACTACGAACAGCTGATTTCTCTCTTTGAAAGATGTGTTTGGGTGACTGAAGTGTCCCAGGCAGAGCTTGGGAACTCTGATCTCCAAGAGCTCCAAGCTGGACTGCTCCACAAAGCTGCTCTCTGGAGGGTGAAACCTCTTACTGTTAACTCTATGCTCTTGCTTGGGATCTGCTTTACATTTCTTAGTCCAGGTGGATGAGACAGTCACTGTTCTCTTGCCATGCCTGAAGTCTTTCAGTGTTTAGAAAATGCCTTGCCTGGTTTAGCCATGCTGGAAGGCAGTGTTATGGCACTACAAAGATAACCTTGATGGGAAAATCAAGGATTTCTTTTCAGACCTGCACTTTCTGAATGTAGTTTAGAGCAGCCCTGGTGTAAATAACGTGGCAGGAAGTTGGTGGCAATTCTTCACCTGTCTTTATTTCAGTGTGAGCAGCCACAAGGGCAGCCTAATATTTCAATTCACTTATGCTGCCTCCCAGCTTTAGTCCACATGAAACTCCTTCACAGAAAATGATGTTGTAGGTCTTGCTGCATTTACTGATGTGTTCCAAAACCTTCTTGTCTTACTTTATGTATGTCCTCAGTTTGACAATGTGACTGGGTGAATGTGTAACACGTTTTTTTCTTGGTTATAGCAAGCAGATGAGACTCTGGATTTTGAAGAACAGATCCTGGAAGCAGCTAAATCCATTGCAGCTGCTACCAGTGCCCTGGTGAAGTCAGCCTCAGCAGCCCAGAGAGAACTGGTGGCTCAGGGAAAGGTGGGTAAGCAGGACAAGTAGCAACAGTGGTGGGCAAAGCATCCAAACTGCATCTGGTCTCCATTAAAACAGTAGGAAAGAAGCTTGGGAATGACTAATGAAAATGTAAATCTTTTCACTGCTCATCACAATGCATGACCCAGACGTGGTTCTGTTTAAAAAAATCCCACAATTATGTTTATTTAAATCTCACGAGTGTAATCAAGTGTTTGGCTGTTCCCGTGTTTCAGTTGTGGGGGGTTTTGCTGCTTGTGGGGTGTTTTTCATTTCCTGAAGATCTGTGAGTCAAGCTGGTAATGAACAGTGCTAGAAGACAGCTTGCAATCCAAACCCAAGTGTCACAGTGTCCAACTTCCCCTGGGACCAGAGTAGCAAAGGCCTCACCACTGTGCCCTCAGTGCCTTGTTGCAAATTCAGTGTGTTCAGGTGACTGTGCCTGGCATTGGCACCAAGGGAATGGTGCTTATAGCACGTGCCACCCTTTTGCTGTGCTCAGAGCTGAGGTCTTTGTAAATCGTTTCACATCCACCATTCTTTTTCACAGTTAGCATCCTTTGAAACTTAAAATCTGAACACCAGCCAGGTATGTTGCCTGTAAGGAGAACAACTCGTTACAGGATCAGGTTTTTTGTGTAGTTGTGGTTTCCATTTCCATCTAATTCCTGATTGGGAGCAGCCTGTGCCATGAATCCACCACAGTGCTGTGCTCTGCTGCAGCTGAGCTCTGGGAACCTTGAGCTTTCAGCTCCATCAGGAGCACAGAGCACTTCTGCTGTGCTCTACCTTTTCAGGAATGATGAGGCAAGAAAACCCTGAATCCTAAATAATTTGGGACCAGCTGTTTTCTTTTATACAACTCATTTTTTAGTTATACAGAAGTGTCACCACGAGACAACTCATCTTCTGTTTATGGTGATTCTACACATAAGGATTCCATTTCATTCCCTGGGATTCTCATTGTGCACAAGTCCCTGTTTCCATTTCTTTCCAAATACAAGTTTCTGGCCCGTGTTTATACCTCACATCTTCCAGTTTCTCTCTCAAAAACCCCCAGACCCAGGCAGCTGAGGATGGGGGGGCTGACAACCAGCTGTAGAATTTTGTTTCATTGCTTTTGTCTGACATGGGAAGAAAACTTTCTCCTGATTGTGGCTGGTGCTGCTGATCCAGGAACTCTCCAGTGGATGAGGCATGCAGGAAAGTGGCTGCTTTCCCCAGGGGCTGTGATTGGCCACAGAGGCAATTAGGGGGCTCCCATGGCAATCTGACTTGTACCTTCCCGCAGTGCCTCAATCACAAGAGATTCAAGAATGATGTAAATTCAAATGTGGAGACAGAAATAAGTTCTTTTAAAGCCCAGGAGATTAAGAACTGCTGCTTCAGCTGGGGCCAGAGCTGTGGCTTCAGCCATCAGTGGTCTGGGAATTAATTATTGGTTACTCTGGGAATTGCTTGGGTGTGCTCCAAGATGGGTCAGGTGAAGCAGTGTAGAAGTTGGACACTGCATGAGCAGGAAACACACTCTGACAGCCACCTTCAGTTGGATTTTCTGCTCCTGCATGTGCTGGGCACAGTCACAGGTGTTGCCTTTATTGGTGGATTATTGCTTGTCTGCATCTGAGACAAAGCCACTGTATTTTCTGTGTTCTTGTAAGCCATCTCTGACCTCCTTTTTCAGGTTGGAGCAATCCCTGCAAACGCAGCTGATGATGGACAGTGGTCTCAGGGACTTATTTCCGCTGTGAGTAGCTCCTTCTCTTAAGAAAACTGGCACCTTCCCTGGAGGAATCATCTCCCCAGAGGACACACAGTGGCTTTTTTCCCTCTCCCAGGCCAGAATGGTGGCAGCTGCAACCAGCAACCTGTGTGAGGCAGCCAACGCCTCGGTGCAGGGCCACGCCAGCGAGGAGAAGCTCATCTCCTCTGCCAAGCAAGTGGCAGCTTCCACAGCACAGCTGCTGGTGGCCTGCAAAGTGAAGGCTGACCATGACTCTGAAGCCATGAGGAGGCTGCAGGTAATTTGTGTGCTTAATTACTGCAAACCCAGAGGAGTGCTGTGGTGTAAACACTGCTTTACGTGAGCAAATGCCAAATGTTAGGGATAGTTTCTTGAACTTTCAGATTTGGGTTGTGGTTTCTCTCCTTGTAGGATTCTGGGATGTTTTCATTCATCCTGGATGAAATGATTGTGCATTTATTGTTCTTCAACAGTAGCTACAGCTCTGCTTTATTCTTCATTTTTTAAAGCTGTTGATAGATGTGAATGGTGACTGCCCTGTGCCAAGCCCTGCTTTAGGTGCAATATTGCTACAATAATTATCTGTCCAAGCAAAAGGAACAGATGTAATTTTTTTTTAAATAGAAAAAATGCCTTAAATATTTAGCAGGAAAAATAAGCGTATGAATGTGTGAGAAATCCATTTGTTTCTATAGAAAACAGTGGCATATTCATGTTGTCACCAGGGATGAGAAGATTTTAGTGCTTTAGAGTGGATTCCTGGAGACTGACATTGTCAAAGGGCTGTGAGGAGGTGTCACTAACTGGAGGATAGTTCTGTCTGTAATGCAACTTACACTTTAATACCCAAATGCCAGGGTGGCTCTGAAGGAATTTTAAATGCAGGACAGACAGTAGGAACAGGAAGAAAATGAAGTATTAGAGACTGTGTTGTTTCCTCAGCTCTGACAGGAATTTCAGGGTTCTCAGTGTATTTATAAATTTATATTATTAAATAGACATTGAATGTGAGAAATTGGAAGGGAATGTGAAAAGGAAACAAGCCCAAGCATGGATTGAATCTGAACTTTGCCATTTTACCAAGCTCCACATTAGTCCCAAAATGAATAATGAAGGGAAAGACAGTTAGCACTTGGAAATCATGTCCTTATCATAGCAAAACCGTGGAGTTAATGTCTGCTAAGTATTTTTACTGGTGGGCTTGCCAAAACCACTGAGGCTTTTCAGCTGGCCTTGCCCCCAGCACAGATGTTTTCACATGGCTTTGATCAATAGGTTCAGCACTTGGAGTGTATTGATTTTCCCCTTCCTACCCCGACTGGAACTGCCTTTCCCATGAATGCAAACTTGGAATGTGCTGTTACAGACTCCTCTAAAACTTCATGAAAGCACTGGAAGTGTTTCTGTGCTTTCTGGATGAGTTCCAGGCTGAGCAGAGCCAATTTCAAATGATTTGTGCTTGGGTCATTGCAGCAGGGAAGAGCTGAAGGGGAGATGGAATCCGGGGTAGGACTGGGGGAAGGTGCAGGGCTGGTCCATGTGTGTCCCTTCCTGGTGTCTCCAGCATATGGGATCAGATTCTCTTGGCAGTACCTAGAGTAGACAACAAAACATGTATTGAAAATGTTTGTTTCTTTTCAGAAAGCTCAGAGTTTTTATCACAAACTTAATTGTCTTCTGTGCTGGTTTAAAGGTAAAGTGGCAGGAGAAACAAACCCAACACAAAAGAGATTGGAAGTCAGAGTTGCAGTTTAATAACAATGTTACAGTAAATGCAATGGCACAAAGAGAAATTGTGTTTAACCCACAAACCCAGCAGTCTAACCCAGCCCCCTGAGGCACAAACACAGTGGGGTTTGTTGGCCCCTCTGCTGAGCCCCACGTGGGTCCCCCGAGGCCAAAGGGAAAGAAAGGGACAAACCTGTTGGTGCAGATGATGGCACAGTCTGGTGGAGAGGGTGGGATCCTCCTGTCCAGGTTCTGCTCCTCCTCTGGATCTGACAGGTGGTCCCAGAGGTCCTCACACCCCAAGATTCTGTCCCCTCAGGTGCAGGTGGGAGCCCCCAGTCCCTCCCCCAGGGCAGGGAGTTCCACACTGGGGGATCTGACTCTGGG
>JAWWLZ010000019.1:17207763-17221974 GCA_035041345.1 Poliocrania exsul
AGGCTTCTTTCCCAGCCAGCTCCCAGCCTGAGGGGTCAGGTGTGCCCTGGGCAGCTGCTGCAAATGGTCCATTGTTACCAGTTCCTGGGAAATGAACTGGTTTAGAATCCACAGCTTTGGTCACCGCCACACAGTGATAAACTGGTCCCAGCTGCTGAACTGAGACATCTCTAATATGTGTTTATACACTAGTTTTCAGTTCCTGTTTTTCTCAAGAAAAAAGTCTGGTCAGTGTTGTGCCTGACATAACTTGTGATTTCATCCACAGTTTTATTTCAAACTGTAGAGGGAAAGAAGTCTAATTGGTGACTTCTCCAACTCTCTTAAATAAAGGAATTGTGTTCCTTCCTGTACCATCGATTAATTTGCTTTTTCCTGGGCAAAACAACCCCCATGTTTGCAGTGTAGGCAGGCCCAGGTGTGTGAACTGTGATGCTCAGGTGTGTCCCTGTGTGTCCTGCACTGTCCCTGTCCCTGTCCCCAGGCTGCAGGCAACGCTGTCAAACGAGCCTCGGACAACCTGGTGCGGGCGGCACAGAAAGCCGCGTTTGGCAAAGCCGAGGACGACGACGTCGTAGTCAAAACCAAGTTCGTGGGTGGCATTGCCCAGGTGGGTACAGCAAACACAGCAAAGTGGCACAGGAGTGGGCAGAGTGTTACAGGGTCCAGCTGCTGCCCTGCAGCTGCACAACCCTGTTTCGAAATCTCTGAGTGATGAATGACTTGGTGCCCCCGTGCCAGGTGAGCACTGACAGCACAGCAGTGATTTGCTGTGTGGGGTTTACACTTCTTCAGGGAGCAGTTACTGTAAAAACAGTTTCCATTGCCCAATATTTGGTACCTTTTTTCTGATTAAGTTAATGGCTCTTTTCAGACTTATGTACTTTAAATGTTCCCAAATCTTCATGGAATAACAGTTTTGCATGTATATAAGCAAAGAAACAGAGAGTGAAAGATAAAAAACAATTGCTTTGGTTACTGTGGCCCTTAATGATTATTGGAAAATAAAATTATTTTAAAGTGGATTCCAAGGCTTTGAGGTTGTACCAATTTCTGGATGGGATAAACCACGTACTGTAGTTGCTGCTCAGAAGATATTGGACCTTTATTATTTCTGCCTGTCTATACTACTGTAATTTTTTCTTTGGCATTCTGAGATGCAGGGAAATACTGTGGGAACCTGGTGAAATGAGTGTTTGGTTTTACTGCCACTCCAACACTTTGTTCAGACATGATGCTCATTGTGCACCCTGAGGCTAAACCCTCACCCTGAGCAATGCTGAAGGAGCACAGCATTATAAAATCCACCATGGGTCCATGGTAAAACCCTGGGGTAGATTCTCTTTCCCCTTTTCTTAGTCCTCTTTAAGAAATTTGTGGAAATACAATAGTGCTCTTGATGGCAGAGTCCTGGGATCTGGATAAATCTGAGCAATTCCTGAGGAAGTCGCTGAAAATTGGTGCTTCTGTGGAGAATGTGGCTGGTGCCACGGAGGAAGAAATCTGATTTTACAGACAGTATTCCTTGCTTCTGTTTTGCAGATCATTGCAGCCCAAGAAGAAATGCTGAAGAAGGAGAGAGAGCTGGAAGAGGCAAGGAAAAAGCTGGCCCAGATCCGCCAACAGCAATACAAATTTCTCCCCACAGAGCTGAGAGAAGATGAGGGTTAACCTGCTGAGATTTTCTTAATTTTTTCTTCTTTTTTTTTCCTTTTTTTTTGGTTTTTTTTTTTTTTTTTTTTTTTCTTTTAAAGAAATAAGCTAAAGGGGGACAGCACATTGAGACTGCTCTGACAGCATACTGGTATGCCAAGCACTTAGCTAAATAACTGCCTGTCATAGATTGGATGAGCAGAGGGCAAGAAACACTTGTTCTTTCCCATCTGCCCAGCTGAGGTGCATGATGATCAAATAATGGTACAGTGTTAAGTTCATCATTCCTGTTCCTTCCTTGACTTATATCTCAGGAGAGAATGTTTCACTTTTTACTAAAGATACTAAGTCAGTATTATTGTCCCTTTCCTGATGCTTGAGGTATTTATCGTTCCTTGACTTGTCAAACATTCATACTATTAGTGGGAAAACAGTCAAGAAACCTTTCATATGATGAATATCACATGAGCTGGTGGTTCTCCCCAACTCCCCCTGTGAGGAGAAGACCCAGGTGGAGAAGGATGTCTGGCTGAGTGTGTGGCTTTGAAGAAGATGCCTGTCCTCTTCCAGTGTTCCACACCTGGCTCAGCCCAAAGCTGGAGGAAGTGTCTCTGCTCCTGTTTGCACTAATAGTGTTGCTCCTCACCTGATACCAACAAGCTTCTGCTTGGACAGTATTTAGGTTTACAAAACGTGGCAATAGCCATCCTTCAAAGAGCTCTGAAAACAAAGAAATGGAAACCTTGTCACTGCCTCAGTAATAGCAGGTTCATGAAAGAAAATGCTGTTTCAATGATATACCTCTAATGTGTGACTACTTTTACAGTATTATACACACAAACACATGCTCCAACGTGGGACTGAGTAGTTTGCATTTTGTTTTTTAATTGAAATGATCTGGTTCTTACTGTGGTATTTCTGTGAGAATGTATGTCAGTGAAAAAAGGGAAATACCCAGTACAGCAGAAGACTATCACAACTCTTGTTATTCTTCTAAATGATGACATTTATAATGATCATGTTTTGAAACCTGTGGGAATTGTAGGAGAAAAGAATAAGTGAATTACAAGTAGGCTTTTCCTGTAATATATTTTTTCAAAATTTGGACTCTAGGGAGTTTGTTTTCATAGTTGCTATTGATGGAATTGTATTCACCAAGGAATTGCAGAGAAAGAATAGCAGCACTCTGTCAGCAATCTTTGTCTTCAGCTGCAGAAAGGTACAGTATGCTCTCAACATCTCTGTTGTGACCTAAACAATGGCAGTTTGGGTAGAGTAACACATCAAAGAAAGAACACAAATCACAGCAATGTCAACTAGCAAAAGCTAAACTCTTGGACTAACTACAGAAGCACCAACAAGAATTGCCAACATGTCTCCAGCTCCACTCAAGCCCTTTGAAACAAGAAAGGCAAGTCTCTTTGGGTCAAAGGATGTTGCCACCCCAGTCCTGAAGGCTGTGCTGTCCTTTGGGTCCCTGCCAGGCACACCCAGCTGAGCCTGTTGTGTCACACACACACCTGCCTGTTGTCTTGGTGCAAACACACTTGTCCTGTAGCCTCCCAGTCACCCGGTAGTGGTAGCTTTATCAGTCTAGGTAGTGCTAACTCCTTTAAGTTACCTGCATGAGATAGAATTATCAGGAATTTTGTCACACTAGTGTTAAATATGTAGCAAAAAACTGCTAGAGAATTACTAAATATTCAAGTGTACAGAGTTTTTTACTGTTAGAGTCTCTTCTCTGATACTGATGTATTTCAGATTCATTAGAGTTGCTGGAGAATCTACAATCATGAGAGGAAAAAAATTGGCATATCCCAACTGGAATCATGGCATTGTTGTGCCAGATGTGTGGGTTGTGTGCACATGCAGACCCTGTGCCATCAGAGACAATGTGCAATTCCAATGTCTGTGATTTCCCACTTCAGCACAACCAATTGGGTTGGTTTTCATTCATCTCACTGTGAACAGTGTCCCAGGATCTCAACTCCTACACCAAGGAAAAGGCTTCCTATGAAGTTTTAGGCAGAAGGCTAAACTGGTGTTTAGTGCTGTAAGACCTCAATAAGGACAGCTCTGGTGATGGGGATTTTCTGCTGCTGTTGGGAGGTTCAACTTCTTTGCAGCTTATGTCTGTCTCTTTTTTTACCTGGATGGCCTCACATTCCCACCTCTTTTTTTGGAAAGGTCTGCAAGACAGATTTGTTACTGCTTCCCTTTTGGCCTGTGTTTAACCAATTCTTTGATCTCATTAAAGCATGAAGAGAGATGATGCTGTCTTTGCACCATGCCACTCTTTTATTGCAGCTGTAATCCTGGTGTAATATATTTTGGTCAGGATGGTATTTGCCAGTTTGATATAAGCCAAAAAACTTGGTCAAATGCAACTATGTATGGAAATTATATAGCTAGAAAAGTTTATCAGTATGCAGAAGGAAAGAGCGTGCTCCAATTGTGTTCCAGGGAAAATTCTTTGGGAAGTCCATTCTAGCACAGTCAGTTTGAGACTTCTCTTTCTGATTTAATGCCCCCTCTTATTTGACAAAAAGTATTTTCTCCTTGGCTGGGGCTCCCCAGAGGAACCACAGTCAGATGAATGGCTGAGCTGGACAACTGAAGTATTTTTGTACTCAGAATTTGGGGTCTTCCTTTGTGAACCATGAAGAGAATATAAGGTCATCCAAAGTCTTTCCATTTTTTTCTTGCTGTTGTGATTTGCAGAATCACTGAAGTCCACATGAGAATGTCTGTGGAGTTTGGGACTGGTCCATGCATTTCTTTGGCATGGGGATTTGCAGCAGGAAGTGACAAGTTGGAGTAAGGGGTAGATGCTAATTAATCAGAAGGACAGATGTTTACTTTGTTCTGTTAACTTGTGAAATGGTAAATGAGCTCTGTTGTATCTCACCCTTCTTCATGTGGAATTCACTTTAAGAATTGTATGCAAATTAAAAACAAAATGCCTCAAAGTTGTTTGTGTACAAATAGTCTGGTGTCATTTCTTCAGCTATTCAGCAAATAATTTGGGCATTTTAACCTTGATCTAAGCTTTTATATATTGGAAGCCTCAAAGTTAGAAAAGTTTTGGAACAAAAATTGAATTCTAGACTTGTCTCATCTGTCCCTTTCCCTTGGATTTTCTGCATCTTCATTACTTAATTCCTATCCAGGGAAGGAATGTATAACCCAGAAACCTTCTCAACCTAAATAAATTTAGATTATGAGCACATTTTTGCTTTTTGTCAGTCCAGACTGATAAGATATTCACCCCATTTATCTTCCCTACATATTTTTAACCCTCTGGGGTTTTTGGTGTTTTGTTTTATTTTTCTTTGGGCATCCTAATGTGGGATTGGGTGGGGTTTTTTTGGGGGGTGCCTTATACTGTCAGAGTTTTATTGTTATGTATTTGCATCATGATCAATGACCATAATTGTCATCATCCCCAAAATCTGCTTTTCCACATTCACATATTGCCATTAATCATGTAGTGTTGGTCATGTTCATGGAACACCTTTCTGTGGCACAAAGATTGTGGTGCCAAGTGCAGAAACTGTGAGTTCCAAGTCAAATTGCTGTCATTTACTCAGCTCCAAACAAGTGCCATTTGGTCACTTTTTAAAAAGCATTTGAAGCATTAATAAAGCAGTACAGACTCCTGATTTTTCTCAAAATTAGTGCACTGTGTTGCAGGGGAAGACCCTTCTGTTCAAGACAGTTTTGAGATGTATATGCTGGAGTTTCTGGGGCTTGATCTGTCACTTCAGTGTATTCCCTTCCTGTTAAAGTTTTAACCCCAAGAAACTTAGAATTCCCAGGTGACAGAGGAGAATGTTCTATCTATAGTTCTGCATAGGCAAAGCCATGAATGGTTTCTGTGATATATATCAGTGCCCATTCAATATCCTTAAATAAAGTACCTGTTAACCACACATAATCACACAGAAAAATCCAACACCACTTACTCAAGGGTGTTGGATAGTTGGGGGAAGGCAAGTTTTGCTTTTCTATTTGTTGATCTCCATTTCATTCAGCATTTTGTCCCTGTCAGATATAACTGGTGCCTCAGTTCTGCCTGTGACACTGTGCCACAAGTGGCACTGGGAGTGCTTTGGTGTTGCCACCAAAGGGGCTGTTCCTGCCAGAACTCCATCCTTGGCACAGTGGGGTCTCCTGGGCATCCCTCAGGTGCATCCCCAGGTGTGTCTGTCATGTCTCTGATGATATGACAGACTTTTCCCACTTACTCTCTGTGGCAGAAACAAGATTGCAGAAGCTCCTCTTTGAGTGATGCTGAGCTGAATAATTAACTGGGGGCTTTTGAGGCCCTTGGCATATTTTAGGCTAAAATATCTTAATATAACTATGAAAAGAGGTATTTTTAACTACTAGAAAAAAGCATTTGGCAGGTTTACTGTCCCTTTTTTTTTCTATGCAGCACCATTTTATTTTGTATTGGAAACATTCTGGGCTCTGCATTAGAGACTCCAGGAAAATTAATCCTTTCTGTTTGCACAGTAATGCCTAAAGGCTTGAAAACTGAACCACAGTGTTTGACATTCTTAGGTCCCTTTTGACCCTGTCTTTCTGCACAAGTTTTGTTTGCCTTTACCTTTTGCTCTGAGCATTTATGAGCACTGCATTTATTCCTCCTGGACCATCTTTTTTCCCAAATACACACCTCAGTTTTGGACCTGTGCAGGTCAGTTCTGTTTAGTGTGGCAGGAGAAGTACTAATGGGTTTATCCACACATTGCCTACTCTGGATGATGTAAAGCTTATCAAACATACAGGATTTTATTTCCCTACTGGTTATTTTCTCGAAGTATATTTATTGATTTTAAAAATAGATAATAGGGGCTGCTGACTTCTTAGCAGCCTGAAATGTCCACAGTGGGGGTGTCAGTGTAACCCTTTTGTCAGAGAATAATTGCTTGTACTGTGCTACATCTTCTCTCAATGTGGTTCTGAATCTGTGGTCTTTGTGGCTGTTTGTGCTTTATGAGGTGCAACTGAAAAGGTTAATCCAGAGGTTTCTTCCAGCACTGGTTGATGATCTTTGCATTCAAATTGCTTTGTATGTGCAAAGTTATTGATTAAGGTATTTAACTGAACATAAGTCACTGAAGTGTTGACCTGATGAAGTCCTGGAAAGAGTGACCAGATTCTGGGGCAGTGGGTGTATCATAAATACATGTTTGTACTGTATTGTACATTTTCCAGTTTGCCAATAAGGGCATTACATGTATTGAGGATGTACTGCCAGAAAATAGTTTACTGGTCTTGCTTCCAAAGCAGAAAAGGTATTTATGTCCCAGTTCACCAAATGCTCTAGCACATACTTACAGTATTTAAAAAAACTAAATCTTTCATATTCTCTCTGCAATACAGTTACCTCAGCTAGGCCTGAATGGGATTAAGCCCATGCCTAAGACATTTCCAAATGAGAGTGTTTCAGACACTCTTGGAGACAGTGCACAGCCTTTACTGTGTGCTATTAGAACCACTCTCTCCATCATACCCATTCCAAGATCATCAGAGTGGACTTAACAAGAATAATCTGCTCTTGGAGCCCATTTCTTATTTGTCCCTCAGAAAGCACAACAGAGAAGTCACTCCTATTTTACAGATGGCAAAGGTGTGTTGCAGGAGGGAGAGAACTTGTTCAGCCCCCCAGAGCAGGTTGCCCTGAGTGCCAAGGTCAGTCCAGCTCCTGTGATCTGGATAGAATAGATGGACAGGAGTAGCCAGAAAAGGGTTAATATTTATATTCCCATCTAGTTCATAACTGGTCTACATTATGTTTTGCAGTGATGCCTCTGCACTGTCAGCTCCAGAGCAATCCATGCATTCTTTATTGGTAACTGTATAGCAGAGGGACTTCAATAGTGATTGTGATCAGTGCCAAGAACAACCATCCTTCACTGCCAAGCTTTTAGACAAACATCCTGTCTTCCAGAGCTGAATTTAAGCTGCAGGAGTCTCTGCTCAGTGTCTTGGCTTTGCCTTGTGCTGGAAGTGCTTCTGTTGAGCACCAGCCTCAGTTCCTTCCAGCAGGAAAGGACTGATGCAGCCTTTTGCTCGGACTTTTGCTGCAAGAGAAGCAACAGCTTTAATCCTTTGGACAAAAGCTCTGCAGCTTATTTTGATCAGCCTCCTGCTTTACCAGAGCTTCCTGGAAAATACAGGGACAATCCTGAGGCTGTGGAGCCTTTGTGTGACACCTGGAGCCACAGAGCCTGTTTGGAGGTTTACTCAGAGGTGCCTTTGGTCAGCTGTGGTTACAGGACACTGAGGCACTGAGGACAACACACTAATGAGTCCAGTCTGGCTGCACTTACTCTTTGCCTTCAGCTATACAAGCATGAGTCTGCTCTCTCTTCTAAATATTCATCTTTTGGTTTCATTTTTTAACAGTAAATGAGTGGACATGACACCATGTTTCTAAAAGGCTGGTGCAGTTTCTCAAGGTCCACTCTGATGACCGTGTTTTAACACATAATTTTTTTTAAGACTGAGCTTTTGCTTTATGAAATCAGTAGTGATTTTAGCTAAATATTTGTGTATGAGCACAACTCTGAGTATGTTTCTTTTTGCCTTAGAACAACGAAATTGAGTGAGAACTTTAGTAAGAACACATTGCTGGGTTTGCTGATGTCTCACAGATCTTGCTGACCTCTGATCTGGGAGTTTGTGTTCCTGGGATTTCACATGTGAAAACTGGGGGGGAAAATTAGTTCAAACAGATGACCTCAGAAAAACAGCTTCATGGGTCATTCCAGTGTTTGGTTTGCATTCCAGTTGCTGTACTCTATCATTTTGGTGGTGATAATAAGGCTATTTAGGGTAATTCTCAAGCCAAACCACTGCTATGACACATCTGTGATGCTTCCAGATCCTGTAGCTCAGCAATTCAAGCCACCAAGAAAATTTGCTGGTTAGTTTGTTCAGGATTCATCCCAAATCTCTTCCAAATCACAGGAGTGGCTCTTTATTACATGATCAGCTCACTCATATCTTGGTTTGTCCAAGCTCTTGTTATTTGAAAATAGACTAGATGCAAAAATTTCTCTTCAAAGGCTGTTCTAATTCTCTCCTAGAACTGGAAAAATTAAATATGCTAAATATCTTCTAGACTAAATGTTTTGTAAAACAAAACAGGCTGCCTGTGCATCCATCTCAGGAGAGGTCAGAGCCTATTCAGGTCTCCTTACCTATCTTAAGGATAACACCCATTAAAAGAGAACCTTCCAATTACTCATTTTTTCAGAAGTATTTGCTGTTGAAAGGGAAACAGCACTGAGGGAGCTACACTGGTATTTCCCTGTAACAGGTAAGTGCTGTGTTACTTTCAGATTCATAGAATAGTTGGTCAAAACTCTAAAAATACATCAACTGAGACATCAAGCAGACCATGTGAGTCTTGTTTCAGGTATTTGCTTCCAAACAAGCAGTGTAGTATCTGTAGCTGCTCCAAGCCAGTAAAAATGCCAGTGTTGAAAGGGTAAGTCAGAGCTGCAGTGACACTGTGAATTACAGCATCATGCTTTAAAAAAATCAGCTGAACCAAATGCTGGCTTTGTCCCTTTTGATGTTGCAGAAAGCAGGTGGTGGCTTTTGAGACAACCAGGCATTTCTGAGAGTCCAAGCCACCTCAGAGTTCAGACAGAAATTCAGGCAGAAATGCCAGACCTGGGGCATGCTGAAAGCCATGACTTCATTTCTTAGGACTTGAACAGCTCAGAGACAAACAGCCCATGCCTGGCTGGTCCCTGTAATAACACTGACATGCAGAAAATGCCTGGCATTTTTTTGTTCACTACTTGGCATCAAATTCATCTGATTTTGTTTCCTTCTGGACTAAGAACAGACTATTCTTAATGTTGCAGCCCTGAGGAGAAATTACCCATTGTAGCTTTGTTTCCACACATGGACCCTGGAAAATCCTGCTGTACTGGGAGAATTTGTGCAGTGTCATGTCCAGCCCCTTCCATCAGCACTGAGTTCCTGTTGTTTCATTCAGATTTTCAAAGAGAAATGCATCTCTGCTCAAAACCCACTTGGCAGCTCTTCAGCTCCCCCAGAGCCCCAGGGAGCAATGAAAAGAAGCCAATTCCTAGTTCCAGGTACCACTTTTAAATGCTCTGATGACTTTTTTTTCCCCACAGAAACTTCCATGATCAGAAATCTCAAGCTGCCAAAGCACAGCATTTCATAGGGCAGAAATTCTGAAATCAAAGTGAAATGAGAGTCTGTCCTGGGAGCCACAGGGAGAAGAGTTTTCTTTAAGCACAAGATGCTGAGCACTTACATTCCTCTGCATAGAAACAGCAAGAAGGTAAGTGCAGGTCTGGGGGACAGTGATATTTAAATTCACAATACTGTTGGCATAAGAGAAATTGGTGCTGAATTAGTTTAGGTAGGAAGGAAAGTCTGGAAGGAAGGTCTGGGCTAATCTTTAGGAGTAGAAGCCAATCTGCCATTGACATCAAGAATGAGAAATAGGGTTAAACAGTCACAGCAAGGGTCTCACCCATTCTCCCATATGTGATATACTTTCTAAAGCTTTCCTGGAGGTCCCTGCAGGCTGTACTGGGTGGGGTTTTCTTGTCAAGACATCTTGGTTGATGAAAACAAATGAGAGGATGGAATTCTTACAGGATTCCTCTCCTGCAGTCCTGGGTGTTTATAACCTGCCCTTCACCAGTCAGGTTTGTGTTGAAATCTTCACACTTCTCTCACAGCCTGCCCAGCTCTTCAGAGCTTTATTCTTTTCATTCCTTCATGCATATTAGTCACTGCTCCAAATCAAATATAGTCTTGAAGTTGAGGAGTGAAGGGAAAGGAGGACACTGGAGTGCCAGAGAGTCCCTCTGGTGCTGCTGGATTGCTCTGGTGCTTCTGCAGCCCACTGTTAAGAAATAAGAGCAGGGGACACTTTGCAGCAGAGCCTGGACTGCTGCTGGAAATGCATTTCCTGCTACACTGAGCTCAGCCCATGCAGAAACCCAAACAGGAGCAAAGCCAGTGAGGACTCTGGCAAAGGTCACCCTCTCTTCATATAGAAAGGGAAGCATTTGGCCTGATCTGATGAAAGAGAGAACTTAAAGAACTGCTCTGCACTTTGTGGCACGGACACAAAGCGCTGACTGGGGAGTTTCCTCAGCCCAGCTCCAGTTGTGCTCAGCGTTGCATCATCCCAGGAAAATGAGGCTCTTGGGTCACTGCCTGCCCCTCTAATCTGCTCCAGAAGGACAGAGACCAGTGCCCAGAATAACATTTTATAAGATCTGGGAAATTATGCTTGCAACAAGCAGAGACCTTTGAAAAGCTTGCAGGAGACCTACTGTTTGGATGTGTTTAGCAGCACGGCCCCTGTGTACACATCCCTGTAAGCAGCTGCTTCCAGGAGCCAAGAGAATGAGCTGAGGGAGAGCCCAGATGCCTTTGCCAGGAGCTTAGTACCTTTCTCAACACACAGGCCTGTGCTGAATGGGGAAAAATCAGTATCAGGATGTTTTTGCTCCTCCTTGGCTGCAGAATGGGTTGGACAAACACCCCCTGGAGTGCAGGTGGGGCCCACACTTGGTGCAGAACAGGACTGTGTCTTCCCCTGCAGGTGCTGGGTGTTCTCTGTGTGTGCTGTATGTAACTCCTGCCTTCTGAGGGGCACTACAGACTGTGTGTCAGACCAGAAAGGACAATTCCATGGCTTTGTTCTTCACTTGGATAGCACCATTCCACCAGGGATCTTGGGATTTAGTGAAACCTCCCACCTACAGGATAAATGCCATGACAGACAGGAGTGAGCTCACTGCCAGCAGGGAAGTGCATCACTGTAGGCACCCAAATGCTGGGCACTCTCAGCCTCCCTCTGCACCTGCTCTGGTGAGGGTTTGACTGAGAGCTTGGGGACTCTCCCCAGGCTCCTCCTCACTCATCTACACCTCGTGGTGCCCACAGTTCCCATGAGAATGACCCACCTGTGCTGTCTTTGCTCGTGGTCACTGGCAGGGGTTGACTGGAAAGCTCACATTGCTCTGTTCACTCTCTCTTTGCCCACCAGAGAGAGGGGAGTTGCTGAGGGAGTGATTTTTTCTCAGGGTGTGGTTTTGGGTGAAGCTTCACTTTTTTTGTTTTCCATTTGTTCCTTGCCTGTGGCCTGAACATAAGAGAAAAGTTTTATCAATCCTAACTGGTGTTTCTGGTGTACAACTGCTTGGGACCACTTACTTGGGTTTGCTGAGAGACTGAAGGGAAAGAGGGAGGAAGAAAGTAGGAAAACTTCATCATCCTGCAATGGACCATCTGGAGGATTTTTCTCTCAGCTGTTCCTTACAGTCAAACTCATTCTCCCAAACAAAATTAGCTTTGTTATTGTTGCTCCAGGCCTCTTGTCTCCTCTCCAAGCTGCTTTGATTTGTCAGCACCTCTGTGGCAGGAAGGCAGTGGGAACCCTGCAGAGTGTCCCAGGCAGGGGCTGGGCTGCAGCAGAGCATCAATCTGAGCCTTCACCCTGGACAAGGATCACGGGAGGTGTGATGCTCCTGCACAGGTGACTCAGCCAGAGGGCTTTTGTGCTGTCCAGCTGCAGGGCTGTGATTGGAATCAGGGAGAGACTTCTCCTCCAGGAATAACCCCCTGAGTTCTCCCACTGGTGTCTGGCAATGTCAGCTGGTTCTGTGCCCAGAAAAGCTGCTGCTTGTGCTCCACCTCCTGATGCTACACCCCAACTCCAGTCCAAGCTCTCTTTCAGCAAGCACAGGTTTGCCCCAGGCAAGGTGTGGAACTGCACTTGCACCAGTGACCACAGTTCCACACAGCATTCCTGTGCTCCAGGGATAGATGAAATGTCTACAAACAGAATGGTCAAGCCTTGGAAATATTAGTGGGGTAATCTCTAGTTAGCAAGTGCATTTTTGTAATGGGTAACACATGAGAACAAAAGGCACAGGGGAGCAGAGGCTTTGGAAAATGGAGCTTAAAGCTAAATTATATATTTCATATTGGTTTTTTTTTTTAAAAAAACAGTGTAAGCAGTGCCTAACTGTGATTAGATGAAATCTAAAACATCTGCAGGAGCTCCTAAATAAACCATGGAAAGTGGGAGGAATTCAACAAATGTTGGGAAACAAAAGAACAAAGAGCTTGGTGGGATTTATGTGTCTGCCTTCATATGCCAAACTTTCCCCCATTCTTGTTTTCTCTACTGCTAAGCAGAAATTACACTTTAACTATTTCACTGTGCAAAACTTCATTAAGGATCTACAACCCTCAAGCCTGAGAGCTGTATTTCTTCTGCTATTGAGTTTTATGGCTCTTGGCAATTTTCTGACTGTTTTCATAGTGAACATAGATAATGGCATTAATTTTTCCCAGTAGAGAGAAGTATTTAAGGTTCACTTGGGTAAAGAGTTAACTTGGCATCACTTCTAAATTATTTTGAAATAAAAGCCTGGGAAAAGCTTTGGGGTTTTTGATAATTTTAAATTAGAGAAGCATCTATCTATCTATCTATCTATCTATCTATCTATCTATCTATCTATCTATCTATTGGGTTTATATATATATATATATATATATATATATAAAGGATTTGGGAGGGAAACCACTTGTTTTGGCATAAAACACTGACCAGCATTGCAGGAATGGTCAACAAAACATTTTCTCTTCATCCCTTTTCTCCTCCCCAAAATTCAAACAAAACTGTTACAGTTTTCCCCATTCTTGCTATGTTTGAATCAACTTCTTTGAACAGGAAAAGGAAAGAAAATGGGGAAAATCTCTCAGCTATGGTACCTGCAGCATTGACTGCAAAGAGAAGGGAAGGACTTCCACAGAAGTATAACTTTTTCCACATAACTGCTTCCTGTGTCCATTCAGGACTAATTTGAGGACCTCTATGCTGTGTTTCTGTGAGAACGCCAATCCTATAAATTAAGAAGCCAACACCAAGTCAATGCATTCCTTTTTGTCAGGATAATTCTCTGAGGTACAACTCACTGCCATGGTAAGGCAGGCAGAGATCCATTTGGTACTCAAAAATGAAATTGTTCACCATTTTCTCAACTGCCAGAACCATCAGCACTGCAGTTCCACACCACACCCCTCCTCTGTCCTTTTCTGACTTACCTGCTGTGCCCACAGTGGGCACTGACCATCCCAAATGGCCTGTGACCCTCAGTTGGGTGCCAGCAATTGTGCCCAGGGAGCTCTGCCCAAGCTGCCCAAAGGCAGGGCAGTGCAGACTGGCTCCTTCTCCCCTGCCAACTGGCACAGCCTCTGGCAAGGTCTCAGCTGCACTGGTGCTAAAGGAGCCTCCTGCAGTCCTCACACTGGGGCTTTCCAGGACACCATCTGTGTCCCAGTTCAGCAAGCTGGGACCAGTTTATCACTGTGGGAGTGTGACCAAAGCTGTGGATTCTACATCCTCCATTCATTTCCCAGGAACTGGTAACAACGGACCATTGGCAGCAGCTGCCCAGGACACACCTGACCCCTTAGGCTGGGAGCTGGCTGGGAAAGAAGCCTGGCAGAGGAGCTGGGAGAACTCCCCTC
>JAWWLZ010000019.1:17250869-17261693 GCA_035041345.1 Poliocrania exsul
CCAGAGTCAGATCCCCCAGGGTGGAACTCCCTGCCCTGGGGGAGGCACTGGGGGCTCCCACCTGCACCTGAGGGGATAGAATCTTGGCTTTGGGTACTTGTGGGACCACTCATTGGATCCAGAGGAGGATCAGAACCTCGACAGGAGGAGACCACCACTCAACCAGACTGCAACATCATCTGCACCAACAGATTTTCCCCTTCCTTTTCCTTTGGACTCGGCGGAACCACATGGGACTCAGCACAGGGGCCACCAAACCCCACTGTGTTTGTGCCCCAGGAGGCTGGGTTACACTGCTGGGTTTTGTGGGTTAAACCCAATTTCTCTTTGTTTCATTGCATTTATTGTATTATTGTTATTAAATTGTAACTCCTACTTCTAATCTCTTTTGTGTTGGGTTCATTTCTCCTGTCAGTTCACCTTTAAACCAGCACAACACTGAAATATGAATGTCCTTCATCTATGAACTACCCTCGGGCTGTGATTTGTGATCCCTCTATGATTCTGAGCATCCAAATCAGATTCTAAGATCTGGACTTCAGAGACTGCAGTGGTTGGAGTGGTGTGACCTTCCCCTGAGCTGTAGAGTGCTCCTGTCACCAGATGTGATAGGAGTGCCCTTCTGTGGTAGGTGTTATGTGTATTCTGAAAATCAGTGTCAGGAGAGGAGCTGAAAAAGGTAAATGTGAGCCCTACTCACATTTTTAGTGGCTAAAATCTCTCAGTACTCCTGATACCATTTTTATAATTTCTGTTCCCGTTGGTTGTAAATACTTTTCAGGCTACTGAGAGGCAGACTTTTGCATGTGCTTGATCATGTGCATGACATCATGATCATGTGCATGCCTTCAGACCAGCAGTAGGGTCACAGCTGGACCTCAAGGCTGATTACAGGGTTAGGAATATTGCAGCAGCTCCACCACAGACCAGAACAAGCACATATTTCCTGAGGGAGTAGACTTCTGAAAGCAGCACTTAGATTCTTCAGGACATAACTGCTACCCCAGAAGAGGCATAGGCTGCTTTCCTGCCCCTAATACCAGACCTAATTATGCATTACTGTACTTAATTATGCATTACTGTACTGGGCAGGGAAGGTATTAAGTTCTCATGGAGCTTGACAAGGTTTATGTGGACTAGCATTACTATTATTTTGACCCAGGTAAAGGAGTAATCTCACTCCTCTCCAGATTGATGTGGTGGTATCTGAAATCAGATCCTGAATCTCTGTTCTTAATTGCTTCATGTTCTAATCTCTTTTTGTTTGTTGATTCAGCCTTGGCTTTATTTGAGTGCTATGATTTTGAGTCCAAGCTCAGGTAGTGATTGAAACAAGATAGGACTTCTTCCCTGTTTCATCTTCTTTTCTTGAAACAGATAAAGATCAATCCATGACTGAAGCATTAGAGAAGACAAAATGTCACCTAAGATTGTTCATGCTGTGGAGTGTGTATGTTTGCCAATTTATGTAGGGCAGAGCAATCACCTGCTGATGAAGTTCAGACCTCATTTTGAGCCTGTGTGAGGCAGTGGTTGATGGTTCCAGGCTCTCACCTGTGCCCAGGTGCAACAGGGTGTACACCCATCCCCGTGGGTGTGGGAGCTCCTGCACAGGGAAGGGACAGACTAGGGAGAGTCCTGCAGCCTTTACCTCTGTGAAAGTCTGCCCTGCTCCTTCTCTTTTACATTCCCATGGCTGTGATCAGGCTTAAAATGCCAAAGAAAATGTTTGTACTGAGTGTCCAATATGTCTTCCAACAACATCACAGCAACAGGAAAAAAGACAGAGCCAATTGCTGCTCCTGTGGAGCCACTCCTTGTGAGTCTCTGAGCTGTATCCAAGGGTAAGCATCTCATTGAGAATCAAGGGACCAATTTTAGTGTCATCACTGTGTCCACGAGGCTCCAGCAGTGTGTGGAAGTGCAGAGTGAAGACAGAGCTCCTGAGCACTGCCAGTGCTGCCTGCTGGCTGTTGTGCCCTACAGGTCTCCACTACACAGTGACAAGGAGCTTTTCTTCCTCCATCTTTTAGCAGTCAGCAACCTCAGCCACACAGGTTTAATTTCTTTGCAAAACCAGACTTAAAAATAGCGAGATGGTTCTTAATCAAGTGAGTTAGCACTGCATGAAAGGAATGCCATCTCTATAGAGCAGGTTATTGGCCCTTGCTCTCACAGTAATTGTTCTTATCTTCCTGCTTTCAACTCAGGAGGCCTCCTGTGAAAATGTGTCAGCTCTGTTGCCCTGTTCATAGGCAAAGCATGCTGTGAGTCAAGAATTACAGATTTTTTTTAAATATATGAATATATTGGAATCTGTGACTTGTGCAGCAGCTCTGATAAAATGCAGGCCAAAGAATAATTCACACTTGCTCCATCTACCACCTTCTCGCTCTTAATCTGTGCTGCTCAAACCCAAAATCCCCCAACACCCAATTACCAATGTTTGAGGAGAGGTTCATGTTATTTAATGACACAGGAACAAGGTGATTTTTGTGTTATCCCCTTGCACCAGCTGTGAGTCTGACACACAGTCCAGCACTTTTCTTACCCACTGTACAAAGAAGAGACTTTAGTCTCATGTTCCCAGTGCTCACTTGAAGTTGTCAAATTTATCCTGCCCTGTCATCTTAAATTCTTTCCAATGAAGAGTGACAGTGCAGCTTAAAAATGTCAAAGGTTGTGGCTTTTTTTAAGAGTATCTGTTTTCATCTCTCTGGAGGTTATTAAGAAAACAGATAATAACCTTGAAAATAGAGAGAAAGGAAGCACCTGAACAAAAGTAATCTCTGTAAAAATGCAAAGAAACAAAAACTCTGACATTTGTGTGATCCAGGATAGGGTGTGAGGGAAAGGGAAAAGATGCAAATTCTCCTTCTCTCTTGGCTTTTTCCTACCTTCTTGTAAGAGAGGGGTTCATGTATTTGCTGCCATGGTCACAGAGGGAAAAAATGGATTAGAGCAAGATATCACATTGCAGAAGATTACTGTTCTTGCTGCAGTTGCCCCTGTACACAGCCAGAGTCATGCCAAGTCTGGCTTCTCACCCCATGGATTCTTTGTCACTGCACTTGGCCATGCCAGTCTTTAACACTTGGCAGTTAAATCCAGGGATTGGATTCTCACACATTACCAAGGAGCTTAGATCCATACCATTCATGACTACAAATATATTTAGGAACTTTCTGCAGTTAGGAGCACTTGGGGATAAATATCTGTCTGCTTGTCTGCTTAGTTTATGATGATTCTCTTGGGTACTGCCCATTATTTGGCTTCAAGCAGTGAACTGAAAACTAGCCCTATAATGAATAAAAACTTAGTTGGAAAGAATTCTTTTGTTCTGACATGGGTTTGCTGTCGTCTCCTGACATGTTCTTAATTTCCTCTTGGAAATGGCTCCAACAATCAAAGCCTGCTATGGTTCCAGCCATTTGGTTTAAATAAACAGCTGTATTGATTTACAGAACTGCTGGGCCTTGGGCCAGCTCATCCTTTGCACTGCCAGCAGTGCCCAAAGGTCCCTGACACAGGGTGCCCTTCACTAAGCTCTGTCCTGTCTGCCACATCCTACTGGATTCAGTCTCCTTCTACATGTGAAACACGACTGGACATCCAGGAATGTCGGGATTTATGGTGTGAAAGCTGGAAGTAGCCAGCTAGCTCTTGGCTTGGCTTTGCCATCACAAACCCACATGTTTCCCAGCCCCTCTGGGCATCCCAGGGTTTCCTTTTAAGCTGCTTTAAACATGATTCTGCTTCTCCCTCTCTGCTTTTTGTATTTTAGAAAGAAAATCCCTAGAAAATGGCTTTCTTGGAGACGTTTGCTTTCCGAGACTGTACTAGAGCAGAAAATATAATTAGAATGGGAGGCACTGGCTGAAGGTTTAATACATCTGTCCTTAAACAGGCTATTTTAGCACTGGGAGTAGCATAACTAAGGCAAAACAGGCTGTAAAATCCCTTTAGAAGCTGGCTAAATACCTAAGCTGTGGTCTTGAGCTATCTTTGCTCTGATGTGTTTGTGGGCACTGACACCATTGGAGTGAGGGCAGCACAGCCCAGAGCCCTCCCCTCTGCCAGGGAGGGAGTGTCCTCTCTGAGCATCAAACAAGGCACCCCAGGGAATGGTGCATCATTTCTGAGGCCCCTCAGCACCTCCAAACACGGTGAGGGGATAAGCCTCTGCTTTTGAACTGGGATGGACATCAGAAAGGTCTGGCATGTGGGAGCTGCTGAGGAAGATCTAGATTTTAATTTCTGTTTGCTGGGAGTCAGGATGACTAAGGGCAGAAAGCAGCATCTGTTGAATCTGGTGGCAACTGCCCCTTTAGGAAACCAGTAATTGGCTTGTGATGAATGCTGGGATGCAAATGTGATCTTGATTTGGGACCTTCAGTACCTTCAGGCTTGCATATAACCAGGTAGCAAAGAGACAGACACATAAGAACCTTTATTGCACTGGCTCTTGAGCAGAGTCAGAATTCATCTCTGACTGCTGAGTTTTGGATTAGTTGATACAACACTTGGAACTTTCTTTGCCTTACTCTTCTGGGCTTTGACCTTACCAAACACTCCAGGTGTGCAGGTCTGGCCTGTGCAGGACCTTGCAGCACCTTCAGAGGCAACGGTGTCTAAAGCAGGAGGTCCCTTTGGGGTTCTGTCAGCTCATCCAGAAGCTGATTTTTGGAGTTAGACTGTGCTGTTTGCTACTCTGCCAATGAAAACCTTAAGCCCAGTGGACATAGTAATCTGTTTTTAAATTCCTTCTGACACCAAACTATGATTAAAAAAAAAAAAAGAGTTGTTCTGTTAGCCTTGAAAGTTTTCCAGGGTCTGGGTTAGCATTCCTTGACTTCTTAAGTCATTGCAAATGCATCCATACTTGGAAGGATGTGCCAGGGCAGTGGTCTTGAGTCCTCTGCACTTGTGTCCTAGGCCTCACTCCATGTCTCCAACACTCAGAGAACAGCACATGCAATTAGTGTGTCGATGACACAGTCCTGAGATGTTTTATTTTTCCAGCTCTGGCTCTGAGTGGGTTTTGTTTCAGTGTCTCCATCGTACACATGTAAGTTTTGCCTTCTGCTTTGCATGTAGCTCTCAGTGAAGATGGCCAGCAGTCCTCATGGATGTGCTACATATTTCTGAGGGAGCTTTCTTGTTCTGATAAACAGCACATTCCTCAGAGAGCTGCAAGGGCCTGCAGGGAGCTGTTTGACAGCTCTGACCCCTGGTGAGGTGTTACAGAGCAAGCTGAGGTCATTCCAGAGGTTGTGTTTTGATCCTCTGTTCCTTTAGGTCAGCACTGAGTGGAGGGGATTAAGGGATTCTATGAGGGGTTCACTGTTGGGGAGAGCCTTGAAAAGAATGTTTGCCATTCCCACTGCCTGCTGTGGGAAATTCATAGGATCACTGCAGCAAGCGCCAGGATTTCCAGGGAGTCTTGAGCAAGAAAGAGCCTGAGGCAAGATTTATCTTTCTTATCTAGCTGGGGCATTTCTGCAGGAGATGCTGTTTTACAGCTTTTTGATTTTTTTCCGTAATCTTTAATTTAGATTTGGGGGGTGATGAAAAAAGTTAAGATTTTTGTCCTAATTTTTCTCTTGTTGTTTTTGCTCACATGAAATTCACTTTATGGCTATTTGGATCACAATGCTTAGAGAAAAAGTAGTTTCCCTTAGAATTTGCTATTTGTCCCCAAAGCTGCGTTAATTAACTAGTTCATGCATTCACATGCTTAAAAGTCAGTTTAACTCAACCTACATCTCCTTAACACCTACTCAGCCTGGTGTTAAAAGGTGCTGTCGGAGTGTGGGTTTGGCTTGAGGGAGATGAGAGCAGTGGAAAGAGGAGATTGTCCCGGTGTCAGCCCAAGCCCCAGCTCTGGCACGTTCACCTCGGACTGGCATCTGGGTGGGAAAGCTCCCGGTTCTCTTTGGTAAGAGCAGAGGAGGCACCGCGGGGTGATGATGCAACGTGCCCAGGGGAAGGTGCGCTCCTCCCATGCGTCACAGGAGCTGAGAAACACTCTTTAGGAGCTGGTGTTGATTGGAGAGACTTACCCTTGTTGATTGATAATGTCATTAATCGATACCTCTATCATAGAATTTGCTTAATAGTTATTATAAAAATCGCTTTATATAAAGTAGCTTAGCATATGGCAAAAATCATAAGGTACAGATGTGTAGGACCTGTCCTTGAAGCTTCTATACTAAGGGGCCTTAAGGATTTCTTGTGGTAACTAAAATAGACTGGACATCATATGAAATAAAGCTAAATCAGAAGATATGTCAAAAGAACAGGATAATTAGGGAAATTTGCCAATTAGACCGGTTATAGTTGCCAACAGATCCGGTCTGGGGCAGTTTTGAGCCAAAGGTAAAAAAGACACATGAGGAAGATCATAACTTCATCCCCAAAGACCACCAGAGACCTTTGCCCCTAATTACCAGGAGGAAAGGTGCAAGAAGGAGGTGCAGGGGGCAGAGAAGATGGAAATCAGTTCTTAGAACTCATTATAATAAAACACTGTATCATACAGTCCACAGACAAGACACACCGAAGGTTAAACCTTTTAACAATCCTACCAGGATTTTGAATACATACATTTTTGTAGCGTCTACTTTGAATATAACCCCCTGTTATTTCATATAGACCTCTGTGCCTGAAGGTCTCCAGACCATTTCAGATCAGTAGTGAAATGCCCCGTTGTTATCTCCTTTGCCTGTCATCTCCCTGTGCTTGACTTACCTGTACTGTCTCCAGTCACCAACAGTTCCGCAGACAATGTCAGAGCAAAGAACTTGTACTTGCTCTGCACTGACACACCCGAAGCATAATCAGAAACCTTCTGAATTCCTTCTGACTACCACATTCTGTCAGTGTGGGAAAAAAAATCCTGAATCTCAAAAGAGAATCTTGCACTTGAGTATTTGGTGAAGGGAAAGGTTCTGGTTTGGTCTTTAGCATATTGTGACTTCATCTTGTATTGCTCAAGCCAGCAGTTACTAAAAGCTTTTTGGCACAAAATCCCACTGGTATTTCAAGCAATGAATTGAATTGCTTGGAAACACAGTCTGCCCCTGAGAACCACTGAAAGGAAACATGTTTGTGTTTGGAACACACCTACAGCCGACATGAAGTTCACAGGTAGGAGGGTCCTTCTGGTCTTTTCATTACTAATTGTCTTATAGAACTGGTTTCTTTCAACAGGAACTTATCATAAGATGGTTTAATTATATATATATATTTTTTTTTTTAATTTTTTTTTTTTTTTTTACAGACAGGTTTTCTTTGGGAATAATCTAATTGAAATCTCTCAAAAACTTATCATCCCAAATGTATCCTAAGGTTGGTCTTCTAATCCTTCCTCATTAGTGCTTCCATCGGGGGTTTCTCTTTCTTAAAGATTGTTCTAGAAATATAACCTTTCATTATTTTTATGTCTTTCCCTTTGTGAAGGCCTACCAGTTTAAAGATATAACTCTATTATTCTTTTCTTATGCTTTCCAGAAGCACAAGTATTTGAAAGAATACCTGTATTTTAAAAAAAAAAAAAAAAAAAAAAAAGTAAGAATGAAGGCTGAAAGGTGTTAAAACAGATTACGTTATTAGAGGTCTCTGCTGCTCCCCATCCCTGCAGAATGTGAACATATTCCATGTAAAGTAGCAAAGCCATTGTGGAGTATCTGTGATCTTTGGTGTGTTCCGTCTCATCCTTTCACGTAATTATGGATGAATGAATCGATGGATGGATGGATGGATGGATGGATGGATGGATGGATGGATGGATGGATGGATGGATGGATGGATAGATCCATGGATAGATGGATGGGTAGATAGATGGACAGATGGGTGGACGGATGGGTGAGTGGATGGGTGGATGGATGGATGGATGACATGACCTCCACAGGCTTGCCTTCTTGTTTTCTATTTTTTTTTTAATTTCTCTCTCATTATTTCAAAATCAAGCCACATGAAACCTGCCCCCAGATATCTGACTGTTGACCAGAGCTGTTAAATGCTGCTGCCAGAGAAATGAGTCTGACCTGACTGGATTAATTAAGTTATCAAGACACTTGAGACCAGCTCAAAGATGAGTCAGGGTGGGAAAGGGAGGGAGTAACACCAATTTCTTATATGCAAGTGTTAAAGGAAACCAGCTGCTCCAAAATACCCTTGGTTAGTGACTGTCTCCACAGTCAGTCTGCTGAGGGAGCAATATCTGGAGTTTAGTAAAACTGACTTTCCACAAAGCACTACTTGAAAAGCAGAAGGATTGATTTTTTTGTTTGTTTGTTTGTTTTAATCCTCTCCCCATTTATAGTCAAGTTTGTTTCACCCAAGCTTCTAACAGATTATACTTTTGGCTTCTGCAACCTTCTTTGCAAGACTTAAAGAGCAAATGGGACCATCGGACCAGAAGGGCCCTGCACAAGTGACTGCTCTGGGTCCAGAGCTGGTACTGTTGCTGCTGATTTTGTGTGTTTTGTTGATTATGCTCCACCAGTTCCCCATTTAATGTTTTTTACAAACAAAGTAAGTAACAACAATGGCTTGAAAACGGAACCAGCAGCAAATACGGAGCTGAAGGTCCCATGTCTTCCTTCCTTGGTGTGCCATTCACTGAAGGCTCTGAGGGGTTTGTGTTTCATGTCTTGTCCAATATCTCTTCTAATATAAAATAACTACTACCTTTTACAGGTGCTGATAAATCCTGTCTTCCAGCCAAAGCCCAGTTTGTGTAACCACATTCTTTCTACCTCAAATTGTTCATTTGAACACGTTCTTGACATCCTGAGTTGAAGAGTGCAGCCCATGAACTGCCAAATGGCAGATGCCAACTCTCAGCTCTGTTTCAGATGAGGAAACTCTCTGAGAAAGAGGAAAGAGTGAATGTTTGTCCCTATAAATTTAATTGATATCACTGTTCCCTGTGGCTCTTCATAGAGTCCAACCCACACCTTCATTGCAACGGCAAAGGAATACAGTGGGTGATACTTAGTTAATACTTATATGTGATCAATTGTTATGAGGGAGGAAACCTGGTGGACTCATGGTCTCACGAGACTTCATCCTACAGCAGTTCTGTGCTGACCTTTATATTGTCCTTATTTGCATTTGGAAGTCCTTATAAAGAAAAATGGCCTCTCCTTTTTCTTTCTTTTCTTTTTTTCTTTCTGTTACATAAAAAAAAGGTATAAAGGAAAAAGGAATGGTTATTTTTTCAAGATTACATTATGTTTTCCTGTGTCTCAGTGAAGCCTTCAATTAAAAAAGGAGTGAATAGAACTTCCTGAAGAGATTTCCAGCGACTGCTTCATTGCGTTCATATTTAGGAGAGCTGAGCAGAAGTCCCTTCTCTCAGGAGTTTTTCTAGAGTATTCACTTTTCTGCACCTCTTCTCTTTTTGCTGAGGATGTTGGACTGTGGCTCTAAAAAATGCTATTCCAGAGTTTGCTCAGTTCTCATTTCTTTAGTCAGAGAGTCTAAGAAAGGGAGAGACTCAAGCCAGTGTGGGTGTTGTTTTTCAAAGGATGGGTGCAAGAGTTAATATTTTGGGTAAAGTAGGAGAGTGTTTGGGCTCTTTCTTGCTATTTCTCCCTCTCCACAGAAAGTGCTGCAGATTCTTTGCATGTGTGTGCACAGTGGGAGGAGATGCCCAACTGAGATCCAAACACAAATGAAACACAACACACAAAGTTCAAAGTTGACACAATCCAAGTTCTTGCTACTAAGTGGAAAAAAGGCTCCTCTATTTTTTATTTTAAAAAAACCCTCCCCTTCCCCCCAAAAAACAAACAATAAACCCCTCCCCAAAACATTCCTCTCCTCCATCTTCCTTTTAAAATGCATGCATTTAAATCAGCACAGTAATTTTAGAGAAGAAAGAGAGATTGCTACTCCCAAAGCCTGTTTTCAATCACCAGATGAATTTTGAGAAAACCTCTGAACATTCAGCACTTGTGGTCAGCTTTGCCTGCCCAAAAAACTGGTGGTTTTTGCAGACATTCCATAAACACAGGAAGCTTTGACTGTGTCTCTAACAGATAGGGAGGCAGAAAAGTAAAATACCCACAATACAAAGGCAAAAACTCAGAGGAATTGCAGTCCACAAACCTGTCCCCATGGCCAGGGCCAGATGTTTCAAAGAGAACCCCCCAAGGCTGTAAAGTACAATTCTGACATAATAACCTGCCTGGAGTTTATTAATTCTTGATTTTCCTCCCTGAAACAGGGCCCTTAATATTCTTTTTGAGAGTCTTTGGTTTGATTTTGTTTCTTTGGAGGGTGGCATGAAGGGCTAAAAAACTGCTGTGCAGAATTCCCATGGTGTGTGGATTCCTGATCACTGGTCTTAAGTCTTATCTGCTGAAATATTAGCCTCAATTTTATCTGGAGCAGGAATTTTCATGCATTAACCATGTTTTATCCAAGTTTTCATCCATTTTAATTTTTTTATCTTCCAGCCATTCCTGTCATATTTTATTTCTAAAATAAAACCTGTTTCTTCAGCAGCATTTTCCTCAAAAATTAATGGAGTGGAACTGTTTTGGTTGGATGGTTGAGTGGGTATCCCAGTTCAGCAAGCTGGGACCAGTTTACCACTGTGTGGGTGTGACCAAAGCTGTGGATTCTACACCCTCCATTCATTTCCCAGGAACTGTTCCCAATGGACCATTTGCAGCAGCTGCCCAGGGCACAGCTGAGCCCTCAGGCTGGGAGCTGGCTGGGAAAGAAGCCTGGAAGAGGAGCTGGGAGAACTCCCCTCTGGGGAGTCCTTGGCACCTCCACACCCACCTGAGGGCTCAGCTCTGCTCATGG
>JAWWLZ010000019.1:17270273-17281158 GCA_035041345.1 Poliocrania exsul
AAACACCACTGGGCTTCTTGTCTCCTGTTATCCATTCCTGCTCTGTCCCACTATTTACTGCCATTGCATGTTGCTGTACCAGTAAGACGAGTAACACAGATCTCTTAGGGGCTCTTAACTGTTCTTTGTTCTGCCACGGAAAATAGTCCCCAACAACACTGTAAAGTTAAACTTTACAAGACCCTGTGGTCTTGCAGATGTCACAACAATGGTGTGTTCCTCTATACACAGCTCAAAGCACCAGCAAATGAACTGTGTCAGGAGGATGGAACCCTCCTCTAAAGGTGTTGGCCTTCTCATGGTCCAGGACACAGGGTCTTTCTACAACTTTTTTTCATCTTGCATTCAGCAGATCTGGGTCTGACATCATTTGGCAGAGTGTAAATCACAAAATTTAATGAAATTTCCACAAGGTTGTGACTGGACTCTCACCAGGAGGGAGTGGCTTCTTTTTGGATTTGTTGATTCACAGATCCTTTCACTTGATTTTAGTCTTTTTTCTCTCCCGTCATATATTACTTGCCCTTTTCTGTTACTTGCCCTCTTCATGGTTCTTCTTTCCTCTTGCACAATATCACACCTTGGGTATTTTTTTAAAGACTATTTTGTTAAGCACTGTTTTTAAGAACATTAGATTATTGTAGTTAAATTTAAGTAAGTGACTTGACCAGACACTTCACTGAGTGGAACATAAATCCAACAATGTATAAATATGGGCAAACAGTTTTAAATGACCTATTAATCTTTTTTTGTTCTGAAACTCTCTGAAGATATAAAGAGAAGGCTGTAGGAAAATATCTTACCAAGAGTGATCTTTGGGGGTTTGTTTATTTTTTTTTCAGAGAATTACATTAGTAATTCATACCTACCAGCTAAAGCAAATCTGATTTAAAAAGGAAGCACGATGCACAGCCCTGGGAGACATGTTTGCTCAGCTGAAAACTAGTGAATAACTGTAGTGCAATTAGAGTGAAAGAAGTCATAGGGAAAAAAATACCTTCTCAGAGCTATTTTAAGATCTTAGGTCATGAGTTAGGTCATGAGCTTCTTAGCATTTGGTGAGGTATCTGAGTAGACCCTTGGATTATAGATCAGGGCAGGTGCAGAAGACTGTACTAAAAATACTTCTATCCTTAAGGAGTTCACTGATTTCTTGGATGACAAACTGGACATAAACATTAGTTTTGAAGAGGAAAATTATTAAAATAATTTTAATAGAAGTTCATGCTTTATTTCCCAATAAAAAATCTCACAGTTCTTCATTAAAAAGCTGAAGTGTTTGTCATTGTTGCCCAGGAAATGTTGCAGCAAACCTTTCAGAGAGTTACAGCATGTGAGGAGCATGACTGGCATGTTCAGCAGCATTTCTGTGCCCATTGCTGCCCACTGAGCTGTGCAGGGCACTGCCAGGATTCCTGCCCTCTATTTTAGCTCCTTCTCCTGCCCTGTGGCTGGAGCAGACATGGCCAATGCCCTCAGGGCAAGTTTGGCCACTTTTGTGCTTCTTTTAGAAATATTGTCCCTTGATTTCTTCAGTGCAAACTTCTTGGAGAGACTTAGAGGATAAAATACACTCAGTGCTGTAGTAAAACCTGCCTCATTTCATCAGGATCTTTGGGGGTTTGGGCTTTTTTCTAGGTGAACACAGATGTTTTCAATTTCCTATTTTTGATGACATGCTACACTCATGTTACTGCTCCCTTTGTCCAAAATGAACCTTCCTGTTTCACAAGGGCTGCAGAGGTTCAGGGACCTTTGAGAAATTGGTTTGTATTTCATGTATATTTGCCTCCCTGTGAGGGAACACTCCATTTTTCAAATGGAATATACAGGCCCATGAGTTCACTCTGACTGACCTAATTTGAATCCTTAATAATCTTCCAAGAGGCAGTTTTTTATAGAACTGGCAGAACCAGTTGTAGTATAAAGTTAGGTGTCATTTCCTGTATATTCTTTAAAAAAAAAAAAAAAGACCAAGGAGAAGAAGAAAGAAAAGCAACTCCAAGGGCATGTTTGAAGTTTTTCCAAGTGATTATTCCCACCTACCCTTTTGTCTGTTACAGAATCAACAATGTGAACCCCTTTTGACCAGCTCAAATTTATGCCCAAAAAGCAGATCCTCCTTAAGGCAAATTTCTGCCTTTGTCAAGGGATACATGACATGACAGAAACATCATGATATAATATACTATAAACAGGTTCCAGCTTTACCCTGGGAAAACTACTGAAGGGTGACATCACCTCCTCACAGCTGTGAATTTCAAAACCAGATATCCTACTCTGGTTCTTTGTGTTGGCTGTCTTGATTTTCAACAGAGCCTGATTAAAATAATAGAATTCAAAATGAGTGCAGTAGGTACTCCCCAGCACAAGGGAATCTGCACAAGGGAGTTCTGCTCCATTTGTCAGTGAGAGAGATGAGAGGAGAGGAGTTGACACTACCCATTGTGGTGAAAAACAACAAAAGGTAATAAGTAACATTAGAGAATTGGTATTATGTCAGAAAAACAAAGTTTGTGCTGCCTTCTTTTTTCAGGATGCAAGAATAATTTTTGTACAGTCTGTCTTCACGTTCCAATTAAAGAGGGAGACACTATATAAGCTTTTTGATTTCCAAGCCCATCTTTCTTAGCCAGCTGGAACAGAAATTCCTAAGTAATTGAAATTGTTAATGAAAGATATAACAAGCATGTTTACACCTGTCTGTACTTTCCATATCCCCTCTCTGAGGAAAACAAAAATCAACATCAGCCACTTCAGCCCCATGGATACAGGGTCATCGTGCTATAAACAAAGCTTATTAACTGGACATTTTCATGTAAGTGGAACCTCAAGAGATTGTTTTTCTGTGGAGGTGATGGCATCCTCCAGGTATTTTTTTAAAAAAACTTTGAGTTCCTTTCCTTCTGCCCATATCTCATACTTGCTTATGTGTCCTAGAGGTTCCCATGTCATGGCTAACATTCTTTTAGAAAAATGGAGCTGCGCAGGAATTCTCCAGCAGCCCATCAGCACCACTCCCAAATTAGCCAGACAGGATACTGTTGGTTTTATTTTGCAGGTCATTTGCTTTCCCCAAAGTGAGAAGAGCTACCTCAGTGAATTCCCAGCCAAGCTACTCCATGCTTTTTAAGGAGTTTTTTGTGAGGGAGAAGTAAGTTCTCTTAAACTCGGAACAAAACCTACTAATACATTTAACAATGCAGTCCTGTTGTTGAACAATCTGTAACTAGGTGGCTTTGGAATATTCACTACACTTACCTCAGAAAGGCCCTAATCTGTCTTAATTGACTATAATGTAAAAGGAAGGTAAGAGCTAAGAGAAAAACTGCACTTTAGGATTGGCTGTGACTAAATCTGCAGACTTTTTCAATACTCTCTTCTTTGATGTTTTATAACATTCTGTGATAGTGCTGTGTTTTACTTAATAACTTTTACTATTTTTGCTGTTATTTTACTATTATTGTTAAAGCCGTTTGGTTATGAAACCAATGCAGTGAGAGGGGAATACAGTGAGAAATTATCTTTTCTTTAAGCAGGCATAAGGAGCGCTTCTCCTTTGGCAATGCTGTCTGGTAGCACTGCAGGTGAATCCCCGTGCCTCGTCTGAGCCTTTCGAATCTGGGGTAGTTCAGAGCTGGAGTTGGGATTAGGGGAAGGGAACTGATAATGGTCTGCACCCTCATCAGAATCCTTTGCTATGCCGTGGAGCTGAAGCTTCGTGGGGCAGCTTGTTTAAGCTTTCCAGCAGTTGGTCTCCAACCCCTGCTTTGCAAATCCAGCCCTTGCTCCCTGGCAAGGATCACGGGCCACAAGCTGTAGGACATTCCTTCCTCCTCCTGCAAAGTAACATCAGTTCAGCTGGTCCAGTGACGGCACCAGGGAGGAATTCTCTGCTGCTTAATTTTCTCTTTGTGTAACCCAAATCCTGCGAGACTCGTGCACATCTATGTACTTAAGTGCACTGTACAAGGGAGCGTGTCCTGGGGACAGCATGTTACATCTTGCTCACTCTGCTGACACTGTAAGAGACCTGCCAGAAGCCAATTAAATAGGTCTCTACTTAATTACGTGTTATTTTGTTAATTGCCTCTGCTGCTTGTCTCTCGCTGGCATTACAGAAGGGTTCAAGTCACCTCTGCAGCCAGTTCCTCTGCCCGAGCTATTGCTGGGCTGCATCCCTGGCACTGCTTGCGGGGCACAGCAGTTCTCCTCTGCCTTTTCAGTGCCCTGTTTGCGTCCCTTCTTGTGCAGCACCGCTACACGCGTCCCTGCAGTGCCAGCGCTGCCCTCGGGAAGCACTGGCAGCCTCCCCGGACCGCCGGGGGAGGAGAGCAGAGCCCTGCCATGCCCTCCATGGTGCCCTGCCCGGGGGGTCAGGATCGCGCCCCGCCCCCTTCCCCTGGCCCTGCCCAGGCCCGCTGGGGTCTCGCCGCGAAGTTTGGGCTCCGTGCTCGGCTGTAAAGCCGGCTCAGCACCCGCCGGCATTGGCTGCAGCCGGACTGCCGAGTAGAGGTGCGCCCTTCTTCTCCTTCTCCTCCTCTTCCTCTGCTCCGGCTGGAGGGGGAAGGTCTCCGAACGCGTCCATTCCGCACGTGCATGCCGTTAACCCGCAGAGCCAGCTCAGCGCCTGCCCCGCAGCCCCGCGTGTTCCCCCCGCGCTCCCGCCGCGGAGCAGACGGATTTCCACGGGCGGGGATGGCTCAGACTGGGCTAGTGTCCCCCAGCCTTCGGCTCTGGTGTCACCCAACCCTCGGCCCAGCTCCTCCGCCCCCTCCGCTCCCGCTTGCTGCCCTTTTTTTTTTAGGTTTTTTTTTTTCCCCCCTCCCAGGAGTAGCAGCGAAACGTCCCGTCCTGCCTATTTGGAAATGGGAACAAATTGCTCCCCCGCCTTACCTCGCCCATCGCATCCCATATATAGTCATATGTACGGTCAAATGGCAGGCGGCAGCGAATGGGAGGGCTGCGCTTCCCAAAAAAAGCCGGGGGGCAGTGAGAGAGGGAAAGGGGTAGGGACGAAGGAGGAGGGAGGGAGGGAGAAAAAAAAAAGTCCTTTCCAAAAAAGTATTGGATGTCTTGAGGAATGCAGTCAGCCCCCTGGGAAAGTACATATCTGTGAGGCGCTCCTTGCCCGCCGCTTGCACTCGGCCGGCGCCCCGTCCCGCACGGACCAGCCTCGCCGTCCCGCAGCTCCGCATCGGGGCTTCGCAAGGTTTGCTTTCTGGAGCAGTTCGCGCGGGGACGCGCCCTAAGCCACCGCCACCATGGATGCCATCAAGAAGAAGATGCAGATGCTGAAGCTGGACAAGGAGAACGCCTTGGACAGGGCCGAGCAAGCCGAGGCGGACAAGAAGGCAGCGGAGGAGAGAAGCAAGCAGGTCTGCAGCGAGGGCCGGGCGCAGCCAGCGCCGGCGCGCGACTTGTTCCAGACGGCTCCTCTCTCTTTTCCCCTCCTCCTCCTCTCTCCCCCAGCCTCATACCTTACTGTGTTCCACCCCCGCGCCCTACAGAACTGGTTGAACTTTTCCTAAGGCAGAGTTTCGGCCTGGCAGCCCCTGGCTGGAGGGTCCCCGGGGCCGGGTGGGAGGTCGTTCCCCGCCCCGTCGCCACCGTTCCCCCTGCGGATCGGGACCTTGGGACAGCCGCGTGGCCGCCGTGCCTTTGTCACCGGGCACGGCCTGGAGAGGCTGCCTCGAGCATCTCCTTAGCAAGACACAGGCGTGCTGCGATTTGGCTGAGGACACTTAAAGCTGTGTTCGGCCGCCCCAGCATCACCCAGCAGACTTGTCCGATTCCAGGTGTCCAGCTCCCCACTCTCCTCCAGACGCATGCCCCATTTTCCTGTCCTCCACCCCCCCTCCTTTACATCTGGGGCTTTATTCGACTGTTTGCACGTTCCTGGGAGATCCTGAAGGAGGAGGGGGGAAGGGAGAGGTATTTATAAGTTAATTTGCCACTTTTCTAAGCCCAGAGAGAAACATATTTCTGCGTTGTATTTCCTCTTGTGCACCTAGTTAGAGGATGACATTGTGCAATTGGAAAAGCAATTGCATGTGACGGAGGATACAAGGGACCAAGTGCTGGAAGAGCTACACAAGTCTGAGGACAGCCTCCTCTCCGCAGAGGAGAATGCTGCCAAGGTATCGTGCCCTTGCCACAAGCAAAGAGAATCTAACTGTCTCTCCTTCTCTCTCTCTCTCTCTCTGTCTGTCCTTCTCTGTCTCTTCTGCACCTGCACTTCTCCCTTTGCACGATCACGTTGCCTGCTGCACCTTTTGCCCGCCCTCCCCTCTCCACCACCTTCCACCCGTATCACAGCTGGAGGACGAGCTGGTGGCTCTACAAAAGAAGCTGAAGGGCACTGAGGATGAGCTGGACAAATACTCCGAGTCCCTTAAAGATGCACAGGAAAAGTTGGAACTGGCTGACAAAAAGGCCACAGATGTAAGTTACCCCCATCCCTTTCACCACAAGCCCAGCAGAGAAACCACACGCTCTCTCTGCCCAGGACAGCCAGGACTCCTACCAAACAATGCCAGAGCTTTGCTGATGGCAGAGTCTGGGCACCTCCTGGGCAGGGGATGGGAAACACAGCACTGCCTCCTTGCATGAGGTTTGCACACTATCAGAGGCATTTGATTGGGTTTCTGCTCACTTGACATGTGCTTTTTATGTGTACTTGCTGCTCTAGATGTGAAAGTAAAGAAAGGGTGATTTATCTGTTTGGGTGGTGGGGAAAACGGCTTAGGCTGGAACTACATTGTCTTGATAGTGAAACAGAATCAGAGAGTTAATAGCAAGTAGATCCAGGAGAGGGAGATCCTGAAGAGCAAGGGCTGCTAGTTCAGTCTTCAAGAGTGCTCTTCCTAGGCATGCATGTGTTAGAACTGCTGCTAGATACTAGTTTGGCTCACTGATCCCTGAGATAAAAGGTCCTCTCCTAGTTGTTGGGGCTTTTTTGCCTGGATATCAGTGGAACTGTTCCACTTGTCAAAGAAAAGTTCAGTCTTGCATGACAGAAAATTGTCTGGAAGATGATACTTGGTAGTCTTGCAGTTCAGAGGACAGCGATCTTGGGAGCAAGCTGGGAGATATATATAGCTCAGCACTTTATATGGTAATAAGGCAAGAGCTTGTGCCTCTCCCAGGCCCTCATCCCACCCACCTGTCTGCCCCTGACATGCATTTAATGTATTGCATGCATGGAGCCAAAAGAGTATATTTCTCTGAAGTTAAGGTCCTGGTCTCTATTGCTGCTGTTGGACAAGCCTATTCTCTCTGAGTAAATCTCAGGTCTGAATGACAAGAATAGGTGAAACCACAGTATTTCCAAAGCAATGACCCTCCTTTTCCTATGGCTCAGCTTTAAACATCAACCTCAAAGCTATAATACAAAGGAGTTGCCCCAGATGAAGCAAGCACAGTATTTCAGGGGGAAGAAGGATACTTATGGAAAGGGAAATGTTACAAACAACAACTTCACCTGAGGGACAACATGCTTTTGTCTTACTTTACTTCTAAAAGGAGGAAAGGATAAAAAAAGTTTAGGTTCAGTATGGTAATTAAGTTGTATGGCTTTGAAAGAGGACTCAAGAAGTTAGCAAACAGAAGCGTGCATAGGAATGGGGGAGAGGGGCTTGTGGATAATGTGGATCAGATGTCTGTGTGCTGTGCGTGGCTGCCATGGAGGAGAGGCAGCTCCCTAGCAGGACGTTTATTTAACTTGTTCAGAGGAACCACATATAGATCCAGGGGAGATATTCCTTATAAGGAAAAGTATGCAGACTATTTGGAAATAGCTTGCCGAGGATGAAGGCAGGAGAAATGCCACTAGATTCCTGTTTTGAAATTAAGGATCTCCCTAACTGATCCCAATGCCATTTTCCCCTGCTGGAAAGCAGCGTTGGGAAGCTTGATGAGAATAATTTTACTTACAGTCTTCCCTCAGGTTGAGGTTAGGAGAGTGTCTGGCTTGTATTCATTGAGGTAAATGCTGTATTTATTTGTATGCATGGAATACGTCTGACATTTTAAGGACATGGGTTTTTTTGGCAAAGCAGTGTTTCTTTGGGGCATTGCAGTTGACCCAGTATTTGCCCTACTAGTTTGGATAGTTCCAAGCCTTAGGAAAAAGGCACGGGCATGGAGGGAGTGCCAGTCCCTGGGCTGGACTCGCCTTGCGGGAGGATGAGGAAATCTTCCCTCGCGGTGTGACTCATCTCCCAAAATCAAGGCACATCCCCGGAGCCACCGCACCTGGGAGGGGGCCCTGCAGCCCCCACTCCCTGCCCGTGACTCGGGGGCCGGGCCGGGAGCAGCAGCAGCACAGCTGGCGGGTTGCTCGGTGTTTTACTATACTCATACTGGGGAGGTTTAGGCGGGGAAAGTTTTGGGTCCCGACCCCTGTTCCGACCCGGCTCTGAGCCCGGTCCGGGTGCGGGTCCGGCCCGCGGGGCTCCGCGCGCTTCGCCGCCAGGGGGCGCTGCTGCCCCAGCGCGCAGCGGGACCGGCACAGACAGCGCCGGTACGGGACCGGTATAGCCCCGGTATGGGGTCGGTATGGGACCCGTATAATCCCGGTATGGGGCCGGTATGGCACCCGTATAGTCCCGGTATGGGATCAGTATAGCCCCGGTATGGGACCGGCACAGACAGCGCCGGTACGGGACCGGTATATCCGCGGTGTGGGACCGGTACGGGATCGGTACAGCCCCGGTGCGGGACCGGTATGGGACTGGTACGGGACCGGTATAGCCCCGGTGTGGGACCGGTACGGGACCGGCACAGACAGCACCGGTATGGGACTGGTACGGGACCGGTATGGGACTGGCACAGATAGCGCCGGTACTGGACCCCTATAGCCCCGGTATGGGACTGGTACGGGACCGGTATAGCCCCGGTGCGGGACCAGCACAGACAGCGCCGGTACAGCCCCGGTGGGACCGGCCCATCCCGGCCCGAGCGGAACTGGCACAGCCACGGGCCATGCCATGCCCGGCCGATCCGCTCCCCGGCCCATCCCCATCCCGCCCCGCTCCCCGCTGTGCGGCGCGGCCCCGCCCCGGCGCTGGGCGCGGAGACACTTCCGGGGCCTGAGCGGGCGCGGCGTTGCTGCGGGCGGGGCGGGCAGGGCCGGGCCGGGCAGGGCATGGCGGCGATGAGCTCGCTCGAGGCCGTGCGCAGGAAGATCCGCAGCCTGCAGGAGCAGGCGGACGCGGCCGAGGAGCGGGCGGGACGGCTGCAGCGGGAGGTGGACCAGGAGCGGGCGCTGCGGGAGGAGGTATGGCCCGGCCCGGCCCGGCGCGGGGGGAGCGGGCGGGGGTCCCTCGGCCCTGCGGTGCTGTCTGGGCGGGGGCGGCGCTGCCCTCGCTGCCGTCCCCGCCGGCACGGCCGTGCCCTCCCCGGGCATCCCCCCGGGGACCCCCCCAAGTAACCCCCGGGGACCCCCTCAAGTAACCCCCGGGGACCCCCCCAAGTAACCCCCGGGCAGTTCCCGGCCAGCACCCGAGCAATCTCCGGGGAGCCCTCCGAGCAGCCGCCCGAGCAGTCCCCGTATAGCCCCCCGGACAGCCCCCGAGCAATCCCCGAGTACCCCCGGTCCGCCCCGCACAGCTGAATGCAGGCGAGGTGCTGGAGATGAGATGCTTTGCATCAGGTTCTGAGCAAGCTTTTATGGTTTATTTTTTTCCCCCCACAAGCCCCTAGCTAGCTCTCTGTCGCCATCCGAGCGAGTCCATCCGTGGGAAGGAGCGGGGCGACTTGGGAAATGCCGTACCTGGCGCTGACCCCGAGCTGGCCCCAGCACCTGGTGCAGAGCAGCGTGGTGGGATGGCCCCGGTCACCGACAGCTGCTCTGCGTGTGGCTGCTCAGCGCTGCTCGCTGGGATGAGAAGGGAGCAGCAGAGACCAGATCAGGTGTGAGCAGCACAGGCTGGCACAGCAGGGAGATGTAGTTATGGGTGCCAGATACAGCAAAAAAACCTGATAGGGCTGTTGTTTGCCTTGCCCCTGACCTTAGGGAATTCCAACAGCTGTAAGTTACTGTTTCCTGCTGTAAAATGTACACTGTCCTTTGAGGCAGTTTTAATGTCTTCAGTGGTTGTATAAAAGGGAAGCAAAAGAACAAATTTCTTGCGTAGTTTATTGCAATAGAAAAAATGGCGATTATTTGATTTCCTTATAATATGGGGCTTTCTGCACATTCTGGGCAGCAAGTTCAAAGGAAGAGCCTCCTGATTATTTGCAGGTGATCCTCCTTACAGAGCAAAATATGGCTACTTAGCTTGTGTAACTGCTGCATTCTTGCAGATCACTTGGCATAGCAATTTTTTTTCAGTGAAGGACCATGTCACAGTCATTAACTTGTTTCATAAGAGTTTCTGCCTTTAGAAAAACTTGTACTTATTTTGTAAGTTTGGTGGAGCAAAGCAAACCAATTTTCCTACTTTCAGCAACACATTCTAAACAACACATAAAGGGATTTCTGTTGAAATGGGAAGCTTTGCTGTTTATACCTTTGTGGCAGAAGGGATAGTGCTGGAGAAGTGGTTGTAGCTTGCTGATGGAGTCTTCCCTTAAGAGCTCAGCTGCAATGCTATAAAGGACCTAAAGGTTAATGTTTGTCTCTTCCCTGGAGTTGGTTTATATGGATGATGTGGAATTCTGCAGAGGGCATTTGCATGGTATTTACATTTTTGTTTGGAGGGGTCAGTGAAGGTAGAAAACTGAACTCCCAGGCACATGTAGGTGTGTGCCTTTTTTACGGTGGGGTTTTTTATTGTTGCAGCTGTGTTTGTGCATGCTCAGGGAGGGAGGCTCTGAGAGTAAGGCAGCAGGAGAGCTGAGGTGTGACTCTCACCCTTCCCTTAGTGCAATCCTTACATGT